>OU744337.1:75729693-76380245 GCA_916610165.2 Gymnosoma rotundatum
TTATTATTATTATTATGATTATTATTATTATTATTATTATTATTATTATTATTATTATTATTATTATTATTATTATTATTATTATTATTATTATTGTTATTATTATTATTATTATTATTATTATTATTATTATTATTATTATTATTATTATTATTATTATTATTATTATCATTATTATTATTATTATTATTATTATCATTATTATTATTATTGTTATTATTATTATTATTATTATTATTATTATTATTATTATTATTATTATCATTATTATCATTATTATTATTATTATTATTATTATTATTATTATTATTATTATTATTATCATTATTATCATTATTATTACTATTATCATTATTATTATTATCATTATTATTATTATTATTATTATTATTATTATTATTATTATTATTATTATTATTATTTTTATTATTATTATTATTATTATTATTATTATTATTATTATTATTATTATTATTATTATTATTATTATTATTATTATTATTATTATTATTACTATTATTATTATTATTATTATTATTATTATTATTATTATTATTATTATTATTACTATTATTATTATTATTATTATTATTATTATTATTATTATTATTATTATTATTTTGTCGACCTCGACAAAACATAGCGTACTTGAACGCAAACGAAGATGGTATAGGCGAAAATTGTTTTGGGCAAAGCGGCCACAAAGGGAACCACCTCGAAGTAATGCGGAAGCTGTTCCGAGGTGGTGCAACTCTCGAGGGTAAACAGGATGGCTTTTAGTCGGTAGTCCAAAATTATGGGATTCCGACATCTCACTAACGCGACGGCTTAGTGAATGCGTAAAAGCATTTTCCACCCTGGCAAAAAAAAAAATAATTATTATGATTACTATTATTATTATCATTATTAAAAAAAAGATTCCAAATAATAAATTTTTATGTGCACATTGCTTATTAATAAAAATTGTTTTCAATTTTTATTTTTTCATTGAATTTTTCAAATTCATATGAATGGTTTACAATAGGATCTCTTATGTAGAAAAATGAAAGAAAAAATAAAAATATTTACTGAATGTTTGGTGTGTTTTTGTATAAAACATTTTTGAGTTGTTGTTGTCTTTTGTCTTATTGATTCAATGCAGTTCTCATTTAATCAATTTGGCTTTTGATATAAGACTTTCTATTTTCTATACAAAATTTGGGTAAACTCCACTGACGAGCAATGCGAGCAGTAGTGAAGTGGCCATATGGATATGCTTTCCCAGCAGTAATACCTTTGAGTTTGTAGTTTTTTAAATAAAAAATATTTCATGAGAATATCATGAAATTTTCATATTTGAAGGAATCATGCACGTTTAAAGTAAATTAATATCAAAAAGATTCCAAATAATAAATTTTCATATTGATATATTTGCATGTGCACATTGCTTATTAATAAAAATTGTTTTCAATTTTTATTTTTTCATTGAATCTTTTAAATACATATGAATGGTTCCCAATGGGATCTCTTATCTAGAAAAATGAAAGAAAACATAAAAATAGTTACTGAACGTTTGCTGTGTTTCTGTATAAAACATTTTTGAGTTGTTGTTCTCTTCTGTCTTATTGATTCAATGCAATTCTTATTTAATCAATTTGGCTTTTGATATAAGACTTTCTAGTTTTCTATGCAAAACTTGGGTAAAATCCACTAGTGAAATGGCCATATGGATATGCTTTCCTCGCAGTAATACATTCAGTTTGTGGGTTTTTAAATAGAAAATATTACATGAGAATATCATGAAATATTTATATTTGAAGGAATCAAGCATGTTTAAAGTAAATTATTATCATTGTTATTATTATATTATTATTTTTTTTTTTGGTGTGCGAAAGACTTCCTATAAAAGGATTATTTTCTACTCTTCCATGTCTGGGACTACCATGTTTGTATCCAACATCATGCTATTGGCTCGGAGTACCTTCTTAAAGCGTACCAGCTACTCTCAAACTCGAGCATTCTGTCAACTACGTCGGCGGAGGTAAATTCACCAATCTGTGTCTTCAAGGTGTCTCTCAACGTGCCATCTGATGCAGTTGAAAAACGTGTGTTCAGCGCCATCGTACGGCGTTTCGCAGTAGATGCAACCAGGGTCATGTACCTTCCCCACGCGATGCAGATACTTTCGGAAGTATCCGTGACCCGGGAGAACTGGGTCAGAAAGTAGTTAACTACCAAAACACCTCCGAGTCTCCCCAAATTTCACTGCCATACAACGTCGAGGTCATTGTAGCCATAATCAGCCATCTCTTACTCTGCGTGGGGCCTCGGATATTTGCCATCAGTCTGCTTAGCATACCCGTCACTCTTGCTGCCTTGTTGGCCACATGCTGTATATGGGCCTAATAAGTGCAGTCCAGTTTCAAGCCCAAGAATTTCACCGTCTTTTGCCTTACCAGGGAAACATCACCTGGTATCAGTATAACCATAGTGTTGTTTCTGGCGAGCCTAAAATAGATCCCTGCGCTACGCCGGACGTGATCTCTTTAACTCGTTGGCCGTCTGCTGTATCGTAAAGGAGCACACGGTCCTTCAGATAACTTTAAAGAATTCTCAGTAGGTATTCGAGGATGCAGAATCTTTCCCGTAGTGCTCCCATGATATCCGCCCATCTTACGCTGTTGAAAGCATTCTGCACATCGAGAGTAGCCAAGGCAATTATGTGCTTCGGATAATAACAAAGGCTTTGGATGAGCTCGAAACGTCATACTACGTCCCCAATTACGCCAAGAGTTAATTTTCCGGGTCGAAAGCCATACTGCCGGTTCGACAATCCTTCAGCTGCGTCGGAGCAGTTTCCCGGTACTGTCCAGTATGCAGAGGGGGCGACATGCTGACTATGTCCCCAATTGCGCCAAGAGTTTATTTTCCGGGTCGAAAGCTATGCTGCCGGTTCGACAATCCTTCAGCTGCGTTGGAGCAG
The DNA here is from genome assembly GCA_916610165.2 of Gymnosoma rotundatum. Lineage (NCBI taxonomy): Eukaryota > Metazoa > Arthropoda > Insecta > Diptera > Tachinidae > Gymnosoma > Gymnosoma rotundatum. The sequence continues at coordinate 75,732,656 of OU744337.1, forward strand.
TTTCTCCAGTAGTTTCCCGGTACTGTCCAGTATGCAGAGGGGGCGACATGCTGACGGTTGCGTTGGATCGACTCTGCCCTTGCTGATCAACGTGAGCTTCTGTATCTTTCACTGTTTGGGACAGATACCCTAAGGTATACAAGAATTGTACACTTCCAGCATCGCATCTGGCCGGTTTTAGCCAGTAGTTTTAGTATCTCAGTGGGTACTCCATTCAGTCCAGGGGCTTTGCCACTTTTAAGACATTTCGCCACGCCTCTTAGTTCTTCTTCAGTAAGGAGAGTTTTAATCACATCAGCTCAAGGGCCAATTTCTTCGCCCAGTGGAGGGTGCTTAGGGAACAGAGTTTCAACTCTGTCACCATCTTATAGCCGAGCCCCCAAAGATTGCTGTTCAGATCACTCTAGTTTTCTTCCCATTTCGACTTCTTCATCATTATAATTGCCATTCTTCGACTTCCAGCGGTGCCTCACCGTTTTGTCTAGCTCTGGTCTATCTCCGTCTGTTGCGGAGATAAACTCGTCTGAGTTCAACAATTTCTGGTGTCCACCAGAAAACTTTGGTCTCCTAGAGTATCGCAAATTATATGCTGCATCAATGCATCTGCGCGGGAGCTTGCGTCACCGGTGGCGTGTCCAATTGAGACTCCATCGAAATTAGGCAGAAATGCTCCAGAGTTTAGTTTGGACACGATCCACTTCCGTGTGCCTCTCGTTGTTGGAGAGCCCCATTCGGCAGCTTTGGCATTGAAATCACACCCACTTCATAAACACTATCCTCAATAAAATCCAGCCTTATTTTAAACTGCTCTATATTGTCACTATTGTCAATGCCAGCTTTGTCCTTTATTTTGTGCCCCGATTCGCTACATCTAATGCACTTGTCTCTTCTGTCAGGGCTATGGCAATTTGCTTGTGTGTATCCTAACCCAAGACAGCGGTAGCACCTTCTGATGTCTTCAAAAGCTCGTGTCTCGGATCCATCCAATTTTTTTTGACTGATTTTCATGTGCCTTGCGGCACCATCTGCGGAAAGCGTGACAAATGCCCATATCTGCTCCACAGTGCTCCTGCCCATACAGTACTCCTGAACTGTTGGACAAACTCCGGCCTTACTTTCTCTCCCTTCCCAAGCTTAAAGAGAAGGCCTCCCACCTTAGTCTTCCTGACGGAATTTACCTTGACCGATTCGTCAGTCTTTATTTTGGCCCATAGATGTCTAAGCTGTGGCCTTCCGCGGGCTTTATAATAACCCCTTCTGGCTTTAAGCGCTGCAGTCGCGGCTTTTTCCTCTTTTCAGGGTCGGTCGACCTTCTCGTTGATTTCTCCCTACTGCCCTTCTTCGTGAGAGTCCTCCTATTTCTTTCCGTCTTTTCAGGAGGATCGTGGATCGTCGCTGGGCTCTTTTGCCTAGCTTCTTGAAGGTTTCGGAGACAGCCGGGCAAAAACCCGCGCGTTTCGGATTTCCGGCTTTGGGAGTGGGAGTATCCAATCCATCCCGTACAACAGCCTTCCGGCGTGAGTTCGAGAGGATTCTTTGCTCTTCTACCGTTTTCCCCGCGCTCCTCTAATTTAGCGTGACATCTTACGGCTCTGCCATCTACATCTCTCCTCGTTCTGCTGGCTTCCCCAATGTACTTCTCGGGTTTTCTAATGTTCTTCATTTCGATGCGATTTGGTCCCGACTTCAGGTCGCTATCCTCATACGGAAGTACAGTTTCCCTATAAGTCCTCATGGTTATCTTTGAAACTAGGGAGGCCATGCGAGGGTTGACGCCGTGCATCATGGCCAACGGCGTTCAGAGCCAGGACGGGAACTAATAAGGCTTCCTCAACTGAACCTGCACCACCAACCTAACGGCGACGTATGGGGAACGTACCTGAAGGCTTACCAGAGTTTCAACACGACGGAGGCGACTGCAGCATTAGCCCACTAGCCATTTCAGCAAGATGTCACTCTTGCCTACTAAGGTAATAGAGTACTGCAGTCGTCAGCCCGTGGCATCAAGTCCAAATATTGTCCAGTATCCTATGCCATTTCCGCTCCATTTCCATTACCATCAGCTCCATCAGGCATGGTGATCAGCTGCCCAGAATTTTGGTCCACGGGTGGTATTAACCACTCCTACGGCTGATTCAAAATGATCAGCCAAGAGTTCCCTTATCTGCCACCTGGGGAGGCGTCCGATGGGAGACTGGGAAAACTTCCATCGAACTCTTAACTTCTCATCCATTCTGATTCATTGTTTGCAGTGAAAATGGTAATGTGAAAACTTGAAATAACTTGTACTGAATTATACAAATGAATAATGTTTTATTTTCAGCTTTTTGCTTCATTTTTAATATAATTTCTAAACATTTTTAGAAAAAAAAATCGTTTTCCAAAGAAAACAAAAAAATTAAACGCTAACAGAATGAAATGCAGCATTTTCTGGACCGCCACATCCTTCATCAGCATTCTTCGCATCTATCTACCTTATGTTATGTACTCGTAAACATCATCTATTTAACCAACTAATCTTAATGTTAATTTGGTGAGACGAAGTTCACACACAACTTAAAGCATTTCTTTGTCGTTGTCTTCGTAACTCGTCTTATACATTTGTTGTTTGTTGTACTAGCCTTTGGATAGCCATGAAATACAACTTTTATTTTTAATTCTTCATACTTGTTTGCTCACAACATTATAGATGCAGTTCCAGTATCATATAGACTGTTACGAGTTAAGTATGAATATAAACACGCGGTGCCTAGCGATTGTTTTAATTTATATATATATATAAACGAAATTAAAAGCAAAAAAATATATTATTGTAAGAATATATATTACACGAAATTGAAAGCAAAAATATTATTAACTAAAAATTTTGCAGATTAACTTAAGGTGCGTTAAAACTTCTGTTATGAACTTTATTTTGTCTACCGCAAAAATTTTATAATTGTTATTATTATAATTATTTTTTTTTTTTTTTGTGATAAGAACCAGATTTCAATTTAGTGAGAAAAATCCCATCCAACTTTAAAATAAGCGCTCCTAAAAAGAGTAAAACAAGCTCTCTAACTTTTTCTGAGCATGCCTTAAAATTGCTTACGCCATGACTCCTATATGACAATCAACTATAGGTATCTTCGGAGCTTTAAATATAAGAAGCTATCAAGAAATAGTATGTGAAATAAAACAAAAGCTATTAAAGATGAACCAATTAATTAGAAAAAAGTCATCATTTCGGACGGCAAATTATGGTTTTTATACTTTACATGAGCGTAAAAACTCTGCGAAATGAGTTAGTAAAGTTTACTTTCTAATTCGTATAATTTGCTGGGATGTATATTTTGTCGCATGGACATGTCAACCACTTTTTTAAATTTCCAGCCAGCAAAGCTACAACGTGCTTGTTATCGCCTATCTTCTACTTAATAAATTAATTTGCCTTGCTATATTATTTAAAGTAAGGTTGTTCTTGGGCTTAAACGGACTAAAAGATTTATGTTTATTTGTTTCTTAAAACACTTCTTATAAATTATTAAATCTGTTTTCAAAAAATTCTAAGACTACATCTATCTATAAAAAAACTTATTATGTACATATTCTTTTGTTTTATTTTTCTTTTTTAGGAAGCACATGTAAACGCATGTTACAAACATTTTTATTACTTCGTTCAAGAATTCGATTTAATAACAAGGAAAGAGTTGGAACCATTAAATGAAATGACGTCCCGAATATGTAAAGATTAAATAAGAGTAAATGGAATATTAAAAAAATCACCTTTATGGCTTTACCAATGAAGAAAGTTTTTAAATAAAAATAATCTTATATTATTCTTAACTGTGTTTAATTGTGTTTGTTTGTTACGTCAAATTAGCTTAAGCTAAAAAAATTATTTAAGAAATATTATTAAATAAGAGCAACCGATGGGATGAATCGACGAAACAATTCTTACTTTTACTATCGACTGACTATTTTAGGATGACCATAAAACGACTTATGTGCGGTCGACCCCAATTAAAGCCGAGCTCTGTTTTCTTGTTATTGCTTTGTTTTCATAGTGTTTATACAATATACGTTTGACATTCTCCTTTTTAATTAATTTATATAACGAACTACCGAAACATCTACAACCTAACCGAAAGAACCATTTTTCTGAGCAGTTCTCTTTCTTTCACTCAATTTTTTATGCTAATTGGCGCTATGATATTCTGTACGAAATGGACTAATTCAAATTCTTTAATTAACGAGTTAAGGTTTTTGTGTTTTTTTTTTTTTTTGTTATCTTGTTTCTAGCTTTGATAAATTTCTGCTTTAAATTTAACCAGGATGGTTGTTCTGATTGAGCAATTTTACTAGTTTACTTAAATCGCTTATACACACTTCTAATTCTTCATCAGACTTCTTTAAAACTTTGTTTAATTTCTCTATAGATCACATTTTTTTTTAGCAACTTTATAGATTGCATTTGAAAACTTTTTTGGAACTAACTTGACTTAGTTACTAAACGTTTACAGTATTTTATCTCTTTAATTCTCACTAAGAATCGAAAAAGAGATAAAAAGTTTAATTTCTACTATTTGCTATACTAAGTTTTTTGTTCAACAAAACTACATAGGCAACACTCATATATAAATATATTGAAGTTGACCTGTTGAGATCCCGATTGTAATACTTATTTTAGGTTATAGTTCTGAGTTTATAAAATTCAAAAATTACTCTAGACCTTAAAGTTAACCAAAAAAGCGTTTTATAAATTTGCTTAAATATATAAATATATATACTAGCTATTCCGGATGTGCTTCCTCCCTAATCCATCCAGTTTTTTTTATCGCATGATGTACGTTTTTATCAAAGTTACTTGTACGAAATTTTGAAACCCTTCCCCTTACAGTTCCCTAGGTAAACGACAAAAATTTTACACTTCGTATGCGAGATACCACGCATATTCTCCCAATCGATACAGTATTTCTCTAAACAATGCATATTAATAAGGAAGTTTCTAGAACAAAAATTCAGGGATTGTTGTTTTTATGTGGACAAAATCACATGTTGACATGAAAACGCGTCGACTGATTTGGTACAAACTTTAGATAAGCAATCTGCACGACTATAAAAGCAAACCCTAAAAATTTAATCGAATTCGGTTTGAACGTTCGTGATTTATAAAGTCACAACACAGTTACAACAATTTTTACATATAGATTAAAGAATATAGCAACTGACGGGATGAATTGACTCAATACATTTTACCATCGACTGTTCACTGCAAACACATTTTAGTATGATTATAAAACGACTGGAAAATTAAGCTTAAAATAAAAACTTAAATATAATAACTCCTGCTACTTGCATAGAAACGATGTATACTTTATGGGGTCGGAAGTGGATATTGTAGAAATTACAAACGGAGTTACAAACTTAGATATTTCTACAATATCCATTTCCGATCCCGTCAAGTATATATATATATATATATATATATATATATATATATATATATATATTTTTTTTTTTTTTTCTGAGCTCTTGTGCAAAGCGAAGTCGATTGAGCGATGTTTGTCCTTGTTGGTGTTGAAATACGCCAATCGATCAGACATAGTATCGAAAAAGGTGCTATTGCAAGTCAGCAAGATCGGTCCAGGTACTTAGACGCAGCGGGCAGAACACCACACTTACCTCTAATTTTTCCATATTATTATGAACAATGAGGTAACTCCAATTAAAAAACCAAATTATGGGGCGATAGTAAATTAAAAAATAAGAAAATAACCCCAAGTGAACAAATTGGCGCTCGAAGGTCCTTAATACCAGCCGATTTTTTGTTCATCATCTAATAAAACTCTTGCTGCTCCATTAACGGGTTCATCATTTGTATTAAAGTTTACTCTCATCATATACAGTAAATGTCAGTTAAAATCGTACAGCAACACATTATATCTAATTGTTAAAAAAATAAAGTAAAATGCTATATAACATTATTAGTAAATGTGCACAACATTTTATTTTTATTTTATTCATCTTCTAGCTGCGGAAAGAAAAATAGTCAATCAGTTAAAATCGTTCACTTTTTTTATTCAAGAAATACGGTCACATTAGTCAAACATTTGACTGAAATCGACAAATTTTTTTTCCGTAGTCTGACCACACAATATTTATTACGAGCAAACAACACTACAGCTGATTTAGGGCAAATAAAATTATTTGCCAGCAAACAAAAATGCTTCTAATGTGAATGTAGTGTGACCACCCGACGGCAAATATTTCACTCGTTTTTAAGCAAATAAATATTTGTTATTACAAAGTTTTTGTAAGAACAAACAGAGGCGAATAACAGCTGTATCATCAATATCGCCCAGTATTTAAACTAAATTATTAAGATTCGGAAAAATTCGCTGAATATTTTAAATTTATGATATATGTATGTGTATTATATAAATGCAAAATACAGTAAGGTACGATTACATTTAGAAAACATTTGGCTAAAATTTGTTTGCTCTAAATTGTTTCCAAACAATACAAAATTTGTTTTATGCTCACACTACGCACATTTATTTGCCTATTTTAATTTGTTCAAACAGCTATGAAATATTGTCAAATGAAATATAGGCAAACATGTTTTATGTGCGGTCACATGTAAAATAATATTTGCCTTAAAATATATTTGATCAAACTTAAAAAAAACATAAATTTATTTGCCCAGAAACAGATGCGCATGGGATGTCTTCATTGCCTTTCAATTTCTTCGGCATTATTTCGAAAATAAATAAAAGTTGGTCAAGCAATGATGGGTAATATTATGTCTATGAACACGCATGTATTATGTATACAGATAACAATAAAAATATCTTTTACACATAATAGCAATGTGATAAGAAAATTTATAATGAATGTCTCCCATGTATAAAAGTTCCAAATAAACGAAGTCATGCAAGAATATAAAACTTTTCATAGTCTATGCTGTTGAAGCCAGTGCAACAAAATTAAATTACATACATATTTTCGTTAACAAGATTTAATTCCTTTTATATTCATAATTCTTTTTTATTATTCATTTTTATACGTCCATTTAAATGAGAGTGCAACATGTATATATGTACGCATTAATTATTTACATACATATGTACATAAGTATGTATGTATCTCTTGTCTTCTTTTAAAATTTTGTTTTTTTGAACTTGAATTTTATTTACAAAAACGAGTAAAGAATTTAATACCGTTAACGGTTAGTTATTTCGTTTTTACTTTTATTTTGAAATTATATATGTAATTCTTATGTACATTTATGAAATTGAATTTAGCTTTTATATTTTGGTTTACTACTGAATTCGGACAAGAGCAAAAGGCTCGAATTAAGTCTCCTAGAACTTTATGTTTGTTTATTTTTTAGTGGAAATAATGTGCGACGGCGGTTTTAAAAAAGCACTTAATCCGCGTAGAAGAGGAGTTACCTCTTATCATCAGAAATTAACAAGAGGAGTTACCTCTTATCATCTTAGGGTTATCATATGATCATAGCCCCATATACGCACCCTAATATATGGTCTTTCGACATTCCTGAACTTGGCTTAGGATTTAATTGAACTGGTGGATAAGCAAATTTGTTCACAAAGTTGTGCTACTCCATACAACAGAATAAAGCAAACGAGTAAAACCTGCACCACTCGTAGGAGACGGACACCTATAGTGAAAGAAAGTGAACAGGTACGTACAGTGTTTGAATTATAATTTGTGCGGCTACTTGAAAGTGTTGTAAATTAAAAAGGGTATAAGAAAAACGAATTTAAAATAAAGTGCGAAGGGCTCGTAATACAAAGAGCTTTTAATAGATAATGACAGTTTTTTAAGGGGTCAGTTTTTTCCCAGCAAAAGAAGGAAATAAAATCCTATAAAAAGATTTAGCATCCACAACGATGTCAACCAAGCTAGGGAAAAAATGCAAGTTCAAGATGCAAGTGCAAGATGGAAGTCTTTTGCGATATTTAGGAAGCTGTGGCACATGAAGTCTTAACGCATTCATACGTGGAGGTGACGGCAAAAGAATTAGATATGAAATATCAAAAATTATATTACTGATGACGGTAAGGAGGGTAAACCTGACTACAATGATGATATATCCCAAAGTTTCAAATAAACACGAAATAGGTCACAAAACAAAAAGCAAAAATTATGGGTCTAGGGCAACATCAACTAAAGTTACCACCATGTGACATAGAGGAATTCGAGGGTGAATATACAAAATGGCCAGCGTTGAGGGATATGTTCCAAGCAGTCGTGGGAACACATCCCAATTTATCTCCAGCTCAAAAATTGTATCATTTTCGAAGCAAAACGAGGGGGGAGGCCAACCAAATTGTAAAAAGGTTCGATTTGGTTGATGAAAATTTCAGCTTGGCTTGGAAGGAATTAAAAACTCGCTTTGAAAATTCAAGAATCTTGGCGCATCAACAAATCAAGCAGATGTCTGGGGTTCAACCAGTTCATGCTGAAACTGCAAAAGATAGAAATATTTAAAGTACCCTAAGTGAGAGTTTGGTTATTTTTGAATCACTTAAGTTGACAACTGACTGGGATGCGATATTAAACAGGCGACCATTTGCTTCTAAGTGCTTCTTCCACGAACAACTTTCGTTGGATTTTGCTCGTCTTTGAAGACCCACACGGTCGATTGTTGTTTCGTTTCGGGCTCATACGCATAGATCCATGATTCGTCACCTGTGACGATCTTATAAACGTCTTTTGAAGCACCGCAATCGTATTTTTGCAACATTTCTTTGCACCAACCGACACGAGCCTTTTTTTGAGCGACTTTCAAATTGTGCGGGATCCAACGAGAACAAACCTTTTTTACGGCCAGGTGTTCATGCAGTTTTGAATGTAGGCTGGTGGAAGAAATGTCCAAGGATGTCTCTATCTCTCGGTATGTCGCATGTCGATCTTGCATTATGAGTTCACGCACGGCATCAATGTTCTCTGGCACAACAGCCGTTTTTGGACGACCTTCACGGAATTCGTCTTTGAGCGAGCTTCGGCCACGATTAAATTCATTATACCAATTTTTCACAGTGCTATAGGATGGTGCTTCATCGCCATACAAAGATTGAAGTTCATCAATGCACTCTTGTCGTGATAATCCACGTCGAAAGTTGTGAAAAATGATGGCACGAAAATGTTCACGAGTTAATTCCATTTTTTTCTATATTAATTTTTTCAAGTCACTGTAAACAACACAAATAATGGTCGTACGTCAAAACGTTTTGAGTACGATTATGCTTAAAAGTGGCAAACTTTTCAATGGAAATGTCAGATTGCACTTGGCAGCACTCAGTGTTGCCAGGCCAGAAATATATATAGCAGCCCTCGTATAAGTATAGATAAATAATATATTTAAATAAAAAACCGTTTAAGTTAAAAAGCCAATTACACAAGGGATCAAACTGTAAATATTAAAAATTTTAAATTTTAATTGGGATACAAAGTCGTACAATTTCTAAGAAACTTAAATGTTTCAGATTTCGGAAAATAGAAGAAAAACACTTGTATATAGTTTTAAAAAATTGTTAGATTATAATTTACCGTCAAACGAGTGTACGAGTATAATGAAAAGTGAAAAAAGTCAGTTTACATTAATTACAAATATAAGCTTTTAGCTAAGGACTTATAGAACATATCTATTTTAATTGCAAATCGGAGGTTATGCACGAATAATTTAGGTACTTAAAATGGACTATCACTAAGGACCTTACTCACACGCTTCTTTCATTGCTTTAAGCAGTTAAAAAGCGTGGACTCTTTGCAAATCTTAAATTCTTGAAGTGAAAGCTTGTTGCTTGTTGTCATATATACCTTTATTTCAAAGTTATTTATAAGCATTTTAAAGCAAAATGCATCTCAACCTGATCATAGGTTTATCTGCAGATATATAACAGTATATAATTTACAACTTTAAATCTCTATAATTCCTGAACTAAGAGCTTCCGGCAGGATTACTTGCTCTCGGAAGAAGTTAAGATAGTTTTGCTTTAGTCTAATTTAGCATAGAATTCCAAAATGACAACAAAACTTACCTACGTTTCAGGAATGACTTTTTCAAGAAAAACTGTTAAGTAAATAACTTACCGGCAATGCATATTTTTCGAGTTTCATAATTTATTGCGACTTATTTTAAACCAAGACGTAACTAAAAATCTATAAAAGAAAACTTAATAATCACCAAAGCAACACATTTTACATAAAATCTTGAAACCTTGCTCGGTTCTGAAGGAAAAATGTTGAAATTTACCAAATTATATTTAACTCGAAAAATATTGCGTTCCAAAAATTGCATATAATTTATTTTATTTACTATTATCTGTAATTTTATTTTTAATAGCTAACTGCGTTTTGTTTTTATTTAATATACATATGTACTATTAATAAACATTTTAAATGTTCATCGAGTTTTCCGAAACTTAACAATTTTGTTTAAATACTAGGCAACATTGATGATACAGCTGTATTTGCCTCGTATTTGTTCTTAAAAAATTTTTGCATATTTATTTTCCTAAAAATGAGTCAAAAATGAGCCATTGAGCGGTCACACTATATTCACAATAGAAGCATTTTTGTTTGCTGACAAATATATTATTTACCCAAAACCAGCTGTGATGTTCTTTGCTCCTAATAAATATTTTGTGTTCAAACTACGGCTAACAAATATTTTCCGATTTCACATTTCGGAAAATAGAGAAAAAAAACTTTTATATAGTATTTAAAAATTTTTGCATTATAACTAACCGTCAACAAATATATAATGACAAATTAAAAGTCATATTACATAAAATGCAAAAATAAGCTTTTAGTTTAGGACTTATAAAACATATTTCTTTTAATTGCGAATCGAAAGTTATGCAAGAAAAATTTAGGTGCTTAAAATGGATTATCTCTAGAGACCCTTAACTCTATTCCCACGCGCCGATTGGGTCGAAAGAATAATTTTGTTTTTGTTCTGCATATAGCCAAATTTTTTGTCTCTTAAAGCAGTTAAAACGCGCAAGCACTTTGCAAATATTAACCCTTAAGCGAAGGTTTTAGATAGTTTTTCATGAATTCCTCAACTAAAGTTTTGTATAAAAAAATGTAAAAAAAAAAGCTAAAATTTTTTTCTGTAGGCGTGGTATTGCTATACATTTTTTTTATTCATGTGTGTACCACCAGAGCCCAGCCAGGCTCTGTACTTTTATGTATAGATTGCAGTCAATTAAACTAAAGCAAAAGCATAACAAACACACCTGACAAAAACAAAAAATTTGCTTGCACTTATTTGAGTTGACAACAAAATGTTTCTACCGTGAGAGATTAAAATAAATTATTGATTTTAATTATTTAGAAACAAAAATTCAAAACAAGGTTGATGGAAATGTAGATGATAAAACAGAAGATGAAGCTTCTGATATTGAGGACGAATTAGAAATAGATAATAAAATTGAAGATTCATCAGGAAGTGAACCAGAAAGAACTGGAAAATCCAGAAACAAAAACTCAAATTGTTATTTCCAGGGAAAAGATGGGATAAAGTGGTCTAAAGCGCCACCGGTTTCAAGAAAATTTATGTCTTAGAAGTTTAGAAATACATTGCTGGGCCAACGAGTTGATGAGCTTAAGATTTAAAAAAAATTTTTACAGATGACATAAAAGAAATTATAGTGTGCGAAACAAATAAACATGCAACTGTTTCCGTTCAGATGAAGAACGAAATTCACCCAGTATATTTCTTCGAAACACGCTAAATAAGGCATTAAAATATGGTGGGCATGTGTCGCAACAACGCATTTCCCATTGGAGGGTAATGAAAAACTTAGTTATACCCTTTTTTCACTTTTTGTGGTGTAGGGTATAACAAGAACAAAATGTTGCTGCTTATGTAGATCTTAGCAATAATTCTATGTTTCTTAATAAACACAAAAAATTAAAATTTAATTACTATTCCCAAAATTGGTTCTATATTGCATTGTTATAATAAAAATTAAATGAAATATAGGATAAGTAAGGCGTCATTTATAAAAAAAACCGCCAGGAAGAAGTTCGTGGGCAAATATTGACTTGCCGCGTCTAAAAGTACAGTACAGAAAAAGAACAAAATCGCGGATTTCAAAGAAGAAAGTAATAGAAGAACACAATAAAAAAAGAGATTTTTTGAACGAGGTACCATAATTGTGTGTATCTTTTACAGCTGTTGTAATAAAAAATGTGTACAAACTGTATACCAGCGGATAGGCAATTACCTCTACTATTAAGCTACGCTTAATTTTTTACAGTGGTTTTAAAAATAAAGGGCTGTAAAAAACACCGCTAAAAACTAAAAAAAATCAAAAGTGAAATTTTGCGAATGAAATTTTACCTTGAATATCTCCGAACATATAAAAGATATTAAATCAGGTTTTCGTCCCATTAAAGACCAATATGTACGTAACTAAAATAAATAAAAAATTTTGCAAAAAATATAATAAAATGTTTTTTTTTGTGTAATTTATGCGCAGGATGTCTACAAAATTTGGAAAACTACTGAAAACCAATCGTACTACAATATTTGATTTTAAAAATAATGAAAATCCATGTGGAATTTTTTTTACAGTGACGAACATTTAGAATTTGTTAAAAAATGGGCCATATTCTAACAATGCTGACTGTAGGGTGCTTCACAAAAATTCCAAAAAACACATCAGATGGATTACACAAGGCCTTGACTTGAAGAAAAAGTAAAAAATTTTATAAATTTACTGAAAAACTAATGAAATTTGACTTTATTTTCGGCTTTTTGGTTCTTTTTAATTAATTTCTAAACATTTTTAAAAAGAAAAATTATTTACAAATGTATGCGGACGCTTTCCAAAGGAAACAAGAAAAATTAGACGCTAGCAGAATGAAATGCAGCATTTTCTGGACCGCCACATCCTTCATCAGCATTCTTTGCATCTATCTACCTTATGTTATGTACATCGTAAACATCATCTATTTAACCAACTAATCTTAATGTTAATTTGGTGAGACGAAGTTCACACACAACTTAAAGCTTTTCTTTGCCGTTCTCTTTGTAACTCGTCTTGTACATCTGTTGTTGCTATTTTGTGCTAGCCATTGGATAGCCACGAAATGAAACTTTTTATTTTTAATTATTCATACTTGTTTGCTCACAACATTATAGACGCTGTTTCAGTATCATATTGCCTGTTATGAGTTAAGTATGAATGTAAATACGCGGTACCTAGCGTTTGTTTTAATTTTAATTTTTTCCTAACCATGATTTGAACCATCGATTTTATAAATTAATGAAATTTTACTTTATTTTCGGCTTTTTGGTTCTTTTAAATTAATTTCTAAACATTTATAGAAAGAAAAATTATTTACAAATGTATGCGGACGTTTTCCAAAGAAAACAAGAAAAATTAGAATATACTTGTATAATAATTTTTCGTATATTACAGGAACCAAAAATCACTTTGAGTCAAGAAATCGGTCCCGAGGTCTTAAAAACAACTCCAAGTGTGCATTGTGCAAATCGTAACACAAGATTCTTATGCAAATTTTTCAAAAATCCTGTTTGCCTTCGGCATCCTTAATGCGATTATATATGCTTTAAATGCAATCAAGGGGTTCGCTTATGTGGATACATTTTGGTGTTTGCTTATGGGGTAGTTAAAGTTTAATTTATGTTGGTTAAATTTAAGCGTGCTAAATTCTTGTTATTTTAATTAATCGATATTAACTATTGAAATGAAAGCATGTTGCTTGTTGTCATATATAACTTGACTTAAAACTTATTCATAAGCATTTTAAAATAAAATTCATATCAGCCTGATCATAAACAGTATATAGTTTAAAACTTCAAACCTCTATAATTCCCGAACTAACAGTTTCCGGCAGGATTACTTGCCCTCGGGAGAAGTAATAATAGTTTTGCTTCAGTCTAGTTGTTGTAGGAATGACTATTTCCAGAAAAAATGTTTAGTAAATAACTTAGCAGCAACGCATATTTTTAGACTTATTTTAAAGCAATACTGAACTAAAAATTTATAAAAGAACATTTAATAATCGCCAAAGCAACAACTGTTTTACATAAAATTTTGAATTTTATTCATTTTATTAATTGTTATCTGTAATTTTATTTTTAATTGCTTGCTGTGTTTTGTTTTTAGTTAATATACATATATTATAAATTTAAAATGTTTACCGAGTTTTTACAAAACATTAATTCAGATTAAATTCTGGGCAACATTGATTATACATCTGTTATTTGCCTCTCTTTGTTATGTAATATGTTGTTATTGTTAAATAAAAGAGTCTATGTATTGGGTTTTATTATATGGGAATGATTTTTAGGATCTTAACATTATTTTGTTCCGGTCTAGCGACCGAATCTTTCTACTTATTATTATTTTTAACTAACTGAAATTTCTTAAAATATTTATTGGCAGAGCCAACTGGTCTCCCAATACAAACACACACTGTGGAAATATGGTGATAAGACAATACACAGTGTGAATTGTGTTTGTTATAACTGCTGATAGTTGTGTTTGTTATAGCTGATACAGCTAGAATAAATTGTCGTGCAGTGCGTCTTATTAACACATACCAGACAGAGGTTAAGAGGCATAGCCGATTAGTAAGACATAAGAAATACTACACCTCCATAAATAAGACATAAGATATACTACACCTCCCTTTTATGGAAAGAATGGTCAATAATTGGTTGATCATTCTTCATTGTTATAAAAAATTTAAACTTAATAATAATGGGTGTTGGCACATGCCTTCCTTCCCCTTTTATATAATTAAAAGAATATACAAAACAATAGTATAATATGTAATAACGATAGTATAATAAAAATTTTATTTAAACATTGCATTTCGTGCATTTTTCGTCTATTTTATAGAAATACTAGCTGACTCGGTCTGCGTTGCTGGCCCTAAGCAAACATTAGTGTTATATTACCACACTATTTAAATTGAGCTTTTAGCGAAATTTACGGCCCTTAAATAAAAGTCCATCAATACCTATCATAAAGATTTTTTACAGAACAACTTACATATGGTGTAGATATGGACTCAATCAAAAAAGAAACACGTATATTTAAGGCAAATTGGAAATTATCTTTATTTATTACTTCATCCTAGGCCAGCGAAAAGTCAATGTTTTTTTGTTTTTTTATTTGGTATAAATTTTTTGGCGTTCCAACTCAGCAGCAAACCACATACAATTGGCCGTGTGAAAAACATGAAATTTCCTAAATTAAGCCAGCAATATCCAACGATTGGCTTTGTGCTTCTGTTCGAACAACACATTCCCGGGGGTTCCTAAGCGAACTTCAGAGCACGAAAATGTAAGCAAACTTTGTTTATTGCACCAATCAGTACGTCCTTGTGATTGCGGTAGTCATCGTCCTTATTGTAGTGAAACGTCGCCAACTTTAAATCGATTCTCTTGATCGAGCCATTCGGGAGCAAGTTTTTCGGCATGTTGTTGGAAGTTCTCAGCAGCTCTAGATCAAGATGCACCGAAAAACTTCGCAACTTGGTGGAACTATACAGTTATTCTGACCAATAGCATGTTGTATGGGAATCTATAGTTTATTATTAAAATAACAAAACGCATTAGATATACAGACATTAATATTGCATCTGTTAGTTTTAAGGAAATCCTTTTCAAGTTTTCATTCTGTTAGAATAATAAAATTATTATCAACAATATAAAAAGTTTGAGGAATAAGATTATTTTGAACTACAAGGTTGGTATGAATTGTACCCAAACTTGAATGGAATGAGTTGTTACATCTGTAATGTTTATTATTTTATTTTTATTCAAATTAATATATGGTTTATACAAGAGATCTTTATTAACGAAAATGTACATAGTCTATTCGGATCCACAAAGTTTAAATGAGTAAAATCTGAGTAATTAGGTTCAGACTGTAAGTTAATTTTGTTTGTAAAAGTTGATTTCCCGTTACTGGCTGTGATCTATAGTCCCCAACATCTCCTGCTGAGGGGTTTCCCCATTTAAAGGCATATTCGCGCAGTGCTATTGTGCGATCTTTGATTATTGTGATTGTAATTGTTCAAGCGGCTAGAATAATTATAGCTAATACTACGGTTAAAGTTGTTTCCTCGTTAGTTTCTAAAAATTTCTTAAATTATTATTTCTTTAATTAGTGTTACTACAGTTAAAGTAGCTGTTACTAAATTCCTTTTGATCTATGTTTGCCATTGTTGATTGTCCGTCGAAATAATATGAGATCGGCCCTATTTCAATTTATTATTATCTTCGTCTTCTTCTAGTATCCCTTTAAAACTATCACTATCTTTAATTTGTATCATATCTTCAGAATCAGATTCTACTAAAACTGTTTCATCAATTAATTCGAATAACAATACGTCATCAGGGACCCTAACTTTGCAATCTAGTTTCCCAAAACACCTAACCAAGAGTTCTTTGCAATGTATTAAACTTTTGTAGATATTTTGTTTTGTTTCTATTGTTATTTCCTTGGTATGTTAACGTGTGTTTAACAAAATTGCATTATAGTTTTCAACAATTAGTTTTATGTATTAATTTCTTTTTGATTCTTTTGTTGATAATGGCCGATTCTGTAAGATAAAATTTTTTGTGTTAAAATATTTTCTTATCAATTCTTTGAATGTATTTTGATCAAAGTCTGTTATTTATTGCATGCAGCTAGTGCTACCAGATTCAGATAAAATAATAGCAATTTTCAAGATAAAAAACTTTTTAATTTACTTTATTCGTGCTTGATTCCTTCAAATATAATTATTTCATGATATTCTCATGAAATATTATATTAAACTAAACTAAAAAATTAAATGTATTACTGCGGGGAAAGCATATCCTTATGTAGAAAAATGAAAGAAAAAAGAAAAATAGTTACTGAATGTTTGCTGTGTTTTTGTATAAAACATTTTTGAGTTGTTATTGTCGCTTGTCTTATTGATTCAATGGAGTTCTCATTTAATCAATTTGGCTTTAGATGTAAGACTTTCTAGTTTTCTATACAAAATTTGGGTAAAATCCACTGATGAGCTATTTGAACAGTAGTGAAATGGCCATATGGATATGCTTTCCCCGCAGTAATACATTTCATTTTTTAGTTTAGTTTAAAATAATAAATATTTCATGACAATATCATAAAATATTTATATTTGAAGGAATCAAGCACGAATAAAGCTAATTAAAATTTAAAAGACTCCGAATAATAATTCATATTGATATATATATATTTTCCTTTCATGTCTACTAATATTAAATTGCATTATGAATGAAATGAGTTATTGTAGCTTGACTGCATATATTTCAACTCTTGAAGGATTCATTCTAGCATACCTGACAACTCTGCAGCTCTTTAATTACATTCACATTATTATACTTAGAAAAAAGGTTATAAAGCAAATATTTTATTTTTCTCTTTATTTTCTGTATTTTCTGTTTTTTTTTAAATTCTTAAAATAATAAAAATTTTAGAAAAAATTTTAAATTATTTTAACGATATTTGGATATAGGTCACCTAAATATATGTTTTTGTAAAAATTATCAAATATATTTTATGTTAATTTATTATATGTTTTAAATATTAAATTATGTATTAAAATTTTTGTGAGTGTATGGTAATATGAAATATATTTATAATATGCAGCAATGACCACACCAATCTTATATTCTTGTATCAATAGCGCATATATTTTACATAAAAATGTAATATACATATATAATCTGATTAATAATGTGAGCAAATTCAATTTAAAAATTATTTGTCACAATGTTCAAATGATTTATATAAAAACACGAATTTTTATATGTGTATATAATTCTAGTTGATAGATAAGTTTGTGATTTACTGCTCTCCACGTTTTGTCTGTTTTTTCTGCTCTTTCACCGCTTTAGCTTGCAATACTTCCCACCATTTAGAGTTGTTGCTTCTGATATATCTGCTGGTCTTCTATTTACTTACAGCCTGTTTATAGAACACGTCACGAACAAAACGAAACCGGATGGCATATGGACGAATACGTAATAATTAGCGTCCATGTAACACGTTTCGGTTTTTTCGTTTAACTTACGTTATGTTTCGTATAAATAAATGTTGTGTCAAATCGTAGTATTGCCAATGTATTAATTAATATTTTTTGTTTACTTTTTTTCATATAAATTTTTTATTTTTGCCTTAAATGATGGTAACCCTGCTTCGGCGCCTAAAAAGAAACAGCTGAGTTTATTAAAACAAAATTATCAGTCAATCTGTTAAAAACAATTTGTGAAAATAAAAAAAATGTACACAATATATTAGTAAAAAAGTTAAATAATAAATAATAATTTTTAAAGTGTGGGAGTACTAATTATATGTATGTATAATACTTTTAAAGTGACTCCAGCTTTTTTTGTGATTGTTTTCCTTATTTTCTTTTAGGTTTGAGTATTTTTCGGCGGTGTGTCCATACAAAAGGATTAAGAAACTTTAAAGAATGGTACTCCTCACATTGTTGTCGGTACACCTGGACGTATATTGGCACTGCTTCGCAATAAGAAGTTAAACTTGACGCATTTAAAGCATTTTATTCTTGACGAATGCGATAAAATGTTGGAACAACTAGGTAAATGTGGAAGAAAACTATGTAGCATAAAGTGCTTTTTATAGCTGAAAAATAACCGTATTATGTTACATTTCATACAAGTTTTAACTAAAAAAAGTCTAAATAATATATTATTAGGAACAGAATGTAAAGCAACATTTACAAGTTAAAGAAAATAGGTATCAAATAGAAATGTATGTGTGTATGTCAAACTAATTTCTCCGTTTATGTTTTTAGATGTGCGTCGCGATGTTCATGATTAGTGAATCACTAATTAACACAAAAAACACGTTAACATTCTCAACATGAACAGAACGCATCGAAGGAAAGAAATTTATAAAAGTATCATTTCGTATTTTAAACGAACCTCTTGTCTTAACTTTAGTTTGGTGAATGAAGAACAAGTTCAGCTATTAAAATGTTTAATTTTTTTATGTTGGAGTAAACTTACAAAATAAATTATGTTTATTTATATTCAAACTTGCATTATTATAAAAAATTCACTTATTGTATTGCATTTTTCTTACAAAAAGGGTAATGAAGTTATAAAAATATAAATGCAATATCAATTATATAAAATAAAGCAACTTTTTTTAAATTGTTAATTTTTTATTTTTAACCTAGCAATTAATAAGAATTTCAATGTAAAATAATTTACCTATTACTCCTAATAATTTCTCAATACATATCTTTATTAGCTTTATATTTAACTCGTGCGCTCTAGCCATGCCATCTTCACCGTACTCTTTTCCTGTGTAATTAGATAGCCGCTTAAATTACCTTTCCAATGATATCCATGTTGTCCCATTCTGCCATCAAATACTCGATATATGGTATAATAAACATAACTCCGGAACTAGGGGTTGGCTCTAAATTTTTCACTTAATATTTTTTGCTTATAATTGCATTTAACACCCCGTAGGAAAATTTTTTCTTTTGGAGCGGTGCCCGTACACTGGATTTAAGCCTGGAATTTTAATAAAGCACTTTAAAATAATACATACTTTTTTCCACTCACTGGCGCTTCTTGCTGGTGGTGCATAGGCATTTATTTTTTTCGCAACCGTCTCCCATGTTTACTCCATGGCTGCTTCCAAACTGGGGAGTTCCTGTGACAAGATGAGGATATTTCTGCATACAGTTCACTAATTTCTGGAACTGTAGACCCGTTATCATCTTGATGCTGGCAAATGCATTTAAATTTTACTTTTAAAAAACACATATTTTATAACACAAAAGTACATATTTACCTTTTTTTTCCTTAAAACTCCATATTTTTTATTTTATTTAATATTCTTCAACTAATTTTGGAAACACAACTAAACATGTATATGTAAAATTTTTAAAGCGAATGGTTTTTTTCCTTCGCTCAGTTTTGGCGTCTCTGACAATACAATTCGCGATACATAAACCAGAAACAATTGTCATTTGTTACGTTTTTTACAAAAAAAATGACATTCGTCTTTTAAAAACCCAAAGATAAAAAACGGTAACGTTTTTGTTCGTCTAAACGGCAGATTGTGTTCTGTAAACTGGCTGTTAGACTTGCTTCCTCGTTTTGTTTTGTGTTATGTTGCACTATTAATTCAGTTCGTTTTTCTTGTTTACTTAAGTAGTTTCTTTAAAGTATTTTTATATTTAGTTTAGTTAGTTTAGTTTTTTTAGCTTATTCCTTTTTTCATTGATTTTCAGGTGTTTAATTTTCGACTTTTAGTTTTTGCTCACTCAAGTTATTTCCCTTTCGTTAAATATGTATGTACATATATTCTACTTCCATTTTTGTTTATTTTGCAATTTTGGGTGTAACTTTTTACTCATCTTCACTTTTCTTACTTTAAATCAGACTTTTTTATGTTTTATTACTTGAATATTATCACTATTGTGTCCGTTTGTTGTCAGTAACTTGCGTTTTTTTTTTTTTTTTGGTTTAATTTTTTCTAGATTTTTCGTTAATACCGTATTATTTAGACTGGACATACATATATGTATGTTTTTAACTTTTCGTGTTTTGTTTGAATTATTCCTTTCTTTTCCTGTACTGTGACTGTAACAGTTAATTGTTTTTTTCTAATTTGTTCTTCTTGTTGTCTTTTTAGCCTATATTTGCACTGGACATATTTATTCTCTTTGTGTTTTGTTTGTACTGTACATTCCATACTTTTCCACTTTCGAACTTTTAGCACTTTTCTTAACCAACCACTTGCAATTTTTTTTTTGTTTTTTTCGGGCTAAATTTCTCTTGTCAAATTATTCATTTTATAAATGTTTGTTATTGTTTCTGTTCATTCTGATATGAGTTCTGCACTTGCTTATTTTTAGAAAGAATTTCATATTTATTGTACATATGTATGTATGTATACATATGGATATATTTTTTTATAGTTTTTATTTTTATGGGAATTATGAATTCGCGCCTTTATGTTGTTGTTTTAAAAATATGATAATTTTTTAGCTATTATCAACTTACAGTTTAATTTTACCTTCGTACACATGTATGTACATATTTATACTATTCTAATACCCTGTTCAGACATTCGTTTTAATTTAGACAATTAAAATTTAATTCGAGTAATTAATTTTGGTGTTCACACATAACCAATTTAATTTACTTAATTAAAACTTGACAGTAGAATATAGCTCTGTTCAATAACAAGAAGTCGTTGCTAATTGTTATTGGAAAGTGTTTACTTTAGTACTTGAAAAGAAGCAGCGAAAGAGTAAAAAAGAGTATAAGATGTGAATGTCAATAAATTTGTTACTACTTTTGTTACTGGCAAGAACAGCTGATTCCTGTTCTGGTTTACAAAATAAGTTAGTAAATCAAAATGAAAAATTTATTATTCGGAATCTTTTAAATTTAATTACTTTACTTTATTCGTGCTTGATTCCTTCAAATATAAATATTTCATGATATTCTCATGAAATATTTATTATTTTATACTAAACTACAAAATGAAATGTATTACTGCGGGGAAAGCATATCCATATGGCCATTTCACTACTGCTCAAATAGGTCATCAGTGGATTTTACCCAAATTTTGTATAGAAAAACAGAAAGTCTTATATCAAAAGCCAAATTGATTGTCTTATTGATTCAATGGAGTTCTCAAAGCTCTTGCAAATGCTAACTGTTGCAATACAAAATGCTTTACGCATCTAACACCCCTTTTTTTAACCGACTTCAAAATAAGAAGGAGGTTATACAATTCGGCTGAATGTTGCTTTTTTTTAATATTTGTGCCTCCAGAACTCAGTCATTTCTGATCCGATTTTGAAAATTTTTGGTAATATGATAGATTATGTTTACAGATTGGTCCCGCTTTAAAAACAGTTCAATCTTGAAAATTAAAGGGTGTCCCCATACAACATACATATTTTTTACGGGTATTATGAACTGTAAAGGGCGATTCTGTAAAATTTGAAATGACTGCGTATTACTATGGCTCCCAGAAACAAACAAAAATAATCTAAAAATTAAAGGGTGACCCATAATTGAGGTAAATTTATTTATATGGGCCTATCTTTTGAACCGTTATAGACAAACACTTGAAAATTGGACAGAATGTCGATTGCTATGGCCGTTATAGTTACAGGTATTAATTTTACAAATTAAAGGGTGCCCCATAATTGATGTAAATTTATTTGTATGGGCCTATCTTTTAAACCGTTATAGACAAACGCTTGCAAATTGGACAGAATGTCGATTGCTATGGCCGTTATAGTAACAAATATTAATATTACAAATTATAAATTAAAGGGTGCGCCAATAGTTCTTTAAATTTGATGTATATGATAGATTATGCTTACAGATTGTTTCCGTTTTAAAAACAGTTCAATCTTAAAAATTAAAGGGTGTCCCTATATAACATATATATTTTTTACGGGTATTATGAACTGTAAGTGACGATTCTGAAAAATTTGAAATGACTGGGTATTACTATGGCTCCCAAAAACAAAAAATTATACAAAAATAAATCTAAAAATTAAAGGGTGCCCCATAATTGATGTAAATTTACTTATGTAGGCCTATCTTTTGAACCGTTATAGATAAACGCTTGCAAATTGGACAGAATGTCGATTGCTATGGCCATTATAGTAACAAGTATTAATTTTACAAATTAATGGGTGCCCCATAATTGATGTAAATTTATTTGTATTGGCCTATCATTTAAACCGTTATAGACAAACGCTTGCAAATTGGACAGAATGTCGATTGCTATGGCCGTTATAGTAACAAATATTAATATAACTAATTATAAATTAAAGGGTGCGCCAATAGTTCATTAAATTTGATGTATATGGCCATCATGATCCGATTTTGAAAATTTTTGGTAATATGATAGATTATGCTTACAGATTGGTCCGGTTTTAAAAACAGTTTATAATCTTAAAAATTAAAGGGTTTTATAATCTTAAAAATTACGGGTATTATTAAGGGGCGATTCTGAAAAATTTGAAATGACTGTGTATTACTATAGCTCCCAAAAACAAAAAATTATACAAAAATAAATTTAAAAATAAAGGGTGATCCCATAATTGATGTAAATTTACTTATAACCTATCTTTTGAACCCTTTTAGACAAACGCTTGCAAATTGGACAGAATTTCGGTTGCTATGACCGTTATAGTAACAAGTGTTAATATTAAGACATAAATTAAAGGGTGCGTCAATAGTTCATTTAAGTTGATGTATATTGCCATACTTTTTAACAGTTAAAGTCAGACGCTTGGAATTTACGACGAACCTGTGTTGGTAAGGTTTAAACAGGTTTAAAATATGGATTTAGAAGTTAAAGGGTGTTCCAATAGTAGATGTAATTTCAAGTGTGTGGCCGTATTTTTGAACCGTTATTAACAGAACGCTGAAACTTACAAGGGATCTGTATTGCTAAATCCGCTATACAAACGAGTTAATAATTTGAATTTAGAAATTAAAGGGTGTCCCATAATTGATGAGGATTTACTTATATGAGCCTATCTTTTGAACCGTTTTAGACAAACGCTTGCAAATTGGACAGAATGTCGATTGCTATGGCCGTTGTAGTAACAAGTATTAATATTACAAATTTTAAATTAAAGGGTGTGCCAATAGTTCATAAAATTTGATGTATATGGCCATACTTTTGAACAGTTGTAGACAGACGCTTGAAAATTACAACGAACCAGTATTGCTAAGTCCGCTATAACAACAATAATAAAATATGGATTTAGAAGTTAAAGGGTGTTCCAGCAGTTGATGTAATTTCAATTATGTGACCAAACTTTTGAACCGTTATAGACAGAACGCTGAAACTTAAAAGGGATCTGTATTGCTAATATTTAATATTATAAATTAAAGGGTGCACCAATAGTTGTAGACAGACGATTAAAATTTACAAAGAACCTGTATCAATAACTCCTCTATAACAACAAGTATAAAATTTGGATTTGGAAATAAACGGGTGTCCCAATAGTTGATATAATATGTTGGATGTGGCCGGACTTTTAAACCATTATAGATAGACAGACAGAACGCTGAAACTTACAAGGGACATGTTTTGCTAAATCCGCTATAACAAGAAGCTTACAATTTGAATTTAGAAAGAAAAGGGTGTGCACAAAACTAATGTCATTTGTTCTATATGGCAGTATTTTTTGAACCGTTGTATAGAAATACCTTAATGTTAGACAAAATGTCCACTACTTTTTTTGGTATAATAAGAAGTATAAAAATATTATATTATAAAATAAATATTTTATATAATCTGATGTATATGGGACAAACTGTTGAACCGTTAGAGACAGACGGATGAAATTACACAGAACCTGATTGCTAAATCTACTTCAACAGCAAGTATATAATGCGAATTTGGAAATTAAAGGGTGCCTTTATAGTTGCTGTAATTTGATGTTTATTGCCAAGCTATTGAACAGTTGAAAAAGTATAAAGTTTGGAAATATAAGTGTGTGAGTTAGTGTAACCTAATTTATGTGGCCATACACTTGAGCTGTTATAGGCAGACAGATGAAATCTGTTTTGAAGTCGGTTTTTTTTTGCAAGAATTATTTCTGTTTTAGATTAATATTTATTTTTATGGTTGTTTGTTATAACGGTCAGTTCGGCTTTACTTTGCTATTTTTTTCCAAAAATGCGTTTATTCCATTTTTTTCATTTGAACTAGTAATGTTGTAAATTTTTATTTTACTCTATCGTTGCTAGTTTCTGCCGAAAATTTATTGAACAGAACTAATTTTTACATTAGAAATTTGTGTTTGTAAATTTGGAAGAATGAAGAGAAGGCTTTAAAAGAAAGTTTGCTTGTTTTTATTTGAAATATGGAACTCTTCCAGTCAGTACGATCAAGTTCTGAATGCACGCTAGCTTTGAATCTTCATTAAATTAAAAAAAAATTTATTTTATTAATTTTGAAATTTTTTTTTTCATTTTTATGGCATTTAGTTTTGTCATTTTATAAAATTTTCTCTTACTGAACACACTTCACAAGGGTTGTATGAGGAAACTTATTCAATTAATTTCTCAATTAAGTACTAATTAAAAAATTTATTAATTAATTTCTTATATGGTAAATTAAATTCAATTAGGGACTTAATTGCGTAAATTTCTTTATTGTGCAATTAAAACGTATGTCTGAACAAGCTTTTGTTTGTAAAGAAGTTTAATGTGTATAAATTTCGTTTTTTTAAGCAAATCTGAACATGTTTAAGTGTTTTGTGTGTTCTTCCTTTATTTAATTATAAAGGTTTTAGTATATTATTTTTAATAAGTGAAGCTGTTTAGTTTTCGTTATTGTTCAAATATAAATAGTTCGTTTTTTTTTTCTTTTGTAAGTACATATGTTGCTTTAATTAGAAATAGCACTATTATTTATATTTCTTTAGTGTCTGAAAAAAGTTTTTGTTTAAGGAAACTTCACTGTTTTTTTAACACTATTAAACTACGGACTTACTATACTTTTTTCAATGCCACGGTTGCCATGTAATAAAATAAGAACGATCGTCGCTTGTTCAAGGTTGTTTCTATTCTATTCGTTTATTTTAAGCTCTTCATTAATATAATGTAATACATGGAAGTGTTCTGTTTTTTGGTTTTTTAATCACATGTATGGGAGTTTCACTACACACATTCAAAGAAGTGCTTCAAATAACAGAAGAATCCGATTACGCGAAAGAAGCTCGTCTCATGATGTACAAAAGGTACAAAGAAATTAATAGTTACAAAATTAATCAACATACGATCAATTCGCATCAAAGCCGCTACAACAACAACAACAGCAAGCAACAAAAAAAAAAACGTTCGAATAATGGACAACAATGAAATAAGCAAAATAACTACGACAATAGGAATTTTAAGAACTATAATCAACGCAGAAAAAATACGCATGGAGTCAACAACTACAACAGATCTCAGCATCAGAACTTACAAAACTACAATGGCCAGCGCTTTACTAGCAACAACGCTCGCAATCAAAGCAATGATAGGCATAATGCATTTATTACGAATGGCACAGAACAATAGGGAATCTTGATAGCCCCCGGTGCCGAAAATTAGGCTATTAGGGGAATATAAAAAAAAATTCTTAAGTTTAACGTTAGTTTAGACTATAGTAAATACGCATGTATAAAATGTTAAAATGACGCTTTTTCATTTTTAATTAACACAAAAGCAGATATTTCCATCATTAAAAAGAAAAAATTTAAAAATATTAATATTAAAAGAAAATATTTCTACGTTAGCAACATGCATTTTAGGATTAGAAGTACAACACAATGTTCTAAAATATAAGTTCAATGTCGTAGAAAATTCCTTTCCAATCACATCCAGTGGTATTTTAGGGAGAGATTTATATGCAAAATTTAGAGCAAGAATAGACTACAAATTTGACTTGGTATCAAAAGAAGTTTTAGTTACCAAATCAATATCTAATGGAAATGCGGCAAAGAATTGCGGCACATCGATGGTAAAAACTAAAAAAGCAATTGAACTTAGGTAACTTAAATTATTCCTCAAAAGAATCAATCAGCGATCTTTGCAATCACTTCCAAAAATATTTTATTTAAGAAATGAAAAGTAATCCATGAATAACTTCTATTAGCAAGAGCTAATACCCACCGATTCTAGACCTATATGCATAAAAATTATCGTCTTGCCCATACCCAAATAGAAGAAATTAATAGACAAGTTTAGTAACTTTTAGACAAAAACATAATAGAGCACTCCAAAAGCCCTTATAACTCTCCTTTGTTGATTGTACCAAAAATGAACAAACAAATTGGCAATTAGTTGTCGACTTTTGTCAACTAAACAAAAAACCTGTCAATGACAAATTTCCTATTTTAAGATTAAAAGATGTGCTTGAAAAGTTATCAAGTGCCAAATATTTTTCAACCTTAGACATGACAAATTCATTTCATCAAATCCCACTAAAGAGAAAATCAAGACTTGTAGCTGCTTTTTCCATGAACAAGAAACACTACCAGTTCAAAACAGTACTATTTGGCTTAAAAATAGCTTCGAACAGTTTTCAAAGAATGTTGGCATTATCCCTCTTTAGTTTAGATTATATTTGTTTCATAGATGATATTATCATTTTCGGTAAAATTATTGCAGATCACAATGCAAGCCTTCGTCGTGTTTTTACCAAATTGAAACAGCGTAATTTCAAACTTATTCTATCAAAATGTAAAATTTTACAAAATTAAGGCATTTACTCAGGTTATAATACCACGCACCACGGAGTTAGTACCAATCCAGACAAGTGTAAATGAGTAAAATACTTTTCGACTCCCCAAAACGTAGACGAAGTAAGACGATTCGTTTCATTTTTCAATTACTAAAGGAAGTTTATACAAAACTTTTCTCAAATAGAAAAACCCTAAATAGTCTTTTAAAAAAATGTATAATTCAAATGGATCAATGACTGCTAATGTTCATTTAAGTACTTAAAACAATCCTTAACAAATCCTCCAAAACTGTAATATCAAAATCTGTAAAAAGATTAATTTTAAAAACAGACGCTTCAAATCAGGCTCAGTACCAGAGAATGGCACGAGTACACCGCAACCATGAGTACATGGCATACTTACTCTATATTTTTCATACTCGAGTATTTTAAGCACCGCAATAAAAAGCTGCGGTGTTAATTTTACTCATTCTTGTAAGTGTTTTTTGTTGTGGATATATTTAAAACAAAGAGCCTAAAAACGAGTCTCAAAAATATCGCAATCAGAATTTTAAGTATTTTTTATACTCGTATGCCAGAATTTTTTAATTCTCTTTATTTGTAAGCATCGTTGCCACATTTTTACCCTATTAAAGTTTTCTACTGCCGTTTTATGAAATTCTGCATTGTATGCAGAAATATTTATAAACAATAAAAAAAAACAAAATTTGATCAAATCTATTGCTTAAACATTATAAGCAGAAAAACAGGCAACAACCGTTTTCATACGTATGAAATACAACACATACTTAATGAATAAAACGCAATAAAAACCGCTTAAAGGCACAGCTTTTGTACACTATTTAAAGCAGATATACTTATTTTGTTGCTGTTTTTTATGTACAAATATTTTCAGTTTATACGCCTTGTTGTCATAAACCTGCTATAAACGGTATTTAGGAAAACAAAATGATAAAAAATAAAACAATTTTTTTTTGGAATCCCTGAAGAAAAGGGAAATTACTTAATTTTTAGTTTTAAACAAACCTGTATAGATGTTATATTGCATTGAGTGAATGTAATTAGACCTTATAAATAATAAACTGCAACAAAGTTTTTAGTTTACATATGTTATTTTCTTAAATATTATTATTGCTTTTATACCTATTTATTAATTTTAAAAATCTATTTGCTTAAAGAATAGAATTTTTAAATTTCTATCCTGTGTGACTTAAAAAAATAACCCTAAAAAAACGTAATATAATAAACACTGAACTACTCGTATTCTTGATTTATTAGTAAACTTTTGTTGTGCTTTTAATAAATGAAAAAATGGCTAATTTTACGGGTTCTAATCAATTTATTTTCTGTTGCATATTGAATAAACTTTCATAATTTCAAAGAAGTATGTATGTTAGCTAATTTAGACAGTGGCGACTTTTGGTATTGTGTTTGATTTAATAATCCTGATCTGATAACTCTGTTTTTCTCACACTACACACGTTAAAATCTCCCTCTTGGTGTTTGCTGTAAGTATGAGTACGAATAAAGTAAAGCCAGCATCGCAAACATTTTACTTGAGTATTCTAGAGACTTAAACTCATCAATACTCAAATGGAATGGGTATAGTAAATACTCGCATAAAAGAAATGCGGTGGCGATCACACCGCAACCGCATTCAAGATGAGTATACTTAGAGTATTAAAAATAGACACTCTTGCAGTTCTCTGCTCAGTACTTTCTCAAGGCAATATGCATTTCGATCTTCCAATTGCATACGCAAGTAGATCTTTATTTAAACACGAATAAATAAGCCAATTATTGCAAAATAACTCTTAGCAATTCACTAGGCAATAAAACATTTCAGACCCTAGCTTTACGGCAAAATTTTTAAATTATTACAAACCATAGACCACTAGTTTCACTTTAACCCTTCTTCAAAATTAACTAGAGTTCGCATGGACTTAGCAGAATATGACTTTGAGATATAATATAAACACGAAAAATAAAACACCAATGCTGACGCACTATCTAGGATACCGAAAAATTCTGATGAACTAAAAAGCCTTATACCAATTATTGCAGCGATAACCAGAAGTGCAAGTAAAAATGTGACCCGTTCAAATAGAATATCTAGCTTTACGGCAAAATTTTTAAATTATTACAAACCATAGACCACTAGTTTCACTTTAACCCTTCTTCAAAATTAACTAGAGTTCGCATGGACTTAGCAGAATATGACTTTGAGATATAATATAAACACAAAAAATAAAACACCAATGCTGACGCACTATCTAGGATACCGAAAAATTCTGATGAACTAAAAAGCCTTATACCAATTATTGCAGCGATAACCAGAAGTGCAAGTAAAAATGTGACCCGTTCAAATAGAATCTCTACCCCTGCAAATGCGACTAGTCATCCAAAAAAGTGGGAATGCATATCCATATCGGAAGTCAGAAATTTTCCAGTATTTAAATTTGCAAATACAAAGGCAAGGGGAAAACAAACACAAAAAGCATAACAATATGCACACTTATGTCATAGTTAAAAAAATGCCCTTGTCAAATCAAGCTATAAACCATGCTGTGTAGGTCAAGTTTGCAAAAAAAAAAAAAAATGATGTCACTACTACATTGTACTGGCATAACTGAAATATCTCTTTCGAAGAATGACTTATATTTTTAAAATAAGAAACTACTAGAAGTAAAAAGGTTATACGAGGGCTGCTCTATATATTTCTGGCCTAATAGTGAAAATGCGAATATTTATAATCAAAAATGGTTTTATTGTTTGTCAAAGTATTTTCCAGCATGATTTATACACTTTTGCATGCGCTCAAACCAGTTGTCGAAGCACTTTTTTCACTCCGATTGAGACACCTCTAAAACATGGTTTTTGAACACTTCAACAGCTTCTTCTGGCGACGAAAATCGTTGACCACGCATTTTTTCTTGATGTGCGGAAACAAGAAGAAGCCATTAGGTGCCAAGTCAGGGCTGTACGGCGGATGACCGATTAATTCGACGTTTTGGCCAGTCAAAAACGCTCCGGTTTGAGCCGATGTGTGAGAGCTAGCATTGTCATGGTGAACAATGATTCGCCTTCTCTTGTTGGTTTCTCGAATTTCTCCGATAACTTCAGGCAAACAAATTGTAGTGTACCACTCAGAAGTGACCGTCCTACGTTGCTCAAGCGGAACAGTAGCCACATGACCAGTTTTGCGAAGAAACAGGCGAGCATTTGCTTCGAAGTGCTTCTTCCACGAACAACTTTCGTTCATACGCATAGATCCATGATTCGTCACCTGTGACGATCTTATAAACGTCTTTTGAAGCACCGCAATCGTAGTTTTGCAACATTTCTTTGCACCAATCGAAACGAGCCTTTTTTTGAGCGACTTTCAAATTGTGTGGGATCCAACGAGAACAAAACATTTTTACGGCCAGGTGTTCATGCAGTATCGAATGTATGCTGGTGGAAGAAATGTCCAAGGATGTCTCTATCTCTCAGTATGCCGCATGTCGATCTTGCATTATGAATTCACGCACGGCATCAATGTTCTCTGGCACAACAGCAGTTTTTGGACGACCTTCACGGAATTCGCTTTGAGCGAGCTTCGGCCACGATTAAATTCATTATACCAATTTTTCACAGTGCTATAGGATGGTGCTTCATCGCCATACAAAGATTTAAGTTCATCAATACACTCTTGTCGTGAAAATCCACGTCGAAAGTTGTGAACAATTATGGCACGAAAATGTTCACGAGTTAATTCCATTCTTTTCTATATTAATTTTTTCAAGTCACTGTAAACAACACAAATAATTGTCGTACGTCAAAACGTTTTGAGTACGATTATGCTTAAAAACGACAAACTTTCCAAATGAAATGTCAGATTGCACTTGGCAGCACTCAGTGTTGCCAGGCCAGAAATATATATAGCAGCCCTCGTGTGATAAAATAATTCAAAACCAAGTTAAGAAAGAAATGAGTACTCCTGTTATATTATATTATATTATATTATATTATATTATATTATATTATATTATATTATATTATATTATATTATATTATATAGTATTATATTATATTATATTATATTATATTATATTATATTATATTATATTATATTGTATTATATTATATTATATTATATTATATTATATTATATTATATTATATTATATTATATTATATTATATATATTATATTATATTATATTATATTATATTATATTATATTGTATTATATTATATTATATTATATTATATTATATTATATTATATTATATTATATTATATTATATTATATTATATTATATTATATTATATAGTATTATATTATATTATATTATATTATATTATATTATATTATATTATATTATATAGTATTATATTATATTATATTATATTATATTATATTATATTATATTATATTATATTATATTATATTATATTATATTATATTATATTATATTATATTATATTATATTATATTATATTATATAGTATTATATTATATTATATATTATATTTATATTATATTATATTATATTATATTATATTATATTATATTATATTATATTATATTATATTATATTATATTATATTATATTATATTATATTATATTATATTATATAGTATTATATTATATTAGATTATATTATATTATATTATATTATATTATATTATATTATATATATATATTATATAATATAATATTATATTATATTATATTATATTATATTATATTATATTATATTATATTATATTATATTATATTATATTATTATATTATATTATATAGTATTATATTATATTATATTATATTATATTATATTATATTATATTATATTATATTATATTATATTATATTATATTATATTTATATTATATTATATTATATTATATTATATTATATAGTATTATATTATATTATATTATATTATATTATATTATATTATATTATATTATATTATATTATATTATATTATATTATATTATATTATTTTATATTATATTATATTATATTATATTATATTATATTATATTATATTATATTATATTATATTATATTATATTATATTATATTATATTATATTATATTATATTATATTATATTATATTATATTATATTATATTATATTATATTATATTATATTATATTATATTATATTATATTATATTATATTATATTATTATATTATTTTATCCCCCTGAATTAACAACAGACGAACCTGATCAGTTACGTCTTATCAAAGAAAATCATCTGGCTTTACTCGGAGGTCACACCGGAGTAAATAAAACGATAGCCAAATTAAAACCACGTTATGTTTGGAAAAGCATGAACAAAATGGTTAAAAAGTTTATACAAGAATGAAAAATATGAAAAATAAATAGTTAGCCTTCTCGTCCATTTTGAATCGTGTTGATAGAAACGTTAGACCCACTACGCCCGTCGAATGATTTCAGATATATTTTAACCCTGCAATGTGATTTGACTAAATATATTGAAGTTTTTTCGTTGACTTCTAAAAAATCATCAAAAGTTGCAAGCACTCTAGTAGGGAAATTCATTCTAAAATATGGTCACTTCAAAACAATGAAAACAGATATGAATGCTGAGTTCGTTAATCAAACGACTTCAGAAATGTGTAAACCATTAAATATCCAATAAATTACATAAACCGGTTTATAATTTTTATGATTACAAAATGAGCTCCAAATAAGATTAAAAAACGCGCATGGCAATGCGCGAGTGACATCATATTCACTTCTATTTCTCGTCTTCAGTATTTTTTTTTAGTTATTATTTTTGTTCCTTTATTCTTAAAAAATACCTATAAAACTGCATCGGTTGAACTGGATGTTATTTAAGCTAAAACTAATGAGATTGATTTCCTTTTAAATTATGTTTTTATCAACCTCGTCGTATTAACTTTACAAACAAGTTGATTATAATTTTACCTCGCATTATTCTGCAAAAGTTATGAAGTTATATTTTTCTAATTACTTTTAAGTATGCTATAAAACAATTGGCACTTCCTTTTAATGATTTTTTTACATAAGAACTAAAGTAATTTTGTTTTTTTTTTTTTTGTGTGCAATATGATTATTTTAATTTTTAATGTGCATTAATGCACTTGAGTTTTGGTTTAAAACTGTTGTGTTTTCTCCTTTAATTTTAGTTATTGCTTTTGCTTTTCACTCGGTCAATTCTTCATGCTATGATTCTCTGCCACAATTATGAATGAACTTTCAGTGTAAAAATTATTAATATGATACAGGTGGTATTTTTGAAAAGTGTTGTAATTCTTCCCTCTCAGTTGACTAGATGTGCACAGGAATGGCCGCTTTAAACAATGGTATCGTACAGTAATAGTACTCCTTTTCTAGAAAAGAAACGTTTTATAGTTATGCCGTTAGCGAACTTGCTGAAGAATGGTAACAATTTAAGCAAAATGTAAGTCAGCTTGTCCCGGGACTTTAACTTAGCTTCCCATCAACGTCGCCCATCCAATAGAATACTATTACAATGGATTTATTAGTGTTTAAAATGGATGTCAAAATGAGGTGCCAATTTAATATACCCTTATCTAATAAATTTATCCAAATTAAAAGAAATTAGAAATAATTACGAAATTTTAATAATTTACCGTATTGATGGATAGAGTTTGTTGAGTTCTACGTTAGTAAAACGTTTTACAAAAATGATGATATAATAAACTCCAGAAAAATTTAAAGTAAAATTGTTTAAAACGTGTTCAGTTAATGAAGGTGATATCAGAAAAAGGAAGTAGAAGGTTTTTTTCGACCAAGAAAGTTGCGAGACAAACTATATACATATATGTGGGTATACGAGTACCCAAAAAAAATTAGAATACCCATTAATCGAATTCCTTTAAAAATACTTTTACTTAGTTTTACCCGCATAACCCAACATTGCTTATTTTAAATCGAATCATTCAATGTTTTTCTTCTTTCTTTTTATGTTTATATAAAAACATACATGAACACAACATAAAGAAATTCATCGATTTATGTTATAACAGTGTTAGTAAGAAAAAGAAAGATTGTGTTGTTATTAAAAGGAAGAAAAGATCATCATATCACTGTGAATGATATCAATTGAGTTAATTGGTGAAGATTTTGCTAAATTTTATTTTTCCTAAGCAATGAATATAAAACTTTTTAAAAATCAACTACACACATTTAACCCAAGAATATCATACTTATTTTTATGTCGAAAACATCACATTTCGTCGAATCGACTACGCTGTATTCAAAAGGATGCTAAGGATGATCTGTATATAGAAAATTTCCAATGCTTAGTTTTTTCAATAGTTTCTTATGTATTTTATTGAAATAAAATAAATAAATGTTGTTTTTAAATATAATTTAATAATAAAAAAAAAGTTTCACAGCACTCCTTCAGAAGATGATAAATGATACCAATATAAACAACGAAAATACAAAAGCTCTGTGAAATATTTTAAATAAATATCAAAAAGTGTTTCATTCTTTATTGTTATTTGCATTCTACATTCAATATTATTATTAATAAAGTTTAAAAGAGATTGCAAAAGTTTTAAAATTTGATGCTTTAAGTAAAAGTTGCAAATAACATAATTATTAAAACATTTTATTAAGAATGCCGGTTGAATGCAGTAAATGCAGAACATTAATTAGGGGTGATTCCTGTTTCATGTGAAGGAGTATGTAAAAAAGTATATCACTGCGCCGCAAACTGTTCAGGTCTTGATCAGTATTCAATTGGTATAATTGGAAATAAAAATTTCATCAGATTTATTTGTGATGACTGTGTCCAGTATATCCAAAATGTCGATTTGGTAATAGCTAATATACAAGATGGTGTAGAGAAGAACGAAAGAAAATTGTGTGAATATAAAAATGAATTTAAAGCTTCACTGAAAGAAAATGAAAGTGAAATTAAGAAATTATTGGAAGCAGTTGAAATAAGGTATGAGGAAAGAATAAAAAAATTAGATTATGCTCAAAGATGTTGTGAAAAAAATGTAAAAGAAGTTCAAAAACTATACGGAAATGTAAATGATTTTGAAAATAAAAACAAATGTATAGCAACATAGAAGAAAACAATAACAAAATGTGTGGTGAAATTAAAAATTCAAATTCAAGTGCAAATAAAAATACAAAATGTCCTATGCCGAATCAGTAAAAAATAAAACAGAGTTGCCAGAACTTTCAAAAACAGTGCCGTTAATACTTAGGCCAAAAGAAAAACAAGGTGTCGAAAAAACAAAAAATGAATTAAACAAAAATGTGGATCCTGTAAATTTAAAAATAACAAATATAGAAAACAGAAAAAATGGAACGTTAGTAATTCAAACAGAAAATAATGAGGAAAGAGATAAAATTAAAGAAGCAATTCAACAAAAAATGAGCGAAAAATAAAGTTACAAACCCGGTAGAGATGTCTGTTACAATTACGAGGGCTGCTATATATATTTCTGGCCTGGCAACACTGAGTGCTGCCAAGTGCAATCTGACATTTCCATTGGAAAGTTTGTCATTTTTAAGCATAATCGTACTCAAAACGGTTTGACGTACGACCATTATTTGTGTTGTTAACAGTGACTTGAAAAAATTAATATAGAAAAAAATGGAATTAACTCGTAAACATTTTCGTGCCATCATTTTTTACAACTTTCGACGTGGATTATCACGACAAGAGTGCATTGATGAACTTAAATCTTTGTATGGCGGTGAAACACCCTCCTATAGCACTGTAATAAATTGGTATAATGAATTTAATCGTGGCCGAAGGTCGCTCAAAGACGAATTCCGTGAAGGTCGTCCAAAAACGGCTGTTGTGCCACAGAACATTGATGCCGTGCGTGAACTCATAATGCAAGATCGACATGCGACATACCGAGAGATAGAGACATCCTTGGACATTTCTTCCACCAGCATACATTCGATACTGCATGAACACCTGGCCGTAAAAAAGGTTTGTTCTCG
The DNA here is from genome assembly GCA_916610165.2 of Gymnosoma rotundatum. Classification (NCBI taxonomy): domain Eukaryota; kingdom Metazoa; phylum Arthropoda; class Insecta; order Diptera; family Tachinidae; genus Gymnosoma; species Gymnosoma rotundatum. The sequence goes on from OU744337.1 coordinate 75,768,921, forward strand.
TTGGATCCCTCACAATTTGAAAGTCGCTCAAAAAAAGGCTCGTGTCGATTGGTGCAAAGAAATGTTGCAAAAATACGATTGCGGTGTTTCAAAAGATGTTTATAAGATCGTCACAGGTGACGAATCATGGATCTATGCGTATGAGCCCGAAACGAAACAACAATCGACCGTGTGGGTCTTCAAAGACGAGCAAAATCCAACGAAAGTTGTTCGTGAAAGAAGCACTTCGAAGCAAATGGTCGCCTGTTTCTTCGGCAAAACTGGTCATGTGGCGACTGTTTCGCTTGTGCAACGTAGGACGGTCACTTCTGAGTGGTACACTACAATTTTTTTGCCTGAAGTCATCGGAGAAATTCGAAAAACCAACAAGAGAAGACGAATCATTGTTCACTATGACAATGTGAGCTCTCATACATCGGCTCAAACCAGAGCGTTTTTGACCGGCCAAAACGTCGAATTAATGGGTCATTCGCCGTACAGCCCTGACTTGGCACCTAATGACTTCTTCTTGTTTCCGCACATCAAGAAAAAAAAATGCGCGGTCAACGATTTTCGTCGCCAGAAGAAGCTGTTGAAGTGTTCAAAAACCATGTTTTAGAGGTGTCTCAATCGGAGTGGAAAAAGTGCTTCGACAAGTGGTTTGAGCGCATGCAAAAGTGTATAAATCATGCTGGAGAATACTTTGAAAAACAATAAAACCATTTTTGATTATAAATATTCGCATTTTCACTATTAGGCCAGAAATATATAGAGCAGCCCTCGTACAGACATAAGTTTTAAATATGATGATAATGAAATTATTGATAAAATAAAAAGACAGAACCCCATGTTACAAGAGTCCAATTTGAAAGTTTTTAAAAGGTATGAATTTAAAAAGAATAACAGAATTATCTTCAATGCAAAAATTAGTATTGATAACGACTCGTACACGAAAATATTGGAAGCACAAAGAATAAACATAGGATGGGAGAAATGTAGAGTTTTTGATGGAACAGAATTGATGCAGTGTTTTAAATGTCAAGGATTCAATTACCGAGATAGCGAATGCAGAAATCAAGAAACATGTTTAAAATGTCACGAAAAACATAGAACAAAGGACTGTCAGAAAAAAATGAGAGAAAAATGTATAAATTGTATAAGAGCTAATAACAAATTATATATGGACCTTGATGAGAACCACAATACTATGAGTCGAGAGTGTCCAGTATACCAAAATAAACTGAATTTAAAAAAGAAAAATATAGGTTTAAAAATATAACAACTAAGAAATTTAAAATGCATCTATACAAACATTCAAGGCTTAACAAATAATTTCGCGCAAATTGAGATCATCATTGAAGAAGAAAAACCGGATTTCGTAATTTTGTCTGAGACGCATGTAACTAGAGATGTAGAGGAAGATGAAATATCAATTGAAGGTTATAACTTAATAACAGTACTGTCTGATTCACCAAGAACTGGGGGTGTGGCGATATATTTCAAAAAAAGATGGAACGTGCAATTAATACCAGAAATGGTTGATAATTTAAAATACTGGCTAAGTGCAGTTATAATTAAAAATGAGGAAAACGACTTTATATTAGCAGCAGTTTTTAGATCACCAAGTTATAGTGAAGCAGAATTTTGCACCGTGTTTGAAAATTTTATTGAAGAATTATGCGAATTTAATTGCGAACTGATCGTTACTGGTGACATTAACATTGATTGGTCATCGAATAAATTTTACAAGAAAAAACTAGAAAGTATATTTAATGACAATGGCATAAAACAATTGATAAAAGAATATACAAGAGTAACTAAAAATACTAAAACTATAATTAACTACGTGATAACAAATAGCAAAAATGTAATAGCTAAAAACAGCAATATAAACAAAGTAACAGATCATGAAGTAATAAACATATATATTGAGTGTAATGATAAAAAAGATGAGCAATATAACGAAATCGAGACATTTAAATATAATAAAGAAGACTACTACATTTAAATATAATAAAGAACTACAAACAAATTTTAATAGTAATTATAATGACATTTTGAATAATGGTGCGGTACATTTTGATATGTGTATTGTAAACACAATCAAAAAATTTACAAGAAACCACAATAATAGAAAACAAAACATCGTAAATAAATGGTTTAATACACAGTGCAGAACACTTAAACATGAAAAAAATACAAAATATCATATTGCAAAAATCGAAAATATTATAGAGGCATGGAACAATTATAAGAATGTTAGGAACAATTATAAAACAATAATAAATAACAAAAAGAACAAATACATAAGTAATAGAATAACTAATACCAAAGATCCGAAACAAATGTGGCTAGAAATAAAAAACTTAGTGCTTAAAAAGAACCGATCTGTGATACAAAATGTGATATTTGAACAAATAGAATATAAGGATTATAATATAATCGCCAATAAATTCAATGATTATTTTATTGATAGTATAAAAGAAATTAGAGACAGTATAGAAAGTGTGCAATATATAAATAACACATATGAGACAAACAATACTTTTGTATTCCGTGCAATAGATTTTTCCGAATTAAAGAAGATATGCAAAGAAGTTAATAACAAACCTGACTTCAATAGAGTGACAACAACAATGATATTGGATAACTGGGACATACTGAGCAACCCGTTGTTAAACATAATTAATGAATCTCTCGAGTCAGGAGTTTTCCCAGAAAATTGGAAGGTATCAGTGGTTGTTCCAATTGAGAAAGTGAATAAAACAAATAAATGTGAAGAATATCGTCCAATAAATATGTTAAAAACAAACGAGAAAATATTGGAAAAGGTCGTAAAAAATCAATTGGAAAAATATATAGAAAAAAATGGAATACTTACAAAATACCAATCAGGATTCAGAAAGAATTTCTCATGTGAAACTGCAGTTAATTTCATAGTCAACAGATGGAAAAAAATTTAAAAAAGAAAAAAAATATTGGAAATTTTTCTCGATTTTAAAAGAGCATTCGAGACCATAGATAGAAATATATTGTTAAAAAAAATTATACATGTATGGCATAAGGAATAAAGAGCTAAAGTGGTTCGAAACTTATTTAACTGATAGAAAACAAACAACACTAGCAAATACACTAAAATCAAGAACAAGAAATAATGATTTTGGAGTGCCGCAAGGATCAATACTGGGAGCACTGTTGTTCATCCTTTATATTAACGATTTGCCAAATGTGGTAAATAAATGCGAAATAGTTCTATACGCTGATGATACTTTAATGTATACTGTTGAAGATAGTGAAGAAAATTGTCAAAAAAATATGTTACACGATTTGAAAAGAGTTAATAAATGGTTAAAAATGAATAAGCTGAAACTAAACGAAAATAAAACAAAATTAATGATAATTGGTGCAAACAGAGACGGCAAAAAAATTGGTTGTTTTAAAAGAATAAGAAACAAAGTGTCATTAACTACCTTTATTAATATATATAATGTTATTATTAAACCCCACTTTGAGTACTGTTCAACAATACTCTATTCATGTTGTACAAAAACACAAATAGAAAGACTTCAAAATAAAGCAATGCGCACAATTTTAAAATGCAACCGGTACGCATTAATCCAGTACATACTAAATTCGTTAAAATGGCTCATTATACAACAGAGAATAGAAATAGAAATTAATACTTTAAAATTCATAAGGAAAATTAAGATTGGTAATGCACCACAATATCTTTGCGAACAACTTAATATGGTGGGACAAATTCAGCAATATCATCTACGGAACGTGCAAGATTTTAGAATTGATAGAGTATCTACAAGTACAATGCAGAGATCGCTTTTTTACAAAGGTCTCAATCTTTATAACGGGCTTCCTTCAGAAACAAAGAGTGAAACAAATAATATAATTTTTAATAGTAAATGTGTTCAATTTGTAAAGAATAATTCACAGATTATGTATTAATGTAATTTAAAAACTTATTGTTCCACGATTATGTTAAAAGTATTATTAATAATAATTAAATTAAATAAAAAAACAAAAACATGCGTCGTCATTTCGACTAAGTATGATATTCTAGGGTTAAGGTAATAATGTTATTGATACGATAAGACAATATAATATTAGTCAGAAACAAAACGATTTTTTATAACGAATTTGCTGTGTTACTACAAAAGGATATAAATTATTATTTGTAAATACTATTTTTAAGTAAAAGATTCCTTTTGTATTTATGTTATCATCAAAACTAGCTTATTAAATTATTCTCTGATGTCTTTTCCATGAAAAGTGCCTACTAATTTGCCATTTAAATCTTCTAGCACATAGTAATGTTTTCCCAATTTCTCTCTTACTTTAGCCCTTATAAATAATGGGGCTAGTTTAGCATTGAATTTTTTTCTACGCTGCTCTGTACAAAATTTCTTCGAAACACGTAAACTTTTTTAGAGGTTGTAACAATGAAATTTACTAAAGTGCTCAAACACTATAAGTAAACCTATATTTTCTGCCTTACTTCTAGGATACGGCTCTAACAAATCCACATAAAGACTTTGAAATGGTCTTACTGAAACGGCTTGTGCCCCCAATTCAGGTCTTAAAACAAAATTTGGAACTTTTGTTGCTTTGCAAACATCACAATTGCGAATGAAATCACGTATATCACGAACCATCCCTGGCCACAAAAAAAATCCGCTTAATAAGGTCAAGAGTCTTAAAAATACCACCATGAGAATTATCACGTCTTTTCGTAACCCTTAAGGAATCCACAGCTTCCAACAGTTGATTTCATTCTCTACTACTCCATCATAATGATTCGTTCGAATATAGACATATCGATCAACAACTTTAATATCAGGATATTTTTCCTGCTTTTCACGAACTTTAATTTTCAAGTTTTTAAATTCCGAACTAGAAAAAATGGTGTGTTTAAATCGATTTCTGGAGATGCTAACTCGATTTGTGAAATTTCTTTTTCGGGGATTCTCGATAGAGCATTTGACTAATTTTAAACATAAAAGCTTGTAGTTTCAGAACCCATCGAGCTAATCTACCGCTTAAATTTGTTTACCACATAAGCCACACAAGACTTAGTGATCCGTTATCACTTCAAATTCTTAAATTTCTAAGTAGCATCTAAATTTATAAATTGCTTCTACAGCCACCAGGCACTCATGTTTCATAACGCTATAGTTTCTTCGGGCTGAGTTGAGTTTCCTACTCATATACGCTATCAGTCGTTCTTGTCGTTCTGAATCTAATTGAATAAGCACGGCACCAATTCCATAGTCACTCGCATCGCAAAGCAAATAGAATTTCTTTGTAAAATCAGGATTTACAAAAAACGGTACAGTACTTAGCAGGGATTTTATTTTTTCAAAAGAAGATTGGGCTTCTTTAGTCCAAGCAAATTTCATCTTAGTTGATAAGGTATCGGTTATAGGATAGACTAATGTTGAAAAACTTTCAATAAATCTCCTATACCATCCAGCTAAGCCAAGAAAACGTCTCACCTGCCTTAGATTTTTCGGAATAGGCCAATTGCGTATCGCACTAACTTTTTCGGGGTCTGTGGTTATACCACCGTCCCCAGTCACATACCCGATATACTTTAGTCTGGTTACACAAAAGAAACTCTTTGATATATTAAGCGTCAGATTGGTTTTTTGAAATTGTTCTGCAATTCGAACAAGCACTGATAAATGTTGCTGAAAGTTTTCCGATACTATAAGTAGGTCGTCGAGATACCCGAATACGCTGTGCCTTAAGTCTGGCAGAATAATATCATTCATAAGACGGCACGTCGTTTGGGGTGCATAGCACAGTCCAAATGGCATAACCTTAAACTTGTAAAGAGTTCTACCTGGCACTGTGAAAGCTGTTGTCAGTTTTGACTCCTCTGTCAAATCAATTTGCCAGTAGGCGTCTTTAACGTCTAACTTCAAGATTTAGTTTGCTTTTGGAAGAAAAAATTCCTTCAATCGAAGGCAAAGAATAGGCATCCTTTTTGTCATCACGTTTATCTTTCGAGCGTCGAAGCAAAGACGAAAGATCTCCATTATACCCATATCCAACATGCGATCGATCTCTTTAAACATGAGTTTTTCTACCGATGGTGACACTGGATAGTATCTCTGTTTTATAGGTTTAGCATCCCCTACTTCAATCTCATGTTGTATAAGATTAGTTCTGCCTAATCCTTGTTTCTCAAAGTTAGGAGATAACGATTTTACGATATCAAGATCAGCTCCAATACAACTGATACTTGCACCTGTGTCAAGCAAGCCATATTCGTTTCATGATAAAAACGAAACTTTGGAGTAGTACTTTTGTCATTTGAGTCATTCAAAATTGTTGATACAAGTAATTTTGAGCGAAATTATTTTTATAAAATTTTCGTAGCCTCTGTGTTGAGCGTTTTGGGTGTTTGATTTTCAACTGATCAATTGAAAAATTTGAAAATATCTGACTTCTTTTTGAAAGATACATCTGCCATGGAAGTTCTGGGTATATAATTGGAAAGCAATCATTATCTGAGTGTTTTTCGGATTTAGATAAATCTCTTTTAAGAATTTTACAATAAGTTACATGTTCATTATCAGGTTTGGGTTGATTTGGTGTATCTGTTGAGGCATTGATAACATCCTGGGATTCATTAAAACCATTTAAAAACTTTTGAGAATTTTGATTACTTATTGTTGTTCCTTTAGAGGAACCTGTGGTTTGTACTTTTTTGATTTGCGCGACAGACATCTTTGGCACTGAGGTTTGTATGTATCTTTTAAACCGCAACCGTAGCAAAATATAGATAGATCGTGAAGGCAGTCTTCCTAATGATGAGCCACAACCCTAGGTATTTGATGGATGGTTTAGTAAATATGATCAAGTCGCCTAAAGATACTTCAATTTCTGTTGGGATGTGTCGACTAGTAAGTAACAGCACTTCCGTTTTTTGCATTGCCAGCTGTAGGCCATGTGATTCCAACTAACTTTTTGCACGAATCATAGTCTGACGTAATATCCTTTAGGCCACCTCGGTGTTGCTTGCTTAGATTACTGCTGCAATGTCGTCCGCGTATCCCACGGGGAAAGTATCTTCAGGCATCTCTATTTTTAGGATCTCGTCATAAGTTGCGTTCCACAGGTTTGGCCCCAATATGGATCCCTGTGCGGCCCCTGAAGTAACTTGCATTTTTCTTATGCCTTGTTTGGTGTTATACGTTAGTACTCTATTTTTGTGATAGTCTTTTATAATATTCAATAACTGCTTGGGGATATTAAAAATTGAATCCAGTGTATGTATCAAATCTGCCCACCTTACACTGTTTAAGGCATTTTTAACATCTAAAGTCGCCAAGAGAATGACTGGCCTCGAACAATGGTGTCTTTTTTTACAGCTTCTACGGTATCTATTACTTCTTTCAGTGCTCCTATTGTTGATTTGCCGCTGCGTCTGGCTCGAGTGTATATCCTCCTAGTCTTAATACATTTTCGTCTGGATTCGTCGATTGTGGCATTCCACCAGTACAATGCCTTGCGATTTGGGCCTAGTTTTGCTCTGGGCATTGCCCTGTTGCAGCACTTGTGATTGTGAACATTATCACAATAATAATAATAATAATAATAGTATTAATAATAGAAAATTAGTAACAGCGTTCCTCTTTGGAGTACAAACATCGGCACGAGCTGTACGACAACATCTACAACGCTTTCTTCGGTCTTCCTCGTCTATTCATGGGATGAACTGGAGTTGGAGCTTCGTCATCATTGGTACCCTTAAACAATGTCAAGGCTGAGGCATGGTAGGCACCAAGTAGAATTGCTAAATTATTTGCTGAAGATACTTCATATGTCGATGACCCAATCTTCCTTGTGATGATATATGTACGATCTCGTTTAGGCACAATCTTGGATGAAATACCCTTAGCTGCATTGCTCAAATGGTTCAATTTCTTTAATTGAGTGTGGGGAATAATCACTCTCCCTAACGTAATCTGGACCGTACGACTCAAAATTAGAAACATATGTTTTGCATACTCTTTTTGGCGTAACATGCAAGGAAGCTGCAAGTTGTTCTATCATAGGCTCAACAGCATCCTGACTTTGAAACTTGTATTGACTCCAAAAGATTTAAATCCAATGGCCATATTCAACACAATACATGATTCTTGCATAAAATCAGAACCGGTTACTACGTTCATCAAGAAAAATAAGAAATCGAACATTATGGCATCTGCCACCAAATAACAGTTTGCATTTTGTTGTAAAACATTTTCTTTCGAAACTCGTACCATCTGCAAGCGATACACTACATGTAATGGTAATAGATGAAATGTGAAAATAAACAGCATAAAGTTTATTTAGCTGCCAGATTGATATTTGAAAAAAATCGTCAAAGTTAATTAAAGTTTTCAAAATATAATAGTTGTTTGTGTAACTTTAATTTTCTTTTAATGCTAATTTATATTAGAAGACTGCATTACTTTAAAGAAATTGCATTAACAAAATTCACTTGTTATCGCTTTGCTTATTAGTAACGGTTGGCTAGCTTACTTTACTAAGAACTTCTACAGGGCATTAGTTAAGATTTCTGTGGAACCGAAATTTTCATGGAGCTGTTAAAATTTTCGGTCTAATAATTTTGAAAAGTAAAAATAAAAATGTGGCTAATGAAAGTGAGAGGTAAGTTTTAACTAAATTGTTACGTTATTGATATTGACATATTTAGTGATATAGTGATTTGAAAGTTTCGCTTGTTTAAAAATTTTTTAGACTGTTGTAACATAAAATTAATGTACGTGTAGACCTCTCGATGTTATACAACAAACAATAGAGTGTTGTATTATTTTCCACATTCGATTAAGTTTGAAACTACTGCTAATGCTACAGACAAGAAAAGATTGTTATAAGTAAAACTCTCAAGAGTGCTTACGAGAGAGTGATTTGCAGTAGAATATTCCAAGAGCCGCAGTAAAACTGATTTTATTTGTATAATTTTGGAATATTATAGTCAAGAACTTAAAAGTGAATATTACTGTATATAGTATTTAAAATAAGTTAGTGGAACCATATTATAGGAATTTGGATTTTATTTTTGTCCAAATATTTTTAATCATTATATTTCTGGCTGGGCAGAGGAATTAAAATTTTTGTTATTTTTTAATATTCTTTACTTTTTTGTAACTCCTTATACTATTCACTATTCTTTCGTTAGCATAATATATTTTATAGGGCTAATGGAGCTTTGCGTATTAATAAATTGGAAAAAAGTAAAATCTATATGCACTAGTTAAGTACTAGCAAAGCCATGTTGATATGTTTTCTTTGCAGCAATCTACTTCAACTTGCTCTTTTATAAATATTGTATAAAAATAACATAGGGAAATCAATTGGGTAGATTTAATTACGAATAAAGTGGAGTTACTATTAATTTCAAGCAAGGTTGTTTTATAGAAATGACTTTAAAAAATAAGTTTAGAGTTAGCCTTTTCAACCTGTTTTCATTTTCCCTTTTTTAATTTATGTTTTTTATAAATATTTTTTGCTTTTGAAAATTCAATTATAATATTTAAAACATAATTTTTGTAACACAACAGTTTGTAAAATGTATTTATTTTTTAAAAAAAAATTTAAAATAAATTTATTTTCTTGATAAATACCTCCAACACGAATGGATAGCACAGATTTGAATTTCAATATCTCTGACAACACAATGTTGCGTACATAAAACCAGCTTAAAGCTGTACGATTTTCTTAATATAACATCTCATCATGAAAATATATCAATGTAAACATTCATTAGACTTTGTGTTAAAGTTCAAGATTTTTATAGAGATTTCTGTCACTTTATATTTAGAACTTTATTAAATTTTTAAATAAACGTTCAAAAATTCATTTTTGTCAAACAGCATGTGTATTATAAGCTATTCGTAGAGGAAAGTAAAGGTGTAACAACAAAAATGATGTTCAAATATTTGCTTTTATAAGTGTTGAATTAAATTTATTTGATCTGATAAATAAATGGGTTATATATAGATATTTCTTGTCAAAAACAAATTGTTATTATTAGTGCTTGACCACCTATTCAAAATCTAAAAAAAAAAAAATAATAGAAAAAATTCTACTTTTCTCCGTGTACCATTTTTAATTTATTTCATTTCCAATTCAAAGAAAGTGGCAACATTGCATAAAATTTGATGAATAATGTGGCGTGATTTTAAGGCCGTGTCAGATAAAATTTTCTCGCTTTGCGTGACGTTTCAAACTTTGAGAAAAAAGCGTAACACGCAAAAGGTATGTCACAATGAAAACTTTAACAGCGCTTAATTATTGTTTGTTTACGTAAAAAGTGGATAGAAGTTTTCATTGTCTCTATAAATTTTTCTTCCATAATTTTCTAAAAAAATAATAAAGTAATAATACTTACAAAATTACTTACGGAATTACGGCCCTACAAAGTTTTTATGTATAGTGTGGTATATATCAAGTATTTCATGGCGGAATGATGTAATATGGGTATCATAAAAAAGGTAATTTTAATAAATGGTTAGCTAAAAAGATAAAAACAAAATCAGTATAAAATAAACAAACAATAAACAAAATAAACATAACTTGATCAAACAAATTAATTTTAGCGGCAATACTATATGAAAAAAGCGTAGTATAACAAACACCGGCTTCGCTTATTAGCGATTTTTTGCGCAGGCGGCTTTCGGTCGGGCGCAAGGATTTTTTCCTCTATGGTATGACCAACACTGGCTTCGCTTACTGAAGATTTTCTTCGTAGCCGGCCTTGAGCCAGGCGCAAGGATTTTCTCCTCTATGGGTTGACCAACACCGGCTTCGCATTTCTAACGATTTTTTGCGTAGACGGCCTTCGGTCGGGCGCAAAGATTTTCTCCTTTAGGGTATTATCAACAGCGGCTACGGTTGTTAAAGTTTTTTTTCTTTTTTCGGAAAGTATTTTCACTAACCATAATTTATATGAAACAAGCTTTTTTTGGGCAGTGCCTGTTTTTATTCTATTTTTTACCATTTTCCTTTTCAACTGAAAACATATGTATTTAAATTACCTTTTCAATGGCACTCATATTGCCCCACTACAAAATACTCGATATATTCCATACCGGAAACTAAGGGTCAGCCTCAAATTTTCCGCTTAACATTTTTTGCTTAAAATTAAATTTTACACCCCATTGGCAACTAGTTAAAGATTTCTCTTTTTAGATTTTTAAAAAAATTATTTTATTAAGCGGCTATGCGCTTTCTTTATTTATTCCTTTAAAAAATGGATCTAAACTACACTTATATTTAATACTGATGTTCGATTGAGACTCGTGTTAAATTTAGACTGCCCTCATGTCTAAAAATAATCTTTTTATATAATGTTGAGTTTTAGTACCTGTTTGCTTAAAATAGGGTTAGTTATGAAAATGTACATTCTTTATCTTATTTTTATTAACATACCCTTTTCTTGGGTTGTTTGTTTGTAAATTGTGTTTACTAAAAATGTGTTTGATATTTTCTTATCTCTAGAATATGTTTACATTTGATATTTCCCTGAAATGAATGTCTTTGTCCTAAAGTGTTTGTATCTTTATTTCGATTACAATTTAGCATGTTATTACAAATAACCTTGGTTTTGTTTTATTGCAAATAATCTTTGTTTTGTTACAGCTAGTGTTTGTGTCTTAAAGTATGTTTTGTATCTTTGTTTTAGTTTAACATGCTTGATCTTGCTTTAGCTTAAATTATGTTTGTATCTTTGTTTTAACAACCTTGAGGTTTTAGTGTTCCTTAACTCTCCCCTTCCTAAATTAAATCGTCCCGATTTGAACTGTATTAGCCTGTAGCTTTAATAGCTCATTTCTATAAAGAACTTTAAAATTTTCGTCTGCTTTGCGTTGTCTGTATTTTATACAATATTTGGATATTTTTATAGCTGTGTATAGACAACTAATAATTCCAGTTGTAATTATTATTAAGTAAATAAATGACCTAAAGGGGTGATTTTCTACAGGTATATAAAATTTCTTTAATGAGTCTAAGTTATTAAATGCATATTCTGTTACTGTATATAAAATTTTCATTATCTCAAAACTTTCACTATGTTTAGTGTGTATTGCTTCTAGCAATCCGGCATGTATGTTTTTATAAGTTATGTTATCTATATGTACTTCGTCCGTGAATTCTACTAATGTTATTTCTGTTGTCGTATGGTTATTTACAGTGTAAGTTCTGTCTAATAATCACCCCTGTCGTGAACAAAATGTGAAATTTTAGTTCCCATGAAATTTTCATTCCCCATGAAGGGAAAATTGCTGTCGTGAGTTTCATGGGAACGTTTGTTCCCGCTATCAATTCGTACTGAATACAAATTAGAAAGGAAAAAATATTAATAGGGAAAAAAATATTCAAATTTTTTTGAAGTTATAAAAATTTAGAAATGTTAATGATTGGTGCTATTGTGTTGTTGCAAGAGGAGGAGATACTACAACAGAGAACAATTTCATTTCAAGAACGTGACGTGCAAGATGCTTAAAAGCCCTTGACACAAAAGGTCCAATCAATGAACCCAACTGAGCTGTGGCAACACGGCTGCCTGCCTAACATACCCTAGACATCGATAGGGGAATTTTTGTTTAAGTGAAAAATTGTTCACTTGAATTATTCACGATTGTAATTTGAGGAAAAGGGAAAAAATTTCGAGTGAAAATATATTCATGATAGGTGTGAATATAAATCCTTTGTCAATTTGTAATAGCGGTTGATTGTACTCTTGAATAATTGAACATTTAGCGCTCTGATTTTCTAGTAATGGTATGATACAGTTGTCGTCCGTGTTATTGTTTCGTTTGCAAATATATTTTCCCAAATTATTTTTACACTTTGTGATCCTAACATAGTCCTTCCCGCATCTTGCTATTTCCTGGTCAGTAACAATTTTTCCGTGTCTAAAACTAATTGGAGTTACCTTAAAATAGTCACATTGGTTAGTTAGTACCGGGTATTTGTATATGGTGATTATGAGTTCATAAGTTCTGGCGATGTGTATGGCTGTGTATTCCATTATGTTAATTATTGGGGTTCTTGTTAATTCATGCGTAATCACTTCCCTCAAATTCTCCATGTCCAAAGCTTCCGATAAGAATTCATTGTTTTTTGCTGCATTAATAGTTCGTGTTATTAATAAAAGTTGGTCATGCACTTGTTCTAAGATTATATGGTTTTTTATATTTTTCCGATTGATTGTATTAAGAATTTTTTCGAATCTAGAGTTTATTAATTTTTTTTGTATTATTTTCAATTAGTGTGTTAATGGCTTTCTCTATTTTTATAACATCATCGTGATCCGGGCTGCCCGTAATAAATTTCAAGGCGGAACCTAAAAAATTTATTCCTCTTCTCTGAATATTATGCTCTGTTAGCTGTTTTGTAAGAATTTCAATTTTTTTCAATCCAAATTTGTTCTTCTACATTAGGCTTGTTATTACCACTAAGCACTTGCCTGTACGGTGAGAATATTTTTGTTAAGTTGCTTACATGAAATAAATAAGAATAATTGTCGAATAACAATGCGTCGTCACCTCTTGTCAATACGTATTTTTTTCCTGTAAGATTTTGTAGTTTAACGTCTGCTTGAGTTATTGTTGAGGTTGTGATGACCATGATTAGTGATGTTAGGAATGTTATCCCCATTTTTTGTAAGTACATAATTTTTTATATTATTTTTACGAGGGCTGCTATATATATTTCTGGCCTGGCAACACTGAGTGCTGCCAAGTGCAATCTGACATTTCCGTTGGAAAGTTTGTCATTTTTGAGCATAATCGTACTCAAAACGTTTTGACGTACGACCATTACTTATGTTGTTTACAGTGACTTGAAAAAATTAATATAGAAAAAAATGGAATTAACTCGTGAAATTTTCGTGCCATCATTTTTCACAACTTTTGACGTGGATTATCACGACAAGAGTGCATTGATGAACTTAAGTCTTTGTATGGCGATGAAGCACCATCCTATAGCACTGTGAAAAATTGTTATAATGAATTTAATCGTGGCCCAAGCTCGCTCAAAGACGAATTCCGTGAAGGTCGTCCTAAAACGGCTGTTGTGCCAGAGAACATTGATGCCGTGCGTGAACTCATAATGCAAGATCGACATGCGACATACCGAGAGATAGAGACATCCTTGGACATTTCTTCTACCAGCATACATTCGATACTGCATGAACTCCCGGCCGTAAAAAAAGTTTGTTGTCGTTGGATCCCGCACAATTTGAAAGTCGCTCAAAAAAAGGTTCGTGTCGATTGGTGCAAAGAAATGTTGCAAAAATACGATTGCGGTGCTTCAAAAGACGTTTATAAGAACGTCACAGGTGACGAATCATGGATCTATGCGTATAAGCCCGAAACGAAACAACAATCGACCGTGTGGGTCTTCAAAGACGAGCAAAATCCAACGAAAGTTGTTCGTGGAAAAAGCACTTTGAAGCAAATGGTCGCCTGTTTCTTCGGCAAAACTGGTCATGTGGCGACTGTTCCGCATGAGCAACGTAGGACGGTCACTTCTGAGTGGTACACTACAATTTATTTGCCTGAAGTCATCCGAGAAATTCGAAAAACCAACAAGAGAAGACGAATCATTGTTCACCATGACAATGCGAGCTCTCACACATCGGCTCAAACCAGAGCGTTTTTGACCGGCCAAAACGTCGAATTAATGGGTCATCCGCCGTACAGCCCTGACTTGGCACCTAATGACTTCTTCTTGTTTCCGAACATCAAGAAAAAAATGCGTGGTCAACGATTTTTGTCGCCAGAAGAAGCTGTTGAAGTGTTCAAAAACCATGTTTTAGAGGGGTCCCAATCGGAGTGGAAAAAGTGCTTCGACAACTGGTTTGAGCGCATGCAAAGGTGTATAAATCATGCTGGAGAATACTTTGAAAAACAATAAAACCATTTTTGATTATAAATATTCGCATTTTCACTATTAGGCCAGAAATATATAGAGCAGCCCTCGTATGTATGATCTGCCCTCCTTGAGTTAAGATAGTGTCCTCACGATCTTCCTGAACTATGTGTTTTTTGTATCTGCTATCGCTGTTACTTCTGATGTTAGTTCTAGCTACCAACACTTGATCTCCTTGTTGAAATGTCCTATGCTTTGATCCTTGATTTAACCTTTGTAGTGTCTTCTGCGAATCATTTCTTAATTTATTTTGTATATCCTCCTTAGAGAATTTTATTAAATTAAAATGAATATCTTTGGGTTTATATCCTGTAACTGAATGTGTAGAGTTGTTTATTTCTTTTACCGCTAGGAATAACTCCTCCGTTGCTGATGTTTCTTTATGTATCTTAAAAATTCGGGATAGTTCCGATATTGAATTGTGTGCTCGTTCGACTTGTCCGTTTGCTTTAGACCTGTGTACTGGGGTTTGTATCATTTTAATGTTATGTTTTATACACATTTGGTTCACGATGATCGTATTCAAACATTTTTCATTATCTGTCATTAATCGTTTGCAGTTCGGAAAATTATTAATGAGAATTTCTTCTAGTTTTCTGTCCATATCAGCCATTGAGTCGATGTCTCTGATAACTATGTATTTAGAGAATTTATCTATACCTACAAGATACTGTTTATGCTCGTTGAAATAAATGTCTATATGTATGTATTCCCCTGGGTGTTCGGGAATATCCGAGTGTTGTAATGGTTCTTTTGTTGGGTTGCGTTCGTATTTACCATACAAACATGCAGTGCATTTCTTATTAAATGCCTTACAGTGTTTTCTCATGTCCGGCCAGTAATATTGTTCTAATAGTTCGTGTATATTATTTTTATAGCCTCTATGTGCTCTCTCGCGTGTTTCTTGTACTAATCGAATTTGTTCCTCTCTTTTCGTTATATCTCTTAATCTTATTGGTGTGTGTACGAATTTGGTGGTATTGAATGTATTCTTTATGATTCTACCGTATTTAAATAAATCTTCAGCTGTAGCATATATGGCGGTGATTTTTTGGGGTTGAATGCACTTTTTTAGTTCGGTAATTAAATTTTTCTCGTTAGTAAATCTGATAATATGACGTAATTTACTCTGAAATATTATTTGTGTATGTATTTCATCAGATACTTCATTTGGTATGAGTTCAATTTGTATTCCATACGCATTAAATGGTTGTGATACAGTTTTTATTATTTGTTCACTGGAGCTATCACTTGAATGAACCGTGCCTACTGATGATGTATTTATAGCTTGTCGTGATAATGCGTCCGCCATAACATTTTGTGTACCAGGTTTATAGGTTAATTTAGCACCATAGTCTTCCATCGTTTTAGCTTGGGGTTAGGATTTTTGTCTGAGATTGCGTATGTCAATGACTGATGGTCAGTAAAGATGGTCAAGTCAGCTATGCCGTATATGTAGTTACGTAATTTCTTTAATGCCCAAATTATAGCCAGTAATTCTTTTTCGTTAGTACTATAATTTTGTTCGGTGGTGCTCAGTGTACGAGATAAAAAATAAATTGGGTTCCTATTTTGACTTAGAATAGCTCCAATAGCTATGTTGGAAGCATGTGTTGTAAGTTCAAATGGTTTATTAAACTTGGGTTGGTATAATTCCACTTGCTCTTTTAGACTATTTTTTAATTTGTTTACAGCTTCTATGGCTGATTGTTCCAGTTTAACCTCTGTATTTTTACTTTTATTTTTACCAATGTGAGCATTTTCTCCTTTTAGGTGCAAAGTTAAAGGTTTTGAAATTTGAGCATAATCTTTTACAAATCTCCTATAGTAACCAATAAGTCCCAAAAAACCTCTGAGGTCTTTTAATGTTTTCGGTATTGGAAAATTTTCTATTGCCTTTATTTTTTCCGGGTCAGTGGTTATTTTATTATATTTTACAATATGTCCGAGATATTCTACTTCTTCCATGAAGAATATATAATTACGTCGTCTATGTATACGTAAGCAAATTTTCCTATAAATTCTCGTAAAATATCATCCACACATCTTTGAAAAATGAAAGGAGCATTTTTTAAGCCGAAAGGCATACGTAAGAACTCATATTTTCCTCCATTTACACAGAAAGCAGTCTTCTCTCTATCCTTTTCCGTTATCCTAATATTGTGGAATCCTGATTCCAAGTCGAGTGTGGTAAAGTATCTAGCTTTTCCTAGATTCTATACAGTTATATTTATATCTGGAATTATATATCTGTTAGTAACTGTATGTTCGTTTAGTTTTCTGAAGTCTATCACCATCCTACGTTTCGGTTTATCATTCTCATCAGTTCCTTTTTTGTGAACTGTTAACATAGGTGAATTATAAGGACTAAAGCTTTTTTGAATAATACCATCTTCTAGTAATTTTTTTACTTCTTTATTAACGAATTCTACGTCATTCATATTGCCCGGGTACTGTTTTGTCCAAATTGGGTCATCTGTAGTTGTTTTAATGCTTGCCTCAATAGTTGTAGTAAAAGGTAGGGGACCTATTTTATTATTACCTATCATTAACTCTTCACTTCCTATGGTGAAATTTATGAATGCATTATCCTTTCTTTCCTGCAATTCAAATCTTATTTCGTTACTGTTTATTATTGCGTCTAGATTTCTTATTCCGTCCCATCCTAATATTAAGTCAAAATTATCTATCGAATCTATTTCGAAGAAATCTATGTCTTTCCCCATAAATTTAATAGTTTGTTTGGTATTGACTATTGATTTACCATGCATACTTATAATTTGTAAAGGCTTCATTTTTTCTGAATGGTTAAACTTTAAAGATTTTTTATATAATTGTGGGTTGCGCTTGTATCTATTAACACTTCAGAATTTTTTTCTCCATCATTCATTATAATAAAGGGCAACCCATTTTTTAGTTTAAAGCCTTAGTAACTATTTTATTTACGGTACCTTTTTCTACAATAATACTTTGGTTATCATCTTCCGCTGCAAGGTTATTGCTTCTCAGAAATTTAGATTGGTGAAATTATGTGCTGGGTTCTCGGTGTCTCTTCCAAGGATGATGTTGTTGATTATGAAAATTCGGTCTGCGATGTTGATTGGTGTTACCTGATGATGTGTCCATTGGTTCTGGACGTGGTTGATACTGATGTTGGGTAGGCACTTCTCTTTGTTGATGGATATACGATGGACGTCTGTGATGATGATAATGGTTGTTATTGGGTCTTTGTATTGGCTGTACATAATTCCTCTGTTCATTGCTGGAGTATGATAATCGTAATTTTCGATGCTCGTCATCGTGTTCTATGGTGCGTGCTACCGCAAAGGCATGTTCCATATTCTTTATTGGATTTCCATATAGTGTGGAACGTATGTACGAGTTACTAATTCCGTCTTTGAAGACTCGTACAGCTTCTTGAGTGGCTTCATTTGTCATTACATCTATTACCTCTTGTGAATGACCGGACATGGCAATTTTGGAAGTGATTAAGGTGAGAGCTTTATTAATTTCATCATGAAATTCTGATAAGTTGCGTCTACCTTGTGTTAATTTCTTCATTTCATCCTGAAGTACATATAATGGTCTCTGATCGGCATAAGTATAATCTAGTCTGTTTCGTATAGCATCGAAATTGAATATTGTGTTGTGATTTCTTAATACGTCTGCGGCTTCGCCTTGTATCTTCGTTTTTATTATTGACAAGGCTTCCACGTATCTATTTGAGTTTTGGTGAATTCTGATACCTTCCATAAGCCTCGATACGTCTTCCCTCCAAATTCGGTATCTTGCAATATTGCCGTCGAATACTGGCAATGCTTTGAATACGTCCAGATTCATTTCCTCGGGTGTGGTGTATGAGACGTTCACTGGTTGTAATCTAGCCGTTGCTAGTGGTGCTATGCCTGGGTTGATTGGTATTTGATCGAGTCTTTCTTTCAGCGTTCTATTCTCTTCCTGAATATTTTGTAGCATGATCTGCAAACTAGCCATTTGTTGGATCATTGTACTTAGGTCGGCTTGTGTCATTTCTTCCTCAGTAACTAGATTTCTTTGTTCGTCAAAGATGTTAAATTTTTTAATTCTTTTCATAAATTTCTTCACCACACTTTTTCTTCACTATGTGCAATAATTTTACTTATGTGGAAAAGTTTTATATTTATATTTTTTCTTTTAACGATCCTTTTCTTATGAAGGATTCTTCCTTGCTGCGACAAGGATGCCTTGGTCCGCTCGTTAGAAGGATAAAAATATATTATCCTCCTGGCAGGATCGCCAGTTAAAGATTTCTCTTTTTAGAAAGCTATGCGCTTTCTTTATTTATTCCTTTAAAAAATGAATCTAAACTACACTTATGTTTAATGCTGATGTTCGATTGAGACTCGTGTTAAATTTAGACTGCCCTCATGTCTAAAAATAATCTTTTTATATAATGTTGAGTTTTAGTACCTGTTTGCTTAAACTAGGGTTAGTTATGAAAATGTACATTCTTTATCTTATTTTTATTAACATAGCCTTTTCTTGGGTTGTTTGTTTGTAAATTGTGTTTACTAAAAATGATATGATAATGATATTTCCCTGAAATGAATGTCTTTGTCCTAAAGTGTTTGTATCTTTATTTCGATTACAATTTAGCATGTTATTACAGATAACCTTGGTTTTGTTTTATTAAAAATAATCTTTGTTTTATTACAGCTAATGTTTCTGTCTTAAAGTATGTTTTGTTTTAGTTTAACATGCTTGATCTTGCTTTAGCTTAAATTATGTTTGTATCTTTGTTTTAACAACCTTGAGGTTGTAGTGTTCCTTAACTAACTTCTTTTAAATTTTTAAGCTGCGTCCATTATCTAAATTTATGCCATTTCTTTATAGCCAACATACTAATATACTCACTTCAAAAACACAGCGATCGGGAATGTAATAATTTGGTGCCTTTAATAACAAATGGAAGCTTGTGTCAATTACATCAGCAATTGCTGGCAGAACTAAAATCACGCCACATTATTCATCAAATTTTATACAATCTTGCCACTTTCTTTGAATTGGGAATGAAATAAATTAAAAATGAAACTATACTGCATGGTACACGGAGAAAAGTAGAATTTTTTCTATTATTTTTTTAGATTTTGAATAGGTGGTCAAGCACTAATAATAACAAATTGTTTTTGACAAGAAATATCTATATATAACCCATTTATTTATCAGATAAAATAAATTTAATTCAACACTTATAAAAGCAAATATTTGAACATCATTTTTGTTGGTACACCTTTACTATCCTCTACGAATAGCTTATAATACACACGCTGTTTGACAAAAATGAATTTTTGTACGTTTATTTAAAAATTTAATAAAGTTCTAAATATAAAGTGACAGAAATCTCTATAAAAATCTTGAACTTTAACAAAAAGTCTAATGAATGTTTACATTGATATATTTTCATGGTGAGATGTTATATTAAGAAAATCGTACAGCTTTATTCTTTTATTCTTGTGCTCCCATTAATTTTATATTTCACCAAACCACTTAAACATGCTAAGCTGGTTGTGTTGTCAGAGATATTGAAATTCAATTCTGTATAAATTTATTTTAATTTTTTTTTTTTAAAAATAAATACATTTTACAAACTGTTGTGTTACAAAAACTATGTTTTAAATATTATAATTGAATTTTCAAAAGCAAAAAATATTTATAAAAAACATAAATAAAAAAAGGGAAAATGAAAACAGGTTGAAAAGGCTAACTCTAAACTTAATTTTTTAAAGTCATTTCTATAAAACAACCTTGCTTATTTATTTGAAATTAATAGTAACTCCACTTTATTCGTAATTAAATCTACCCAATTGATTTCCCTATGTTATTTTTATACAATATTTATAAAAGAGCAAGTTGAAGTAGATTGCTGCAAAGAAAACATATCAACATGGCTTTGCTAGTACTTAACTAGTGCATATAGATTTTACTTTTTTTCCAATTTATTAATACGCAAAGCTCCATTAGCCCTATAAAATATATTATACAAACGAAAGAATAGTGAATAGTATAAGTAGTTACAAAAAAGTAAAGAATATTAAAAAATAACAAAAATTTTAATTCCTCTGCCCAGCCAGAAATATAATGATCAAAAATATTTGGACAAAAATAAAATCCAAATTCCTATAATATGGTTCCACTAACTTATTTTAAATACTATATACAGTAATATTCACTTTTAAGTTCTTGAAAAATAAGTATTATAATTGCATTGTTTTAAAATTTGTTTTTAACTAATTTAATTTATAAATATAAGAAGCAACCAAAAATATATAGGAGACTATAATATTCCAAAATTAATATTCCAAGATTATACAAATAAAATCAGTTTTACTGCGGCTCTTGGAATATTCTACAGCAAATCACTCTCTCGTAAGCACTCTTGAGAGTTTTACTTTTAACAATCTTTTCTTGTCTGTTAAAACATAGCATTAGCAGTAGTTTCAAACTTAATCGAATGTGGAAAATAATACAACACTCTATTGTTTGTTGTATAACATCGAGAGGTCTACACGTACATTAATTTTATGTTACAACAGTCTAAAAAAATTTTTAAACAAGCGAAACTTTCAAATCACGATATCAACTAAATATGTCAATATCAATAACGTAACAATTTAGTTAAAACTTACCTCTCACTTTCATTAATCACATTTTTATTTTTACTTTTCAAAATTATTAGACCGAAAATTTTAACAGCTCCATGAAAATTTGGGTTCCACAGAAATCTTAACTAATGCCCTGTAGAAGTTCTTAGTAAAGTAAGCTAGCCAACCGTTACTGATAAGCAAAGCGATTACAAGTGAATTTTGTTAATGCAATTTCTTTAAAGTAATGCAGTCTTCTAATATAAATTAGCATTAAAAGAAAATTAAAGTTACACAAACAACTATTATATTTTGAAAACTTTAATTAACTTTGACGATTTTTTTTAAATATCAATCTGGCAGCTAAATAAACTTTATGCTGTTTATTTTCACATTTCATCTATTACCATTTCATGTAGTGTATCGCTTGCAGATGGTACGAGTTTCGAAAGAAAATGTTTTACAACATAATGCAAACTGTTATTTGGTGGCAGATGCCATAATGTTCGATTTCTTATTTTTCTTGATGAACGTAGTAACCGGTTCTGATTTTATGGAAGAATCATGTATTGTGTTGAATATGGGTCAACATTATTGGTATTTTGAGAACTGCCCCGCACAGAAGTTTGAATTTAGTGACTCCTGGCCATTGGATTTAAATCTTTTGGAGTCAATACAAGTTTCAAATTCAGGATGCTGTTGAGCCTATGATAGAACAACTTGCAGCTTCCTTGCATGTTACGCCAAAAAGAGTATGCAAAACATATGTTTCTAATTTTGACTCGTACGGTCCAGATTACGTTAGGGAGAGTGATTATTTCCCACACTCAATTAAAGAAATTGAACCATTTGAGCAATGCAGCTAAGGGTCTAAACGAGATCGTACATGTATCATCACAAGGAAGATTGGGTCATCGACATATGAAGTATCTTCAGCAAATAATTTAGCAATTCTACTTGGTGCCTACCATGCCTCAGCCTTGACATTGTTTAAGGGTACCAATGATGACGAAGCTCCAACTCCAGTTCATCCCATGAATAGACGAGGAAGACCGAAGAAAGCTTTGTAGATGTTGTCGTACAGCTCGTGCCGATGTTTGTACTCCAAAGAGGAACACTGTTACTAATTTTCTATTATTAATACTATTATTATTATTATTGTGATAATGTTCACAATCACAAGTGCTGCAACAGGGCAATGCCCAGAGCAAAACTAGGCCCAAATCGCAAGGCATTGTACTGGTGGAATGCCACAATCGACGAATCCAGACGAAAATGTATTAAGACGAGGAGGATATACACTCGAGCCAGACGCAGCGGCAAATCAACAATAGGAGCACTGAAAGAAGTAATAGATACCGTAGAAGCTGTAAAAAAAGACACCATTGTTCGAGGCCAGTCATTCTCTTGGCGACTTTAGATGTTAAAAATGCCTTAAACAGTGTAAGGTGGGCAGATTTGATACATACACTGGATTCAATTTTTAATATCCCCAAGCAGTTATTGAATATTATAAAAGACTATCACAAAAATAGAGTACTAACGTATAACACCAAACAAGGCATAAGAAAAATGCAAGTTACTTCAGGGGCCGCACAGGGATCCATATTGGGGCCAAACCTGTGGAACGCAACTTATGACGAGATCCTAAAAATAGAGATGCCTGAAGATACTTTCCCCGTGGGATACGCGGACGACATTGCAGCAGTAATCTAAGCAAGCAACACCGAGGTGGCCTAAAGGATATTACGTCAGACTATGATTCGTGCAAAAAGTTGGTTGGAATCCCATGGCCTACAGCTGGCAATGCAAAAAACGGAAGTGCTGCTACTTACTAGTCGACACATCCCAACTGAAATTGAAGTATCTTTAGGCGACTTGATTATATTTACTAAACCATCAATCAAATACCTAGGGTTGTGGCTAGATTCAAAGCTGACCTGTTCAAAGCAGGTTGAATGTGCAACAAAAAAAGCGGCAAGGATAACTTCCTAATTGATGAGGCTCATGACAAACCTGCATGCATGCATTTGTATCTCTATTTTCGTTACAAATTGACATATTTTTATAAAAATTAAAAAATAAAATATTTGAATAATTTTTTCATCGTTAGGCTGCGTCACATTTCGAACATTTGTTTTTTGTACTTTTTGTTTTTTAAACAAGTCTTTTTCTCTCTTTCTTTGGTGATTTTTGTAAAAACAATCTTCCAAATGCTAACTGGGTATAATATTCATCAATGACAATACATTAATTTATTTATTTTACGGGCTAATTTGAAGGAGAGCAAAGTTTCAAAAATCTAACGGATTTTGTCTATATTGCCCAAAACAGAAATATTGAAAAATATCAGGAACTTATAGGATGTTTGTTTCCGTTAATATCAAAGACCAAGTCAACATGTTTGATTGGACTTAAAAGTTGTTTTATTTTGATTGATATACATACATATTATAGAAAAGATATGCTAAATTTTAAGACAAACTAACTAAGTAAAGATTTTGATGAGTACTAGGCAGTGATCTATTTTAATTGTTACATTATGTAGTTCTATTTACCAGTTTCGTTGATGCATTTGAATAAAAAAATATTTACATATGTTAACAAGAGCTGAATTTGATAAACTACTATATCGAACTAAAGAGAAAGAAACATTTACTTTTCATTTTAACCTTTTTAAATTTTGTTTACATTATGTGTACTTTTAATTAAAATAATTCTTGCAAAAAAACTTATTTCAAAACAGGTTTCATCTTCCTGTCTATAACGGTTCAAGATTATGGCCACATAAAGCAAAATACACTAACTATTGGGACACCCTTTTATTTCCAAATTTTAAACTTGCTGTTATAGCGCAGTTAGCAATACAGGTTCTTTGTAAATTATAAGCTTCTGTAATTACCGGTTCAAAAATGTGGCCGTATTCATTAAATTAAATGAACTATTGAATTATGAACTAATTTATAATTTTGAATTTATATACTTGTTATTATAACGGTCATTAAAATCGATATCAGGTCCAATTTTCAAGCGTTTGCCTCTAACAGTGCAAAAGATAAGAGCATATAAGTAAATTTACGTCACCAATGGGGATGTCCTTGAATTTTTAGATTTTTTATTGCTTTTTTCAATTGGGATATATGGTAATACGCAGTTTTTTTTAATTTTAAAGAAGTGCGCTTTATGGTTCATAATTTTTAAGATTTATTCAAAATCGGTTTAGAAATGAGTGAGTTCTACAGGCACAAACATAAAAAAGCAACATTTAGTCGAATTGATAACCCCTTCTTTTTTTGAAGTCTGTTAAAAATCAGATGAGTTTACTTTTTTCGTCTGATAATCTAAATTAAAAATGCTAAGTTTTAGTTTCATTAGCAATATAAAAGCTGCATTGAATTTAAATAAAGACAAAATTTTTATCTAAAAACTAAATCGGCAACTCAGTCTTATTATATTTTGAAGTTGGAACACTAATTCGTGTTTCCTCAAACAAATAATCGAAACCCTTTTCAATAGGTTGCATACATTTTAAACATCATATATTTATTCAATTAATTTATGAAATGAGATTTTCTAAATAAAAAAAACAATCTATAAGGAATGTTTCAACAACACGGTAGATAACATAAATGTAAATTTTCAAGGAATAATGTGGTGAACTGGTTCTTTTTTGAAAGTGGTATAAGTCCACTTTTTCAAAAAATAAAGTTAAACCTAACTTTAATGAGCTATAGACTCCTTCGCTCCATAGCTACAAACACAATTTCAATAGAGTTCTATTTTGACATAAAATAAACAAAAACGTGTTTGCTATACAATTCCATCGGCTAAGCGGAATAAGTCCATTGCTTAAAAGTTTAATTAAAACAACTTTCGTTAAATTCTTTCGAAACGACAGATAATTTGCAGTTGTGGAAACAGCATTAAACATTGCCAAAGACTACTTTATTGCAATAATGGCTTGTCGGAAAAAAAAACAGCTTTATTCTTCATTTCGTAGGAAATGAAAAGAGGAGACTTTTTCTTAGCCTTTGTTCCGTTTATATTTCGAAGAATTCTTTTAAGTGTTATCCAATGTATTTCACCAGGAGCATTTTGAAACCTTCCTATATAACCAATTGAATAACAAATATCAGGACGAACACTAAGCATTATGTACATAAGGCTGCCTAATAATTCTCGGTAGGGTTGATTGCATTCACTTTTAGTAGTCGTTGTAAGTTGCAGCCCTTTTTCCATAGGAGTTCTAATATCATTACATTCGGCCATTCCAAACTTTCTAAGAATTTTATTTATTAAACACTCTTGCGACATCTTCATAATTCCTTCCTATATATATATATATTCAAACTTAATTCCAAAGAAATGGTTAAGGCGTCCACAATCGGATATTTCAAAACACTTTGATAGTTTCGTTTTTATTTCAAGAATTTGGTCTTCATTGTTTCTAGCAATTAACATATCATCGACATACAGCAGCAAAAACATGGTACTGCTAGGTTCAAACATGATATAAAGGCAATAATCGTGTTGACTACGAATAAAACCTAATTCCAACAATTTGCTATTTAGTTTTTCATTCCAACACCTCGGAGCTTGCTTTAGTCCCTACAAGGATTTTTGTAGTTTTAAAACATAATCTGGATTGTTTTCCACTCCATCTGGTATCTCCATATAAATATTTTCTTTTAGTTCTCCATGTAGGAAGGCTGTTTTTATATCTAACTGTTGGAAGTAAAAGCTTTTAAATACACTAACAGCTAAAACTATTCTTATTGTTATAGTTTTGCAACTGGAGCATAAACCTCTTCATAATCAAGACCATATTTTTGTAAATAGCCTTTCGCTACTAGTCTGGCTTTGTATCTTATTAGATTTCCGTTAGCATCATCTTTAACTGTGAACACCCACTTTGACTTTAGAGTTTTTACGTTTAAAGGTCGTTTCGTCAACATCCACACATTATTTTTATTAATTGATTTAAGTTCTTTTTGGCAGCCAGCCATTTTTTTCTATTATTACATTTTTCAATATCTGCAAATGATCCTGGAGCCCTTGGATCAATAAGAACAGCTTCAAACAACGTTGAGTAGGGGTCAGAAAAATAACGATTAGGCTTTCGAATTCTTTCACTTCGTCTAGGTACTTCGGCTAATTGCTCTTCCACCTGCGACTTCTCATTGTCATGACTCTGATTTATGTTATCTAATATACCTTCATCTTGATAAATTGACGTAGTTTCAATATTATTACCACAAATTGAGACTTCTTATATTCCTTGTTCTTCTGGATACGTATCGTTTAAGAAAGAAAAATCAGTATCACTTTCCCACTCTTGATTGTTTCTAGTTACAGTTATTTTATTTATATCATTAACATTATTTTTAAAAGGAAATGCTGTTTCGTTAAATTTTACATCTCTAACTAAAACCACCTTTTGTTTTTCATTATTCCATAGTCTATAACCATTAGGACAGTAACCTATCATAGTGAACCTTTTACTTTTAGCATCTAGTTTTGCTCGTTTTTGTTCAGCCACCCAAGCATAAGCGTAACAACCAAACAATCTTAATTTCGATAAATCAGGTTTCTGACCAAACCACATCTCTGCAGGGGTTTTATTCGTAGTTCATGCTTTAGTTGAGCTTCTATTTAAAATATAGGCACTTGAATATACGGCTTCTCCCTACAAAAATTTCGGAATACCTACTTCAAATAACAAAGCTTTTACACGTTCGACAATGGTACGATTAAGTTTCCCAGCAACACCATTTTGTTGCGGGGAATACGACATTGTTTCACAAATTTGAATACCTTTTCCTTTACAGAATGTCAACATCAAACTAAATTTATATTCTGGACCTTGATCAATAGTTAATTAGGAAATATTATAACAAAATCTAACTTTCACCTTCGCCTCATATTCCTTAAACTTTTCAAATACTTCGGATTTTCTTTTCAATAGGTATAAAACAAGAAAATGAGTGAAGTCATCTTTGAAGGTTATAAAATAACGTGATCCATCCCAAGCAGTAGGAGTTATGGAACCACATACGTCAGAATGAATATGTTCAAGAGGCCTGGAAGATTTTTTTCGAGTTCCACTGAAAGGTTCCCGACACTGCTTGCTTTGAACACAAATTTCACAAAAATCAATTTTACACACCTTTGTTGAACCGCATACCATGTTGTTTCTAACCGATTCGTTAAAACCCTGATTACTTATATGCCCCATACGTTTGTGCCACAATTTACTTTCTTCAACTTTGCCCAAACTTGCCAATAAAATATCTTTGCATTTTAGCTTTACAACAAACAAATTTCCACTTCGATTTGCCTTCATAACAACTTTTTCTATTTGCGTTATAATTGCGAAATTTTTTTGAAAATCAACTTTAAGACCAGCTTCCACCATTTTATTAACAGATAACAAATTTTCTCGGAATTCTAAACTATACAGTACATCTTTTAAATGAATTTTGATACCTGTATCACTTACTAAATCGGTTTCTTCAATCATAGATACCAAAATTTGCTAGAATCTTTCGCAATACTTATAAATAGAGGGTTTTCTAATTTCTTAATCTTCTTAAAACACTCATATTATTTACAAAGTGGTCTGTTGCACCAGAATCTAGACCAAAGGATACTTTATTTTTAGAAATATATGACGATTTATTGGCATTAGCATCTGCCATAAAACTCAATACCCTTGATTGTTCAGTTTTCGCTTCCTTACTTCTGCAAATCTTTTTCATGTGGCCAAATTTTCCATATTAATGGCATTTTCCATTAAAACGAGCAGTGTTTTTCTTCTTAAATTGAAATGCTGTTGTCTTTTGAACCATTTGATCTTCATTTCTGTTCTTCCTTTTTGAATCTTCTGCCAGCAATCTCGGTATTACAATGGCTATTGTAAGCTCTTCTGCTTTCAGATTCTCCAAAGTGGTGACAATGGGATCAAAGGACTCCGGCAAAGTCAAAAACAATTGCGAAACTAAATCCGCTTTCTCTAGTTTTGCTCGAGCACTCTTTAAATGTCTGATCAGCGAATCAAATTTTAAAAAATGTTGACTAAGGTTTCATTTTCCTTGAATTTCAAGTTAGCCAATTCTTTCCGAATAATTGTTTGATTTTGTGAGGACTTGCATGAAAATGTTGATTTTAAACTATCCCACTTGTCCTTAGCTGTTAACTTGTCTCTAATATATTCCAAGTAGTCATCACTTATTACACCAGTTATTATGTCATGAGCCTTCGTGTCCATTTTTCTAAATTCCTGTTGACTTGGAAGAACATCTTGAGTTGACGTTACAGCTTCAAGAAATCCTGCAGCAGTCAAATGCTTTTCAACACGGAATTTCCAATTTTCAAAATTGTTTCCACAAAATTGAACAATACCAGTTTTATATATATATATATATATATATATATATATATATATATATATATATATATATATATATATATATATCATCTTTAACTGTGAACACCCACTTTGACTTTAGAGTTTTTATGGTTAAAGGTCGTTTCGTCAACATCCACACATTATTTTTATTCATCGATTTAAGTTCTTCTTCAACAGCAGCCAGCCATTTTTCTCTAGTATTACATTTTTCAATATCTGCAAATGATCCTGGAGCCCTTGGTTCATTATATATATAAGAACTTATCTACAGCATTTATAAAAATTTATGTATGTATGTACGCAATTTATTTAAGGTTTAAAGTAAAATACGTTTACATTTAGGGAACAAAGAACCATCCACTTTACCATTTTTATCATTCTTACAAAGTCACAAAAAATACTTAGAGTTTTGCTCCCTAGGGTGTGATTTAATACAATACGATGCTGTCTATATAGACTGCTCCTTTAGTATATGTATTTACTTATGTATATGCTTTCAATTATATGCTTGGTTGTTTACGATGTTGCACTTTAAGCAATAACAAATATCATTTATAATAAGGGTGTAATTTATAAAATAAAAAAGTATTTGAATTACTTTTACACTAAATATATTGCTTTGTTTTTTTATTACTTTCTATTTTATAGGTATAATGGTAGATCGGCAAAGTCCGCCCATTTTCACCGCACAAAAACCAAGTTGACTTTCTCTATATGGTAACAATGCAAAAATTTGAAGCAATGCAGAAAATGTTCATACAACTACAGATACAAGTATAGAGAACTGTTTCAAGTTCGGCTCGTCTTTTTTCAGTTTTGGGAAAATAAAAATTTTGCAGCTATTAGAAGTACTGGCAAGCAATAAATTAACAATGTATTATTTTGGTGGCATGTCATAACGTCCAAGGATGTCTACGGATATTATATCACACTATAATGCGACATAAGCGAAGCCAGAGTTTGTTATATCATAGAGAAGAATCTTCTTGCGGCCGACCGAAAGTTGGCTATGCAAAAATTCCTTGGTAAGGGAAGCCGGTGTTATTTTAAGTGCACACTTTATGAAACTTTCATAAGTGATACTATGCCAATATTAAAAAAGGCACAATGTCCATGGACATTATGATGCTTTTCAAAAACAAAAAAAAAACATAATATCCATGGACACTATAACATGCCTATCGAATATTTTTGCAATGGACCAAAGCATATTGAATTTTGCTACTGTTCAATGTTAAAATTAAAACAGTTTTGCGTATAAAAGCCAAATGGCATGTTTAGCAGATACAAAATATGGCGATTAATAAATAGGACTTAAATTATCTGTTTCTGCATAATATTGAAAATCTTATTTTTAAATCACTTTCTCTTTAGGGATTTTTTATATATAACTTGAACATGGTTTTAAATGTTAACTACCTTTTGAATGTTTTACATTTTTGAATGTTTTGGGAAGTACCTTAAATTTAAACAATTGTTGTATATCATCATTAGCAACTTTACGGCTTTTTGGTGTAAATTTTTTGTCAAAATTTTAGAAACATCATCTAGCCCAGGTGATTTTGAAGATTTTAGTGACGCTATTAATAAGTTGATATCGTTTAACGAAATTTAACTTAGGATTGTTGGTGTGAACAGGTAATGAATGAAGTAAGTCTCTTGACATTAGAAATAACGGTTCTGTCGATAGAATGTGTATAAGAAGTTGTGAGACAATTAGACACCGAGAATGTTTCGGCAAGTATTTGTGCCTTTTCATAATCTGTTATAATTTTTTATTTCCTTGTGTGAAGTGTGGAATATTCCTGTTTTGCTTATCTTTCAAACATGTACTGATTTTCCGAAAGTACTTATCTCCTGGCCTTAATTTTGATAACATTTTTAGCCACTTTTCGTTACGGTAATTGTTTATATCTTTGTTAATTATGGTAATTAATAACTTCACATATTGATTATAAAATTCAACTTCTGAGACATTTGGCGTGCGTTGTCTATTTCTTTTAAATGTTCTTCTAAGTTTTATTAAATTCAAAATATTTGTTGGTAAATAAGTTTTCATGGAATAACCTGCCGTTGGGGTATAGTAATTTCTAGCTTCTATTGTTATTTTTACAAATTTGTTAATCTCTGCTGCTTTATAGCCATAGAGGAATGAATTTATGTGTATTCTATTATTAATTATGTTTCAAAATGTCGTCCAATCGGTTAGTTTGAAGATGTAGTGAACGAGAACTGATCCTTCTGTAGGTGCATTTCAAGTACATTCAAGCTGATATTCATCGTTGTGTTGCTTAATACCAGGTCAATTGTTGAGGATTTTCTGTTTGCTTGAGAAGGATAGAAAGTTGGGCTATTCGGATAGCGTATAAAAAAATTGTTTGATTGTTCACGACCAAAAAGAATATTCCCTGCAGGGTTGTTGTTGTTACAATCTCAGGCCGTGTCTTTTGCATTTAAGTCACCTAGTAAAATATACTCTTTATTTGTTGTGATTAACTTCATTACGTCATTCGCAAAGATTTTTTTGTATTAAGGTGAATATGCAGAAGTGATAACAAACTTTCTGTCATTAATTTTTTTTTCGATTGAAATATTTTCAATTGCTGACGTATCTCAATAGGGATTAAGTTATGTTGGACTGATCTGTGGACTAATAGATCTACTAAACCTCCTCTTGACATTTGGCTATCGTTGCGATAAATTAAATAATTTTTAAAATATGTTTTGTGGTGTTCTTTGAGATGTGTTTCATTCAAAGATGCAATATTATTATTTTCTCTTTCAATTAAAGGAAAATTGAAGGAGGTGAGAAAAGTTTGTAATGCCGCTGGCATTCCAATGAAGTATTCTTAATCCATTGTAATTATCGGAGACCATATGTATAGTTGAGCATCGACATAACTACTTGAATTTTTGTATTTTTGATATACATTTTTGAAGATCAGTTATTACTGTAGTAAAAATATTAAATAACTCATCTACGCTAAACAGACTTTTATTTGTTTTAATGCAGTCTGCGTATGATACATTATTAGGAAAATTTTTGTTATTGCTTTGATTTATTGTCGGCAAGTCTGCATTAATGTACTGTGGTAAACTTTGTTTGTTTTTATTGTTTGTATGACTGCCTTTTTTTACTCACTTTGGCTCTCGTTTCTAGGTAAAGTGAACGTAGAGGACAATTGAGGTCATTAGCAGCATGGTCAGTTAGTTCTTTCTTATATATATTTTTTGCATTTGCAGCTAGAATTTAAGCTTGAATCCGAAATGGGCAATCGTTGGTGTGTTGTTGGTTTGCTCATATCATGAGTGCTGGCAGACGGTTTCAGTGTTCTCCGCCGTAACCGTATATCATGATACAATTATATAGCAAATTTCAGTAATATTGTTTAGCGATTTAGGAATAAAATTTTTTCTAATGAATTGAACCATGTACACTGCGTTATTTATTGTACTATACTTTGTGTTTGCTTCTGTTGTTCTGTTCTGATATCCGAAGTTGTAACTTCGGTCATCTTTTTTTAAAGTCCTCTGTGCTAATTTCGGGGAGACCATAAAGTACTGAAGAATTGGAATTCAATTTTTTATCCAATAATGTTTTTTTTTTTGTATTTTTCGCAGTATTCCCAGTTCGGTAGAAAGACCTTAGTCCCAATAGACGTACGCTTATAAAAAGAGTCTGTACCTAGTAAAGCTTGTAGGTCCTTGAATTGAATTTTGTTATCGACAACTAATGATGGTGGCTTTATACTTTTTTCTTCATTTATATTAGAAGCTGCATCTAATTCCATATCATTAAAATTTGCTAGGGCACTGAACCGATTTTTTGACGAGGAAGGTAAGTCAGAAAGCATACCTAATGGAAAAATATGAAATCTTTTTTGTCTCTCGATATTTGTCTTTTTTAAGTTTGTAGAGGTTAGTTTGGCCACCGGGCCCATAGCTGTTATGCTACCTCTGAGTGCGTTTTGTAATTTTTTTCGTTAAAGAGTTCAACCAAAGCACCGAATACCATTACAAAAAATTTTATTTATTTAATAGTTCACAACGTTAATTTGCTTGTTTTGAATAAACGAGAGACGAACGTTCTCTACTGAGTTAAGTATCGAACTGTGCAATTAAAATAACAGGTAATGTGCTATTAGATATTTTCAATTATGATTGCATAATTGGACATTTTTAATTACAAATTAAAAGTAATTGTAATTAAGCAATAATCCTTATTTGTATTAAAGTTCTAAAAAGGAACTTCTGGAATGCTTATGATAGTTTAAGCTCAAGTAGATAATCCGAAAACTAGCAACAACACTATTTTATTAAAATATGTATTAAAAGCTCAGAGGAATGTTAAACATTCTCTTTAAGGTGTAATTTCCAATAGATTATATTTCAGAATTAACTCTTGTACAATGTATATTATACATATATATGTGATTAAAATTACTTTTACTTATAATATCGAACGTGCAGTCAAATTTCAATTATTTATTAAAAGAAAATTTCAAGTAAGTAATTAAGTTTTTTTAATTACTAATACATGAAATTATAATTAGATTTGCAAATTGCAAATTAAAAGTAATTATAACTTTTCAATTACAAATTACAAAAAAAAAAAATTACATGTAATTTGTAATTAAAAATAAAACTCAATTACAAATAGTTAAGTCTGATATGTAAAAACTGTTTACAATTTTTATTTATTCAATAAACCTTTCAAATACATATGAATGGTTTTAAAAGAGAAACCTGTTGTAGAAAAATAAAAGAAAAAAAAAACTGAATGTTTGCTGTGTTTTTGTATAAAACATTTTTAAGTTATTATTGTCTCTTTGCTGAGTTGATTCAATGTAGTTCTCATTTAATCAATTTGGCTTTTAATATAAGAGTCTTAGGTTTTCTATACATAACTCACTGATAAGCTATACGAGTAGTAGCGAAATGGCCATATGGATATCCTTTCTCAGCAGTTATACATTTCATTTGGTAGTTTTAAATAATAAATATTAAATAAGAATATCATGAAATATTTATATTTGAAGGAATCAAGCACGATTAAAGTAAATTAACATAAAAAAGGTTTTTATATCAAAAATTTTATAATTATTATATCATTTTTGGTAGTTATTTACCTTTGGTATTTTTTTAATTATCGCCATCACTTGTTTAAAATGTATTTGTTTATCAACTTCACAATTGAGAAATATAAGGAACGTTAACGTATAAACAGTAACTAGCCAACGTTGAAGACATGCGTAACGTTTACGTATCTGCAACGTTTTCGTAAGAGTAATGAACGCTTAAGTGGTGACACGTACATATGTATGAATGGTTGAGAATGCCAGAAGTAACCAATAAAAAAAAAAAGAATAAAGAATACATTTGATAAAAAAAAAATAAGCGAAACGAACAAGAGTTCAAACATTAAAATTTTTTTATACTTACAAAAAAAAAAATACAATTACGAAAATTATTGGAGTAAGCAATAACGTATAAACTAATTATTAAAGAATTCAAGAAGAAAAATTCTCCTCGATCACCTAATATTTTATTCCAGTAAAACGGGAAAAGTTTCTTCAGGAAAATTTTAATTTTTTTTTCGTAATTTTTTACTGTTTTATTTTTTAGTCTTTGTATTTCAAAATGAGTGTAAATACGGTATACAGCTACTTGCGACCTTTTGTAAAAATTTAAAAAAATCACCAATAGAATCATTGACACTCTCATTTTTGGAAGTTAATAAATTGGAACTAGATTGGTGATCAAAAATGGTAGATTCCGTCGAGAAATATGCTTTGGGTGCCGAAGAGGTGAAGGATGTGGACGAGTGTAAAGATGAAATTTTTCTTAAGTATGAAGAGGTTACTGAACAGTCCCAATTAGTAAAAGCTAAAATATTACAGCTATTAAAGGAAACTCCTTCTGAAAAAAATGATAAAAGGACAGTTCGTCAGTCAGTGCTTAAGCTGCCACCAATTTAAATCCAGCAGTTTTTGGGTACCGGCTCACTCGGGCGTACCCGGGAATATAACTGCGGACGAACTCGCCAGATCGGGAACCCGGTTGGAAGACCGGGAGACAGATCCACTGGTGGGAGTCCCATTAAGCTGCTGTAGAGCTTTACTTCAGCAGGAACTCCTCAGAGCCGCACAGTCTAGATGGTCTGAGGAGGTTACCTGCAGAGTCTCGAGGACATTGTGGCCTCAGTATGATATAAAGAGAACCGCAAATCTACTGAGGTTTCCTCGGGGGCAGCTGGGCACACTGGTGGCGGTGCTGACGGGGCACTGTGTCATTGGTACCCATGCTAGGAGATTGAATCTTCCGCATCATGACTACTGTAGAAGTTGTCAAGATGAGGAAGAGGAAGAAACGGTTGAGCATCTGCTCTGCCACTGCCCAGCTCTTTCTGAAAATAGAGCGGCCATCTTCGGCAGTCCGAGACTGCATGGCCTTGCAGACTTATCTGTCTGCGACGGTGCCGTAATGGTCTGAATCTGATCCCCTGCAAATCCTGTTTCCAGGCAACACAACGGGACCTTTGGGACCCAAGTGGGTCGGTCTTATGCCGACGGCCTGTACAACCTAACCTAACCTAACCTAAATCCAGCAGTTTGATGGAGGTTATGAAGAATGGCCAGCGTTCTGGGATATGTTTATGGCAGTGGTAGGGAATGAGCCTTCTAAAGTACCAGCTTATAAATTGTACTACCTACATAGCAAAACAAGGGGCGAGGCCTACAATATCGTCAAAGGTTATGAGTTGGTAGAGTCTTATTTTGAATTAGCGTGGCAGGCTCTAAAAGGTCGCTTTGACAAAAAGGATTTTTATAAATAATCATATTAAGAAGATTTATAGCATTCCAGCCCCTTCAAGAAAAAATTTGAAGTTCCTAAGGCTAATTAAGAATACGGTCGTTGATAGTTGATCTATTTTCAACCTATGTGGAAGACAATGACCCGTTCCTTAGTCATATTTGCAGTTCAAAGCTACCGGAAGAAACTTCGCGGGCATGGGAAGATCTTTAAGCAACTAAGCTGCCCACTTGGCAGCAACTTAACGATTTTCTAACTAAAACAATCGAAACTTTAGAAACTTTCTCAAACTTAAGGAAGACATCACACAAGGAAAATAGTAAAGAAAAATTCCAATCATATCACTCTCAAAATGAAAAGGGTGCGAACAATTTTAGTTGCAAAAATGGAAAACAGAATCACCCGCTTAATTACTGTAAGTATTTCAAATCATTATCAATAAATGATCGAATAAAATTCGTGTATGCTAATAAACACTGCACAAACTGTTTCTCCATTTTCAGTATAAGTCTAAGAGCCCAAGTGTAAGCAATTGCTCCCGAAACAATCAGAGGGGGGCATCATACTATGCTACATTTTTATAGCACCTTTATAACACCTTGTTAGACGGCGGTTCAGAGTCAAGCTTTATTTCGAGCCGACTTCAACAAAACTTGCCTTCAAAGAGAACCAGCTAAAGGAAATATTCTTGGGCCCCTCAAAAAATATGGCACATGTGCAGTGCTACAGAATGGAGAAAACGTTAAATAAAATGCCAGATTTCAAAGATAAGTATGAAAAAGTTCTTCAAGAATATTTAGATTTAAATCACATTGAATCTGTTGCACATTTCGAGTTAAATCATGAGAAGAACCATTCATTTTTTCGTCCTCATCACGGCGTTTTAAAGCCCGACAGCAAAACTACAAAAGTTCGAGAAAAAAACTGCTAGCGGATTCTTCCGGAATGACGTTTGTTTCCAAAGCCTCACACTTCAAGCTGACTTGATGCAGATTAATATACGCTGGAGAAACTACAAATACGTATTTACTGTAGATATCCAAAAATTAAACATTTCAAAATTCGACTTATTTCTATTGCACTTTTTTGGTCGAAAGCTCAAATGTTTGAGGAATCAACAACCGTTAAGTCGAAAAAGTAGATTATTAACACTGACTCCTTTTATTGATAATAATGGTCTCTTACGTGTTGGAGGAAGGCTTACCAATGCAGGATTAAGTTACGACGAACGGTATCCGATTATTATTCCAGAAGGATCTCATCTGGTAAAACTCTTAGTTACTTGTACACATCGGATTTTACTCCACTCAGGCATGCATGATGCGTGCAATTAGACAAGGAATTTATATCCCACGATTAAAACACCTTGTACGAAAATGCATTCGAGAGAGTAAATTGTTTACGCCTTATAAACACAAATTATATCATCGAATAATGACGGCACTCCCCCATAGCGAGAGAATTTTTCCCTGCCAGTTACCTACATTGGAGCCGGCTTTGCTGGCCCCTTTTATATAAAATCCTCTAGCATACGGAATGCTAGAATCCTGAAAGGCTATGCTTTTCTACGAGCGCTATACACTTAGAAAGCTGTTCAGACCTAACTCAGATGCTTTTTAGCTTTTTTTTTTACCGGTTAACAGGGCGAAGAGGTCTCCCTAAGACAATTTTTTCCAATAACGGTTGGTGTGCAACATGCATTGCTTAGAGCTCAAAACGAATTCCTTATGTCTGCAGAAAAGGCGCTAGCCGAAGAGCATACCATCCTTGCATTTACTTGTTCATTAATACTACCGTTTGCCCACATATGGTTGGCCTCTAGGAGGCTGCGGTAAAAAGAATAAAGTCCCATCAAGGTTGCTGCTAATTTATCGTTCACCTAGAAAGAGTTTTCTACCCTTCTTGTGCGGATCGAAGCATTTTGTAATTCAAGACCACTATCACTTATAATCGAAATTACCGAATGAAATGTTACCCCTTACTCCCGGTCAACTTCTTCGTGGATCCTCATTATTTAGTCGACCTGAAGCGCCAGCAGACTCTTCTCTGCAGGATGTGCCCTATTTAACAGGTGGGAACGCCTTAAGGCACTGCAGCATACTTTCGCACGGTGATGATAATCAGAAAACAAAGTGCGATAATTTGAAGCCAGATTATATTGTCATAGTCAAGTAACAGGACGAGATAGCAATTAAGACTAGGGAGGTTAAACGAGGTTAAGCTTACAGCCAATTAATAATCCACTTATGTTCCCCACCCTATAAAATATACCTAACTCTCAGTTGCACTGTATGTTCTTTAACATTGTATATGCTACTTTTGTTTCTTTTTCTTTCAACCTAATATAGACGACTTGCAAATCAAAATGTCACTTGTGTGGTCTCAATCACCCTCTTAAATATTGCCATAAATTCAAAGAGTGGAGTCCAGAGGTAAGGCGACTTACTATCATCAACACAGGGTTCTGCCTGAATTGTTTGGCCTTCGACCACGTACGTCACTGGTGTTTATCTTGTTGACGATGCGATCATGAGTATAGGCCAAATAAGTGGTGTAGTGCAAGCCACTACACCACTCTTAATCTAGAAGAACGAGAACCCCTCTCTTCTAGTTTCGAAGATACTGCCCCACTACTCTTTGATGACACCACTGACAAAGAAGAAAGTAGAATTAAAGAGATTCATTGCCTTCTCCCTGAAGCACACGAGATGTGACCTCTAGAAGATAATGAGGACGACGGAATTTTCATTCGTGTCCCAGGAGCTTTATCAACTCCAAGCAACTATATTGAAGGTGAAGAAATCATTATAGGCGGCATTTATAGCCTTCCTGACGAAACACCTCCACAGAAGGAGTGCAACCCCCAGTGAGCTAAAAGAGTGGGCGAGAGCGGCTAAGAACTAAGCCCATCAGCTGCTCGTGGGAGTTTTTTGAAGCGATTTCAACAAATTCTTATATTGTTGTGTACCTATAATAACGAAGCACACTATACTTATCGTACCAACAGAAACTAAGAATTGTGTTTAAATAATTTTTTCTTTTTACTTTTTTGAAACCTAAAACCTTTGACACATATTTGAAATGTAGCAATAAAACAGAACAATTAAAATACTAAACATTCTTTGTAAGTTATGTCACAAAACAAGAAAAAGGCGACCAGACAAATGTAACAAAACACTTGAAGTCAATTGACAGCATGTAGGGCGCAAAATTAAACAGAAAGCGAAGACAATTCAAGCAAAAAATCTGTTAACAATTGCCTATGTAATGGGAATATTTAAAACTATTGTAAATTCAGTATAAGGACCAGAAGAAGATTTGAAATAAATCAGAACTAATTTTGAGTCCAACACACATAATAATAGTGCAGTATAACAACAAGCATAGATACAACAATCATATACATAGAAGTAACAGGTCGAATAATCGTAACGGATCCAAATAGTACTTAAAATAGTGGCAACGCCAATTATAATATACAAAGTAGAAATTAAAATAATGGTCATCAAAATAGAAATTATAACAGCAGAAACAGGAATAACAATCCGAATAATATAAATGTACACTACGTACAGGGAAACCATCAAGTTCCGGAGGTGAGTCAAGGATCTGTACAAACCCACTATTCGGAGGATCAACAATAAAATTTATTATCGATATTGATTATTGAGGGTCAAATCACGTCTGGCCATTTCGCTACCGCTTACTTAGCTCTTTAGGAAACTCTGACAAACATTTTAAATAAACTTAAAACTTTTGTCCGAACAATAAAGAAAGGACAAAAATCAAAGGTTAAGCGAAAACAAGAATAACCAAACAATAATTAAATTTTTCTTTCTCCACTGAATACGGCTGACTTTTTTCGGCTCTTCTATACGGTTGAAAGAGGATGAAAAATAAAATATCACAAACAAATACGATAATTTATTTATATGCACGGGCACTTTGCAAATATTAAATTAAACAACGGGCTTGGCCCAAAAAGAGAACTACTATTTTGCTGAACTAGTTGTTCACCTGTTCTTGCTCTATTTTGCAGGACGTTTCTCATATCCTTCTCTGGATTGTCCTTTTCATATCCATTAATGGATAATGACGCGCCAGGTGCATTTGAAAGGGATCCTTTTATTTAGATATCAGGTGATGATGATGCTTGTAAGCCTGCAGTAAACTCAGCTGTAGCAATTATAGGAGGCCGTGTTTGTTGGAAGCACTATATTTAATAGCAACGCAGAAACAGCTCCAACTTACATTTTCAACGTCACTACTTACTCCAACGTAGTAAAAATGATACCACTTAACACACGAGTTACTCTGCACCATTTCCTCATTGTTTCTTTCTTAGCACTTGTTACCAATTTATTCGGCCTGTGACATTTTGTATTTTTTATAAAAAAAATTTCATCAATTTTTCCGACACTGCTTTTATGTAGTTTTTAGGCTACAATTATTTATATTATTCTATTGTTTTAGAAAATAAATTGTTTTAAAGAAATGTTGGCACACTTGTTGACCAAGCAAAGTAATAAAAAACAATTTATTATTTTTATTATTTATTATTTTACAGAATTAAAGGGAATTATACCGGCTTTAAAATAATTTGTTTAACAAACGACTTGATCGACTGTAAAGAAAAGCAACAAAAATATTGTGTACCTTTTGCTTTTAAACAGTAGATCATACGATAGAGCCGTTGCACAGAGGAGTATTTGACCCAAAAAGCTGGCCAAAAAGGCAAAAATTAATTTGATGAAATCCTAAGAAAAAATTAAGCATATCGATAGAGAACAAAATTCTACATCATATCGTGCAATTTAAAGGGTGCAAGTTAAGATTTGTAGTTGTGGGACGCTGTCAAAGTCAGGAAAGTGAAGAAAATTGCATACGCTTTTATTGAGTTTTTTCGATTTCAAGATATTTATATTATATTTTTTTATGGCTAAACGAATAGAGGTATTACATTGATTTTTTTTTTTGCCTGAAAGCTTTCATCAGCAGCTATTTTCAATATTTAAAAAGAAAAAATTATCTTAAATATTTATTTTTAAAATTTTAATTATAAAAAAAACTATGTATTTAAATATATTAATTCTTACCAAAAATAAAAAAGGAAAAGCTTTTTGAAAGTGAAGGTAGCTGTTGTACAAATAATGTTATATACCACAATAAAATATGAAATCTCTAATTTAAGAAAAAAGAAAAAAAGTTTGCGCAAGTTTGCGCCATTATTTTTGGTGATTTTTTGAAAATTTTACCTTTTTTCTAGTTTTGCTCATAAGGCACTTTTTCTTATACTTTATTGTCGTCATAAA
Organism: Gymnosoma rotundatum; assembly: GCA_916610165.2. Taxonomy (NCBI): domain Eukaryota; kingdom Metazoa; phylum Arthropoda; class Insecta; order Diptera; family Tachinidae; genus Gymnosoma; species Gymnosoma rotundatum. The sequence goes on from OU744337.1 coordinate 75,810,020, forward strand.
CTTTTGTGTTTTTCGAATTATTGCTGTAAAATATTATTTAATCACTTTTAGCAACTACCAACATAATGGATTACCTGCCCTTAAAAAAGAAATTTCTTTCAATTCAGGTTATTAACTAAGTAAAAGAAAAATGCACTTTGAAAAATATGCATATATGGCTTGTTGAGCAAAATTCTTATTACAAGAGTTTTGCAACTTTGAGAGATAACATGGAAAAAATTTACACAAGATTTGAGTTATTCCAAATAATACAGGAATCTAATGCTAGAATCATTGACGAATAGTTGCAGTTTTTAGCTAGTAAATTGTGTGTGATTTCAGAATGCCAAGGAGATGGGGATATACAAGCAATAAAGCAGTGTGTTATAAATTTCAAAAAGTATTGGGGTTTAGCACAACGAAAAAAGGACCGATTTTTAAGCAGGTATGCTAGATGGCTGGAAGAAACTGTGACAATATCAGTATTTGACAGTTCATCTTCAGGGCGACCAAAAAAAGAATTTAATGAAGCAAGTGAAAGAGCAAAACGAAAAAAAAATGCAAGAAATTCGTCAGTAATTAACAACAGGGAAGATTAAATTTGCTGCATCAATGAGCCAGAGAGTAGCGGGACATAGTGATGCGGCTAAATTAATAATGGATATAACACGATCACAACTTCCGAGGTCCGAGTTAATAAGCTTTCAGCGGAGGGTGCTTTAGCATTGTTTATAAGTGCTGATTTTACGAAAAACCAATATGAATATTATACAATGCCAACAAAAATGTATATCCATGCTACTCATTGCTAAAAAATGACATTAGCGGAAGTGAAGCTGCAATCTCTCTGCAGTTGGATTATGAAGAACTTCAGTTTCTTGAAAAGGTTTTGAGCAGTGACCCTTTTTTAAGCTCCAATACACAAAAAACCTTTTTTATCAGATACTATTCAACTACTACTTTCTGATACAGATGATAATGCCCATGATGAAATACGTATGACATTATCATAATTTTGAATTTTTAAATTAGTTTAATTCTTTCATGTGATGAGTATTTAATAATATAAAATAATTATCAGAAGTAAACATGTTTTTGCTTATTTGGTTGTTTATTCCTTATAGAAAGCCAAGCTACGAGACCAATTTTTTTAAATATTTAATATTGGATAAATTATAATTTTGAGAAAGGAGACATTGTAAAATCCATAAAAAGCTATGTTTTATTTCCCTGTATCTACACAACTACAATAGTTCGAAATTCTAAATTTAATTTGACTTGCTCTTAGAATAAAGTACAGTTGCAAACGAAATTTTGGCGGAATGCGAGGGGGAGACCGGCATACGTAATAATAAATAATTTTTCTAAAAATACACAACATATATATAAAAATAAATTCTCTTAAAAATTAAAAAAAATAAACAAAGTTCTAAATGGGGGTTGGGTGGGTGGTTGGTGGGTGGGGGGTGTCAAAAATAACACTAACCCAATAATAATCTGCCACTACCTTTTTTTTTTTATCAAACTAAAGCTAAAACTATCAAAAAAATTAAACTTTTAAACTAAAAACCACGCTTAATAATTTTGGCCAGCTTTTTGGGTCAAATACTCCTCTGTGCGTTGTTTAAAATATATTTGTATATACAAATAACATCATCCAAATTCAGTGCATTTAAATATGTATGTATGCAAGTATGCAGTACATTAAATGAGAAACTATAAACAACAACAAAAATCAAAGAATAATAAATTAAATCTATATATACGTATATAAGACAGTGACCGCAGTAACAAATATACATAATCGCACCGAACTAATTATGCCTTAAATTATGAAGTAATTTTTTTAGCTTTAATTCTTCTTTAAACTTAATATGTTTTTTATGAAATTTTAAGCAATAGTAATAAAATACGATGCTTATTTATGTATATTCATTTTTAACCTTTGTACAAATACCGATGATTATGTATAAAAACCTCAATATGAATTTGATAGCTACATTTATAAATTACTTCTTACTTGCAGTCATGTGTCCCCCATGAGCAATGCTTCTTTAGCAATATAAGGATAAGCAAATTCGGAATATTCAACTTGTTTTTCTAACAAGCGTTATTTTCGTCAAACCAGACTGAATAATTTTAGTACACTCTGCACATTGCTCCGTAATATATTTTTTATGTTTTTAGTTGCTCTGCTATTACAAAATAGTATTTACAAGAGTTTTATGTGCGCTATCATAGTTCTTACACATTTCTGATGGATATGTCAGAATTGACGAAGGTTTAATTATATCTATTATTCTGCATTAATGGCAAGATAAACGTAACGGTATGCAACCAATAAAATATCGACTTAAAGTAAGTTCAATTGGCACATTCGTCGAGTTGAAACACTCGTCATTTTTATCAAAAATTCTTAGTTTTCTTGATACATACTTACAATATATATCGTAGGGTTGGAAGCGCTATACACTTTACCAATTATTTACTTTCGAAATATGTATATGAAAACTTCTGTGGCAAAAATATTACATCGCCTGATGCACAATTTGTAAGTGTGCTGAATTGATTAATTTTTAAATATAACAGCTTATCCATTGCGATATTATATTCAGTGACAGAAACGTTTTTAAAATGTCCACCTTTGCCGCGCACAAATGAAAACACATTTTCCAATGGATCCTGATTGAATCGACTAGTTAAAAGGAAAATTAAGTTCTGACTTTTCGGTAGCATTTCACTAGCTAAGGATAATATATCCCTAGTTGTTTGTATAAGACCGCTGTGCAAAATATTTTATTACGGATATATTTAATTTGTTCCATCTATATAGTCCGCTCCTTAAGTTTTGTTACGAAGATCGCATACCTACAAAGTTCGTGATGTTTCAAAAAAATATTCGTCGAGGTTACAATTTCCTAACCACGCTTTATGCAATATGGTATCAAAATATGGAAAACGAAAGATTTTTAAATTTAATAAAATAAATGTTAATGTTTATTTAAAAAAATTATTAATGTTAATAATTATGGTATTTAATTTATATGAATGTAGTAATTAAATTTAGATAATAAATGAGTTATATAGTATTATACTAATTCCGCCAGTATATATTAAACTGTTGTTATAATTTTCGGTAAAAACCGTCGTCTCTGGCTGTGTACTTCGTACGTTTGACGAGCGCTTTCTATGTGATAACATCATTTTCAAGCCTCGTGTTAGTTAAAACTGATGAGATAGTGTTAAAAATAGATAGTGTTAAGAATAAAAGGTGGTGGGTTTAGGTAATTTTTGTCCGTTTAAATGGTATTATGCAGGTTGATTGCCTGATATCTGTCCTGTTTATTGGGTTAAATAGTTTAATATTTGGGTCTTTTATTATTGGATTGGTAAGTGTGACCGTCTGTGGATGTTTTTCGTTTTTAAGAGTGTTTTAGTAATTTTAGTGGTGTAAATATCGTGTCAGACCTTGTGTTTACCTGTTCGTTAATAATATTTCTGTTAAACATTCCTCTTTTGTAAATTTCCATGTTTTTAGGAATTTCTAGTCTTCGTCCTTTTTTACTTGCGTGTAATACTGTCATACATTCATCTAAGGTGTATTGCGAAATCAGAGTCTTCCCTTTTCCTTTTGTATGATCGTATATGTTCTGTAAACTTTGTTTTTAATGTTCGTCCAGTTTGTCCGATGTATGTATGGTTGCAGGTACAGGTAAGTCTGAATACTCCGCTGGTGCTAAATTTATCGGTTGTTTCTATTGATGTCTTGAGATTGTTGCGTAGAGTGTTGGTCATTTTTAGTGTTGTGTGTAAACCTTCTTTCCGGAAAAGGTTAGTTAATCTATATATTTCTGGTCCTGTGTTAGTAAAGATGTGTCGTCGTGTTGTGTAGATTGTTTCCTCGTCTTTTTTCTTCTTGTTTTTGTTGTTGTATTGTCTGAGTAGTTTGTCGATGGTTGTGTCTAAATGCTGCGAGTTTATGTTGAGTAGGATGGTTTGAGGAGCTGTGGATAGTTGTCTCTGTCATGGTTGGTTTTTTATAAATGTCAAAGTTTAAGGTATCAATTCCTTGTGTTATTGATATGTCAAGATAATGTGAAGTTCTGTTTTGCTCTTTTTCAATAGTGTATGTGATTTTGTTATGTATTATGTTTAAGTCTGTAAGAATTTGTGCGGCGTTGTCTCTTTCTAGAATGCATATTATGCCAAACGTACGAAGTACACAGCCAGAGACGACGGTTTTTACCGAAAATTATAACAACAGATTTATATATATATATATATATATATATATATATAAAATATATATATATATATATATATATATATATATATATATATATATATATATATATATATATATATATATATATATATATATCTAATCGTGCTTGATTCCTTCAAATATAAATATTTCAAGATATTCTCATGAAACATTTTTTATTTAAAATTACAGCATTCCATTGGATCAATAAGACAAAAAGACAGTAACAACTCAAAAATGTTTTATACAAAAACACAGAAAACATTCAGTAACTAAAAAAGTAAAGTAAATTAAAATCGAAAAGTTTCCGAATAATAAATTTTCATATTGATAATAAATGAATATTATATTCGGTGTAAATCGATGTTATTTCTTTTATAGAACCACAAAAAACACATATTGTTACCATACAAATACACAATCGGTAACATTGGTTTTGTACTTTTCTGAATACTCCTACTAGGGATAATCTTACTTAGTTTTTGCGGACCATTTTACCAATGTCATCAACATTTGGAATAAATATTGGGAGAGGTTTAGGTGGTTGCGGTTCTTTAGCAGACACATCATCTTCTTCGATCTCAATATTTACATCAGCAAGAACACCGAAACTGTTTGAAGTCGAAGGACGCACATCGAGTTGTTGGCGTTTTGGAGAACGCATTAAAAGTGGCTTTGAGGTTGATCTCTTTCGATTGCTATTGCATTGCCAGCTGGAATCATCATCGGAACTGCTATCACTTAAATTGGCTTTATTATTTTGCATTCCAATAGAATTTTGTTGTTTAATAACTACATTACTGTTCATATTCACCCCTACCGTGAATTTTGTTTCCATGAAATTTTTATTCCCCGTGAAGGGAAAACTGCTATCGTGAATTTCATGGGATCGTTTGTACCCGCTATTAATTCGTAATGAATAGAAATTAGAAAGAAGAAAATATAAACAGGGGAAAAGTATTTGAAATTTTTTAGTTTTTTTTTAAGTTATGTAGAAATGTTATATCTGTGGTAGAAATGTTAAGGATTGCTGCCATTGTGCAAGTTAAATTAAGACTGTGACATACACAATATGATGAGATAAATAATTGGGTACAACAGTTATCATCGAACCATCATCTAGCACATACAATTCAATTTTATTGGTAGTAGCAAGGAAGAGCGAGAATGGAAAAGAGAAGTGGATACTAGTTGTAGATTTTCGACAACTCAATAGAAAGATAGTGAATGATAAATTTCCGTTGACAAGGTTAGATATTTTAGATCGTCTAGGAAGAACAAAATAGTTTTCAACTCTTGACATGACCAGCTCGTTTTATCAAATAAATTTGGATGAGGAGTATATGCATTTAACAGCATTTTCAACCGGTGGTAGTCATTATCAATTTAAACGTTTACTATTTGGTTTAAACATTTCTTCCAATAGTTTTCAGAGGATGTTAACAATAGCACTAAGCGGATTAGATTTCAAAGCATTTTTATACGTTGACGATATAATTGTATTTTGGTGTAGTTTAAAATATCTTAATGTAAAGTTGGTGAGAGTTTTCGAGCGTTTGTTAAAATATAACCTAATATTTAATGTATCAAAATGCGTACTTTTAAAATCAGAAGTAATTTATTTGGAACAACAAAAAGTAATAAACCAGTATCCAACTCCAAAAGATAAGGACGAAATTAAAAAATGTGAGGTATTCTATAATTATTATACACGTTTCATGAAAAATTTTGCGGAAATCACAAAATGTCTAAACGACCAAACTAAGAAGGGGAAAAGAATTCGAATGGACTGAAGATTTTCAACAGGCTTTTGGCTTATTAAAGACGAAATTAATTAGTGCACCAATATTAAAGTATCCAAATTATGAGCAACCATTTACATATATTGACTACTAATTAATCAAACTATGCATAGGGAGCTATTTTATCACAAGGGAAAATAGAAGAAGATTTACTAAATTCTTATGCGAGCAAAACATTGAGAAAACACGATTTAATCAAACCAGTGATTGAGAAAGAATTACTCGCAATCCATTGAGGTATAGAATTCTTTAGACAATATGTATTTGGTAGAAAATTTATTGTAGTAACGGATCACAGAGCTCTTATTTCACTTTTTTCTCACAAAAATCCTTCATCTGAGTTGACTAAAATTCGAATAGATTTGTAGGATTATGACTTTGATATTGTTTATAAGAAAGGGAGAATAAATACGAACGCAGACGCTTTGTCAAAAATCAAATTAGAATCTGAAATGTTAAAAAATATGATACCTATAGAAGAAGACAGAAATAAACAATCAAAAAAAGGTAAATACTGAAAACGTGGTAATAAATAATGATAATGCCATATCCGCGGCCAACATAAAAATCATATGTGGGAATGTACATCTTTGCAAGATATGAAGAATATTCATGAATTAAAATTTAATATTATAAAAACTGGTATAAAAAATATGAAAAAAGGACCCAAGGATGGTACCATAGAAAAAAAAGATAATAACTTTGTAATTAACGTTAGTGAAGATCTAGCAAAATACGCTATGTCACTAGATTAAGGAATAATATAAAAAGCAGAAAATAAAAAATCTCGCTTTATCATTCGAAGACAGTATTCTTGAGCTCATTTCGAAAGAATATTTAAATAAAATTTACAATGAGGTATACCAGAAATTATTGAAATCTAATAAACATAGAAAGTTAGAATTTAACATAATTTTATATAAACCTTTTCAAAATATTACGGATATAAAATCACAAATGAAAATTATATAAGGATTTCATAATTCAACATTATCAGGACATTTTGGTATAAGAAAAACAGTCCAAAAATTAAAACAACGTTACGTATGGAAAAACATGAGAAAGATTGTAGAAATTACATTAACAAATAAATAAATAAAACATATTAAAGGAAGAAAGTCCTAGTACTAGTTTTGATACGGTAGAAATAGTAGGTTCGTTAAGAATTTCTAATGGCTACAGATATATATTAACGATGCACTGCTAGTTAACAAATTTCATATAAGCACACCCAATTGAAACAAAGGATGCTAAAAGTTTTGCTAAAGCATTAGTTGAACAATTTATTCTAAGGTATGGATGTTTTAAGAAATTAAAATCTGATAGAGGAACTGAAATTAATAACGATTTTTTCCAGGAAGTTTGTAATTTACTAAATATAAATGAAACATTTTTATCATCAATCAATAGGTTCCATAGAATGCAATCATTATGAATTGAATGAATATTTGTTAAATTTGGTTAATGATTACGAATGGGACAAATGGGAATCATATTACACATTTGCATATAACACGACACCACATATCGACACAAAATATTCATCTTACGAAATTATTTATGGTAAAGTAGCAGCTTTAAGAACAGACAAAATACAAAACACAAATATATGATATGGCATAGAAAATTACGCTAACGAAATCAAAATAAGACTCAGAAGATCATTAGAAAATGCTTAGAAAATAATAGATTTAGCTAAACAAAAATTTAACAAAGAAAGTTTATGACAGAAAACCATACATATATTACTAATTTTGAGATAGAAGATCTAGTTTTAGTAAAATTAAAAAAAATTAAACCCCATATTAGGGACCTTATGAAATAATAAAAAGAATAGGAGTAAATTCGGTATTAAAAGTATATAATCTAGAAAAAAAATAAATATACTTAAATTATACAAATCTAAATAAGAAATAATAAGAATATTCTATAAGAACAATGGCAATTAACTTTAAGTTAAACAAATAACTATACATATTACTATATAATATATTTCTATATAATATTACACATATTTGCTTTAAAATACATAGCTAATTAATTTTTGTTCATATTGTTACGTTTTACCCTTTTAGACAAACGTACGGATTCTTTTGATTGCAATTACCACTGTGGCTAAATTCTGTCTTCAAATGTTATGGCTTTCTTTGGCTACACTTCTTCATCCTACCGGTCTTGTGAACCCTTGGTCTCGTATTTACTAAACATGCGTTATTACCACAAACGCAGCCATCCACGCTACACTACTGTGTTACTCCGGACGTGAACAACTCGATGCCTTGCTTAGTAACCTTAACCATCCACAGGCATCTCCACCACTCTTTTTATCCAAGCCAGTCATCCCCTTTAATCCAGTAGCCACAACACACGTCTGCCAGACACAGTTGTTATGCTGTTACACTTTCCTGCGCTAACCGCTATTTCTCTTACTTTTTATTATAAAGGGCTTCTTGACAATTATCTGTTACTATGATATAAAATTGGATGTCTCCACTAAATTGTCTGCCATGGCTTCACACAATAATTGTCTTTTGCCTCTCGGGAGGTTTGTACTGCTGTTTATTAGTTTTAATTGCATTATAACAATTATTATTTTTTCGTTGCACACATGTCCGAATGCTTTATCGAATTCAGGACCCCTTGTTTTGCAGTACGTACCTCTACCAACGCAGCTAATGAGGCTGCTCAGCTTTTGTTAGCTAATTGTGGTTTTTTTATTCTATACACACACCATTAGTTGTTGAATTAACTTATTCACCACGCTGATACGGAAACAACTACAGGGGTTGCCAGGTTTTATTATTCGTAACATTATCCGTACTCAAGCCTGTTCCTCCCGAATAGGCACAATTTTTATTCTTTAGGATAATTGCTTGTCAGCTTTTCAAATGTTCGCAACTAGTGTACAGCTTTCATTTGTGGTTTAATTTTGCAATCCCACTTCTGACACCAATTGTTACGTTTATTTAAATTACAAACGTTTTATTTATGAGTTCTTTATTTTCAAAATAATTACACATACAACTTTTAGAGTTTTAATTAAATTACACTTTATCTAAAGAATTATTTAACGATTTAACTATTCGCGATTAATAATAAACGCTGGCAACTATACTTGTTGTACCACAAGATCTCAACTAGATGACTCTCACAATCAGAATGAAGCAGCACGTATTGGCGTTGCTTTTATATACCCTATTTTTAGGCGTTCTTGAATATTCGAGAATTTCTACCGCCATCTGCTGCGTAGTTGAAAATGCTGCGTTGCCACTTTTATCTCACACACATTAGTGAGCATTGTTATTTACTTCTAGAATCATTATTTAAAAATACATGTTGTGTATTTTTATTTAGTTGTTATGCAATGCAGGTGTGTGTATGTTTGTGTATTGTGTTTGTTTGCTTATCGCTTTGTGTTAGTTGTTTTTGTTTTGTAATAAAGATGCTTCGTAAAAACTTCTAGCCTTTAAAAATAACACAATAGGCCATTTCGTTTCACTTTCTTGGCCTCAATTATTTTTATATCTCTTTATCATTTTAATAAAGCATTTTTGTAACACTGCTGCCCACTTAAGCCTTTTTATCCCGAATAGGCTGAAGATTACCTTTGCTATATTTAGCCAGCCGCACTTTAATTTTAGACCTCAGATTATGATATCTCTGTATCCGGTAAATCACGTCATTCAGTTTCTTAACACCTTGTACGGTCCCTCCCAGTGGGTTTTTCAGTTTAGAGGATAATCCTTTCTTGCGTTGCGGATTAAATGGTAGAACCATTTGTCCTTCACTAAATCCCTCTGTGTCTGCTGCTCGATCATATCTGGCCTTTATCTTATCGCTGGTCATTTTAATGCGGTTACGGCAAACTCATGAAGCTCATACAGTTCGACTTCGTGCACTGGTCCCGGTTAAACACCAAATTCTAAATCTGCTGGACTACGTGAGGTTGAATCGTGTACAGCTGAACGGTACGCCAGTAGAAATTTGGGTATATGCTCATCCCAATCCTTTTGGTGTGTACTGACCACTTTTCTGAGATATACCTCCAGGATGCGATTAAATCTTTCTACCATGCCATCAGACTGCAGATGCAGTGGTATCGTTCTTGTCGTTTTGATACCATAAACATCACACATCTCTTTGAATATAGCCGATTCAAAATTTCGTCCCTGGTCTGAATGTAGTTCTACTGGAACACCGTATCGACATACCCAATTGTTCACAAGGGTGTCTACCACTGTTTTGGTTTCTTGGTTTGGAATGGCATAGACTTCGGGCCATTTGCTAAAATAATCCATCACCACTAGTACATATCGGTTTCCTGCATCACTGACAGGGAATGGACCTGTGATATCAATATCTATCCGCTCAAAGGGAGCACCTGCGTTGTCTGTTCGCAATTAGCTATCTAATCGGCTACGTATTGTTGGCAACCCACTCAGTAAAATCTCTGCTTTACCTTTTCCAGAGTCTTTGTTATACCCATATGGCTGCCGCTGGGACCATTATGGAACTGCTTTAGTATCTCATTTCTATTAGAAGTTCGCACGACAATTAAGTCCGTTGTTGTTTTGCCATCTGTTCTTTCCAAAGATCGAGATAAGCAGCCGTCTTCTATTTTCAGGCTATTTCACTGAGCTGATATTTCGTTCTCCTGTTGTTTTGCTTAGCCAATATAATTTTTGCCAATGGTCGTCATTCTGGGCCTTCGACCAGTCTTTACTTGACTCAATTTGGGTAAGCCGCATATCAATGACGCCTTCCTTTTTCTCGACATTTTTACAGTGCTTGCACTCTACATTGCACGGCTGTTTTGAAAGGGCTTCAGCATTATTGTGCTTTCCGTCTTTTCTATGCACAATACTAAAGACATAGCTCTGCAGACGTTCAACCCGGCGTGCAATTTACCCCTCAGGATTCTGAAATTGCATCATCAAACGTAATGCGGAGTGGTTCGTCCTTAAGATGAAATGCTGACCATATAAGTACTTGTGGTAATGTTTAACACACTCCAGCACTGCTAAAAGCTCCCTTCGTGTAACGCAGTAATTTCTTTCAGGCTTGGAGAGCACCATTCTGTAGTAGCTAATAACCTTTTCTGTTCCATTAACCTCCTGAGAAAGCACTCCTATTCCATAGCCACTTGCGTCCGTGTCCAATATCAAGTTTTGTCCAGCTATTGGATAGGCGAGGGCTGGTGCCGTGCACAAAAGTTTCTTGAGCTCTTGGAACGCTTCTTCCGCTGCTTCACTTCAGTGGTATGGTTGCGACTTCCTGGTCAACTCGTGCCAGCTAGCAGCCAATTGAGCAAAGTTTGGCACAAATCCCTTGTAGTATGTGCAAAGCCCTAGGAAACTATGCAGCTCCTGAAGATTTTGTGGGCGAGCCCAGTTCATTACTGCCAGTACTTTGTCTTCATCAGTTGATACGCTCTCTGCTGTTACACGTTGCCCCAGGTATTTGATCTCCTCTTGAAACAAAACACATTTTTTAATATTTAATTTTAATCCTGCAGCTGTTATACGCTTAAAAACCTCATCCAGGTCTTTGAGGTATTCGTCAAAAGTCTTTCCCTCACGATTATGTCATCCAGTTATACTAAGCATGTCTTTCAATTGAGACCCTTAAACACACGTTCCATTAAACGCTCAAAAGCAGCTGGAGCGTTGCAGAGCCCAAATGGCATCACCTTGAACTGCCATAAACCACCACTTGCGCTAAAGGCAGTTTTCTGCTTGTCTTTACCGGCACTACTTGCCAATAGCCGCTCTGCAAGTCCAAGGTAAAGAACCATTCCGTTCCGGCCAACGTGTCTAAGGTATCGTCAATTCTAGGAAATGATAACTATCTTTCTTGGTGACGTCATTGAGCTTCCTGTAGTCAACACAAAACCTGGTACTGCCGTCCTTCTTACCTAAAACTATTGTTGAACTCCACGGACTCGAGGATGGCTCAATAACTCCGTTCCGTTCCATTTTGCTGACAAGTTCTTTGACCTCGTTTCGCTTTGCTAGGGGAACACTTCTGGATGCTTGTTTTATAGGCCTTGCTTCGCCAGTATTAATTTCATGTTTAAAAACTGCCGTTCTACCTTGGCTTTTATTATTTAGAGCGAAGACGCAGACATGTTTTCTTAGCAACTGCTTTACTTTGTTTCTTTCAGGAGGTTTTAGTCCTGCCACCCATTTTTGCACCTGTTCTGCTAATGAATCTCTTTCTGAGGCTGTTATTTTAGGACATACTGTATTCGCCGTACAATTAATTATGGCTTTCTCTGGCTATACTTCTTCATCCTACCGGTCTTGTGAACCCTTGGTCTCGTATTTACTAAACATGCGTTATTACGACAAACGCAGCCATCCACGCTACACTACTGTGTTACTCCGGCGAGACATGAACTACTCGATGCCTTGCTTAGTAACCTTAACCATCCACAGACATCTCCACTACTCCTTTTATCCAAGCCAGTCATCCCCTTTCATCCAGTCGCTGTTGCCAGAAGTGCAGATTTATCTGCATTTTGCATATTTAAGCCTCTCATCTTTGAAGATTTTTGGCCTAAAATCGAAGGTTTTCTAAAATCTGTGTTGCAACTTCTATTACGTGGACTTTGGTTTATATACTATTCGTGACATATATGTCTTTAAAACGGAAATGATCAACCATTCATTTTTAAAGAAAAAAAAAACACATTATAGATGCAGTTTCAGTATCATATTGATTGCGTTTTCTAATTTAATTTTTTGTAAAAATTCGGAGTTGAGCTGTGGTGCCTAATTTTTCTTGTTTTCTTTGAAAAACGTCCGAATGCATTTGTAAAATAGTTTTTCTTTAAAAAAAAGTTTTTAGAACTTAAAAAAACGAACTTAAACCAAAATCAATTTCAATTCATCTATAATATCCTTATACCCTGTTGAGACATACGTTTTAACTTAGACAATTAAAATTTAAACTGAATTTAATTTACTCAGTTAAAATTTGACAGTAGAATATATTTCTGTTCAATAACAAGAAGTTGTTACTAATTGTTATCGGAAAGTGTTTACTTCAGTACTTAAAAAGAAGCAACGAACGAGTAAAAAAGCGTATAAGATGTGAATGTTAATAAATTTGTTACTACTTTTGTTACTGTCAAGATCAGAACAGCTGATTTTTTGTTCTGTTTTTCAAAATAAGTTAATAAATACTAAATACTTTGAATTGAAAGTGTTTATTAGCACTTCCCATGAAAATATTTACATCACATCGTTGCTAGACTAAAATGGTGTGGCTTTTTTGTCATAATTTGTATGGCGATTTTAAAGCCGAATATCTGCAGCTGAAATTTTTTACAACTACACAGCACAAAATATACATAACATTTGAAGTTTTCGCTTTTAATACAAAATATTTTGAATTGAAGCTAACGTTTGTATAATAGTTAGAAGAAAGCTGAGAAAATATATACAAGTAAACGCCAGGATAATAAAACAATAAACAAAAGAATAGAATAAAATAAACTAAAAGTTTTACAAAAAAGACGGAAAAATTTTGGTAATTTTGCAAAGTATTCGAAAAAAGGTGTTCACAATCAATGACAAAGCTTTTGCAAATTATAACTGTTGCAACGCAAAATGCTTTAAGCTTCGAATACCGCATTTTTTGCTTGTTCAGATATTTATTTTTATGGTTGTTTGTTATTATCGTCAGTTCGCCTTTACTTTATTATTATTTTTTTTTCAAAAAATGCGTTAATTTCCTTTTTGTTATTTGGAATAGTAACGTTGTAATTTTTTATTTTTCTCTATCGTTGCTAGTTTCTGCCTGAAATTGATCGAACAGACCTAATTTTTACATTTAAAATTTGTGTTTGTAAATTTGGAAGAATGAAGAGAAGGCTTTAAAAGAAAGTTTGCTTGTTTTTATTTGAAATATGGAACTCTTCTAGTCAGTACTATCAAGTTCTGACTGCCTGCTAGCTTTGAATCTCCATTAAATTTTCAAAAAATGTTCATTTTAGTTAATTTGAAAATATTTTATTTTTCATTTTTATGGCATTTAGTTTTGTCACTGTATAAAATTTTTTCTCACTGAACACACTTAATAAGGGTTGTATGAGGAAACTTAATCAATTAATGACACAATTAAGTACTAATTGAAAAATGTATTAATTAATTTCTTATATTCTAAATTGAGTTCAATTAGGGCCTTAATTGCGTAAATTCCTGTTTAAATCCTTACTAGTGACAGTTTGTATCTGCATAGATTTTAAAATCAGTTTTTTGGCTTGGTGCGACGCTTTTTGCTTACACAAATAAGTGTTAAATATTTGACTAGAAAGAGAACATGGTTGGATTTGCAGCAGATAAAGCCACTGTCATGACACGCAAAAAAATTCCGTTGCCTAATTTTGAAAGTAAAATAACAGATTTATTTGTTATAAAATGCATTGACACCCACTGGTATTATGTTCGTCGTATGCATACCTGAAACTCCTATCTGCTGTGGACACGCTAGCTAGAGATGTTACAATTATTTGTCGAACAGTCCAAAACAATTTAAACAAAAAAGATTTTACACCCATGCTAAACGCATCGTAGAATCGGAAAGCCAACGCGAAGCGACAAGAGCCCATCAAATTTTCTTAATTATGAAAGCGCACAACCGCAAGCTACAAGCACAAGTCTTAAACAGTACGATATAAACGCAATATTTGATGATTGTGTTAAATTTTATGTTGAATTGTTAGATATTGGATTATTGATTTTAATAATATAATGAAATCACTAGGTGTATGCCTAAATATTACCTTAAAATTATTCACAGATTTTTTAAAGAAAATAAAATTAAGGTCTAGGACTTGAAATTAAGAGAGTTTAAAGTGTTAGATTTTAAAGATTAGCTAAATGAAAAAGAAATGACTTTACTTAATTTCTTGAAAAAGTATTTCAAATAAGACGTACATACTGGTTCTGATTCTGCTTTTTTAACTTTTTCAGCGTCTGTGCAAAATCTAATGTTTTTACCATATTCGTCGGCAAATATCGAGAGTATTAAGTAAAAAAATGCATTTGAAGATTTACTTAAAAAAAAATGCAGATTTTTTCTCGAAATATTGTTTGATTTTGCAAATAAAAGTTATGGCAACACTGAATCCAGTGGCCACAACACACTTCTGCCATACACTGTTGTTATGCTGTTACACTTTCCTGCGCTAACCGCTATTGCTCTTACTTTTTATTATGAAGGGCTTCTTGACAATTATCTGTTACTATGATATTAAATTGGATGTCTCCACTAAACTGTCTGCCATGGCTTCACACAATAATTGTCTTTTGCCTCTCGAGAGGTTTGTACTGCTATTTATTAGTTTTAATTGCATTATAACAATTATTATTTTTTCGTTGCACGCATGACCGAATGCGGTATCGAACTCAGGACCCCTTATTTTGCAGTACGCACCTCTACCAACGCAGCCATTGAGGCTTCTCAGCTTTTGTTAGCTAATTGTGTTTTTTTTTTATTCTATACACACACCATTAGTTGTTGAATTAACTTATTCACCACGCTCATACGGAAACAACTGCAGGGGTTGCCAGGTTTTATTATTCGTAACAATATTATAAAAATATACTTTAAGATCTTGAGTTCTATGGTTAAGTGTACCTATAATAATGAAGCACAGTTTACTTATGTACCAACAGAAACTAATAATTGTTTTAAATATTTTTTTTTTATTTCTTTGAAACTTAAAACCTTTGACACATATTTGAAATGTAGCAATAAAACAGAACAATTAAAATACTAAACATTCGTTGTAAGTTATGTCACATAAACAAGAAAAGGTCTACTTTTTCACAAATGTAACAAAACACGTCAATTGACAGAATTTAGGGTGCAAAATTTAACAGAAAAAAAGGAAATGACAATTCAAGCAAAAAATCTGTTAACAATTAAAAACACATTGTCTATGTAATGGAATTATTTTTAATTGTAAATTTAGTATAAATACCAGAAGAAAATTTGAAATAAATCAGAACTAGTTTTGAGTTAAAACAAAAACAATCTTATCAATGTTTGTTCTCTATAGTTTCCTATAGTTAGGCTTTCAAGGTCAAGCTTAAATAAAAAAGACTATTTATTTAACGTAATATTTTCCGACGTTTCGTTGGCTGTTTTTCCAACATCATCAGGGAAATTTTTTTTTATTAAATCTGGCAACAATATAAATACAAAAGAAAATCTTTGTGAGTAACAACAATAATCTAAACGTTAAAATTACATATCTTCTTTTCTCGTCAAATTAACATTA
This sequence comes from Gymnosoma rotundatum, assembly GCA_916610165.2. NCBI lineage: Eukaryota > Metazoa > Arthropoda > Insecta > Diptera > Tachinidae > Gymnosoma > Gymnosoma rotundatum. The sequence continues at coordinate 75,826,356 of OU744337.1, forward strand.
TTTTTATCACAGTTTTGTTTTTTAAAAGTTGGACAATACTACACAAAACTTAAATTAATCAAAAAGAATGTAAAATAAACTTAAAATAATATATCACAGTAAAAAAATTTTTTTGTTTTTATTTAGCTTTGTTGATCACATTTGTTTTTATACTAATGCTATGGTGTAATTTTCATGGGTGTTATCTTTATCCTCTTTTGTATTATTTGCGCCTTTTGATTTTTGCTGAATTCTCAAGCTCTCCAACGTTATCTCTTATTTTCCTTTTTCTCTTTATCTAAAATTTGTATATGTTCAAAATTTGGTGTGTGGTTGTTTTCTATACAGTGTTGTGCAAGTGCTGTTGATTGTGTTCCTTTTTTAATGTCAGCTTTATGTTCGTCTATAAACTTTTCCACACTGTTCGTTTGGTTTGCCATCACATTTAATAAGGTAAACAACATCACTTTGTTCTTTTAGTATATATATATGTAAGTAGAATTATATAAAAAATAAGGGAAGAAATTCATTTTAAGTATGGCGAAATATATTAAAAAAAACAATATTTATACATTAAAAATATATTATTTGGTGTGCATTTGTAGAAAGCAATTTCGTTCTTTTGTAACACATAAATGAATTTTACACTTTTGGCAAAAAGAAAATGAGTTCTTCCAGCTGCCCCCTGGTTTGTTTTGCAGTTATTATCTAGTAGTTTCTTTTTTACCGTCATGGCATGGCATGTGATCCATACCATCGAATTGTATATCCCGAATAGGTCTTACCTCAATTTTTCTTCTGGATGAAACAGGTAAAGGGCTTAAAGGATTTGAGTTTGTATTTGAAGGACGTCCACGCTTTGGTGCCGACTTTTCACTTTTATATAGAAGAGCATTCGCAATTTCTAATCGGAAATGAATAACATCCAATATTTCTCGTTTTGACCTTCCCTGTTTTTCTGCATAACTTTTATATTCGAGGAAGCTAGCAACTAAATCGAAATCGAGGAAAAGTTGTTATTATCCGAGCAGTCCGTTTCCTGGATTTCAAGAAGACCCTATAGAACGATATATATTGATCGAGGAGATCAACTCCACCCATCCCTGAGTTATACAGCTTTACGATATTAGGACGATTGAATTCTTCGAAATTCAAGTAAATAACGTTTTGTTCAATTAATCTAAAAGCTTGCCGCATATCAGCAGTTGACGTCGAAACTGCTAAGTTAGTGCACGTTGTATTTTATTTGCTAACCCAGTGAGTGAGACCGTTGTCACCCTGTATGTAAAATAATCAAGGATTAATTATGTATTATAGGCGTATTTTACCTTGTTTATTATTTTTAACTGGCGTATAATGTGATACATACAAAAAACAATCAAGACACAAAACTACTACGACGTAATTTCATTGAAAATTTGGCTATTAAACTAATTGTACCTTACATAAGAGATCGGCAAACGCACTTGAACCTGCCACGATCAATGAGACTAAGGCTGTCGGAGATTTTACGTATGGATAATGCTCGGGTCGTCGGGTCCTTCAAGAATTGGGCGGTGCTATGAGTGTGGATAGAAAAAAACAGAAAAAACCATAAATGTCAACAATATTTGTGTCTTGAACACGTAGTACCATATTGTAGCAGCTGTTTACCTGAAGAAATTAAGTTTTTGGGATTGCAAGCTGGTGTTTATTTATTATTTTATACTTTATTAGTGTCTTTACCAATATTAGTAGGAATTTTTTTAATTACTGGAGCAATTAATTTTTATTTATTAAATAATTATATATTTAATTATGATTTACTTTATTTTTCTATAATTATATATTTTTTAGTAAAAATACCAATATTTTTAGTACATATTTGATTACCTAAAGCTCATGTAGAAGCTCCTGTTTCTGGTTCAATGTTGAAATTAGGAGGCTATGGTTTATTTTACGTGTTTTTTGTTTTATGCAATCTATAGGTTTAAAATTTAATTTTATTTTAATTATAATTAGATTAATTGGAGGATTATTAGTTAGATTAATTTGTTTACGTCAAGTTGATTTAAAGGCATTAATTGCTTGTTATTCTGTAGCTCATATAGGAATTTTTTTAGCTGGACTAATAACAATAAGTTACATAGGAATTTGTGGTTCTTATACTTTAATAATTGGTCATGGATTATGTTCTTCTGGTTTACTTTGTTTAGCAAATATTTCTTATGAACGATTAGGTAGACGAAGTTAATTTATTAACAAAGGTTTATTAAATTTTATACCTTCTATATCTTTATGATGATTATTATTAAGATCAGGTAATATAGCGGCTCCTCCTACATTAAATGTGTTAGGTGAAGTATCTTTAATTAATAGAATTATTAGTTGATCTTGGTTTTCTATATGAATTTTATTTTTTTAAGAGTTGCTTATACATTATATTTATATGCTTATAGACAACATGGAAAAAATTTTTCCGGAAATTATTCTTTTAGAGGAGGATTAGTTCGTGAATTTTTACATTTAATTCCTTTAAATTTATTAATTTTAAAAAGTGAAATATGTATATTATATTATTTTTAAATAGTTTAATAAAAATATTGATTTGTGGTGTCAACGATGAGAATTATTCTCTTTAAATTATGAAATATTTATCAATTTGTTCAATTAGATTTATTATTTTATTTTTTTTAGTATATTTTCGTTGTATATAGGAACTGTTTTTATTAGTAATTTTACAATCTTTTTATTAGTAATCATTACAATCTATAAGAGTTGTTATAACAATATTATTTGATTGAATAAGTTTAATTTTTATATCTTTTGTTTTAATAATTTCTTTATTAGTAATTTATTAGAGAAAAGAATATATAAGAGATGATTATAAAATAAATCGATTTATTATATTAGTATTAATATTTGTTGGTTCAATAATATTATTAATTAATAGTCCTAATTTAATTAGAATTTTATTAGGTTGAGATATTTTAGGACTTGTTTCTTATTGTTTGGTAATTTATTTTGAAAAAGTAAAATCTTATAATGCTGGTATATTAACTGCATTACCTAATCGAATTGGGGAATTTGCTTTATTATTAGCAATTGCTTGAATATTAAATTATGGAAGTTAAAATTATATATTTTTTTTTTAATTTATGAAAAGTGATTTTGAAATAATAGTTATTGGTTTATTAGTAATATTAGCTGCAATAACTGAAAGTGCTCAAATTCCTTTTTCTTCTTGATTACCTGCTGCAATAGCAGCTCCGACTACTGTTTCAGCTTTAGTCCATTCATCTACTTTAGTAACGGCTGGTGTTTATTTATTAATTCGTTTGAATATTTTATAAAGTTTTTCATGAATAAGAAATTTATTATTATTATTAGCTGGTTTAACTATATTTATATCTAGATTAGGAGCAAATTGTGAATTTGATTTGAAAAAAATTATTGCTTTATCAACTTAAAGTTAGTTGGGATTAATAATGAGAATTCTTTCAATAGGATTTTATAAATAAGCTTTTTTTCATTTATACCCTGTTCAGACATACGTTTTAATTGCGCAATAAAGGAATTTACGCAATTAAGGCCCTAATTGAATTTAATTTACCATATAAGAAATTAATTAAAAAATTTTTCAATTAGTACTTAATTAAGTCGATAATTGAAGTGTGTTTAGTTAGAGAAAATTTTATACAATGACAAAACTAAATGCCATAAAAATGAAAAATTAACTATTTTCAAATTATATGAAATGAAAAATTTTTGAAAATTTAATGGAAATTCAAAGCTAGCGTGCAGTCAAAACTTGATCGTACAAACTAGAAGAGTTCCATATTTCAAATAAAAAGAAGAAAACTTTCTTTTAAAGCCGAACTTTTCTTTATTCTTCCAAATTTACAAACACAAATTTCTAATGTAAAAATTAGGTCTGTTCAATAAATTTCCGGCAGAAACTAGCAACGATAGAGTAAAATAAAAATTTACAACATTACTATTCCAAATAATTCTTGCGAAAAAAAACCGACTTCAAAACAGATTTTATCTGTCTGCCTATAACAGCTTAAGTGTATGGCCACACACTTATATTTCCAAACTTTATACTTTTTCAACTGTTCAATAGTTTGGCAATATGCATCAAATTGCAGCAACTATAGGGTCACTCTTAAATTTCCAAATTCAAATTATATACTTGATGTTGTAGTATATTTGTAAATTTCAACTATCTAACTGTAACAATTCAACAGTCTGCCCATATACATTCGATTATATCAACTATTTAATTTATAATATAACATTTTTATACTTCTTATTATACCAAATAAAGAAGTGGACATTCTGCATAAAATTAAGGTGTTTGTATACAACGGTTCAAAAAATACGGCCACATAGAACAAATGACATTAGTTTTGGAAACACCCTTTACTTTCTAAATTCAAATTATAAGCTTTTTGTTATAGCGGATTTAGCAAAACATGTCCCTTCTAAATTTCAGCTGTCTGTCTATAATGGTTCAAAAGTCCGGCCACATACACCATATTTTATTAACTATTGGGACACCCGTTTATTTCCAAATTCCAAATTTAATACTTCTTGTTATAGAGGAGTTATTGATACAGGCTTTTTGTAAATTTCAATCGTCTGTCTACAAATATATAAAAGTATGGCCATATACCAAATTAAGTGTACTATTGGTGCACCCTTTAATTTATAATTTTAAATATTATCAGCTGTTACTATAACGGCCATACCAATCCACATTGCGTCAAATTTACAAGCATACACAAAATTACATTAACTATTGGAGCACCCTTTAACTTCCAAATCCAAAATTTATACTTTTTGTTATAGCGGATTTAGCAATACAGGTTCGTTGTAAATTTCAAGCGTCTTTCTACAACTGTTCAAAAGTATGGCCATATACATAAAATTTTATGAACTATTGGCGCACCCTTTAATTTAAAATTTTTAATATTAATACTTGTTACTATAACGGCCATAGCAAATTAGACAGATTGTCGATTGCTATGGCCGTTATAGTAACAAATATTAATATTACCAATTTTAAATTAAAGGGTGCGTCAATAGTTCATTAAACTTTATGTGTATGGCCATACATTTGAATTTTTGTAGACAGACGCTTGAAATTTGCAACGAACCTTTATTGCTTAGTCCACTATAACAAAAAGTATAAAACATGGATTTGGAAGTTAAAGGGTGTTCCAATAGTTGATGTAATTTTGTGTATGTGACCAAACTTTTGAACGGTTATAGACAGAACGCTGAAACTTAAAAGGGACCTGTATTGCTAAATCCGCTATATCAACGAGTTTATAATTTGAATTTAGAAATTAAAGGGTGTCCCATAATTGATGAAGGTTTACTTATATGGGACTATCTTTTGAACCGTTTAAGACAAATGCTTGCAAATTGGACAGATTGTTGATTTCTATGGCCGTTATAGTAACGAGTATTAATATTACAAATTATAAAATAAGGGGTGCGCCAATAGTTCATTAAATTTGATGTATATGGCCATACTTTTGAACAGTTGTAGACAGACGCTTGAAATTTGCGTCGCCCGTCATAGTTGGCGGTGGCAGCTGTAGGTGATCATAGGCTGCGCCAGTGGTGAACAGCTTCTCAGGGTCCGCTTGCAGTTCTAAAAGTCGCTGCTGTTGTGCCTCTGGATGATCTGCCGTGATGAACTTGGCGAACCTCTTTCGTAACTCGTCGACGGTGCCGTTCGTAGTTTGTTCGAAGGCGGCAAGGTAGGTAACGAGCTCTTCCTTCTTTAATGAATATACCCAGGTGGTTCTGAGCATCTTGGTGGCCCTCTGTTGCTGTCGGCCGGTAGCGTGCTGTCCTCCCGCTTGGGAAATACACAGGCGCGTGCACCGCAACCGATATAAACCCCAATATGACAGTCGACTAACTACGGACAAATGATCACTCTCGGAGGATTTGGTAATGAACGTAAGCAGTCACTACTACTTTCTTCTACTGCCTGTGTAGGATCAACAGTCTAGCGTGTATTCCACTACTAAACTCCCGGTCTTACCTAAAGGCCAGCCGGCAATCAACTGTCTTGATACAATTTGTGTATATGTATACTTTATTATTCCAAAAATTCATTATACATATGTTTCTTAAACTACATTTCTTATATAAATTTCTTAACGTATTACAACTTTTCTAAGACTAATTTGCACTTAATTAATTACATTACAGATATGCTGTATACAGTCATTTATTAATTGTTACATTTGTTTACATTTCCAAAAAAAAAAAGGATAAAAAGGAACACACTCGTTTGTTTTTTAAAATTTTACTTAAAACTAATAACTTAAACTATCATACAAACTAAATAACACTTAATATTTAAAACAAGTAAAATAAGCGATATATAATATCTATCACAAAGTCCTCCTAAAAACTACTGTGCGGTGTTGTACACCAAGTCAGTTATGTCAAGGGTATTCACCCTTCTGTGATAAAATAAGAGGCCTGCATCCCCAAAGAGAAGACCTCCAGTTTTCAAAGCCAAAAGGCTAACTGGGGAATGGTACTTATTTCTAAGCAAATTCTCCAGATCAGGGGCCCGGTGAAAGCATTCGCCTACTAAACTATTATTTAATGAGGATGATTTGTCAAGAAACCTGAGTGCAGATCTCATGAGAAAAACATCAATCCTCTCAAAATTTATACTACTATAGATTTTTCTACAGGACGGTTTTCGAAAAATGCCATCAGGGCCTACCCTGGGGTGTAGCCGTAGGCAGGAGCAGAGAACACGTCTCTCCCATATCCTAAGCCTTTCCATCTGGTGGGAAGATATTCCAAACCAGACTGGAAAAGCGTAAGAAATAATAGGTCTTATAATCTGACGGTAAATAAGAAGCCTTACTTTGGTACTTAGACCACCCCTGCGGCGTAAAATCCTATGGTATAAGAAATAAACCTTTTTAGCACGTTCTATTATGAAATCTAGATGTCTATAGAATTCAAAGTTCTCATGGAATACTACCCCTAAATACTTCATCCTATCAGAGGTAATGATACGTTCGCCAGCAATACTTAGGCTTGGCACAAAACTTCTTGCATTTGGGTAGAGATTACCACGCCTACCCTTAATCATTACCCCATCGGTCTTTTGAATATTTAATTTCAGGCCCCATTTCATGAAGTATTCATGAAGAATGTTCAGGTAATTGTTGACCCTATTATTCAAATTTTTCGCCCTAGGACCATTAGCAGCAATCAATATATCATCAGCATACATGAGCAAAAGATCCCCCGCAGGTGGCTGCGGAATATCAGAAACAAAAATATTGTACAAAATCGGCCCCAATAAGGAGCCTTGAGGAACACCTGCCACCACTCTCCTGATATCTGATAATTCAGTTCCTACTTTTACTTTAAAAGAACGATCCTTAAGAAAATCAGCTACCATCCTACATGTAGAGCGTTCAAAGCCTAAGCACATCATTTTGAAAACAATCCCCTGTTGCCAAGCGGTGTCAAAAGCCTTTGAGAAATCAAGACTTACCGCAAGAGTTGGGTACCTTTTGTTCAAGCCCCTGGTCACGAAGTCTGTGAAGACCATTAGGGCGTGTGATGTTGAATGGCCTCCCTTAAAGCCAAACTGACAGTCATTAAGTACACCACCATCTGTAATCCCATTCCGTATCCTAGATAACAAAAACCATTCCATCAGTTTCCCAAAAGAGGATAGTAGAGAGATAGGTCTATAACTGCTAGCTTCCCTAGGGTCCAAGCCGGACTTTGGAATGGGAACTACTACTGCTTCTTTCCATTTTCTAGGAAAATAACCAATGTTGAGGCAATGGTTGAAGATTATTGCCAAGTAACGCCATGTCGTAACATCCGTCTTTCTCAGGATAAAGTCAGGAACTCCATCATCACTGCTAGATTTCTTATTTGATCTTAATTTTAAAGCACATCCTACATCGTAAGATGTAAATAAATTAGGCCTTGTTTGAAAACCGCCATCCATTAACCTGCCATCAGCCATGATTTCCTGCCCGAAAGTCAGGGATGGCAAGTAATCTGTTAATGCGGATACTTCCTCTGAAACCATACTCTCAAAAGAAGGCGATCGTAAGTTATCGCCTCCTCTGTGAACTTCACAGAAGTGATTAGCCAAGATATTGGCTTTATCACAATCTTCTGTAATAAAAGAGTCCCCAGCAGCCTTCAAACTAGAAATAGGCATCCGTCTCTTAAGACCAGCACCACTTTTTACTTTCTGGAATGTCCTACTATTAAGGCGAATATTTTGCAGAAAATCGGTCCAATAAAGTTCCTCAAATTTTGCGATGGCCCCTTGAATAATTCTATCTAAGTTTCTAATATCGGCTTTTAAAATTGAGCACCTGCTAGGATCAACAGTACGCCACAGAATCCTTCTCAGTCTCTTTTTCTCAGAGATAAAATGTAGGATATTATCCGGAAGTCTTAGTAGTCCCCTATTACTCGCAGGGATTTTTGGTATCGCTCCATTCATAGCATTTGAAAATGCTATGCTCATAGATTCTATACAGTCATCTATTTCATGGGATGACACATTGCGGTCAACTGGAAGTTGACTACTCGGAAGGTCCTGGGCCAATAGTCTATTAAGGCTATTCATATTCAAACGACTAAAGTCAAAAGATTCAGGCAGTATTGTTCTTCGCACGTTTCCTATCTCAACAACAATTTCTACCGCAAGATGATCAGATTGGAAATCCAGTGTTTTTAGCCCCCCAACTGCTACCGGTAGGATATCAGTTGATGACATAACTATGTCTATGTATGAAGATGTAGTTCCAGAAACTCGTGTCGGACCACTGGTGGGGTGTATAGTTATATCAGGGCACGTCAGCAGAAACTCACGAAGGGTGTTACCTTTAGGGTTACATACGTTTCCCCCCCAGTATGAATGCTTAGCATTTAAATCAGCGCCTATTAAAAGCTCCTCCCCATTAGATAAGTCCATTAATGGATCTAAATTTGCAAGTGTGAATGTACTCTGTGGGGGTGAGTACATCGAAACCACAATCATCCTACTGCCATCAGTCTTGTTTATCCTGACAGCTGTATTCTCAATAGGGCCTAAGTCGACAGTAACCCTGTTACAACACATACTATCCTTTACAAAAATGGCAGTTCCGCCGCCACGCCCATTTAGCCGATCCTGCCTAAAGATCTTATAACCCCTAAAATCCAAAACATGTCTTGGTGAAAGTTTATGCTCTACTACTAAAAGAACATCCGGCCGATGTTCGCTAAGAAATAAATTCAAGTAATGCCTCTTGTGCCTAGAGACAATAGAATTTACATTAATAAATATGCACTTTATCGAATTAGTCATCGTGCTGTAAAGATATTAACATCCCTAGTAGTGCCCGAGATTTTTCACCATCATTGTTAAGCGCCCTGTATTCACGAGCAAAACCTTTCATCTTTTCTAGACAGCTTAGTAGATCGCCGCCGAAAAATCGCTTGCAATCTTTATCAAGAACATCAAAACCAGCCATTGCAGACTTGACAGATATGCCAGCTCTCTGAGTGCTGGCGACTTTTGGTTGGGTGTTCTTTGTCACTGCTGTTTTAGCAGCAGCGGCATATGATACACCACTTATTGTTGTAGAAGGGACTATTGGGGTGGGACGTCTCACCGGAGCCCGTACACCCTTTTCCGCAGTCTTTCTTTGAAGAATTTGTAAACGTTTTGGACACTCCTTTGAACTGGCAACATGTCCCTCTGTTCCACAATTTACGCATTTTACGGGTAAGCCGACCTTTACTACTGCTTGACCTGTGACTGGATCAGTCATACGTGTCTCGATATTGTTTTCTCCTTTTGAAGGAACCTGACAATTTTTCGGGCCATGAGAAGCCCCACACTTAACGCATCTGAAGGGCATGTTGCAATTAATTGCGACATGTCCAAAGCGTTGGCAATTATAGCATTGTACTAAATCTCTTCGATTGTGCTTTTCTATGTGCACCCTACAGTGAAGAATGTAGTTTATATTCCTAAAACTTCTCAAATCAGATTCTTTAGATAATTGGAAAAGCCATCTATTTCCTCCTATCTTGTGAAGCCCCATAATCTTCACGTTAATCTTTATGCCCTGCATATACTCAAGTACATCACTTGAATCAAAAGTATTAGATAGGCCCTTAATTACAACAGAAAAAGGTCTTTCAGCTTTTGGTGTATGGGTATAATAATTAACCCCCTCTTGCTTTAAGAAGTCCTTCAATTTAGAAAAGTCCTCCAAGGTGCAGACCCCTATGTTTGTCACATTTTTACCTAACATTTTCATATTATAATCCTTGTGACCTAACACTTTATCTAACTTATTACTAATAATTTTAACATCAATATTATAAGTAGTAACTATCGGTACAGACTTACTTTTTTTAATTATTCGGCTGGTGATAGCTTCGTCCTTCTTTTTTGAGCCACAAGTTTCCGCTGCTTTAGGCTGAACTTCTTTTTTTTCTGCTGCCGGTTCGGTTCGACATTCCATTTCGCTTACTGTAACCGCGGATGGTACAATTTCTTCTTCCACCACTGACATCTCCTCTTCACTGGATGTTTCGCTATCATCAGTTTCATCGTCGGTCGGTGAAACTTCGTCAAGTTTTTTCTTTAGCGCCTTATTTTCTTCGGCCATTTTTATTATATTCATATTAAGAAGTTTATTTTCCTCCTTTATTGCAATAAGTTCTTTTTGCAATTCGGCAATTGCAATTGCAGTCCTCGCCCTCTTGTGTGGATTAAGGCTCTCATCATCCTCCATTTTATTAAGCGCGTAGTAGTGATCCAGTTTCTGCTACGCAGGTACCAACACTTTGCCTGTTTGACAGGTATAAATGCAAGCACACAATTTTTTTCTGTTTTTGTTTTTTTTATCACTTTATTTTTTAACTATCCGTAAACACGTACTTTACTGCACGACAGTCACAAGCGTTCTGATTGAACTCGATTGAACTGTCTTGATACAAGCAGATTGCTCGCCTTTTATACCCGTTGGCTGGCCACATATACAGGCAGGCTGTGATTGTGGTAGTGTTTGCTTGTGATTCTAAAAATACATTTGATTCCACTACGTAGGCTAAATGGTTGCCCATCAACCAACTCTTGCTTGGTTGTGTCGTGGGTGTTGTTGTAAAAATAAAACAAACAATAAAGCAGAAATACTTGCTTTTGATCGTCACAACAACAACACAGCATAGGTAGACCGTGTGTTTAACAAAGGAAACAAACGGTCTTTTGAATATAAAATTACAATATTGATCTTTAAAACATAAGAAATTAACAATAAAAGAATACAGAATTCAATGATGCAAACAAAATAATTCAATGATAAAGATATAATAATGTAATGATAAAATTAAAATAATCCAATGATCAAGAAATATCAAATAATAAAGACTTCTTGTTCTTATATATTAAAGCTAATACTTATACTAGGGTATACTATTCTACGAAGTGTACTTATGTTTACTTTTCTTTCTTTCTTACTTTTTATTTAATATTATTAACTTTATTAGTTTGTATTGTGGGAGGTTTATGTGGTTATTTAATTTCTAATATTTCATTATATTTTTTTAAAAAGCCAATAACTATATATAATATATCTTATTTGTGAGGTTCTATATTATTTATTCCTTATATATCTACTCATGGGATAATTAACTATTCATTAATCATAGGTAAATTAACTATAAAAATTTTTCAAGGGTGACCAGAATATTTTAGTGGACAACAAATTTATTATAATTTAGTTAAAAATTCTCAGTTAAATTAAATGTTACAAAATAATGATTTAAAAGTTTATTTATTAAGTTTTGTTTTTTGAATTATAATTTTATATATTTTTATAATTTATTTATATTTAAATAGCTTATAATTAGAGTATAACATTAAAGATGTTAGAGAGATAATTTAATCTTTGAATATTTTAATAATTATATTATGAATTATTTTTAGTAATTTATTAAAAAATAATTTTAATTTTACAATGAAAATGTAATGTTTTTATTAAACTATATACATTATTATTTTTATTGTAACATATAAGTGAATAGAAGTATAAATGGAATTTAACCATTAAAAGAAAAAAGTTACCAGCTTTTACTTGAACATCATACTTCTTTAATAGGAGTTTTTACTTAATTTTATCATTAACAGTGATAAACCTCTTTTTGGTTTCAATTAATAAATTAAGGGTAACTGAATTATATAAGATTAGGTCGAAACTAATTGTACTTTATTACCTCATATTTAAATTAAGGTAAATTGATAAAATCAATACTTTTTTAATGCAAATCAAATGTTATAAATAACTATAACCCTAATTTGATCAGTTTAATATTCCTTGATTTCATTCATGATATAATCCTAATAGTAAAATTATGATAAAGATGATGTATGTAATTGTTCATACTATTAAATTAGAAAAATTAATAATTAAAATAATTGGAAGAATTAAGCCAATTTCTACATTAAAAATTAAAAAAATAATTTTGGATCTAATCCGCATTCAAAAGGTGAAGATTTTTCTCGATCAGTTATTGTTTTTTTAAATAATAGAGGATAAAAATATTACTATTATTGGTAACATTAAAATAATAATTCTAATAATTGTAATTGATAAAATTATCTATACTATTAATAATAGACCACATGATTGGAAATCAAGTATACTTTTTATACTATATAGATAAATAATTATCCTCCTCATCAATAAATTGAAATATAAAGGAATAATCATACAATATCAACAAAATGTCAATATATCAAGCAGCAGCTTCAAATCCAAAATGATGAATTTTTGAAAAATGATTATTTAAATGTCGAAGTAAACATACTAATAAAAAGGTAGTTCCAATTAAAACATGAATTCTATGAAATCCAGTTGCTATAAAAAAAAGTTGACCCAAATACAGAAAATGTAATTCTAAATGGAGCTTCAATATATTCGTAAGCTTGGAGTATTTTAAAATAAATTCCTAATAATAATGTAAAAAATAATCCTTGAGTTGTTTGGGAATAATTATTTTCTATAAGACTATGATGAGCTCAAGTTACAGTAATTCCTGAAGTTAATAAAATCAAAGTATTTAATAATGGAATTTGAAATGGATTAAAAGGATCAATTCCTATTGAAGGTCATATAGAACCTAATTCAATAGATGGAGATAATCTTCTATGAAAAAATGCTCAAAAGAAAGATACAAAAAATAATACTTCTGATAAAATCCTTTTGTAACTATATGAGTGTGTAATCCTTGGTATGTACTTTCTCGTGATACATCTCGTCATCATTGTTAAATAGTTAAAATAGTAATAATATTACCTAATATAAATAATGAAATATCAAATTGATGAAATCAATTTACTATACCAGAAACTGTAATTATAGCACCAATTGAAGCTGTTAAAGTTCATGGTCTATAATCAACTAAATGATGATTTGCATGAGTTGACATTAATTTACTTCTCTAGAGTATAAAGTTCTAGGAACAGCAAATACATATGATTGAATAATAGCTACTGCTGATTCTAGAACAAGTAAAGCAATTTGTGTAATAATAAGAATTCTTAATAAAATTATTGATATTGAAGGGCCAGTGTTTCCTAATAAAGTTAATAATATACATATGTCCAGCAATTATATTTGCTGTTAATCGAACAGCTAAAGTTTCTGGTCGAATTATATTTCTAATTGTTTCAATACATACTATAAAAGGTATTAAAATTGCTGAGGTCCCTTGTGGTACTAAATGAATAAATATATGTTGGATATTATTAATTCATCTAAATATTATAAAGCATAATCATAATGCTATAGCTAAAGTTAGAGTTAGGTGTTTAGTTCTTCTAAAAATATATGGAAATTATCCTATAAAATTATTAAATAAAATTATAGAAAATAAAGATACAAAAATAAAAGTAGATCCAATATTTTTTATAGGAATTAGAAGAATTTTAAATTCTTTATGTAAAGTCATTAAAATAGTAAATGAATAAATGATAACGTGAAGGTATAAATCAGTATGTGGAAGGAATTATTAAAATACCTGAAAATGTTCTTATTCAATTAGGTGATAAGTTGAAAATACTTGAAGAATAGAATAGTTTGTTATCATTTTCAATAAAGATTATTATTTAATTTTGATTTTTGGATTAAGTTTGATTTAGGTATAAAATTTATAAACGAATAATAGCTTATTATATTAAAAATTCAAATGTGAGTATAATAAATAAACTTAATCAACCAATAGGGGCTATTTGAGGAATTAAAAAATATCAATAAATTGATAATTTTAGTTTTGAATTTTAGTTTGCTAATTTACTATAAAGTGGTTTAAGAGACCAATACTTGCTTTCAGTCATCATCTAATGAATAATTTATATTATTAGAAATTCATTTAATAAAATAATTTGTTGGAATTCTTTCAATAACAATTGGTATAAAACTATGGTTAGCTCCACAAATTTCTGAACATTGACCATAAAACAATCCAGGTCGATTAATTATGAAATTAGTTTGATTAAGTCGACCTGGTGTTGCATCAACTTTTACTCCTAAAGTTGGAACTGTTCATGAGTGAATAACGTCTGCGGCGGATACAATAATACGAATTTGTGAATTTATTGGGATAATTACTCGATGGTCTACATCTAATAATCGAAATCTATCTATTGATAATTCATTTGTAGGAATTATATAAGAATCAAATTCAAAAAATCTTCAATATCATTGATGAACAATAGTTTTTAGAGTAATAGAAGGTTCATTAATTTCATCAAGTAAATATAATAAACGTAAAGAAGGAAAGGCAATAAATAATAAAATAATAGCAGGTAAAATAGTTCAAATAATTTCAATAGTTTGTCCATGTAATAAATAACGATTTACAAATTTATTAAAGAATAATATAAATATTAGGTAACCTACTAAGATGGTAATTATTACTAAAATTAATAAAGTATGATCATGAAAAAAAAATAATTGTTCTATTAAAGGAGAAGAACTATCTTGTAAACCAAAATTTGCTCATGTTGACATTATATTCTAAAAAAAGTAAATTACTTTATATTTGAAGCTTAAATTCATTGCACTAATCTGCCATATTAGACATTAGTTAATATAGGTAATTCATAATAACTATGTTCAGCTGGTGGAGTATTTTGAAGTCATTCAATTGATGAATTTAATTGAATAGGAAATATAACGACGTTGAGAAATTATGCTTTCTAAAACAATATAAAAGAAAAATAAAATACCTAATAGTGAAATTGTTGAGCCAATTGTAGAAATTACATTTCAAGTAGTATAAGCATCAGGATAATCTGAATATCGTCGAGGTATACCTGCTAATCCTAAAAAATGTTGTGGAAAAAATGTTAAATTTACTCCAATAAATATAATATAAAATTGACTCTTTAAAAGTGTTTTATTTATTGCAAGACCTGTAAATAATGGGTATCAATGAATAAATCCTGCTATAATTGCAAATACAGCTCCTATAGATAATTATGTTTTATGTTTTTATGTTTTTAAAATGAGCTACTACATAACAAGTATCATGAAGAATAATATCAAGAGAAGAATTAGCTAAAATTACTCCTGTTAATCCTCCAACTGTAAATAAAAAGACAAATCCTAAAAATCATAAAGTAGATGGGGAATAATTTAATTGAGTTCCGTATAAAGTTGCTAATCAACTAAAAATTTTAATTCCAGTAGGTACAGCAATAATTATAGTAGCAGATGTAAAATATGCTCGTGTATCTACATCTATTCCTACAGTAAATATATGGTGTGCTCATACAATAAATCCTAATAATCCAATAGCTAATATTGCATAAATTATTCATAAAGCTCCAAAAGTTTCTTTTTTTCCAGATTCTTGACTAATAATATGAGAAATTATACCAAATCCAGGTAAGATTAAAATATAAACATCGGGATGGCCAAAGGATCAAAATAAATGTTGATATAAGATTGGGTCTCCTCCTCCTGCAGGGTCGAAAAATGAAGTATTAAGATTTCGATCTGTCAATAATATAGTAATTGCTCCTGCTAATACTGGCAAAGATAGTAATAATAATAAAGCTGTAATTACAACAAACAAATAATGGTATTCGATCAAATGTAATTCCTGTTGATCGTATATTAATTACTGTTGTAATAAAATTTACAGCTCCTAAAATTGATGAAATTCCAGCTAGATGTAAAGAAAAAATAGCTAAATCTACAGATGCTCCTCCATGAGCAATATTAGAAGATAATGGTGGGTAGACAGTTCAACCTGTCCCAGCTCCATTTTCAACTACTCTTCTCATTATAAGAAGGATTAGTGCAGGAGGTAGTAATCAGAAACTTATATTATTTATTCGTGGGAAAGCTATATCTGGAGCTCCTAATATTAATGGAACTAATCAATTTCCAAATCCTCCAATTATAATTGGTATAACTATAAAGAAAATTATAATGAAAGCATGAGCTGTTACAATTACATTATAAATTTGATCATCACCAATTAATGAACCAGGATGACCTAATTCTGATCGAATTAAAATACTTAATGAGGTTCCTACTATACCAGATCAAGATCCAAAAATGAAATATATAGTTCCAATATCTTTGTGATTAGTTGAGAATAACCATTGTTGCGATTAAATGGCTGAATTTAGGCAATAAATTGTAAATTTATGTATGAGAGTTATTCTCTTTAATCAAATAGTTTATATTCAATAATGATATTTTTAATCAAATAGCTTTATAGTCAATAATGATATTAGACTGCAATTCTAAAGGAGTAATAAAATTACTAAGGCTTAAAAGATTATTCTTATATTTATAGCTTTAAAGGCTATTAGTTTATTTAACTTAAAACCTTAAAATATGAAATATAAGGAATAAATTAAAAATAATCCAAATGAAGAAAAAAATGAAAAAATTATTAAAATTATCATGAATAAGCTATTATACATAGAATTATATATTCAATTATTTTCATAATAATTTAATATAAAAGCTCTATAACATAATCGTATATAAAAATATAAAGTAATTGATGTTATTAATACTATAAATGTTAATAAAAAAAATTGATTATTAATGGATAATGATTGAATAACAATTCATTTAGGTAAGAAACCCAAAGATAATAAATTAAGAAAAATAAAATATTTTAAAATTTTTGAATTAAATAATAATGAAAATAATTGATTAATATGAGAGGTTTTAAATATATTAAATATAAAAATTATATTAAAAGTTAAAAATGTATAAAATATAAAATAATTTATTCATATTGTATTTCTATCATATATAGAAGCTATTATTCATCCTAAATGATTAATTGAAGAATAAGCTATTAATTTACGTAGTGAAGTTTGATTTAAACCTCCTAAAGCTCCAATTAATACAGAAACAATAATTCTCATTAATATAATTGGTTTTACAATAATGTAAGAAATCAATATTAAAGGAGCAATTTTTTGTCAAGTTATTAGAATTAAGGAATTTAATCATGATAAACCTTCTATTACATTTGGGATCTTTTAAAAGTAAAGATGAAAAAATTATTATTTTTGCAATATTATTAAAATTTATTTTATAATTTAGTATATAAATAATAATTGCAAATAAAAATACAGCAGAGGCTAATACTTGAGTTAAGAAATACTTTAATGAGGATTCTGTAGATATTAATTTATTATCTCTTATTAGGGGGATAAAAGCTAATAAATTAATCTCTAGTCCTATTCAAGCTCCTAATCATGAATTAGCTGAAATAGAAATTAAACTTCCTATAATTAAAATAAACAAAAATATAATTTTTGATGAATTATTAAAAATTAAAAAGAAAAGGATTAAAACCTTTATAAGTGGGGTATGAACCCAATAGCTTCTTTAGCTTATCTTTTTATTAATTTAATAAATTTATTATTATATATATAATATAATATATTTTAGTGTATGATGCACAAAAGTTTTTGATACTTTTAGTAATAGTTTAATTCTATTATATATAATGAATGTAATTTATTACATAATTTACCCTATAAAGGTAATCCTTTTATCAGGCAATTAATTGTTTTAATAGAGTTTACTAACCGTTTTTTTTTTTTATTTAAAGTAACTTTTTTGATAAAAAAGGTTTTTTTTAGGACTTTAATATTTATCTTAAATAATTAAATTTAGTAAGAATTTTTGATAAAATTCTGAATTTTTATAAAATTTTTAAAATGTTAATAGAGTTTACTAACCGTTTTTTACATGAATTTTTATTTATTACAATTTTAATAATATTATAATTTTTAAAATAGAAGAAATTTTTATTATTTAATTATAATAATTAAATATTTATAAATTAAATTTATTTAATTTAAATAATTATAAATTGCATATATATATATATATATATATAGTTATTTCTATATACATGTACATGATTTATAATTAATATTAAATTATGTCTTTAATGTTATAAATTTAATAATATATAAATTATTTATATTAAATTTATTTATTTAGAAATCAACAGTCAATAAGAAAATATAAACATAACTCAATATCTTCATAATTAATGGATAAATAATTATAGATAAAGATTTAGTAACATGATATTCTTCATTGGATTTAAATTTTTTTTTGAAATCTAAATTAATAGATATCTATTAATTAATTAAATATTTATATATTAATAGATATCTATTAATCCTATAGAGTATATCGTCTTAAATTCATTTTTTGAACTCGTCAATATAAAAATTTTTTAGAAAGTAAAACATATTATTTTTAAAAATTTAGAAAGAAAAAAAAATTATCTAGATGTGATTTTATTTATGAAATAATATGACTAATTTTTAATAATTTATAATTATTTATATTTATTTTTTATTTAAATAGGAAAAAATTTTTTTTATTAATATTCATGAAATTTAAATAATTATTTATAATTATTTTAATTATATTATTAATTTTATTTTTTTTACATGTTAAATTATTGTATACGCTAAAAAATGTAATTACTAATTTAATATATTTATTTAATTAATAATAAATATTTTTTTTATAAGATATTTTATTTCATTCTAAGAATTTGTAAAAAATCATAAATTTTGAATATAATTTTTATTATAGATAATTTTTTTTAGTTTTAATTTTTAAATTTTTGGAATTTTGGGAATTTAGGGGTTGAAAGGGAGCTAATCTAGGGCGTTCAAAAATTTTTTAAGCGTTTATA
The DNA here is from genome assembly GCA_916610165.2 of Gymnosoma rotundatum. NCBI lineage: Eukaryota > Metazoa > Arthropoda > Insecta > Diptera > Tachinidae > Gymnosoma > Gymnosoma rotundatum. Next base: position 75,845,604 of record OU744337.1, read on the forward strand.
TGGATTTTTATAAGTAGCTTAAATTTTCGTGAAATGGAAATTTATCAGTAATTTTTGGATTTTTTGTAAAAAAAAATTTTTTTTTGATTTTTTAAAAATTTAAAAATTTTTTTTAATTAATTTTACATACAAAATTTAGAAATTTTAAGTTTTATTAATTGATTTTCATTGTAGGTAGGTTTGAATTTTAGTCTATATATATATATATATGTATATATATTTATAAATATATATATATTTATATATATATATATATATATATATATATATATATATATATATATATATATATATATATATATATATATATATATATATATTTATATATTATATACAGACATAAATTTAATGCATTTAATTAATTTATTTAATAAAATATATTTAATAAATAATAAAATTAAAATAAATTTATATAATTTTTTATTTTATAATTATCTATACTTAATTTATATTTAAATATTTAGGTAATTAATTACTATTAAAAATTATTATATATTAATTTATTTAATAAATATAATTAATATTATTTAATTACATAAAAGTGTAAATATTATTAGGATTAATATTAATTTTTATTTATTTATGAGTAATTACCAATTTATAATAATTATAAATTATTTTTATTTGTTATTTTATTGGATTAAAATTTTATTTCATAAATAAAATCACATCTAGATAATTTTGTTAGTTTAATTATATAAATGTAATTATTCATTTAATAATTTTTAATTTAATATTTTTAATTAAAAATTTTATTTATTAATATATAAATTTTATTTTTATAATTAATTTGTATTAAATTTTATTTATTTATTTAATTTATACTAAATTTTATTTATTTATTTAATTTTATTACTATTAAAAATTATTATATATTAATTTATCCAATAAAATATAATTGTTATAATTTAATTAAATAAAAGTGTATATATTATTAGGGGTAATATTAAATTTTATTTATTGTTAGTAATTACCAATTTATAATTATTATGAAATAATTTTATTTATTATTTTTGTTGAAATTTTAATTTATTTCATAAATAAAATCACATCTAGATAATTTTTTAGTTTAATTATAAATATAATTATTTAATTAATATTTTTAATTTAAAATATTAATTAATTTTTTATTGTTAATATATATATATATATATATATATATATATATATATATATATATATATATATATATATATATATATATATAAATAAATTTTAATTTTATAATTAATTTGATATTTAATTTTATTTATTTAGGTAATTTAATTACTATTAATAATTATTTAATATTAATTTATTTAATAAATATAGTTGTTATAATTTCATAAAATAAAAGTGTAAATATTATTAGGGGTAATATTAAACTTTAAAAATGTTAGAAATTACCAATTTATAATTATTATAAAAATATTTTATTTATTATATTATTATTTATTTCATAAATAAAATCACATCTAGATAATTTTTTTTTGTAATAATTAATAATAAATTAATTTATTAATATTATTTATATTTATATATATATAATTAATTATTATCACTGTTAGTTAATTTTTATTAAAAATAATTATTAATATTTTATTATTATATAAATTTTTAAAAATTATTAAATTTTTATACTGTTTTTTATTTCATAAATAAAATCACATCTAGATAATTTTTTAATAATTCCTGATTTTTAAAAATTTTTTATAGATTGAAAGAAAATGTACTTAGGGAGTTTAAAATTTTTACAATCAATAATGTGGATTTATATTAATAACTTTTAAAAAAAAGTTAGTAAAGAAATTAATTAGTCCAATTTGTAAAAATAAGTCATTTTATTTCATAAATAAAATCACATCTAGATAATTTTGTTATGATAATAAATTAATTTATTATTATTATTATTCTTTTATATATATAATTAATTATTATCACTATTAGTTAATTTTTATTAAAAATAATTATTAATATTTTATTATTATATAAATTTTTAAAAATTATTAAATTTTTATACTTTTTTTTTATTTCATAAATAAAATCACATCTAGATAATTTTGTTATGATAATAAATAAATTTATTATTATTATTATTATTCATCTGTAAATATAAATAATTATTATTACTATTAATTAACTTTTATTAAAAATAATTATTAATATTTTATTATTATATAAATTTTTAAAAATTATTAAATTTTTATAACTTTTTTTTATTTCATAAATAAAATCACATCTAGATAATTTTTTAATAATTCTTGATTTTTTAAAAAATTATACAGATTGAAAGAAAACATATTTAGAGAGTTTAAAATTTGTACAACCAATAATGTGAATTTATATTAATAATTTTTTAAAAAAAGTTAGTAAAGAAATTAATTAGTCCAATTTTTAAAAATAATTTTAATTTAATTTTTATTAGTAAATATTTAATTTTATAAAATATTTTTTTATTTTTAATATAATTTAAGTATATATATATATATATATCATGTATTAATTTATATTTAAATTTTTAATATTTTAATGTTAGATTATTAAATTTTTATAATTTTATTAATAATTAATATAGTTTTTAAATAAATTTATTAATAAGTTAAAATTAGTCATATTATTTCATAAATAAAATCACATCTTGAAAAATTTTTTTTTGTGATTTAATACTATATATATTTATTTTTAAAAAATTTTTTTATTATATAAGTATTATAAATAATAAATATATTGTAAATATAAAGTTTTATTTTGGCTTATAAATTTATTATTAATTTAATTTATAAGTAAATTTTTGTGTGAAACTTTATTTATTTAAATAATTAATAAACTTTAAAATATTCGCAATAATTAGTATTATTAATTTAAGAAATTTTGAAATAGTAATATTAAAGAGTATTGACTAAATTTGTGCCAGCAGTCGCGGTTATACGAATAATGCAAATAAATTGTTTTAGATTGAGTTAAATTACATAAATTTAAATTTAATAAATTATAAAAAAATTTATTAGGTGAAATTTTAAATTTTAAATAATTTTATTATTATTAATTGAAGCTTGAAAACTTTAACGATAAACTAGGATTAGATACCCTATTATTTAAAGTGTATATCATGAAAATCTTAGGTAGTAATAGTTATGATCTTGAAACTTAAAAAATTTGGCGGTATTTTAGTCTATTCAGAGGAACCTGTTTTGTAATTGATAATCCACATTGTACCTTACTTAAATTTGTAATCAGTTTATATACCGTCGTTATTAGAATATTTTATAAGAATGTTAATTTTCATAATTTTTTAAAAGAAAATATATCAGATCAAGGTGTAGCTTATGTTTAAGTAAAAATGGGTTACATTAAAATTATTTATACGAATATAAATTTGAAATATTTATTGAAGGTGGATTTGATAGTAAAATTATATAGATTAATAATTTGATTTTAGCTCTAAAATATGCACACATCGCCCGTCACTCTTACTATTAAGGTAAGATAAGTCGTAACATAGTAGATGTACTGGAAAGTGTACCTAGAATGCAATTTAAAGCTTATAAAGTAAAGTATTTCATTTACATTGAAAAGATTTTTGTGCAAATCAATATAAATTGATTAAATTTTATTTATTAATTTTATTTTTTTTTATTATTTTATTTTATTAAAAATAATTATAAAATTATTTGTTTTAGTATTTTATAAAGAAAAAATAATATTAATTATAGTTTAATAGTATTGTAAAAGAAAATTGAAATAAATTGAAAAATTTTTATTATAAAAGAAATTTTAATTTATTGTACCTTGTGTATCAGGGTTTATTAAAAAAAAAATTAATTAATTAATTTTCTCGATTTTAAAAGAGTTAATATATTATTTAAGTTAATGTTATAAAATTATTTATAATAATATATTGGAAATGAAATGTTATTCGTTTTTAAAGGTATCTAGTTCTTTAAGAAATAAATTGAATTTAGAAATTTTATATTATTTAATTAAATTAATTAATAAAATAATTATTTAATTTTAATATTTTATGGGATCAGCTGTAAAATAAATTTTGAAAAATTAAATAAATTATTAATAAATGTAAGCTTAGAAATAGCTATTATTAATAAAAGTGTTATAATTTATTTTTATATGTAAATTATTATTTATTATAATTTTAAATATTTATTAAAGTATTCATTTTAATTTTATTAATGAAAAAATTATGATAAAATTAGTATAATAGTTTGTGAAGATATTTATGATTGGCAAGTTTTTATAAAGAATTCGGCAAAAATAATGTTCGCCTGTTTAACAAAAACATGTCTTTTTGTTTTTATAAAAAGTCTAACCTGCCCACTGATTTTTTTAAATGGCCGCAGTATTTTAACTGTGCAAAGGTAGCATAATCATTAGTCCTTTAATTGAAGGCTGGTATGAATGGTTGAACGAAATATTAACTGTTTCATAAAAATTTTTATTAAAATTTTATTTTTTAGTAAAAAAGCTAAAATTTATTTAAAAGACGAGAAGACCCTATAATCTTTATATTTAAATTATTAAAATTTTATAGATATTTTTTATTATAATAATTAATAATATTTTATTGGGGTGATATTAAAATTTAATGAACTTTTAATAAAAATTTATCATTAATTTATGAATAATTGATCCATCAATAATGACTAAAAATTTAAGTAACAGCGTAATTTTTGTGGAGAGTTCTTATCGATAAAAAAGATTGCGACCTCGATGTTGGATTAAGATATAATTTTAGGTGTAGTAGTTTAAATTTTGAGTCTGTTCGACTTTTAAATTCTTACATGATCTGAGTTCAAACCGGTGTAAGCCAGGTTGGTTTCTATCTTTAAAAAGGTATAATATTTCAGTACGAAAGGACCTAATATTTAGTAAATTATTATTTTTGTAAATGAATAAAATTAATTTAAACTATTTTGGCAGATTAGTGCAATAAATTTAGAATTTATTTATGTAAATTTTTACAAATAGTACTTGTTTTTTATAGAAAATGTATTATTTGTTATTAGAAGATTAGTATTAATTATTTTTGTATTAGTAAGTGTAGCTTTTTTAACTCTTTTTGAGCGTAAAATTTTAGGCTATATTCAAATTCGTAAAGGTCCTAATAAAGTTAGAATTATAGGAATGCCTCAACCTTTTTGTGATGCAATTAAATTATTTACTAAAGAACAAAGTTATCCTTTATTATCTAATTATATTTCTTATTATTTGTCTCCTATTTTTTCATTATTTTTGTCTTTATTAATTTGAATATGTATACCTATTTTTGTAAAATTATTTTCTTTTAATTTAGGATTATTATTTTTTCTTTGTTGTACCAGTTTAGGAGTATATAGTGTAATAGTTGCTGGTTGATCATCTAATTCTAATTATGCTTTAAGAGGAGGATTACGTTCTGTTGCTCAAAGAATTTCTTATGAAGTAAGATTAGCATTAATTTTATTAAGTTTTATTTTTATAATTGGAGGATATAATATATTAATATTTTATAAATTTCAATTATATATTTGATTTTTATTTATTATATTTCCTGTATCTTTAGTTTGATTTAGAATTTCTTTAGCTGAAACTAATCGAACACCTTTTGATTTTGCTGAAGGTGAATCAGAATTAGTTTCAGGATTTAATATTGAATATAGAAGTGGGGGATTTGCTTTAATTTTTTTAGCTGAGTATGCTAGTATTTTATTTATGAGAATATTGTTTTGTGTAATATTTTGGGAAGTGACATTTTTTCTTTTTTATTTTATGTAAAGTTAATATTAATTTCTTTTTTATTTATTTGAGTTCGTGGTACTTTACCACGATTTCGTTATGATAAATTAATATATTTAGCTTGAAAAAGATTTTTACCTTTTTCATTAAATTTTTTATTATTTATTATTGGTATTAAAATTATATTAATTTATTAAATTTAGTTAATTTATTTTAGTAAAGTTATTAGAAAAATAAAATTTCTATTTTATGTTTTCAAAACATATGCTTATTCAAGCTCATTAACTAATTTAATAGTTTATCTCATTATTTAGTTAAAATTGGATTAATTAAATAATATAAAAAATAAATCACAGTTAAAATTTGTCCAATAATAATATATGGATCTTCTACTGGTCGAGCTCCAATTCATGTTAATAAAATTACTGTTATTACTATTATTCAAAATAAAATTTGATTAATTGGATAAAATTGAATACCTCGAAATTTTCTTAAATTATAAAAAGGTAAAATAGCTAGAATAGAAATTGATAAAACTAATGCAATTACTCCTCCTAATTTATTAGGAATTGAGCGTAAAATTGCATAAAAATATCATTCTGGTTGAATATGGATTGGAGTAACTAATGGATTAGCTGGGATAAAATTATCAGGATCTCCTAATAAGTATGGATTAATTAAAATTAATAAAATTAATATTATTAGTATAATTATGAATCCTACAATGTCTTTATAAGTAAAATATGGATGAAAAGGAATTTTATCAATATTTGAATTTAATCCTATTGGATTATTTGAACCTGTTTCATGAAGAAATATAATATGAATTATAGTTATTGCTAATACAATAAATGGTAAAATAAAATGAAAAGTAAAAAATCGAGCTAAGGTTGCATTATCAACAGCAAATCCTCCTCATACTCATTGAACTAACTCAATCCCTAAATAAGGAATTGCGGATAATAAATTGGTAATTACTGTAGCTCCTCAAAATGATATTCGTCCTCATGGTAAAACATATCCTATAAAGGCTGTTCCTATAACTGAGAATATAATAATTACTCCAATAATTCAAGTTGGTGTATATAAATATGAAACATACTAAATTCTTCGTCCTACATGTAAATAAATACAAATAAAGAATGATGATGCTCCGTTAGCATGTATAGTTCGTAATAATCATCCATAATTTACGTCACGGCAAATATGATTAATTCTATTAAAGGCTAAATTAATATCTGCTGTATAATGTATTGCTAGAAATAAACCAGTTATAATTTGAATTGTTAAGCAAATAAATAGTAATGATCCAAAATTTCATCATGCTGAGATATTAATAGGAGCTGGTAAATCAATTAAGGCTCTATTAATAATTTGTAAAATTGGGTGTTTAATTCGTATAGGTTTATTCATTAGTTATTAATAGGTCGTAAAGGACCTTTAAATAATTTAGTAATTTTTCTACGGCAATTAAGGTAATTAATAAATAATTTATTAGTAAAATTGTTATTAAATTGGTTGAATAATTATATAATTTATTAAAAGATAATGAATTTTCTAAAATAAATGAATTCATATTATAAATATTTTTTATTTCTAAATTTTGATATTGAATTAAAAAATTTTTATCTAGTATTGTTAATAAGATTATTATGAAAGAGAACATTATTATTGAAATAAATATAATTTTAATTGAAAAAGAAAATATTTCGTTTGATGCTAATGAAGTTACATAAATAAATAAAGAAATACTAAAAATAAAATATAAGAAAATCAAAATCTTAAATTTATTAATCCTGATGTTATAGAAATATTAATTATTAAAATATTAATATTATTAATAGTGTTAATCCTACTGCTAGTGGATGTTTTATATTTATAAATATAAAATTAATAATAATTATAATAGATATTAAAATTCATTGAATAATATCAAGAGGTAGTTTAATTAAAATATTAATTTTGTAGATTAATGATAAGGAAATTCTTTTCTCTTGAAGTTTTAAAAGAATATATCTTATATTTGGTTTACAAGACCAATGTTTTTATTAAACTATTAAAACTAATGATAACAAATTTAAATTTAATATTGTCAAGTATTTTATTTATAATAGGTTTATTTACTTTTGTTTCTAATCGAAAACATTTATTATCTATATTATTAAGATTAGAATATGTTGTATTAAGTTTATTTTTAATATTATTTATTTATTTAAATATAAATAATTATGAATCATTTTTTAGAATAATTTTTTTAACTTTTAGTGTTTGTGAAGGTGCTTTAGGTATTTCAATTTTAGTTTCAATAATTCGTACCCATGGTGATGATTATTTTCAGAGATTTAATATTTTACAATGTTAAAAGTTTTAATTAGAATTTTATTTTTATTTCCATTGTGTTTGATTACTAATATTTATTGAATGGTTCAAAGTTTTTTATTAATATTAAGTTTTGTATTTATTTTAATAAATATATATAGAAATTATTTTATATCTATTTCTTATTTATTTGGTTGTGACATAATTTTTTATGGATTAATTTTATTAAGTTTATGAATTATTTCTTTAATATTAATAGCAAGTGAATCAATTTATAAAATAAATAATTATACAAATTTATTTTTATTAAATATTATTATATTATTAATTTTATTAGTATTAACTTTTAGAAGAATAAGTTTATTTATATTTTATTTATTTTTTGAAAGAAGATTAATTCCTACTTTATTTTTAATTTTAGGTTGGGGTTATCAACCTGAACGATTGCAAGCTGGTATTTATTTATTATTTTATACTTTATTAGTATCTTTACCAATATTAGTAGGAATTTTTAATTTGTATAAAGTTACTGGAACAATAAATTTTATTTATTAAATAATTATATATTTAATTATGATTTACTTTATTTTTCTTTAATTATATCTTTTTTAGTAAAGATACCAATATTTTTAATGCATATATGATTACCTAAAGCTCATGTAGAAGCTCCAGTTTCTGGTTCAATAATTTTAGCTGGTATTATATTAAAATTAGGAGGTTATGGTTTATTACGTATTTTTTGCTATATACAATTAATAGGGTTGAAATTTAATTTTATTTGAATTAGAATTAGATTAATTGGAGGATTATTAGTTAGTTTAATTTGTTTACGTCAAGTTGATTTAAAAGCATTAATTGCTTATTCTTCTGTAGCTCATATAGGAATTGTTTTAGCTGGATTAATAACAATAAGTTATATAGGAATTTGTGGTTCTTATGCTTTAATAATTGGGCATGGATTATGTTCTTCTGGTTTATTTTGTTTAGCAAATATTTCTTATGAACGATTAGGTAGACGAAGTTTATTTATTAATAAAGGCTTATTAAATTTTATACCCTCTATATCTTTGTGATGATTTTTATTAAGATCAGGTAATATAGCGGCTCCACCTACATTAAATTTGTTAGGTGAAGTATCTTTAATTAATAGAATTATTAGTTGATCATGACTTTCAATATTGATTTTAACTTTTTTATCTTTTTTTAGAGCTGCTTATACATTATATTTATATGCTTATAGACAACATGGAAAAATTTTTTCAGGAAATTATTCTTTTAGAGGGGGATTAGTTCGTGAATTTTTAATTTTATTTTTACATTGAATTTAAAAGTATGGCCATATACAACAAATTTATGGAACTATTGGCGCACCCTCTAATTTAAAATTTGTAATATTAATACTTGTTACTATAACGGCCATAGCAATCGACATTCTGCCCAATTTGCAAGCGTTTGTCTATAACGGTTCAAAAGATAGGCTCATATAAGTAAATCTTCATCAATTTGTGGGATATCCTTTAATTTCTAAATTCAGATTATTAACTCGTTGATACAGCGGATTTAGCAATACAGGTCCCTTTTAAGTTTCAGCGTTCTGTCTATAACGGTTCAAAAGTTTGGTCCATACTGAATGTTTACTTATAGAGGCCTATCTTTTGAACCATTATAGACAAGCGCTTGTAAATTTGTCGCAATGTCGATTGATATGGCCGTTGTAGTAACAGCTGATAATATTTAAAAATATAACTTAAAGGTCGATTCTGTAAAATTTAAAATGACTGCGTCTTACTATAGCCCCCAATAACAAAAAGTTATAAAACAATAAATAAAAAAATTACAGGGTGCCCCCATAATTGATATAAATTTACTTATATGGGCCTATATTTTGAACCGTTATAGACAAACGCTTGCAAATTGGACAGAATGTCAATTGCTATGGGCGTAATAGTAACAAGTATTGGGTGCGCCAATAGTTCATTAAATTTGATGTATATGGCCATACTTTTGAACAGTTGTAGACAGAGGCTTGAAATTTACAACGAACCTGTATTGCTAAGTCCGCTAAAATAACAAGTATAAAATTTGGATTTGGAAGTTAAAGGGTGTTCCAATAGTTAATGTAGTTTTGTGTATGTGACCAAACTTTTGAACCGTTATAAACAGAACGCTGTAACCTAATTGGGACCTATATTGCTAAATCCGCTATATCAAAGAGTTTATAATTTGAATTTAGAAATTAAAGGGTGTCCCATAATTGATGAAGATTTACTTATATTGGCCTATTTTTTGAAACGTTTTAGATAAACGCTTGCAAATTAGACAGATTGTCGATTGCTATGGCCGTTACAGTAACAAATATTAATATTACCAATTTTAAATGAAAGGGTGCGTCAATAGTTCATTAAACTTGATGTGTATGGCCATACATTTGAATTTTTGTAGACAGACGCTTGAAATTTGCAACGAACCATTATTGCTTAGTCCGCTATAACAAAAAGTATAAAACATGGATTTGGAAGTTAAAGGGTGTTCCAATAGTTGATGTAATTTTGTGTATGTGACCAAACTTTTGAACGGTTATAGACAGAACGCTGAAACTTAAAAGGGACCTGTATTGCTAAATCCGCTATATCAACGAGTTTATAATTTGAATTTAGAAATTAAAGGGTGTCCCATAATTGATGAAGGTTTACTTATATGGCACTATCTTTTGAACCGTTTAAGACAAATGCTTGCAAATTGGACAGATTGTCGATTTCTATGGCCGTTATAGTAACGAGTATTAATATTACAAATTATAAAATAAAGGGTGCGCCAATAGTTCATTAAATTTGATGTATATGGCCATACTTTTGAACAGTTGTAGACAGACGCTTGAAATTTGCGTCGCCCGTCATAGTTGGCGGTGGCAGCTGTAGCTGCGCCAGTGGTGAACAGCTTCTCATGGTCCGCTTGCAGTTCTAAAAGTCGCTGCTGTTGTGCCTCTGGATGATCTGCCGTGATAAACTTGGCGAACCTCTTTCGTAACTCGTCGACGGTGCCGTTCGTAGTTTGTTCGAAGGCGGCAAGGTAGGTAACGAGCTCTTCCTTCTTTAATGAATATACCCAGGTGGTTCTGAGCATCTTGGCGGCCCTCTGTTGCTGTCGGCCGGTAGCGTGCTGTCCTCGGTGCGGCAGCTGGCTATTGGGCAGTCCGGTTTGCCGCTACGGGGATGATTGCTGGTGGGCAGACTTCTCGCTGCTGGCTTCGTCGGAGTCACGGGTGTGACGTGCTGTCTTCGGTGCTACAGCTGACTATTGAGCAGTCCGGTTTGCTGCTGCGCGGATGGTTGCTGGTAGGCAGGCTTCTCTCTGCTTGCTTCGTCGCAGTGACTGGTGTGACGTGTGGTCTTCGTCGGTGGACTAATTAGATTTGTCCCTGCTCGGGCGCCAATGTAACGACACGTTTCCGCTGGTTGCTGGGGCAGAACTCAGCAGGGTCCAGGGTCGTCTTCGTTGTGAGTAAAACACGGTATTCTTGTCAATACGATAGCGTGTTTTTATTCTACTTCACGTTTTAACAGAACTATTACTTAATTAATTGCTAGTGACCTAGGCTCAAGCGTGTGAGCGTCACTTACCGTCGGCAGCTGTTGTCGGTTAGCGGATATGAGCGTGTGAACCACTACTCGTACCGCTTGGGAAATACACAGGCGCGTGCACCGCAACCGATGTAAACCCCAATATGACAGTCGACTTACTACGGACAAATGATCACTCTCGGAGGATTTGGTAATGAACGTAAGCAGTCACTACTACTTTCTTCTACTGCCTGTGTAGGATCAACAGTCTAGCGTGTATTCCACTACTAAACTCCCGGCACAGATTATAATCAGATTACTCACTAGTGACGTTTAAAAAAGTGGGTTATCATATTTTCTTCCGGCTTTCGTTTAAGTGAATAAAAAAATATTCAAAAACGCTTAAAGCAATGAGTTGGAAGAAACCGCTACACATACCTATTGCAAACATATGTTTTTATTTAATCAACCAAAAAAATGTATAACAAAATTGTGGTAAAAATATAGTTTTTTAAGAAAAAGTAAAAAAGTATAAGTTTTAGTGAAAGAAATTAATAAAAAAAATTATAAAATGTTTTTATAATATTATAGTGTATAAGAACAACTAAAAAAATATTGTTTTCCCTTATTTCAGATTGTACTACAATTCCATCGGAGGCTCCACAAACAAAAACCAAAACAGCTTGCGTGGTTTTATTGGTAAGTAAAAAATTGGCAATTAAACGTGTTTATGCTAAATTTATTGTATTTTAGGACCCGCAAAAATGGAAAAAGAGAAGAAAAAATAATTTTCAATTAGATCTAATTAAACCTGAAGCAAGTATTGAAGAAAAAGATTATAACCTAGTGGAAAATGTCGATGCATGGGCTGATTTTCTTTATGCGCGCTATCATCCTCGTACTGTGAATACTATAAGACATTGTCGTCATGATAATGAAAAACAAACATTAGGCACTTTTGGCTTAAATCTAGTTTACGGACGCAGCCGGTGTTGGTTATACCATAGAGGAGAAAATCCTTGCGCCCGGCCGAAGGCCGGCTATGCGAAAAGTCTTTAGTAAGCGAAGCCAGTGTTGGTCATACCATAGAGGAGAAAATCCTTGCGCCCGGCCGAAGGCCGGCTATGCGAAAAGTCTTTAGTAAGCGAAGCCGGTGTTGTTCATACCATAGAGGAGAAAATCCTTGCTCCCGGCCGAAGGCCGGCTATGCAAAAAGTCTTTAGTAAGCGAAGCCGGTGTTGGTCATACCATAGAGGAGAAAACCCTTGCGCCCGGCCGAAGGGTAAGAGCCTGTAAGTAAACAGATATAATTACACATTTTATTTCCAGCGCTACTTGTCAATTTGGCCAGATGTCTGACATTAATCCTTACTAAACTAATTTACTTTCTCTTTTCAGTTAACACTTACGATTCTGGGGCGACACAGCCAATTTTCCATCAGCCAAGCAAGCTTTAAAAGCCCTTTTCAGGGCTCAAAATATTTTTAAAGAGATAAAAATAAAGTTTTGAACAACATTTTGAAAATACACTATATATTTTATTTCTAGCAGTAGTAGTAGTAGTCTAGTAGTAGTAGTATAACAGTAGTATTCTTGGAGCGCTCAAAAGGGCTTTTTTAAAGTTTCACTTTATCTCTTTTTAAAGGGATTTGGAGCCCTAAAAAGGGCTTGTTTTTATATGTAAGTGCCTGTATAAAAAAATATAATAATACATATTTTATTTTTAAATAATACTTACCAGTTTCCGCATATTAATAATATAAACTTAATGCCACATTTTCTTCTGTAGGTTCACAGGTCTGCCAATAATCCACCACATTCTGCTATACAAAACTATTTCACTTCTTAAATATATCGATATATCGACTACACACACTGTGTAAGGAAAAAACTTGTGTTAATAAAAAAACTAACTCACTTTTTATTTTCAGGCGCTACTTACAAATTTGTTCACAGGTCTGCCAATAATCCATTAGCTACACAAATCGTATCCACTTGCAGGTATGTTTCTGTAAAACACGTTCTTTTAATAAAAAACTATTTCACTTTTTATTTTCAGCAGCATTCGATGTCTGCCAACAATTCACCAGCCAAACAAGTCGTATCCACTTGCAAGTATGTTTCTGCAAAAAGCACATTCTGTTAATAAAAAAACTAACTCACTTTTTATTTTCAGGCACTACTTACCATTTTTTCGATGTCTGCCAACAATCCACCAGCCAAACAAGTAGTTTCCATTTGCAGGTAAGTTTCTGTAAAAAGTACATTCTGTTAATAAAAAAAATAATTCACTTCTTATTTTCAGCCACTACTTACCATTGTTTCGATGTCTGCCAACAATCCACCAGCCAAACAAGTAGTTTCCATTTGCAGGTAAGTTTCTGTAAAAAGTACATTCTGTCAATAAAAAAAACTAATTCACTTCTTATTTTCAGCCACTACTTACCATTGTTTCGATGTCTGCCAACAATCCACCAGTTTCCATTTGCAGGTTAGTTTCTGTAAAAAGCACATTCTGTTAATAAAAAAACTAATTCACTTCTTATTTTCAGCCACTACTTACCAATTTGTTTAGATGTCTGCCACAATCCACCAGCCAAACAAGTCGTATCCATTTGCAGGTAAATTTCTGTAAAAATCACTTTCTGTTGGGCACAACCCATTATGCAGCGGCGACTCCTGAAAGAAACCAAATAATTTCATTAAAAACTGAAACTAAAAAAACAACTTTATTCAACTTACATCTTTCTTGTTAGATTCTTTTTTGTTTTCTTGATGTGGTTGATTTTTCAACCCTTATTTTTTATTATTATTTTAAAAGCACAGATCAAACAAGATATTAAAACACACTCAATACAATTTATTACTTTAATGGCACAATCACAGATAAATAATATTTATTATGTGGGCACAATATTTGGCGCAAAGATAATTATATTTTATATCTGCGCCAAATTTTCTTTACAAATTTTTATAAACAAATAAAATGTCAAATTCCAGCTATAATCAGAAAGAGGTAGTAATATAAAAAATGCAAGAACTGTTACTATCCCTCTCTAACGAAAGCTGGAATCTGGCCACACTGAATTTTCCGTGTCTTATCTGGTTATTATCTGTGCTCCCGGTCTTACCTAAAGGCCAGCCGGCAATCAACTGTCTCGATACAACATATTACATATTACTTTATTATTCCAAAAATTCATTATACATATGTTTCTTAAACTACATTTCTTATATAAATTTCTTAACGTATTACAACTTTTCTAAGACTAATTTGCACTTAATTAATTACATTACAGATATGCTGTATACAGTCATTTATTAATTATTACATTTGTTTACATTTCCAAAAAAAAGGATAAAAAGGAACACACTCGTTTGTTTTTAAAATTTTACTTAAAACTAATAACTTAAACTATCCTACAAACTAAATAACACTTAATATTTAAAACAAATAAAATAAGCGATATATAATATCTATCACAAAGTCCTTCTAAAAACTACTGTGCGGTGTTGTACACCAAGTCAGTTATGTCAAGGGTTTTCACCCTTCTGTGATAAAATAAGAGGCCTGCATCCCCAAAGAGAAGACCTCCAGTATTCAAAGCCAAAAGGCTAACTGGGGAATGGTACTTATTTCTAAGCAAATTCTCCAGATCAGGGGCCCGGTGAAAGCATCCCCCTACTAAACTATTATTTAATGAGGATGATTTGTCAAGAAACCTGAGTGCAGATCTCATGAGAAAAACATCAATCCTCTCAAAATTTATACTACTATAGATTTTTCTACAGGACGGTTTTCGAAAAATACCATCAGGGCCTACCCTGGGGTGTAGCCGTAGGCAGGAGCAGAGAACATGTCTCTCCCATGTCCTAAGCCTTTCCATCTGGTGGGAAGATATTCCAAACCAGACTGAAAAAGCGTAAGAAATAATAGGTCTTATAATCTGACGGTAAATAAGAAGCCTGACATTGGTACTTAGACCACCTCTGCGGCGTAAAATTCTGTGGTACAAAAAATAAACCTTTTTAGCTCGTTCTATTATGAAATCTAGATGTCTATAGAATTCAAAGTTCTCATGGAATACTACCCCTAAATACTTCATCCTATCAGAGGTACTGATACGTTCGCCAGCAATACTTAGGCTTGGCACAAAACTTCTTGCATTTGGGTAGAGATTACCACGCTTACCCTTAATCATTACCCCATCGGTCTTTTGAATATTTAATTTCAGGCCCCATTTCATGAAGTATTCATGAAGAATGTTCAGGTAATTCTTGACCCTGTTATTCAAATTTTTCGCCCTAGGACCATTAGCAGCAATCAGTATATCATCAGCATACATGAGCAAAAGATCCCCCGCAGGTGGCTGCGGGATATCAGAAACAAAAATATTGTACAAAATCGGCCCCAATAAGGAGCCTTGAGGAACACCTGCCACCACTGTCCTGATATCTGATAATTCAGTTCCTACTTTTACTTTAAAAGAACGATCCTTAAGAAAATCAGCTACCATCCTACATGTAGAGCGTTCAAAGCCTAAGCACATCATTTTGAAAACAATCCCCTGTTGCCAAGCGGTGTCAAAAGCCTTTGAGAAATCAAGACTTACCGCAAGAGTTGGGTACCTTTTGTTCAAGCCCCTGGTCACGAAGTCTGTGAAGACCATTAGGGCGTGTGATGTTGAATGGCCTCCCTTAAAGCCAAACTGACAGTCATTAAGTACACCACTATCTGTAATTTCATTTCGTATCCTAGATAACAAAAACCATTCCATCAGTTTCCCAAAAGAGGATAGTAGAGAGATAGGTCTATAACTGCTAGCTTCCCTAGGGTCCAAGCCCGAC
Source organism: Gymnosoma rotundatum (assembly GCA_916610165.2). Classification (NCBI taxonomy): domain Eukaryota; kingdom Metazoa; phylum Arthropoda; class Insecta; order Diptera; family Tachinidae; genus Gymnosoma; species Gymnosoma rotundatum. The sequence goes on from OU744337.1 coordinate 75,862,040, forward strand.
TTTGGAATGGGAACTACTACTGCCTCTTTCCATTTTCTAGGAAAATAACCAATGTTGAGGCAATGGTTGAAGATTATTGCCAAGTAACGCCATGTAGTAACATCCGTCTTTCTCAGGATAAAGTCAGGAACTCCATCACCACTGCTAGATTTCTTATTTGATCTTAATTTTAAAGCACATCCTACATCGTAAGATGTAATTAAATTAGGCCTTGTTTGAAAACCGCCATCCATTAACCTGCCATCAGCCATGATTTCCTGCCCGAAAGTCAGGGATGGCAAGTAATCTGTTAATGCGGATACTTCCTCTGAAACCATACTCTCAAAAGAAGGCGATCGTAAGTTATCGCCTCCTCTGTGAACTTCACAGAAGTGATTAGCCAAGATATTGGCTTTATCACAATCTTCTGTAATAAAAGAGTCCCCAGCAGCCCTCAAACTAGAAATCGGCATCCGTCTCTTAAGACCGGCACCACTTTTTACTTTCTGGAATGTCCTACTATTAAGGCGAATATTTTGCAGAAAATCGGTCCAATAAAGTTCCTCAAATTTTGCGATGGCCCCTTGAATAATTCTATCTAAGTTTCTAATATCGGCTTTTAAAATTGAGCACCTGCTAGGATCAACAGTACGCCACAGAATCCTTCTCAGTCTCTTTTTCTCTGGGATAAAATGTAGGATATTATCCGGAAGTCTTAGTAGTCCCCTATTACTCGCAGGGATTTTTGGTATCGCTCCATTCATAGCATTTGAAAATGCTATGCTCATAGATTCTATACAGTCATCTATTTCATGGGATGGGATGCGAAAGGTCCCGGGCCAATAATCTGTTAAAGCTATTAATATTCAAACGTCTAAAGTCAAAAAATTCAGGCAGTATTCTTCTTTGCACGTTTCCTATCTCAACAACAATTTCTACTGCAAGATGATCAGACTGGAAATCCAGTGTTTTTAGTCCTGCAACTGCTACCGGTAAGATATCAGTTGATGACATAACTATGTCTATGTATGAAGATGTAGTTCCAGAAACTCGTGTCGGACCACTGGTGGGGTGTATAGTTATATTAGGGCACGTCAGCAGAAACTCACGAAGGGTGTTACCTTTAGGGTTACATACGTTTCCCCCCCAGTATGAATGCTTAGCATTTAAATAAGCGCCTATTAAAAGCTCCTCCCCATTAGATAAGTCCATTAATGGATCTAAATTTGCAAGTGTGAATGTACTCTGTGGGGGTGAGTACATCGAAACCACAATCATCCTACTGCCATCAGTCTTGTTTATCCTGACAGCTGTATTCTCAATAGGGCCTAAGTCGACAGTAACCCTGTTACAACACATACTATCCTTTACAAAAATGGCAGTTCCGCCGCCGCGTCCATTTAGCCGATCCTGCCTAAAGATCTTATAACCCCTAAAATCCAAAACATGTCTTGGTGAAAGTTTATGCTCTACTACTAAAAGAACATCCGGCCGATGTTCGCTAAGAAATAAATTCAAGTAATGCCTCTTGTGCCTAGAGACAATAGAATTTACATTAATAAATATGCACTTTACCGAATTAGTCATCGTGCTGTAAAGATATTAACATCCCTAGTAGTGCCCGAGATTTTTCACCATCATTATTAAGCGCCCTGTATTCACGAGCAAAACCTTTCATCTTTTCTAGACAGCTTAGTAGATCACCGCCGAAAAATCGCTTGCAATCTTTATCAAGAACATCAAAACCAGCCATTGCAGACTTGACAGATATGCCAGCTCTCTGAGTGCTGGCGACTTTTGGTTGGGTGTTCTTTGTCACTGCTGTCTCGATACAAGCAGATTGCTCGCCTTTTATACCCGTTGGCTGGCCACATATACAGTCAGGCTGTGATTTTGGTAGTGTTTGCTTTCTAAAAATACATTTGATTCCACTACGTAGGCTAAATGGTTGCCCATCAACCAACTCTTGCTTGGTTGTGTCGTGGGTGTTGTTGTAAAAATAAAACAAACAATAAAGCAGAAATACTTGCTTTTGATCGTCACAACAACAACACAGCATAGGTAGACCGTTTGTTTAACAAAGGAAACAAACGGTCTTTTGAATATAAAATTACAATATTGATCTTTAAAACATAAGAAATTAACAATAAAAGAATACAGAATTCAATGATGCAAACAAAATAATTTAATGATAAAGATATAATAATGTAATGATAAAATTAAAATAATCCAAGGATCAAGAAATATCAAATAATAAAGACTTCTTGTTCTTCTATATTAAAGCTAATACTTATACTAGGGTATACTATTCTACGAAGTGTATGTGGAAACGACCTTCGGGACTTCCACCGTCACAAGCGTTTGTCTAAAACGGTTCAAAATATAGGCTCATATAAGTAAGTCTTCATCAATTATGGGACACCCTTTAATTTCTAAATTTAAATTATAAACTCGTTGATATAGCGGATTTAGCAATACAGGTCCCTTTTAAGTTTCAGCGTTTTGTCTATAACGGTTCAAAAGTTTGGTCACATACACAAAATTACATTAAATTTTGGAACACCCTTTAATTTCCAAAGCCAAATTTTATTTTTGTTGTTATAGCGAACTTAGCAATACTGGTTCGTTGTAATTTTCAAGCGTCTGTCTACAACTGTTAAAAAATATGGCCATATACATTAAATTTAATGAACCATTGGCGCACCCTTTAATTTATAATATTAATACTTGTTACTATAACGGCCATAGCAATCGACATTCTGTCCAACCTGCAAGCGTTTGTCTATAACGGTTCAAAAGATAGGCCCATATAAGTAAATTTACATCAATTATGGGAGCACCCTTTAATTTTTAGATTTATTTTTGTATAGTTTTTGGTTTTTTGGGAGCCATAGTAATACGCAAATTTTAAAATTTTACGGTATCGCCCTTTACACTTCATAATACCCGTAAAAAAATATGTATGTTGTATGGGGACACCCTTTAATTTTTAAGATTATGAACTGTTTTTAAAACGGGACCAATCTGTGAGCATATTCTATCATATTACCAAAAATTTTCAAAATCGAATCAGAAATGACTGAGTTCTGGAGGCACAAATATTAAAAAAAAAGCAACATTCAGTCGAATTGTATAAGCTCCTTCTTTTTTTAAGTCGGTTAATAAAAAAAGGAATAAACGCATTTTTGGAAAAAAAAATAGCAAAGTAAAGGCGAACTGACGAAAAAAACAAACAACCATAAAAATAAATATGTATCTAAAACAACCAAATAAAAAAGCGGTGTTCGATGCTTAAAGCATTTTGTATTGCAATAGTTAGTATTTGCAAGAACTTTTTCATCGATTGTGTTCAAATTGCCAAAAGTTTTCTGTCTTTTTTGTTAAACTTTTAGTTTATTTTATTCTATTTCTTTTGTTTATTGTTTTATTAACCTGGCGTTTACTTGTACATAGTTTCCTCAGCTTTCTTCTAACTATTATACAAACATTAGCTTCAATTCAAATATTTTGTATTTAAAACCGAAAACTATAAATGTTATGTATATTTTTTGCTGTGTGGTTGTAAAAAATTTCAGCTGTAGATATTCGGTTTTGAAATCGCCATACAAATTATGGCAAAAAAGCCACAACGATGTAATGTAAATATTTTCGTGGAGAGTGCTAATAAACACTTTCAGTTCAAAGTATTTAATATGTATTAACTTATTTTGTAAAATCGAACAAGAATCAGCTGTTCTGTTCTTGACAGTAACAAAAGTAGTAACAAATTTATAAACATTTACATCTTATAATCTTTTTTACTCTTTCGCTGCTTCTTTTAAGGTACTGAAGTAAACACTTTCCAATAACAATTAGTAACAACTTCTTGTTATTGAACAGAACTATATTCTACTGTCAGATTTTCATTAAGTAAATTAAATTGGATATGTGTGAACACCAAAATTAATGACTCAATTAAAATTTTAATTGTATAAATTAAAACGTATGTCTGAACAGAGTATTATTAACTCATGCTTTATTTAAAGCATTATTATTTATAAGTGCAGGTTCTATTATTCATAATACAAATAATTCACAAGATATTCGATTGATGGGAAGATTAAGATTAATAATACCATTAACTTCTTCTTGTTTTAATATTGCTAATTTAGTTTCATGTGGAATATCTTTTTTATCAGGTTTTTATTCAAAAGATGTAACTTTTAAAATGGTATCTTTATCTTATATTATTTTTTTTTCTTTTTTCTCATATTTTTTTTTTCTACTGGATTAACTGTTTGTTATTCATTTAGTTTATTATACAATAACTGGTGATTCTAATTTTTCATCTTTAAATATATTAAATGATGAAAGTTGAGTTATATTAAAAAGAATATTAGGACTATTAAGTTTAAGAATTTTTGGAGGAGGAATATTAAGATGATTAATTTTATCTACTTCTTATGTTTACTTTTCTTTCTTTCTTACTTTTTATTTAATATTATTAACTTTATTAGTTTGTATTGTGGCAGGTTTATGTGGTTATTTAATTTCTAATATTTCATTATATTTTTTTAAAAAGCCAATAACTATATATAATATATCTTATTTGTGAGGTTCTATATTATTTATTCCTTATATATCTACTCATGGGATAATTAACTATTCATTAATCATAGTTAAATTAACTATAAAAATTTTTCAAGGGTGACCAGAATATTTTAGTGGACAACAAATTTATTATAATTTAGTTAAAAATTCTCAGTTAAATCAAATGTTACAAAATAATGATTTAAAAGTTTATTTATTAAGTTTTGTTTTTTGAATTATAATTTTATATATTTTTATAATTTATTTGTATTGAAATAGCTTATAATTAGAGTATAACATTGAAGATGTTAGAGAGATTAATTAATCTTTGAATATTTTAATAATTATATTATGAATTATTTTTAGTAATTTATTAAAAAATAATTTTAATTTTACAATGAAAATGTAATGTTTTTATTAAACTATATAAATTATTATTTTTATTGTAACATATACGTGAATAGAAGTATAAATGGAATTTAACCATTAAAAGAAAAATGTTAGCAGCTTTTACTTGAACATCATACTTCTTTAATTGGAGTTTTTACTTAATTTTATCATTAACAGTGATAAACCTCTTTTTGGTTTCAATTAATAAATTAAGGGTAACTGAATTACATAAGATTAGGTCGAAACTAATTGTAATTTATTACCTCATATTTAAATTAAGGTAAATTGATAAAACCAATACTTTTTTAATGCAAATCAAATGTTATAAATAACTATAACCCTAATTTGATCAGTTTAATATTCCTTGATTTCATTCATGATATAATCCTAATAGTAAAATTATGATAAAGATGATGTATGTAATTGTTCATACTATTAAATTAGAAAAATTAATTAAAATAATTGGAAGAATTAAGCCAATTTCTACATTAAAAATTAAAAAAATAATTTTGGATCTAATCCGCATTCAAAAGGTGAAGATTTTTCTCGATCAGTTATTGTTTTTTTAAATAATAGAGGATAAAAATATTACTATTATTGGTAACATTAAAATAATAATTCTAATAATTGTAATTGATAAAATTATCTATACTATTAATAATAGACCACATGATTGGAAATCAAGTATACTTTTTATACTATATAGATAATTAATTATCCTCCTCATCAATAAATTGAAATATAAAGGAATAATCATACAATATCAACAAAATGTCAATATATCAAGCGGCAGCTTCAAATCCAAAATGATGAATTTTTGAAAAATTATTATTTAAATGTCGAAGTAAACATACTAATAAAAAGGTAGTTCCAATTAAAACATGAATTCTATGAAATCCAGTTGCTATAAAAAAAAGTTGACCCAAATACAGAAAATGTAATTCTAAATGGAGCTTCAATATATTCGTAAGCTTGGAGTATTTTAAAATAAATTCCTAATAATAATGTAAAAAATAATCCTTGAGTTGTTTGGGAATAATTATTTTCTATAAGACTATGATGAGCTCAAGTTACAGTAATTCCTGAAGTTAATAAAATCAAAGTATTTAATAATGGAATTTGAAATGGATTAAAAGGATCAATTCCTATTGAAGGTCATATAGAACCTAATTCAATAGATGGAGATAATCTTCTATGAAAAAATGCTCAAAAGAAAGATACAAAAAATAATACTTCTGATAAAATCCTTTTGTAACTATATGAGTGTGTAATCCTTGGTATGTACTTTCTCGTGATACATCTCGTCATCATTGATAAATAGTTAAAATAGTAATAATATTACCTAATATAAATAATGAAATATCAAATTGATGAAATCAATTTACTATACCAGAAACTGTAATTATAGCACCAATTGAAGCTGTTAAAGTTCATGGTCTATAATCAACTAAATGATGATTTGCATGAGTTGACATTAATTTACTTCTCTAGAGTATAAAGTTCTAGGAACAGCAAATACATATGATTGAATAATAGCTACTGCTGATTCTAGAACAAGTAAAGCAATTTGTGTAATAATAAGAATTCTTAATAAAATTATTGATATTGAAGGGCCAGTGTTTCCTAATAAAGTTAATAATATACATATGTCCAGCAATTATATTTGCTGTTAATCGAACAGCTAAAGTTTCTGGTCGAATTATATTTCTAATTGTTTCAATACATACTATAAAAGGTATTAAAATTGCTGAGGTCCCTTGTGGTACTAAATGAATAAATATATGTTGGATATTATTAATTCATCTAAATATTATAAAACATAATCATAATGCTATAGCTAAAGTTAGAGTTAGGTGTTTAGTTCTTCTAAAAATATATGGAAATTATCCTATAAAATTATTGAATAAAATTATAGAAAATAAAGATACAAAAATAAAAGTAGATCCAATATTTTTTATAGGACTTAGAAGAATTTTAAATTCTTTATGTAAAGTTATTAAAATAGTAAATGAATAAATGATAACGTGAAGGTATAAATCAGTATGTGGAAGGAATTATTAAAATACCTGAAAATGTTCTTATTCAATTAGGTGATAAGTTGAAAATACTTGAAGAATAGTCAAATACTGAAAATAAGTTTGTTATCATTTTCAATAAAGATTATTATTTAATTTTGATTTTTGGATTAAGTTTGATTTAGGTATAAAATTTATAAACGAATAATAGCTTATTATATTAAAAATTCAATTGTGAGTATAATAAATAAACTTAATCAACCAATAGGGGCTATTTGAGGAATTAAAAAATATCAATAAATTGATAATTTTAGTTTTGAATTTTAGTTTGCTAATTTACTATAAAGTGGTTTAAGAGACCAATACTTGCTTTCAGTCATCTAATGAATAATTTATATTATTAGAAATTCATTTAATAAAATAATTTGTTGGAATTCTTTCAATAACAATTGGTATAAAACTATGGTTAGCTCCACAGATTTCTGAACATTGTCTATAAAACAAACCAGGTCGATTAATTATAAAATTAGTTTGATTAAGTCGATCTGGTGTTGCATCAACTTTTACTCCTAAAGTTGGAATTGTTCATGAATGGATAACGTCTGCGGCAGTTACAATGATACGAATTTGTGAATTTATTGGGATAATTACTCGATTATCTACATCTAATAATCGAAATCTATCATTAGATAATTTATTTGTAAAATCTGAATATTCATAACTCCAGTATCATTGATGGCCAATAGTTTTAGTTTTAGTTAGTAAGTATAATAGTCGTGAAAAAGGAAAAGCAATAAATAATAAAATAATAGCAGGTAAAATAGTTCAAATAATTTCATTAGTTTGTCCATGTAATAAATAACGGTTTACATATTTATTAAAGAATAACATAAATATTAGACAGCCTACTAAAATGGTAATTATAACTAAAATTAATAAAGTATGATCATGAAAAAAAATTAATTGTTCTATCAAAGAAGAAGAACTATATTGTGTCCAAAATTTTCTCATGTTGATATTAAATTTTAAAAAAAGTAAAAGCCATATTAGAAATTAGTTAATATTGGTAATTCATTATAACTATGTTCAGCTGGAGGGGAATTTAATTGAACATGAAATATAACTTGACTTTAAGGAATTATATTTTCTAAAATAATATAAAAGAAAAAATCCTAATAATGAAAAGTTTGATCCAATTGTAGAATTTACATTTCAAGTAGTATAGGCATCAGGATAATCTAAATACCGTCGAGGTATACCTGCTAATCCTAAAAAATGTTGTGGGAAAAATGTTAAATTTACTCCAATATATATAATATAAAACTGAGTTTTTAAAAGTATTTTATTTATTGTAAGACCTATAAATAATGGATATCAATGAATAAATCTTGCTATAATAGCAAATACAGCTCCTATTGATAAAACATAATGAAAATGGGCTACTACATAATTTGTATCATGAAGAATAATATCAAGTGAAGAATTAGCTAAAACAACTCCTGATAATCCTCCAACTGTAAATAAGAAAAACAAATCCTAAAGATCATAAAGTAGATGGGGAATAATTTAATTGGGTTCTGTACAAGTTGCTAATCAACTAAAAATTTTAATTCCAGTAGGTACAGCAATAATTATAGTAGCAGATATAAAATATGCTCGTGTATCTACGTCTATTCCTACAGTAAATATATGATGTGCTCATACAATAAATCCTAATAATCCAATAGCTAATATTGCATAAATTATTCCTAAAGCTCCAAAAGTTTTTACCAGATTCTTGACTAATAATATGAGAAATTATACCAAATCCAGGTACAATTAAAATATAGATTTCGGGGTGACCAAAAAATCAAAATAAATGTTGGTATGAGATTGGATCTCCTCCTCCTGCAGTGTCAAAAAATGAAGTATAAAGATTTCGATCTGTTAATAGTAGCTAATACTGGTAAAGATAATAATAATAAAGCTGTAATTACAACAGATCAAACAAATAATGGTATTCGATCAAATGTAATTCCTGTGATCGTATATTAATTACTGTTGTACTCGTAATAAAATTTACAGCTCCTAAATTAAGGCAATTCCAGCTAAATGTAAAGAAAAAATAGCTAAATCTACAGATGCGCCTCCATTAGCAATATAAGAAGATAATGGTGGATAGACAGTTCAACCTGTTCCAGCTCCATTTTCAATTACGCTTCTCATTAGAAGAAGGATTAGTGCAGGAGGTAGTAGTCAGAAACTAATATTATTTATTCGTGGGAAAGCTATATCTGGAGCTCCTAATATTAATGGAACTAATCAATTTCCAAATCCTCCAATTATAATTGGTATAACTATAAAGAAAATTATAATGAAAGCATGAGCTGTTACAATTACATTATAAATTTGATCATCACCAATTAATGAACCAGGATGACCTAATTCTGATCGAATTAAAATACTTAATGAGGTTCCTACTATACCAGATCAAGATCCAAAAATGAAATATATAGTTCCAATATCTTTGTGATTAGTTGAGAATAACCATTGTTGCGATTAAATGGCTGAATTTAGGCAATAAATTGTAAATTTATGTATGAGAGTTATTCTCTTTAATCAAATAGTTTATATTCAATAATGATATTTTTAATCAAATAGCTTTATAGTCAATAATGATATTAGACTGCAATTCTAAAGGAGTAATAAAATTACTAAGGCTTAAAAGATTATTCTTATATTTATAGCTTTAAAGGCTATTAGTTTATTTAACTTAAAACCTTAAAATATGAAATATAAGGAATAAATTAAAAATAATCCAAATGAAGAAAAAAATGAAAAAATTATTAAAATTATCATGAATAAGCTATTATACATAGAATTATATATTCAATTATTTTCATAATAATTTAATATAAAAGCTCTATAACATAATCGTATATAAAAATATAAAGTAATTGATGTTATTAATACTATAAATGTTAATAAAAAAAATTGATTATTAATGGATAATGATTGAATAACAATTCATTTAGGTAAGAAACCCAAAGATAATAAATTAAGAAAAATAAAATATTTTAAAATTTTTGAATTAAATAATAATGAAAATAATTGATTAATATGAGAGGTTTTAAATATATTAAATATAAAAATTATATTAAAAGTTAAAAATGTATAAAATATAAAATAATTTATTCATATTGTATTTCTATCATATATAGAAGCTATTATTCATCCTAAATGATTAATTGAAGAATAAGCTATTAATTTACGTAGTGAAGTTTGATTTAAACCTCCTAAAGCTCCAATTAATACAGAAACAATAATTCTCATTAATATAATTGGTTTTACAATAATGTAAGAAATCAATATTAAAGGAGCAATTTTTTGTCAAGTTATTAGAATTAAGGAATTTAATCATGATAAACCTTCTATTACATTTGGGATCTTTTAAAAGTAAAGATGAAAAAATTATTATTTTTGCAATATTATTAAAATTTATTTTATAATTTAGTATATAAATAATAATTGCAAATAAAAATACAGCAGAGGCTAATACTTGAGTTAAGAAATACTTTAATGAGGATTCTGTAGATATTAATTTATTATCTCTTATTAGGGGGATAAAAGCTAATAAATTAATCTCTAGTCCTATTCAAGCTCCTAATCATGAATTAGCTGAAATAGAAATTAAACTTCCTATAATTAAAATAAACAAAAATATAATTTTTGATGAATTATTAAAAATTAAAAAGAAAAGGATTAAAACCTTTATAAGTGGGGTATGAACCCAATAGCTTCTTTAGCTTATCTTTTTATTAATTTAATAAATTTATTATTATATATATAATATAATATATTTTAGTGTATGATGCACAAAAGTTTTTGATACTTTTAGTAATAGTTTAATTCTATTATATATAATGAATGTAATTTATTACATAATTTACCCTATAAAGGTAATCCTTTTATCAGGCAATTAATTGTTTTAATAGAGTTTACTAACCGTTTTTTTTTTTTATTTAAAGTAACTTTTTTGATAAAAAAGGTTTTTTTTAGGACTTTAATATTTATCTTAAATAATTAAATTTAGTAAGAATTTTTGATAAAATTCTGAATTTTTATAAAATTTTTAAAATGTTAATAGAGTTTACTAACCGTTTTTTACATGAATTTTTATTTATTACAATTTTAATAATATTATAATTTTTAAAATAGAAGAAATTTTTATTATTTAATTATAATAATTAAATATTTATAAATTAAATTTATTTAATTTAAATAATTATAAATTGCATATATATATATATATATATATAGTTATTTCTATATACATGTACATGATTTATAATTAATATTAAATTATGTCTTTAATGTTATAAATTTAATAATATATAAATTATTTATATTAAATTTATTTATTTAGAAATCAACAGTCAATAAGAAAATATAAACATAACTCAATATCTTCATAATTAATGGATAAATAATTATAGATAAAGATTTAGTAACATGATATTCTTCATTGGATTTAAATTTTTTTTTGAAATCTAAATTAATAGATATCTATTAATTAATTAAATATTTATATATTAATAGATATCTATTAATCCTATAGGGTATATCGTCTTAAATTCATTTTTTGAACTCGTCAATATAAAAATTTTTTAGAAAGTAAAACATATTATTTTTAAAAATTTAGAAAGAAAAAAAAATTATCTAGATGTGATTTTATTTATGAAATAATATGACTAATTTTTAATAATTTATAATTATTTATATTTATTTTTTATTTAAATAGGAAAAAATTTTTTTTATTAATATTCATGAAATTTAAATAATTATTTATAATTATTTTAATTATATTATTAATTTTATTTTTTTTACATGTTAAATTATTGTATACGCTAAAAAATGTAATTACTAATTTAATATATTTATTTAATTAATAATAAATATTTTTTTTATAAGATATTTTATTTCATTCTAAGAATTTGTAAAAAATCATAAATTTTGAATATAATTTTTATTATAGATAATTTTTTTTAGTTTTAATTTTTAAATTTTTGGAATTTTGGGAATTTAGGGGTTGAAAGGGAGCTAATCTAGGGCGTTCAAAAATTTTTTAAGCGTTTATATGGATTTTTATAAGTAGCTTAAATTTTCGTGAAATGGAAATTTATCAGTAATTTTTGGATTTTTTGTAAAAAAAAATTTTTTTTTGATTTTTTAAAAATTTAAAAATTTTTTTTAATTAATTTTACATACAAAATTTAGAAATTTTAAGTTTTATTAATTGATTTTCATTGTAGGTAGGTTTGAATTTTAATCGATATTTATATATATATGTATATATATTTATAAATATATATATATTTATATATATATATATATATATATATATATATATATATATATATTTATATATTATATACAGACATAAATTTAATGCATTTAATTAATTTATTTAATAAAATATATTTAATAAATAATAAAATTAAAATAAATTTATATAATTTTTTATTTTATAATTATCTATACTTAATTTATATTTAAATATTTAGGTAATTAATTACTATTAAAAATTATTATATATTAATTTATTTAATAAATATAATTAATATTATTTAATTACATAAAAGTGTAAATATTATTAGGATTAATATTAATTTTTATTTATTTATGAGTAATTACCAATTTATAATAATTATAAATTATTTTTATTTGTTATTTTATTGGATTAAAATTTTATTTCATAAATAAAATCACATCTAGATAATTTTGTAAGTTTAATTATATAAATGTAATTATTCATTTAATAATTTTTAATTTAATATTTTTAATTAAAAATTTTATTTATTAATATATAAATTTTATTTTTATAATTAATTTGTATTAAATTTTATTTATTTATTTAATTTATACTAAATTTTATTTATTTATTTAATTTTATTACTATTAAAAATTATTATATATTAATTTATCCAATAAAATATAATTGTTATAATTTAATTAAATAAAAGTGTATATATTATTAGGGGTAATATTAAATTTTATTTATTGTTAGTAATTACCAATTTATAATTATTATGAAATAATTTTATTTATTATTTTTGTTGAAATTTTAATTTATTTCATAAATAAAATCACATCTAGATAATTTTTTAGTTTAATTATAAATATAATTATTTAATTAATATTTTTAATTTAAAATATTAATTAATTTTTTATTGTTAATATATATATATATATATATATATATATATATATATATATATATATATATATATATATATATATATATATATATATATATATATATATATATATATATAAATAAATTTTAATTTTATAATTAATTTGATATTTAATTTTATTTATTTAGGTAATTTAATTACTATTAATAATTATTTAATATTAATTTATTTAATAAATATAGTTGTTATAATTTCATAAAATAAAAGTGTAAATATTATTAGGGGTAATATTAAACTTTAAAAATGTTAGAAATTACCAATTTATAATTATTATAAAAATATTTTATTTATTATATTATTATTTATTTCATAAATAAAATCACATCTAGATAATTTTTTTTTGTAATAATTAATAATAAATTAATTTATTAATATTATTTATATTTATATATATATAATTAATTATTATCACTGTTAGTTAATTTTTATTAAAAATAATTATTAATATTTTATTATTATATAAATTTTTAAAAATTATTAAATTTTTATACTGTTTTTTATTTCATAAATAAAATCACATCTAGATAATTTTTTAATAATTCCTGATTTTTAAAAATTTTTTATAGATTGAAAGAAAATGTACTTAGGGAGTTTAAAATTTTTACAATCAATAATGTGGATTTATATTAATAACTTTTAAAAAAAAGTTAGTAAAGAAATTAATTAGTCCAATTTGTAAAAATAAGTCATTTTATTTCATAAATAAAATCACATCTAGATAATTTTGTTATGATAATAAATTAATTTATTATTATTATTATTCTTTTATATATATAATTAATTATTATCACTATTAGTTAATTTTTATTAAAAATAATTATTAATATTTTATTATTATATAAATTTTTAAAAATTATTAAATTTTTATACTTTTTTTTTATTTCATAAATAAAATCACATCTAGATAATTTTGTTATGATAATAAATAAATTTATTATTATTATTATTATTCATCTGTAAATATAAATAATTATTATTACTATTAATTAACTTTTATTAAAAATAATTATTAATATTTTATTATTATATAAATTTTTAAAAATTATTAAATTTTTATAACTTTTTTTTATTTCATAAATAAAATCACATCTAGATAATTTTTTAATAATTCTTGATTTTTTAAAAAATTATACAGATTGAAAGAAAACATATTTAGAGAGTTTAAAATTTGTACAACCAATAATGTGAATTTATATTAATAATTTTTTAAAAAAAGTTAGTAAAGAAATTAATTAGTCCAATTTTTAAAAATAATTTTAATTTAATTTTTATTAGTAAATATTTAATTTTATAAAATATTTTTTTATTTTTAATATAATTTAAGTATATATATATATATATATATATCATGTATTAATTTATATTTAAATTTTTAATATTTTAATGTTAGATTATTAAATTTTTATAATTTTATTAATAATTAATATAGTTTTTAAATAAATTTATTAATAAGTTAAAATTAGTCATATTATTTCATAAATAAAATCACATCTTGAAAAATTTTTTTTTGTGATTTAATACTATATATATTTATTTTTAAAAAATTTTTTTATTATATAAGTATTATAAATAATAAATATATTGTAAATATAAAGTTTTATTTTGGCTTATAAATTTATTATTAATTTAATTTATAAGTAAATTTTTGTGTGAAACTTTATTTATTTAAATAATTAATAAACTTTAAAATATTCGCAATAATTAGTATTATTAATTTAAGAAATTTTGAAATAGTAATATTAAAGAGTATTGACTAAATTTGTGCCAGCAGTCGCGGTTATACGAATAATGCAAATAAATTGTTTTAGATTGAGTTAAATTACATAAATTTAAATTTAATAAATTATAAAAAAATTTATTAGGTGAAATTTTAAATTTTAAATAATTTTATTATTATTAATTGAAGCTTGAAAACTTTAACGATAAACTAGGATTAGATACCCTATTATTTAAAGTGTATATCATGAAAATCTTAGGTAGTAATAGTTATGATCTTGAAACTTAAAAAATTTGGCGGTATTTTAGTCTATTCAGAGGAACCTGTTTTGTAATTGATAATCCACATTGTACCTTACTTAAATTTGTAATCAGTTTATATACCGTCGTTATTAGAATATTTTATAAGAATGTTAATTTTCATAATTTTTTAAAAGAAAATATATCAGATCAAGGTGTAGCTTATGTTTAAGTAAAAATGGGTTACATTAAAATTATTTATACGAATATAAATTTGAAATATTTATTGAAGGTGGATTTGATAGTAAAATTATATAGATTAATAATTTGATTTTAGCTCTAAAATATGCACACATCGCCCGTCACTCTTACTATTAAGGTAAGATAAGTCGTAACATAGTAGATGTACTGGAAAGTGTACCTAGAATGCAATTTAAAGCTTATAAAGTAAAGTATTTCATTTACATTGAAAAGATTTTTGTGCAAATCAATATAAATTGATTAAATTTTATTTATTAATTTTATTTTTTTTTATTATTTTATTTTATTAAAAATAATTATAAAATTATTTGTTTTAGTATTTTATAAAGAAAAAATAATATTAATTATAGTTTAATAGTATTGTAAAAGAAAATTGAAATAAATTGAAAAATTTTTATTATAAAAGAAATTTTAATTTATTGTACCTTGTGTATCAGGGTTTATTAAAAAAAAAATTAATTAATTAATTTTCTCGATTTTAAAAGAGTTAATATATTATTTAAGTTAATGTTATAAAATTATTTATAATAATATATTGGAAATGAAATGTTATTCGTTTTTAAAGGTATCTAGTTCTTTAAGAAATAAATTGAATTTAGAAATTTTATATTATTTAATTAAATTAATTAATAAAATAATTATTTAATTTTAATATTTTATGGGATCAGCTGTAAAATAAATTTTGAAAAATTAAATAAATTATTAATAAATGTAAGCTTAGAAATAGCTCTAGATATGAGCTCCTAATATTAATGGAACTAATCAATTTCCAAATCCTCTAATTATAATTGGTATAATATTATTTATTCGTGGGAAAGCTATATCTGGAGCTCCTAATATTAATGGAACTAATCAATTTCCAAATCCTCCAATTATAATTGGTATAACTATAAAGAAAATTATAAAGAAAGCATAAGCTGTTACAATTACATTATAAATTTGTTCATCACCAACTAGTGAACCAGGAGACCTAATTCAGCTTGAATTAAAATACTTAATGGGGTTCCTACTTAACCAGATCAGGCTCCAAAAATGAAATATAAAGTTCCAATATCTTTGTGATTAGTAAAAAATAACCATTGTTGCAATTAAATGGCTGAATTTAAGGCAATAAATTGTAAATTTATTTATGAGAATTATTCTCTTTAATCAAAAAGCTTTATAGTCAATAATGACATTAGGCTGCAAATCTAAAGGAGTTATAAAATTACTAAGGCTTAAAAGACTATACTTATATTTATAGCTTTATTTATTTAACTTAAAATCTTAAAATATAAGGAATAAATTAAGAATAATCCGAATGAAGAAAAAATGTTCATAATAATTTAATATAAAAGAAAGAATGAAGAAAAAAATTTTTTATAATAATTTAATATGAAAGCTCTATAGCATAATCGTATATAAAAATATAAAGTAATTAATGTTATTAATACTATAAATGTTAATAAGAAAAATTGATTACTAATAGATAATGATTGAATAACAATTCATTTGGGTAAGAATCCTAAAAATGGAAGTAATCCTTCTAAAGATAATAAATTAAGAAAAAGAAAATATTTTAAAATTTTTGAACTAAATAATAATGAAAATAATTGATTAATATGAGAAGTTTTAAATATATTAAATATAAAAATTATATTAAAAGTTAAAAATATATAATAATTTATTCATATTAACATAAACATAAATATGCTGAACACATTTTATACCTAAAATGTAAGGGTCACATGGTTTCTTATGCCGTTTAACAATAAGAATGTGCCAGAGCTGGGAAATTTTAACCCCCTCTCAAATGAAATTCAGATGTAAACTTTCAAAACGCCGATACACGTATCTCTTTTTTTTTTGTCTCCTCTATCAGAATTTATAGCCCGGACCTTGTAATTTTTGAAAAAATTTGATTTTGTTGTACAGTGTTATTATAACTATTATTATTATTATGTAATATAATATAGTATATTTTACTCTATGATGCACAAAAGTTTTTGATACTTTTAGCAATATTTTAATTCTATTAAATATAATGAATGTAATTTTATTACATAATTTACCCTATCAAGGTAATCCTTTTATCAGGCAATTCATTTTTGAAATAATAGAGTTTACTAACCGTTTTTTTCTTTACAGTATCTTTTTTGGTAAGAAATTTTTTTTTTTTTTTTTAATTTAAACATTTATATTAAATAATAAAATATTGTAAGAAATTTTGCTAAAAATTAGGAATTTTCCTTAAATTTTAAAATGTTAATAGAGTTTACTCACCATTTTTTACATGCATTTTTATTTATTACAATTTTTTATATTTATAAATTTATTTATATAATATATTATAAATAAAACATTTTCATTATTCTAATTTTAATAAATTTATATTTATAAATTAAATATATTTAGTTTAAATAATTATAAATTGCATATATATATATATATATATATATATATATATATATATATATATATATACATTTCTTTATAAATATACATGATTTATAATTAACATTAAATTATGTCATTAATTTTATAAATTTAATAATATTAAAATTATTTATATAAATTTATTTATTTAGAAATCAACGGTCTATAAGAATTTATAAACATAACTCAATATCTTCATAATTAATGGATAAATAATTATGGATAAAGATTTAGTAACATGATATTCTTCATTAGACTTAAATTTTTTTTTTTGAAAGCTAAATTAATAGATATCTATTAAATAATTAAATATTTATATATTAATAGATATCTATTAATCCTATAGTGTATATCGTCTTAAATTCATTTTTTGAACTCGTCAAAATGAAAATTTTTTAGAAAGTAAAAAATATTATTTTTTAAAATTTAGAAAAAATTATCTAGATGTGATTTTATTTATGAAATAAAATGACTTAATTTTAATAATTTGTAAATATTTATATTTGATTTTTATTTTAATAAGAAAAAAAATTTTTATTAATATTTGTGAAATTTATATAATTATTTCTAACTATTTTAATTTTTGTTATATTATTAATTTTATTTTTTATATATTAAATTATTGTGTAGATTGAAAAATGGAGTTACTAATTTAATATATTTATTTAATAAATAATAAATATTTTTTTTGTTAATATTATTTTTTAATTATAAGAATTTGTAAAAACTGATAAATTTTGAATATTTTTTTTTATTAATAATTTGTTTATATTAAAATTTTGCAAATTTCGGTATTTTGGGATATTTAAAGGGTTGAAAGGATTTTACAAGTAGCTAAAAATTTTCGTGAAATGAAAATTTATCAGTAATATTTAGATTTATCGACAAAAATATTTTTTAATTTCCATTATAGATAGCTGTTAATTATATATATATATATATATATATATATATATATATATATATATATATATATATATATATATATATATATATATATATATATGTATATATATATATACAAAGTATTTCTATAACAAGTACATGCAGGAGTTTAGCTGATGGTTTTATTGGTGTGCGTGTTTTTCATGTATTGTGTCAAAATTTGTTTACATTTATTGGAATTTTTATTTTGCTCTTGTTTTTTATGTGTTCCTTTTCATTTTTGTTATGTTCTATCAGGGATGGTAAACGAAATATTAAAATTACACTTTTCCAACTCAAGTTGCATTAAACATCCTTTTATTGAATTCTTGTTTAAATTTACATTGATATAGTTGTTAAAAGGTCATTCTCTTACTTTTTTATAATAATTAAGAAAAATTCATATTAATTTTTTAGTTAGAAAAATGATAAAATGTTACCCCCTTTACCGTCTCTGAACTGTTTATATATATATATATACAATATTAAAATTTATTATTCGGAATCTTTTCAAATTTAATTTACTTTATTCGTGCTTGATTCCTTCAAATATAAATATTTCATGATATTCTCATGAAATATTTATAAACTAAACTAAAAACTGAAATGTATTACTGCGGGGAAAGCATATCCATATGGCCATTTCACTAGTGCTCAAATAGCTCATCAGTGGATTTTACCCAAATTTTGTACAGAAAACTAGAAAGTCTTATATCAAAAGCCAAATTTATTAAATGAGAACTCCATTGAATCAATAAGACAAAAGACAATAACAACTCAAAAATGTTTTATACCAAAAACACAGCAAACATTCAGTAACTATTTTTATTTGAAAGAATCAAGCACGAATAAAGTAAATTAAATTTGAAAAGATTTCGAATAATAAATGTTAATATTGATTTATTTGCATGTGCACATTGCTTATTAATAAAAATTGTTTTTCAATTTTTATTTTTATTTTTTCATTGAATCTTTCAAATACATATGAATGGTTCCCAATGGGATCCCTTATGTAGAAAAATGAAAGAAAAAATAAAAATAGTTACTGAATGTTTCCTGTGTTTTTTGTATAAAACATTTTTGAGTTGTTATTGTCTTTTGTCTTATTGATTCAATGGAGTTCTCATTTAATCAATTTGGCTTTTGATATAAGACTTTCTAGTTTTCTGTAAAAAATTTGGGTAAAATCCACTGATGAGCTATTTGAGCAGTAGTGAAATGGCCATATGGATATGCTTTTTTTAGATAAACGCTTGCAAATTAGACAGATTGTCGATTGCTATGGCCGTTATAGTAACAAATATTAATATTACCAATTTTAAATTAAAGGGTGCGTCAATAGTTCATTAAACTTGATGTGTATGGCCATACATTTGAATTTTTGTAGACAGACGCTTGAAATTTGCAACGAACCTTTATTGCTTAGTCCGCTATAACAGAAAGTATAAAACATGAATTTGGAAGTTAAAGGGTGTTGCAATAGTTGATGTAATTTAAAGTGTGTGGCCGTCCTTTTGAACCGTTATACACAGAACGCTCAAACTTAAAAGGGACCTGTATTTCCAAGTCCGCTTTATTAACAGGTGTATAATTTGAATTAAGAAATTAAAGGGTGTTCCATAATTATTGTAGATTTACTTATATAGGCCTATCTTTTGAATCTTTATAAACAAGCGCTTGTAAATTTGGCGCAATGTGGATTGCTATGGCCGTTGTAGTAACAGCTGATAATATTTAAAATTATAAATTAAAGGGTGCGCCAATAGTTCACTTAATTTGGTTGAAATTTAGAAAGAACCAGTATTACGAACTCCTCTACAACAACAAGTATGAAATTTCGATTTAGAAATAAACGGATGTCCCAATAGTTGATATAATATGCTGCATGTGGCCGGACTTTTGAATCGTTATCGACAGACAGCTGAAATTTACAATGGACATGTTTTGCTAAGTCCGCTAGAACAAGAAGCTTATAATTTGAATTTAGAAATTAAATGGTGTTCCCAAAATTAATGTAATTTGCTCTATATGGCCGTATTTTTTGAACCGTTGTATACAAACACCTTAATTGTTAGACAGAATGTCTAGTAATTTATTTGGTATAATAAGAAGTATAAAAATTATATACACCAATACCTCGGTTTGCGTCGTTAATTGGGACTGAAAAAATGAGACGCAAACCGAAACGACGCAAACTGAAGCAGAATTTTCAATTGTTTACGTATGTATTTGATTTTCGTTTAGTCAATACAGGATTTAAACATTTTAGCTTAGAAAAAGGGGTTTTAAATCAAAATATTTTTTTATTATTTTTTGAATAACAGATTTTATTAAAATAAAAATATAACAATGGATTTAATTGTAGAAGGGGCTAGTTTAAAGTTATTTGTTTTCTTTTTTGGCTCATTTTTTTAACTTTCAGACTGAACTTCACTCCACGACATATATGTAATTCGAAACTAATAACTACGCTTAACATGTAAGCAACGCACACCTGCAAATTTGCTTTCTACTAAACGAGAAATCCCCTTTTTCTGCTTTAGCTTTGTAAAAACATTTTCATATCAACGACGCAAATCGAAGCATTTACGACGCAACTTCGAAGCCATGCGACACACATTGAAACAAAAACAACGCAGCATTGAAATTCCAGAAACTTAAAAAAAGACGCACCTTCGAAGCGACGCAAACTGAAGCGACGCAAATCGGGGTATTGGTGTATTATAAATTAAATAGTTGATATAATCGGATGTATATGGGCAAACTGTTGAACCGTTCCAGACAGACGGTTGAAATAAACACAGAACCTGATTGCTAAATCTACTACAACAGCAAGTATATAATTTGAATTTGGAAATTAAAGATTTGACCCTATAATATGCTCAGTGAGTCGCTCGAAACGTTTATGCATAATATTTATTATCTAGAGGGGTGATGCTAGGAACACAACTGGGACGAACAACGAATTTTTGGTCGCGAATAGTCGTCGTCAAAAATTAAACACATTTGTGTATATGAAAACGCACACAATCATGACGTAGGACAAAATTCGTCATGCGCGGCGAAGTATGCAATAGAAATATTTCTATTTCTTACGCCGGCGAACGACGCACAAATCAGTACAAAGTGACCATGTTTGACTTTATATTCGAAGTATTTTAATAAATAAAGTTATTTTGAATAGAAATTATTTTGGCTTAAGTTCATTTATTTTTTTATTTACAAAGTTAGTTGGTTAAATAGATGATGTTTATAAAATACACAACTAAGGTAGATAGATGCGAAGAATGCTAATGAAGGTCGTACCGGTCTAGAAAGTGCAGCATTTCATTCTGCTAGCATCTAATTTTTCTTGTTTTCTTTGGAAAACGTCCGCATACATTTGTAAAATAAATTTTCTTTCTAAAAAAGATTTTTAGAAATTAAAAAAATAAATGAACTTAAGCCAAAATAATTTCTATTCATTTATAATATTCACAGTTCAAATAATAATTTAATAAAAATTAAATTAAAGTTATTTTACTTAAAAAATTTATGTATTTTTATTTTGCAGTATTTATAATAAGCGTACGGATTATAAGTTAAATATAAAAATAGTTTTTAGTTGTGGTTTTTCTAATGTTAGCAGCTTACAAAAAGTAAACAACTTCAAAAAATATAATAGCTGTGTTTTTGGTCGTTATTGTGTTTTATACGACGAATTTACACAACGAATTCTTGATGACGTATTCGTTGTGTTGGACGAAATTCGTCGTTCGTCCCAGTTGTGTTTCTAGCATTAAGCTAAAATGAATTTCAATTCATTTATAGTATTCGTCAATATTATTAGATTTTTCACCTTTTAGACTCATCGTAAAGACACAGTTCCCCTTTGGTAACACTCTAACCTTTATTAAAAACTTCCGTTTTTAAACAATGGGTACAGCAAAGCCATCAGCGATACCATTATTGACGCAAGCAGGAATGACACATCTATTTCGATTTTTAGTTGAGTCTATAAAAATGTCTTCGCCCACAAACCTTAGTTCTGATTTTGGCAAATTTGGAATGACACAAATATACTTGTTCAGAGATTCGCAATTGATTCTCAATTTTAACTGACTTAAAACAACAAAAAAGAGAGCTATGCCGAATCTAATCTTCCCTTTATCATCCATGTAAATCTAGTTTAGTCAAGTAACTCCAATCAAAAAAGGAAATATTATGGTCACAGAGAATTGAAGAACAAAAAAAAACTGTAGTACTGCATATATAATTTTACATAAAAATGACATCGGCTCTTAATAGATTAAGCATTTTTTAGTAGTTCCTTTAAAATAACTTCAAAAGCTTTAAAATGATACCCATATAGATATTTTAAAAAATTTAATTTTTTAAGATCTCGTAACTCCGAAAATATGGGCGAGTGCCGATTTTGAAAATATATATACATTATATGGTCGGGAATGGATATTGTGTATTGGAATGACAAACTTAGATATACCCTTTTTCCACTTTTTTGGTAAAGGGTATAAGAAGAACAGGTTATCAATTCGTCTGAATGTGATTTTTTTACGTTTTTGCCCGCAGAATTCAGTCATTTCTGAGCCGAAATTGAAAAATTTTTATAATTAAGAGATATTGCTTACAGATTGGTCCGCTTATAAATATAGTTTATAAATTTAAAAATTAAAGGGTGTCCCTCTACAACATATATGTTTTCCACTAAAAAAAAACTGCGTATCATTATAGTTCCCAAAGCAAAAAGTAATAAAACGAATATCTAAGAATTAGAGGGTGTCCTCATAGGTGACGTAAATTAGCCTATATTTGTCCATCTCTTGAACCGTTAGAGGCAAACACTTGAAAATTTGATAGAATGTCGATTACTATGACCGTGATAATAATAAAAATATTTAATATTATAAGCTAAAGTGTGCAACAATATTTTATTAACCGACTTCAAAAAAAGAAGGAGGTTATACAATTCGACAATAAAGGATTATGCTTATATATTGGTCCCGTTTAAAAAAGTTCATAATCCTCAAAATTAAACGGTGTCCCCATACAACATAGATATTTTTTACGTGTATTATGAACTGTAAAGGGCGATTCTGTAAAATTTAAAATGACTGCGTATTACTATGGCTCCCAGTAACAAAAAGTTATACAAAAATAAAACTAAAAATTAAAGGGTGCCCCTATAATTGATGCAAATTTACTTATATGGGCCTATCTTTTGAACCGTTTTAAACAAACGCTTGCAAATTGTACAGAATGTCGATTGCTATGGCCGTTATGGTAACAAGTATTAATACTTAAAATTATAAATTAAAGGGTGCGCCTATAGTTCATTTAAATTGATGTATATGGTCATACTTTTTATTGCTAAGTCAGCTATAACAACAAGAATAAAATTTTGATTCAGAAGTTAAATGGTGATGTAATTTCAAGTATGTGACCAAACTTTTAAACCGTTATAGACATCAATGGGACACCCCATAATTGATACTAATTTACGTATATGGGCCTACCTTTTGAACCGTTATAGACAAACGCTTGCAAATTTTACATAATATTGATTGATATGGTCGTTATAGTAACAAGTAATAATATTTAAAATTATAAATTAAAGGGTGACCCAATAGTTCATTTAATTATGTATATGGCCATAATTTAAAACAGTTGTACACAGACGATTGAAATTTACAAGTAATCTGTATTACTATCTCCGCTATAACAACAAGTATAAAATTTGGATTTGAAACTAAACGGCTGTCCCAATAGAGGATGCAGTTTGGTGTATGTAGCTAAACTTTTGAACCGTTATATACAGATAGCTGACTTTTAAAAGGGAACTGTTTTGTTAAGTCCGCTGTAACAAGAAGCTTAGAATTTTAATTAAGAAATTAAATGGTGTTCTCAAAATAAATGTAATTTGTTCTATATGGTCGTATTTTTTGACCCGTTGTATACAAACACCTAAATTTTAGACAGAATGTCCCCCACTTTGTTTCATATGATAAGAAGTATAAAAACTTTAAATTATAAATAAGAGGGTTTTACAATAGTTAATACAATCTGATGTATATATCCAAACCGTTGAACCGTTATAGACAGAGGGTTGAAATTTACAAAGAACCTAATTGCTAAATCTACTACAACAGCAAGTATATAATTTGAATTTTGAAAATAAAGGTTGCTGTAATTTAATGTATATTGCCAAAGTATTGAACAGTTGAACAAGTATAAAGTTTGGAGATATAAGGGTGTCCCAATAGTTAATGTAATCTAATTGGTGTGGCCGTACTCTTGAACCGTTATAGGCAGACAGATGAAATCTGTTTTAAAGTCGGTTTTTTTGCAATAATTATTTAATTTGATGTATATGGCCATACATTTCAACAGCTGTAGACAGACGGTTGAAATTTACAAGAAGCCCTTATTGATTAGCCCCCTCTATAATAAGAAGTTTTATGTGTGAATAAATTGAACGTTAACACGGAAATCGAGTTTAAGAATAATCGTTTCTTAATAAGGAATCTAAAAGAAAGATTATTTTACTCGAATGGAGTAAATTATAATGGAGCAGTTTGGGGAAAAGAAATAAAAAAGGCGTTAGAAATATTTCTTTTCAATAAAACAGGTTTATTTATAATAGTCACCTTAGTAGATATTCTGATGAAGGTTTGCTAAGTAAGTTTAGATGACAAAACTCGTCCAGTTGCTAGTACTGCTCAATAGATAATAACATTAAGAAAATAAAATCGCTACCTTAAGGCGCGAAATGCTTCGGCAGATGTAACCCGCATATGCGGTTGCAAATTTTGGAGATTTTCCAGTAAATCAGTATGAGCAACTGTACAGGTTTTTTTCTATTATTATTTACATTAGGTAATTCAGGTAAGTATTTTAATTTTTAATTTTTACCCTGACCAGGATTCGAACCATCGATTTTATAAATTAATGAAATTTTACTTTATTTTCGGCTTTTTGGTTCTTTTTAATTAATTTTCTAAACATTTTTAGAAAGAAAAATTATTTACAAATGTATGCGGACGTTTTCCAAAGAAAATAAGAAAAATTAGACGCTAGCAGAATGAAATGCAGCATTTTCTGGACCGCCACATCCTTCATCAGCATTCTTTGCTCTATCTACCTTATGTTATGTTCATCGTAAACATCATCTATTTAACCAACTAAGCTTAATGTTAATTTGGTGAGACGAAGTTCACACACAACTTAAAGCTTTTTTCTTTGTCCTTCTCTTTGTAATTCGTCTTTAACATTTGTTGTTGCTTTTTGTGCTAGCAATTTGCTAGCCACAAATGCAACTTTTTATTTTTAATTATTCATACTTATTTGCTCACAACATTATAGACACTGTTTCAGTATCATATTGACTTTTTATGAGTTAAGTATGAATGTAAATACGCGGTGCCTAGCGTTTGTTTTAATTTTTAATTTTTACCCTGACCAGGATTCGAACCACCAATTGCTAGCACAAAAAGCAACAACAAATGTTAAAGACGAGTTACAAAGAGAACGACAAAGAAAAAAGCTTTAAGTTGTGGGTGAACTTCGTCTCACCAAATTAACATTAAGCTTAGTTGGTTAAATAGATGATGTTTACGATGTACATAACATAAGGTAGATAGATGCAAGGAATGCTGATGAAGGATGTGGCGGTCCAGAAAATGTTGCATTTCATTCTGCTAGCGTCTAATTTTTCTTGTTTTCTTTGGAAAACGTCCGCATACATTTGTAAATAATTTTTCTTTCTAAAAATGTTATAAAATTAATTAAAAAGAACCAAAAGCCGAAAATAAAGTAAAATTTCATTAATTTATAAAATTGATGGTTCGAATCCTAGTCAGGGTAAAAATTAAAAATTAAAACAAACGCTAGGCACCGCGTATTTACATTCATACTTAACTCATAAAAAGTCAATATGATACTGAAGCAGTGTCTATAATGTTGTGAGCAAATAAGTATGAATAATTAAAAATAAAAAGTTGCATTTGTGGCTATCAAATTGCTAGCACAAAAAGCAACAACAAATGTTAAAGACGAGTTACAAAGAGAACGACAAAGAAAAAAGCTTTAAGTTGTGTGTGAACTTCGTCTCACCAAATTAACATTAAGCTTAGTTGGTTAAATAGATGATGTTTACGATGTACATAACATAAGGTAGATAGATGCAAAGAATGCTGATGAAGGATGTGGCGGTCCAGAAAATGCTGCATTTCATTCTGCTAGCGTCTAATTTTTCTTGTTTTCTTTGGAAAACGTCCGCATACATTTGTAAATAATTTTTCTTTCTAAAAATGTTATAAAATTAATTAAAAAGAACCAAAAAGCCGAAAATAAAGTAAAATTTCATTAATTTATAAAATCGATGGTTCGAATCCTGGTCAGGGTAAAAATTAAAAATTAAAACAAACGCTAGGCACCGCGTATTTACATTCATACTTAACTCATAAAAAGTCAATATGATACTGAAACAGTGTCTATAATGTTGTGAGCAATTAAGTATGAATAATTAAAAATGAAAAGTTGCATTTGTGGCTATCAAATTGCTAGCACAAAAAGAAACAACAAATGTTAAAGACGAGTTACAAAGAGAACGACAAAGAAAAAAGTTTTAAGTTGTGTGTGAACTTCGTCTCACCAAATTAACATTAAGCTTAGTTGGTTAAATAGATGATGTTTACGATGTACATAACATAAGGTAGATAGATGCAAAGAATGCTGATGAAGGATGTGGCGGTCCAGAAAATGCTGCATTTCATTCTGCTAGCGTCTAATTTTTCTTGTTTTCTTTGGAAAACGTCCGCATACATTTGTAAATAATTTTTCTTTCTAAAAATGTTTAGAAAATTAATTAAAAAGAACCAAAAAGCCGAAAATAAAGTAAAATTTCATTAATTTATAAAATCGATGGTTCGAATCCTGGTCAGGGTAAAAATTAAAAATTAAAACAAACGCTAGGCACCGCGTATTTACATTCATACTTAACTCATAAAAAGTCAATATGATACTGAAACAGTGTCTATAATGTTGTGAGCAATTAAGTATGAATAATTAAAAATAAAAAGTTGCATTTGTGGCTATCAAATTGCTAGCACAAAAAGAAACAACAAATATTAAAGACGAGTTACAAAGAGAACGACAAAGAAAAAAGTTTTAAGTTGTGTGTGAACTTCGTCTCACCAAATTAACTTTAAGCTTAGTTGGTTAAATAGATGATGTTTACGATGTACATAACATAAGGTAGATAGATGCAAAGAATGCTGATGAAGGATGTGGCGGTCCAGAAAATGCTGCATTTCATTCTGCTAGCGTCTAATTTTTCTTGTTTTCTTTGGAAAACGTCCGCATACATTTGTAAATAATTTTTCTTTCTAAAAATGTTTAGAAAATTAATTAAAAAGAACCAAAAAGCCGAAAATAAAGTAAATATTTCATTAATTTATAAAATCGATGGTTCGAATCCTGGTCAGGGTAAAAATTAAAAATTAAAACAAACGCTAGGCACCGCGTATTTACATTCATACTTAACTCATAAAAAGTCAATATGATACTGAAACAGTGTCTATAATGTTGTGAGCAATTAAGTATGAATAATTAAAAATGAAAAGTTGCATTTGTGGCTATCAAATTGCTAGCACAAAAAGAAACAACAAATGTTAAAGACGAGTTACAAAGAGAACGACAAAGAAAAAAGTTTTAAGTTGTGTGTGAACTTCGTCTCACCAAATTAACATTAAGCTTAGTTGGTTAAATAGATGATGTTTACGATGTACATAACATAAGGTAGATAGATGCAAAGAATGCTGATGAAGGATGTGGCGGTCCAGAAAATGCTGCATTTCATTCTGCTAGCGTCTAATTTTTCTTGTTTTCTTTGGAAAACGTCCGCATACATTTGTAAATAATTTTTCTTTCTAAAAATGTTTAGAAAATTAATTAAAAAGAACCAAAAAGCCGAAAATAAAGTAAATATTTCATTAATTTATAAAATCGATGGTTCGAATCCTGGTCAGGGTAAAAATTAAAAATTAAAACAAACGCTAGGCACCGCGTATTTACATTCATACTTAACTCATAAAAAGTCAATATGATACTGAAACAGTGTCTATAATGTTGTGAGCAATTAAGTATGAATAATTAAAAATGAAAAGTTGCATTTGTGGCTATCAAATTGCTAGCACAAAAAGAAACAACAAATGTTAAAGACGAGTTACAAAGAGAACGACAAAGAAAAAAGTTTTAAGTTGTGTGTGAACTTCGTCTCACCAAATTAACATTAAGCTTAGTTGGTTAAATAGATGATGTTTACGATGTACATAACATAAGGTAGATAGATGCAAAGAATGCTGATGAAGGATGTGGCGGTCCAGAAAATGCTGCATTTCATTTTGCTAGCGTCTAATTTTTCTTGTTTTCTTTGGAAAACGTCCGCATACATTGGTAAATAATTTTTCTTTCTAAAAATGTTTAGAAAATTAATTAAAAAGAACCAAAAAGCCGAAAATAAAGTAAATATTTCATTAATTTATAAAATCGATGGTTCGAATCCTGGTCAGGGTAAAAATTAAAAATTAAAACAAACGCTAGGCACCGCGTATTTACATTCATACTTAACTCATAAAAAGTCAATATGATACTGAAACAGTGTCTATAATGTTGTGAGCAATTAAGTATGAATAATTAAAAATGAAAAGTTGCATTTGTGGCTATCAAATTGCTAGCACAAAAAGAAACAACAAATGTTAAAGACGAGTTACAAAGAGAACGACAAAGAAAAAAGTTTTAAGTTGTGTGTGAACTTCGTCTCACCAAATTAACATTAAGCTTAGTTGGTTAAATAGATGATGTTTACGATGTACATAACATAAGGTAGATAGATGCAAAGAATGCTGATGAAGGATGTGGCGGTCCAGAAAATGCTGCATTTCATTCTGCTAGCGTCTAATTTTTCTTGTTTTCTTTGGAAAACGTCTGCATACATTTGTAAATAATTTTTCTTTCTAAAAATGTTTAGAAAATTAATTAAAAAGAACCAAAAAGCCGAAAATAAAGTAAATATTTCATTAATTTATAAAATCGATGGTTCGAATCCTGGTCAGGGTAAAAATTAAAAATTAAAACAAACGCTAGGCACCGCGTATTTACATTCATACTTAACTCATAAAAAGTCAATATGATACTGAAACAGTGTCTATAATGTTGTGAGCAAATAAGTATGAATAATTAAAAATAAAAAGTTGCATTTGTGGCTATCAAATTGCTAGCACAAAAAGCAACAACAAATGTTAAAGACGAGTTACAAAGAGAACGACAAAGAAAAAAGCTTTAAGTTGTGTGTGAACTTCGTCTCACCAAATTAACATTAAGCTTAATTGGTTAAATAGATGATGTTTACGATGTACATAACATAGGGTAGATAGATGCAAAGAATGCTGATGAAGGATGTGGCGCTCCAGAAAATGCTGCATTTCATTCTGCTAGCGTCTAATTTTTCTTGTTTTCTTTGGAAAACGTACGCATACATTTGTAAATAATTTTTCTTTCTAAAAATTTTTAGAAAATTAATTAAAAAGAACCAAAAAGCCGAAAATAAAGTAAAATTTCAATAATTTGTAAGTATTTTAAATCATAAGAAAGATTAACATTTGGTAAATTCAAGTAAGTATTAAGAGCGTGAATACATATTAGATAAAAAAAATTATCGGTGAGTATAACTAGGGTTAGTATTAAAGTATTAATAAGTATAATTGGGGTAAATATCAAAATATATGTAACTATAAACAATGATAATAATCAAAGTATTAGTAAGTATAAACAATGGTGAGTATAATTTCCAACAAGGTTGTGATCCAGCTACCTTACAATTGTTTATCATATTCAGTAATATAAATAATTATGCAATATATATATATATATATATATATATATATATATATATATATATATATATATATATATATATAAAGGTTTATGTCCAACGTAGCTTGGACATGTCGCCGGCCTTGACGTTACGCAATAGATGCCGTCTTATCGGTAGCGCAGAGTACTTGCGCCACAGATTTAATGGCCTCGGCGATGATGTTGGTGGTTGATGATGATGACACAGATAATTCTGGGGTTGGTTGTTGTCGACTTTCCTCTTGTTGATTCTGTGACGTTGGCCTCTTTGCAGACTTTTCCTTTGACCTTGCCGGCCGCGGAGAAGAAGGGTGCAACAAGGTGTGATGATACTTATCACATTTTCTGCATGTATCCAGTGAGGCACATGCCCGTAAGTCATGGCTGCGAGCAAGACAATTTTCGCAATAGCGACGCCTCTCTACCATTTCTTCCCTCTTCTTCGCAGTCATATTAAAAAATGTACGGCAAAACCTAAGGCCGTGGTAGGCTTTGCATAAGGCGCATCTATAAATTTTGGGATCACAGCGCCTAAAACGCTTGGTAAAAATTTCATTAGGATGGGTAGCAGTAAGTCTTCTATTTGATTTAAAGAAAAAGCACTTTATTAAAAATTGTAACTTTATGAGCAAATAAGTATATAAATCCTGTGTAAATGAAATAAACGAAAAATGAGAAAATTAAAAATAAATTTTTCGCAAGGCTAGTAAAATTAGAGGCAAAATAGAACGATACAAATTAGATTTAGGAGTGTTAATTTTGCAAAAAGGGAAGGTGGCACAATTTTACTATCAGGCGGAGTCTCCCAATCTTGGAGGTAATCTTCTTTCCATCGTATGGAAAACTGATGGTGCATAGACTTTAGCTTTTCCCATCTGTTAATCAGGAATATATCTTGATAGTTTACCCCAGGGAAGGCTATTATGGGAGCACCTCTTAGAAAATGTCCTGGAGTGAGTGCTGTCAAATCTGATGGGTCTTCTGACAGTGCAGAGATTGGCCGAGAATTAGGTACACCTTCTATTTGAGCTAAAAGAGTAGAAAATTCCTCGAAGTTAAATTTTTGGACTTCTGCTATTTTTTTAAAATGAAATTTGAAACTCTTAACAGCGGCTTCCCATAAGCCGCCCATATGTGGTGAATGCGGAGGTATAAATTTCCACTCAAACCCATGGGTTACATATTTTTGAGCTATGTCCTGTGCTGCTGTTTTAATGAACTTAGAAAATTCTCGTTCAAACGTTCGACTGGCACCTAGAAAGTGCCTGCCATTATCAGTTGTTACCCTATGGGGGAGCCCCCACCTCCCAACGAAGCGAGCAAATGCCGCTTGGAACGCATTTGACGATAAATCAGAACACGCTTCTAAGTGAATTGCCTTAGTGCTAAAACAAACAAATACACAAACGTATCCTTTCATTGTGCTTGATCTTCGTAGGGACGAAGTCTTGAGTTCAAACGGGCCAGCAAAGTCAATTCCAGTAGTGTGGAAAGGTGGTGAAAAATTACATATCTCAGCGGGAAATGGTGCCATTATCTGCGAGCACGATTGCTGCTTGTGAATAATACAAACTTTGCAGTGGCGTATAGTGGCTTTGACTCTAGGTTTAAGTCTGAAAATGTAAGATTCTGATTGCACCATTCTGCACATCTGGCTACATTCGGCATGAGCGAGAACTTCGTGCAAAAAAGTAAGGTATAAATGGCAGAATCGTGAGTTTCCGGGTAATATAATGGGAAAGCGTTCGTCATATGGTAGATATGATTGAGCTAATCGGCCATTAGCACTCAAAACTAAATCTGAATCAAGAAACGGGTTTAAGTTCTTCAAAGAGCATTTGTTGGGTAGAGTGTTTTCGTTTAATAAAATATTGTACTCTTCTTCATAAAAGGTTCTTTGAGCAAGCGAAATGAGACGCTTTTTAACAAATTTCATTTCGTTTTGGGATACTCTATCACAAGAAATATGTGTAACACATCCACTTTGAGTCTTTTAAACATTTGTTAAAAAATCGAAAGATATAGCATATAACACGTAGGGCTCTGCTGTATGAAGAGAATCTAGTCAGAATTTCAGTTTCCCGAACTTCTGTGTGTAGGGCCTGAATTTCGTTTTCCTGATTTTCAACATTTTTCTGC
The DNA here is from genome assembly GCA_916610165.2 of Gymnosoma rotundatum. Classification (NCBI taxonomy): domain Eukaryota; kingdom Metazoa; phylum Arthropoda; class Insecta; order Diptera; family Tachinidae; genus Gymnosoma; species Gymnosoma rotundatum. Next base: position 75,894,834 of record OU744337.1, read on the forward strand.
GGATTTCGTTTTGGCCATTCCGATGTGGTTTTATTTAACCATGAAGGTCCATGCTACCAGAGATAAATATTTATAAGATCTTGAGGTCCACAGCCACGTGTCCCCAGGTCAGCTGGGTTATCGTGAGTTGGGACATGTCGCCATATTGCGTTGCACAGCAAACTATTGATTTGAGAAGTTCTATTCGCTACATAGGTTTCCCATGAAGAAGGTGGCTTTGATAGCCAACCTAACACTATAAACGAATCTGTCCACAGATTTATTTGACTAATATCAAGCTTTAGAGAGGCGACTACATATTTAACAAATTGTGCTAGAAGAAATGCGCCATTAAGCTCTAATCGTGGGAGACAAACAGTCTGTATGGGGGAAACTTTGCTTTTGGTAACTAGCAAATTTGTATACGTGTTGTGGGAATTAGTTTGACATCTTATATATAATGTGGCACAGTACGCTGCTTTTGAAGCGTCTGAAAACCCATAAATTTGAATTGTACCCGAAGGAGTGTACTGAAACCAACGTGGGATAGAAATTGCTTCAATGCGCATGAGATCTTGCACGAGCGTGTTCCATTTATGCAGGGATTCTGCAGAAATGTTGTCATCCCAGTCTAACCCTCCTAACCACAATTGCTGCATGAGAATTTTCGCCCGAATGACTACAGGTGTTAGCCATCCAGCGGGATCAAAGAGCTTTGCAACAGAAGAGAGAATCAATCGCTTTGTGATCTTTTGAGACTGTTCAATGGGAGAAAAATTGTATGTGAAAGAGTCAGTGAGCGCATTCCACTTTATACCAAGAGTTTTGGTATCACTTCTGTGGTGGAACCGAAGAAAGTCCAAATCATAAAGATCTTCCTTCGGTAAATGTGCAAGTAATCGTAGATTATTTGCAGTTATCTTTTTTAACGGGAAACCTGTTGATTTTAACGTTTTTATGAGTTGATTTTTAGCAGATAGGGTTTCTTCTATGAAATAGCCACCAGTAAGAACATCATCGACATAAGGTTCTGTGCGCAAGATAGATGCTGCTTTGGGAAATATGGATTCGGAATCGGTCGCAAGTTGCAAAAGGGTCCGAACCGCGAGATAAGGGGCACAATTTACACCAAATGTTACTGTTTTCAGTTGGTAATCTTTAATTGGGCCATCCATTCGAGGTTGAAACAAAATTCTTTGAAAGGGTCTATCTGCCGGGTGTACCTGGATTTGGCGATACATTTTCTGTATATCATTACTGAAAACATATTTTTACTTCCTCCAATTGAGAACTATAGATATTAACTCACTCTGTAAAGTTGGGCCTGTATGTAAAATGTCATTGAGCGAAAACTGAGACCTTGTTTTCCTAGAGGCATTAAAAACGACTCTTACTTTCATTGTTTTATGTTCTGGGCGAATAACTGCATGGTGCGGTAAATAGAACTATCCGTATTTACATTGGGAAACAATTTCACATGATGGAGTTTCTTCCATGTGGTCAAGAGTAATGTATTCATTTAAAACAGTATTATATTGCGCTCTAAGTTCGGGATCTTTGGCTAGGGTCTTTTCCATGCTCGAGTATTGAGCCAAAGCTGTAAACCGAGACGACTCTAAAAAGACTTTTTCGGGATATTCAGCCTTAAATGGTAGTCTTACAACATATCTCCCATCCTCATTTCGTGTGGTCGTTTTTGTGTAAAATCGTTCACAAACATCATCAACGAGTGATTTTAGTCGAGTCTCAGGTATTTCTTCCTGTTTCTAAAGTTTCCGCAAGATATTGCTAAGTTCAATATTATCTGATGGAACTACTGATGTTCTGAAAGCTTGAATCGTCTGAGGTTTTTGGGACCACTGAGAACCCAGCCAAAGATGATGTTGTAAGCAGAAGCTTTGCCACTAACATTATTTTTAATAACCTATAGATTAATGAAATGCTTATAATCACTGCCTAGGACAAAATCTTTTTGAGATGTTTTATTAAAGGTCGAATCTGCTATATATAACTTAGTTAGTTCGATTGAATAAGGGACTTCGAACGAGTAGGCTGGAAGATATTTTGCTACTCTAGGCAATATTATGGCTTTAATATGGATCTTAAGAGCGTGTCTTTTTGCATACAAAACCAAGTTGCACTCTTTACTTGCCGAATGTTTTTGGCCGCCGATACCAATAATTTCGAAATGAGACTTTTGATAGGGTATTTGAAGGCGTTGTCTTACTCTTTCAGTTAAAAATGTGCGTTGAGACCCAGGGTCTATCTGAAAAAGTGCAGTATGAAATAAATTGTTCATAGAACAATTGGGTTGTATATTCCGCGATGTGCTAGGAAGTTCTTCGTTTCTTACAACTTTAGAATCTGTTGTGAGAGATTTTGATTTAATTCCCGTGATATCGTTTGAGCTGTCTCTGTGCCGAGTGTTTTCGTAGTTTTGAGTTTTCTGTTTCATACGTAACAGCGTGCAATGGAGCTTCTTGCAATAGAGACATATATGTTTACTACTACAATTTGCCTTAAGGTGAGATAAAGCTAAACATAATATAAATTCTCTTGTCTGCGTTTTTGATTTAGATGGGTTAACGATAGTAAAGCAATATTTTGATGTTTTTATACTATCGAGGCGTTCGACTGCTTTATACCTATCTGCGAGAAATTGTGACATCTGGGTCCACTTTGGAAGCTCGCGGGGATTTGTGAGTGATTGTTCCCAAAAGCGCAAGAGTCATGTCTGGGAGTTTAGTCGAAATCAAGCGAATGAGAATTGGGTCCCAGCTTTTCACTTCAACACCAAGAGTTCTCAGTGTCGCTAACGAATCATTAACAGATGATTGTATTCGTCTTATAGATTCACTATGCTCATTTTTGGCCGCTGGAATATCAAAAAGGATCTTTATCTGATTATCGACTAGCACACGTTTGTTTTCATAACGAGTTTTGAGCGCATTCCAAGCGAGTTCAAAATTTTCATGCGATTAGGTATATCGCTTCACTATGGCGCCTGCCTCACCCTTCGCTTTATTTCGAAGGTGATAAAGTTTCGTGACTGGGGTGAGCTTTGTGTGGTTAATGTACACGTCTGTGAACATGTCACGAAACGAAGGTCATTGCTCATAGCTACCTGCAAACACTTCTGTATCACAGGGAGGGAGTTTTATACAATTTACTGAGCTTTCCTGGGAGGTGCAGCTGTAGTATGCTTCTGTACATACTTCAAACCTTTCTGTGGCCTGTTGCCTAAATTCGGGTGTGACTTCCGAATTCCTTGTCAATTCAACACATTCGTAGGACGCATCTACTCTACTCCATCTTGCATCCAAATCCTTTAACTTGACCTCCAGAATTGTCTCACTGTATTCTTTTACTGGGGTTCTATTAAATTTTTCACAAAATTTCAGTAGGTGATCACAATCAAATTGAAAATGCTCTTTGGGTGTGGGATTAAAATCATCGCGCGATACGAGTACGTTAGGCATATTTCAGCAACTATAGAAAGTTAAGAGGATGGGTAAAACGGGTTTTTCCTTTTTTTCCAATCTATTTAGGGTTAGGGGTGTGCTGTCAAATTGATAATCTGAGAACTTAAGGGCTAAAAGTACTGGTCCTATTTTCCAAGTTTCTTTCCTTTAGAAGGGATAATATAAATTTAACAATATTCGTGATTGAATAATCTGATTCGGAAATTTCCGCTGTAGTTTGGTCGGTTTTACGGCTATCACACACTTCCAAGGGACATAAATGTGAACTGAAATAAAAGGAGCTTTCTTCTCTATATTTGGGTTAAAGAAAGCGTGTAATTTTTTCGCTAGACATTTCCAATAAAAATGGGAAATTAAAAATTGGACAAGATATTCTGTAGAATTTTTGTATATTCGTTGAATAGTGGCTATAGAGTAATAGCACTATATAAAATTTTGCGCAAGAAAATGACCGTAGAAATCGAGCACGAAATATTGTAAAGGTTATTTATACTCAATAGAAAGGGGCTATAGAGTAATAACACTAAAGGGTTATAGATACAAATTGAATATAAATTGTGCCAAATACAAATTTGCATGTGTTTTCTAACACTGAGAATGCAATCCAGAAAATAAATCTTATGACCTTTGCTTATAGTATATACTTTATTATATGGTTGATGCTAATTAAATTTTGTTTTTTATTCATAAAATATTTCCCAAGGCATTATAAATTTGTGTATTAAACTTTACAGATCAATGTACCTTTTTTTGTAATGTAATTCACAATGTATAACAAACAAAAAAAATTTTTTTTTGGTGAAATTAAATTCTTGATATTTAAAAAATTCTCCGGGTGTAACATGTGTTCTATAATATCTCACGAAATTTTTCGGGTGTATGATTGTTCATACAGAATAATATAACGCGGGAATAACGTAGGTTTATCGAACTTTGAGCTGTCTGTTTAGAAAAAATTTAGGGTTCTATTATAGATATATATATATATATATATATATATATATATATATATATTACTCGTAATATGTTTGCCCTTTATTTATTTTAGGAATTAAAATATATTGTTGATTTCAAAAAATTTTAATTTTTTTTTAAATAAGTAACAATTCTCATAACAATTGCTTGAGGTTTAATTTACATTAACTGAAAAATTTAGGAAATATTATTTTATATTTATTTATATTTATTATATTATTATTATATTATTAATGTTCTTATTTTGCTTTTATTTTTTATTACAATTAAAAAAAATTTTTTTAGTGTCCTTATTAGTTTGGAGTTTATTGTAAAATTCTTTGTACATAATTTTTGGGAATGTACTGTAATTATAACATTGGAATCACTAGATTGAACGTTTACCAGTTAAACGTGAAATTAAGTGTGCGCTCTTTTTTTACCCTTTTTGTGCGTTTTTATTACGATTAAGAGACGATATTTATTTTTTAAATGCTTGTTTTTTTTCCCACATACGTGCATATATAGATAAAGAAAGAGAATAACGTACAAGAAATGTCATTCAATCTTTGTTTGCTGGAACGTTCTTTAATATCAACTGTGTACTTATAATTTCTTTTAACTTTATTACTATTTTACTGTCGATTACTTTATTAAGAAGATCTTATTTTCTTTTTTAGTGGACTGTATGTTATTTATGTATATTAAACTATATCTTCTTTACACTCATCAACAGAAATCCAAGTAATGCTATAAACACAATCAAAAGCTACCGACCATCGACTACCGACTACAAAAGTAGCTGGCTACAAAAATAGCCAAGTTGCCAGATACTTAATTCTTTTAACGACCATCGACCACTAACTACAAAAAATAAACATCTGTTTTGACATATGGAAACAAAGACTTCAGTGTATGAAGTGACCACGTCCATATTTGCATGTAAATTGAACTAAACATTTACATTAAACAATATAATAAATGTATATGAACAGTAAAAATTACTATTATATACTTATCAATTTCAATAAAAAACCCAAAAAATAAATATAAATGAAACAAATTAGAAATTTATGAAAAAAGAACTAAATGGAAAATGTCACAAACAAAAAGTAAATGAAAAATGCGTTAAATAAATAGAAAACGAAACATGTATTTTTTTTAAATCTTAATTTAATAATGGCAGCGGTATATAACTACAGCGGCAGGGTATCCCACAAGTATTTTGATATAACTAGTCTCTCTAGGAACTGCACATCGACCTATACCTTCGTATAAGAAGTGGAAAATCCTGTTGAATAAAAACTGTGCGCGCTGCGACTTCAATTATAACTTCACTTTTTTGAAAAAAATCTGCTCGCACGCAGATGTTCCCCCTTCGAGATAAAGTAATAAACTGATGAAAAATGTAAACAAATTAACAGATGATTATTATTTTTCAATGGTGCCACTATAAAAGTTTTTCGCGTTTTTAAAAGATATATTTAATGTATTGCGCTTTTAAAAACACCAATTCATGCATTTATTGTATTGCCACCACTAATCTGTTTTTTGTAGCCAAGAAAAATAGAAATTAGCCTAAGTTGGCTACGGGCTACAAAAGTAGCCGTGTAGTCGGTAGTCGTGTAGCTGCTAAAAGATTTATTCTCATAAGCACGCATGTATTCTATTTTTGACATCTTGTAGTCGATGGTCGGTGGACATGATTATTTTTATAGCATAAATGTTATATTTCTTTAACTCTTCTTTTAGAAAAAAAGTATAGATAATTAAGAAAATGCAAACTTATCTTTATTCTTAGTTAAAAGAGCATGGGATTAGTAATTCACCACACATATGAGGTTTAAATAAATGAGAGCATTTGCTATTTGATTTTCAGAGTCAGTGTTGTCTGATTACGGGTTTTATCCTTAAATCGGGGATCTTAATATCTAAGTGGAGATGAAATTTAAATTGGGGATTGAAGAATTATTTGAGGATATTTTTTTTTTCTTTGGGTATTTTGTTAGGATTTTTTCTTTCTTTAAATTATAGTTTTGGTTATTGTACTTTTACTATTATTGAATAAATTTTGGTTCTATTTTTCTCTTTTTAATTTACATTAATTCAGCTTTTTTCAGCTTTAATATCAATTTTGAAAAACAAATAAGAAATAAGTTGCAAAAATGCTGCGCAAATTTTCACTGAGAATACACATCTTATGTACAAATGCAACATTAACCGTATCCCAATATTCAAATCGAATTTAAAAAACACAGTATTATCGTAGTGGGGATTTAATTAATCTAATTGGGGAAACGGCTCGAAAAAAACTGGGAACCCTGGTCAGAATTTATATAAGCAGAGGTTGTTTTTGTATAATTTATAGTGGTAAATTTTCATATATTTTTTTATCATTTCATTCTTTACGTACCAAAAAATATGTGTAAGTATTTATGTATATTTTAAAGAAATACCTTGTTTTCTGCATATAAGGGTCAACCAAAATATATTACGAACATTGGTAGCTTTATGTTTCTTGAAAATTGATTTTGTTATTCTTTATGCTCTTTATAACTTTACAACTAAACATTTATAACTCCACATATGTATATATGTATTCACTCATGTATGTATGTGCTTATACTCGTACAAAAGAAATTTTTCTTTTCTCCGATCTTGAATTTTTTATTTGCACAAAACTACCGGTATGTAACTATATACATTTGTATGTATTCTGTGAATATACATACATATATTCGGTATATAGGTACTTATACACTATTATAACGGTCCTATTCTGCAACGTTACTTTGTTCTTTACCGCATATATATTTATGTATGCAAATATATTTATGTATTTTTAATTTAAGTTGTAAACACTTATGAATTGTCATTTTTCAATTTTGATTATTTACTAAAATTTAATAACCATGGACAATCACTTAAATTTCGTTTTTAATTACTGTGCTTTAGATCTGCTTGACTTACTCTGTTAACCTTTTTTTTTGTTACTGATGAACTTTAATATTTCAGCATTGATTTACCTCATTTTATTGTAGATTATGGTGAGTATTGTATGTTGATGTTTATTAAGAGAGACTTCTGGTTTCTGTCTGTTGGCTCAAAAGGACCATGAATAAATTAAACGTTAACACGGAAATCGAGTTTAAGTGTTAGAATAATCGTTTCTTAACGGGGAACCTAAAAGAAAGATTATCGAATGGAGTAAATTATAATGGAGCAGTTTGGGGAAAAGAAATAAAAAGGGCGTTAGAATTATTTCTTTTCAATAAAACAGGTTTATTTATAATAGTCACCTTAGTAGATATTCTGATGAAGGTTTGCTAAGTAAGTTTAGATGACAAAACCAGTCCAGTTGCTAGTACTGCTCAATAGATAATAACATTAAGAAAATAAAATCGCTACCTTAAGGCGCGAAATGTTTCGGCAGATGTAACCTGCATATGCGGTTGGAACTTTTGGAGATTTTCTAGTAAATCAGTATGAGCAACTGTACAGGTTTTTTTTCTATTATCATTTACATTAGGTTATTCAGGTAAGTATTTTAAGCGCTTTTCTTATGATTAACATTTGGTAAATTTAAGTAAGTATTAAAAGAGTGAATACAAATTAAAAAATAAAATTATCGGTGAGTATAATTAGGTTTAGTATTAAAGTATTAATAAGTATAATTGGGGTAAATATCAAAATATATGTAAGTATAAACAATGGTAATAATCAAAGTATTAGTAAGTATAAAAAATGGTAAGTATAATTTCCAACAAGGTTATGATCCAGCTACCTTATAATTGTTTATCATATTCAGTAATATAATTAATTATGTAATATATATATATATATATACATATATATATATATATATATATATATATATATATATATATATATATATATATATATATATATATATATATATATAAAGGTTTATGTCCAACTTAGCTTGGACAATGTGAATGTATGAGTGTAGAAATTAAGCGAGAAAAATTTATTTAATATGACCTACGTATATGGCCCTATCTTTTAAACAGTTATATTCAAACACTTAATAGTTAGACAGAATATCCACTACCCTGTCTGGTATAATACGAAGAAGAAATACGTAAAATTATAAATTGAAGTGTGTTACATATTTTATGTAATTTGATGTATAAGGCTAATCTATTATACCATTATTGACAGACGGTTTAAATTTACAACGATCTGTATTGTATATAACCTTGAAATTAAAGAGTGCCCCTATAAAGCATGTAATTTAATGTATATGGTCAATATTTTAAAATGTTATAGCAGGAAAGTAAATTTACTGTAACAAATAGCAAATTAGAAATTAAAAATTAAGGGTATCCCCATAACTGATATAATTTGATTTATATGGCCCTATTTTTGAAACCGTTATTTACAAAAACAATTAGACAAAATGTTCATTACTATATCCGGTATTATAAGAAATATAAATATTTAAAATTATAAATTAAAGAGTGTTACAATAGTTTATGTAATTTGATGTATACGACAAATCTTTTGAACAGTTAGAGCAAACGCTTAGAATTTAAACAAATTTTGTTCTACTGTGTCACCAATAATAAAACTTGCTTTTAAGTTTGTCTGTTTTGAAGTCGGTTTTTTGGCAAAAATTATTTAAGTAAGTATATAGGAGGTGGGAATACTGCAACACATGTTGAAAAGCCATTAAAAAGCCATTTAAAAGCCATTAAAAAGCAAAGGTCAAGAATGAGGGTCATTAAAGTAATAAACAAGTGTGAGTGTAATAAAAGTCAAAGATAATGATCATTAAAACGTCATAAAAAAAAGGGATTGACAAGTTGAGTAAGAATTTATGAGTGTAATGATCTTATGTGTGTGTGGAAAGAAATGTAGGTCAGCATTTCTAATAATGCACTGTGTAGATAGAGACTAAGAAGTGGACGAATATGTGTGTGTGAGATGAAATTTTTTAAGGGTAATAAATTCTTGAAGTGTGAAGATCGGTTGTGTTTTTATGCATGTGGTAATGTTCTTAATTATTAAAATGAAAATGTGAAGTGTTAGTTGATATGGGTTGACATATTGAGTAAGAATTTATGAGTGTAATGATCTTATGTGTGTGTGGAAAGAAATGTAGGTCAGCATTTCTAATAATGCACTGTGTAGATAGAGACTAAGAAGTGGACGAATATATGTGTGTGAGATGAAATTTTTTAAGGGTAATAAATTCTTGAAGTGTGAAGATCGGTTGTGTTTTTATGCATGGGGTAATGTTCTTAATTATTAAAATGAAAATGTGAAGTGTTAGTTGATATGGGTTGACATATTGATGAGCGTGATATTCAGATTAAGGTTTAGTGTAATGTACAAGCTCATGTACATATATGAACACAGCAGACACACATATTGATAAGTGTTAAAACATGCTAACAAGTGGAGTTATAGATAGAAATATAAATGTTTTACACATTAGGAAAAAATAAACAATCTAGGAGAAGATCATTGAATTTAGATTTTTGGTTTTTGTTAAACAAAAGCGATATGTGATAAGAATGCTAAAGAAGAATTTTGTTTTTTTATTTTTATTTAATACTTTTGTATATTTATTTATATTTATGTAAATGTTTTACATTAGAGTGGTTCTCATGCTATAAATACTTTATTGGTATTTTTATTCATTATAATTATTCAATAATTTATATTTGTAAAATTTTTTTAAGATTTTTAAGAAGAATAAAGTACAGTTGCAGTCAAATACTTGAATTGTGTTATAATTGTATGAGTATAGAAAGAATATAGGTCAAGGGAATTTTTTTTTCAAAGAGTAATAAATTTTGACAGCTAATTGCTTATTAGTTTTGATTTAATTTAATAAATTTTGTATCTTTGTAGAACACTTAAATACTTTGTATAAGTGTGGTTTTCATGCTACATACACACACACACACACACACACACTTCGCAAAAGGGTTAGTCCTAAAAATTATATAAAGTATCTAGTGCTAAGAATTTAATATTAGTATATCGTGTTTGCTTAAGAAGCCAGTCAGTCAGCTAAAAATAAGTGAAAAAAATGTCTTGTAAAAGTTTCGTGTGTTATATTTGTGGAAACAATTACGATACAAACCGTTCTCTAAAAATACATCTAAAGATTCATAGTCCCTGTGTTTATTGTTCTCATGTATGTTTAACATACATAGAGAAAAAAAATCATGCGAAATTGCATGATGTTAACCGACAAATGCCTCTGCAGAATCAGGATATGCCATCAACGTCCACTGCGTCCAGGAAGCGTAAGCTAAGCTCGGAATCAGCTCCATATACTCCCTTAAAACTACAACAAATAGAGGAAAAATCTATGGTACAATGCGAGGATTGCAATATTGATGTTGAATTTAATCATTGTGCAGACATACATCATAAATTGAATATCTATAAGGCGGTGAGAAGCACAGTTCACTTAATGAAAAGTAAGTTCCAATCACGCCTTTTAACGTATCGTTTCCCTAAAAATGATAGCAATTTGAATGTTGAAAGCTATTTAGAGGAAGGATATAACCTTTTAAAAAAACTATTGAATGCTAGTCTGGCAGATCAAGTTATTGTTAAATTTAACTTGGAATTAGCAGCGCGATATAAATTGCCAGCTAATGAGTCAAAACCAGAAACGGTCATGTATCACGTGACGGAAATGATGCGTTTATCAAGAGCAGATGATGTGGATACAGCTTTAAAAATACATATTGAAGCTATAAAAACAAAAATGTCTGAATTTCAGGAAAGAGATTCAGGGTGGACACTCGTTCAGCTCAAGTGGCTGGACATAAATATAAACAAGGCATCACCGATTTCTGGTTCACAATATGTTCCTACACCATTAAAGTTGGCGAAAAAGAAATGCATTATTAATGTCAGAAACAACGACAATTTTTGTTTTAAGTGGAGTATAATAGCAGCATTGTACAAGGGAGATAAAAAGATATTAAACCGCCCATCGACTTATGGAATTGATGACATAACCAATGCAATGATTAGCTTGGAATGTGGACGCGTATTGAATTTTAGTGGCATGAAGTTTCCAACGGATATTAAAGATATTAAAATGTTTGAAAAAAATAATAATGATATAAGCATCAATGTGTTTGGCTATGACCATAAATCAGAGACCACAATTGGACCTTATTATATCACAAGCACAGAAAAGCAGCTGCATATAAATTTAATGTTATTGGAGAGTGAATGTGGCGAAAAATATCATTTTATATTGATTAAAAATATATCAAGGTAATACATTTTACAATTGTTTTTATTTTAATTTTTTTATCCATTTGTGGAATTACAGATTTTAATATTTTAAATTTCTTTCTAGACTACTAGCAGGTCAAATATCATTGCATCACGGACATACGCTTATTTGCAATGCATGCCTCTACTATACATACTTGCCAGATAGAATGGCAATACACAAAGAAAAAGAATGTGGTGGATGCATTACAAAGATGCCGCAAGGGGAGAAATCATTCCTTAGCTATAAACATTTTGAGAGGCAGATGGATGTCCCCTTCACCGTCTATGCTGATTTTGAATGTATACAGGAAGATATAGCTGTAAGTAGTGATAATCAAAGTAGTTCTAACTTTATTAATAAACATATACCGTGTGCATATGCTTTTAATATTAACTGTAGCTTTAATAAGAATTTAAATAGATTTAAAATTTTTGTAGATAGTAGTAAGGATGTAAATGTAGGTAAACACTTTGTTAATAATTTAATTAGGGAATGTAAAGATATTTATAAAAAACACTTTGAGAAAATTGTTCCTATACATACCTTAACTCCCTTAGAAAGAGAAAATTTCAATTGTGCTAAAAATTGTCATATATGTGGCAAAACTTTAGGTAATGAACCAACTGTTAGGGATCGCTGTCATATGTCAGGAAAATATAGAGGAGCAGCACATAATTCATGCAATTTAAATTATAAAATTCCTAATTTCATACCTATATTTTTTCACAACTTTTCTTCATATGATTGTCATCTATTTGTGAAAGACTTATTGAATTTTGAAGGTGAGACAAATGTTATACCATTGAATAAAGAACAATATATTTCTTTGTCTCACAAAATACGCATCTATAGTGATGAGGAAATTGAGAATTTGTTAAGTGAATTACGTAGAGATAAAATTTCTAAAAATATTCCATACTCTATAATTCAAAAAGAACTTGATGAAATTCGTAAAGAAAAAGAACAGAAAAAAATCGAGCTAAGATTCTTAGACTCTTATAGATTCATGGCATCAAGCTTAGATGTTTTAGCTTCAAATTTAGCTGACGATGACTTGATGTCAGTTCAGATTCCGAAGAGTTTAACCTTATGAGGCGAAAGGGTGTTTTTCCTTATGAATATGTTAACACTTTTGAAAAACTTAATGAAAATGCACTTCCATCAATTGAATTATTTTATAGTAAACTAAATGATAAGCAATGTTCAGAAGAAGACTATGTGCATGCTCAAAATGTATGGGAAAAATTTAATTGTATTACTCTACGGGACTATATGAAAGTATATCTAAGAACTGATGTCCTCTTGCTAACAGATATTTTTGAAAACTTTCGAAGTGTTTGCAAGAGAATATATAATCTAGATCCATCTCATTACTACACAATCCCCGGTCTTTCATGGGATGCCATGCTAAAATATACACAAATTGAGCTAGAGTTACTAACGGATCTAGAAATGTATAATTTTATCAAACGCGGGATTCGAGGTGGCCTTACTCAGTGTAGTAAGAGATATAGTAAAGCAAATCATAAGTATTTAAGTAATTATAATGCAACAAAACCTTCTGAATATATTTTATATTTAGATGCAAATAACCTCTACGGTTGGGCTATGTCAGAATCTCTCCCATATGGAGGTTTTACTTGGACAAATGATTTTATACATCCAAGGGATATTTCGCCTAATTCCGAAATAGGTTACATTTATGAGGTTGATTTGACTTACCCTGTAAACTGTCATGATCGTCATAATGATTTACCATTTTGTGCTGAAAACAAAATTATTGGAGGTAGTAAGCATGAAAAATTGGTAGCCGATCTTTCAAATAAGAAAAGATATGTGATACATTATAAAACACTAGAACAATAAATAAATAAATAATGGATTGGTTTTGGAAAAAGTTTATCGGATTCTCCAATTTAAACAGAAGCCATGGTTAAAAACGTATATTGATTTAAATACAGAGTATAGAAAAAAATCTAAAAATACCTTTGAAAAAGATTTTTATAAGTTATTAAATAATGCAGTGTATGGTAAAACCATGGAAAATGTTGATAAAAGAAAAGATGTTCGATTGGTTAGTGAATGGGGTCACACTAGCCGCAATCATCTAGGAATTGGAGAATTGATTTCAAAACCTAATTTCCATAGCATATCACAATTTACAGAATCATTGTGGGCAATACAAATGAATAAAACCACTACATATTACTCGAAGCCAATTTATTTAGGTTTCTGTGTTCTGGAGTTATCAAAATGGAAAATGTACGTGTACGATAAGGAGCGTTTTCCTTACCGGCAGCAATATAGAGCAACTTGGTAATTTTAAGTTGTTATCTATACGCTACTAAACTTAAATTCTGAGGCACTACAAAAACTTACTTGTTTCTATAGAAATTGCGACCGTATAAAATAAAAAACACCCGATTTATTTCACTTCAAGATTAACACTGTTTTATTATTTCAAAAAATATTCTTTTTTGCTTAAAATAACATTACCAATGTACATTCTTTAACAAAGGGCCACTGTTTTTGTTGTTATTATTTTGTTGTCACTTCCAATGTACTTATTCAACTTCTTTTATGATTTATATTTAAATTACCAAAACAATATTATTATGTATACATATTAGTATACAATTCAAGTAAATGCATTCTTTTTAACAACAACAAAACATACTAATTAAAGAATTTAAGTAACAAACAAGTATAAAAACTAACGGGATATGTAACAAGAATATGAACAGTGAGCCACTTTGTGATAAAATATGATAAAAATACAGTGGTACAAAAGAAGAAAAATGTTATGAACTTTAATTAACAGAATAAAGCAAAATTAATTAAATAAAAAATAAATATAATAAATAATATTTATGCGTTGACCTAACATGCCGGCCCCATTGAAAGGACACTTTCAAGATGAAATTAATAGAGCCAGTCTGTGGATAGGGCGACGTATAACTCCTTTAGCTGTTTTGATATCTACCACTCTTACACGTTCATCTCTGCCATATACCACGTTGATGATCTTGCCTAAGAGCCATTTTTGTGGAGGTAAGTTATCTTCATAAATGAGAACCAGCGCACCAGTAGTGATGTTTTTATTGGAGACTGTCCACTTATTTCTAGTCTGGAGCTCATTTATATAGTCATGGGACCACTTCTTCCAAAATCGTTGCTTGATGGCACTTATTCGAGCCCAATGTTCTAAATGGTCGATTGGCTTTGATGAAACATCTCGTTCTGGCAATGCACGAAGAGCTGACCCAATGAGAAAATGGCCTGGTGTGAGAGCTTCAAAGTCACTTGGATCGGATGATAACGGTGAAATGGGCCTCGAGTTCAGGATAGCTTCAATGCCAACCATTGCTGTTGCGAGCTCTTCGTAAGTGAGCCGTGTGTTGGCCAGTGTTTTCGAGAGATGACCCTTTGCCGATTTAACAGCTGCTTCCCACAATCCACCAAAATGAGGAGCTCTGGGGGGAATAAAACGAAAATTAATAAATTCATTACAACAAAAGTTCATAATGGCATTTGCGTTGATGGGATTAAATAAAAACGATTTTAATTCTGCCAACTTCGAGTTTGCGCCGACAAAATTTGTTGCGTTGTCGCAGAAAATATCTGTGGGCAGACCTCTTCGACCAACAAGCCTTTTGAGAGCAGCTATAAAGGCATCTGTTGACAGATTCGAAACCACTTCAATGTGTACTGCCTTGGTTGCAAGACAAACAAAAACAGCAATGTAGGTTTTATATGGAATCTTCCCTCGTATACGATAATATGTGTTGACTGGACCGCAAAAATCTACGGCACATCGGGCGAATGGTCTACCAGGGTTGAGCCGTTCTACTGGTAAGTTTCCCATCATTTGTTGAAGCAATTTTGGCCTATAACGAATGCATTGGACGCATGAGTTGACAATTTGACGACAAAGGTTTCGGGAATTGATGATCCAAAATTGTTGACGGATAAGCGACATAAGAGCCTTTGGTCCAGCATGATAGTTACTAATATGGATATGACGTATATAGCAAATTACGAAATGATTTTTGGCAGGCAGTATTATAGGGTGTTTCTGACCTTCAGAAATTGCAGCATACTCTAATCGACCGCCGACTTTGAGCAAATTAAAGCCACTTGAAGCATCAAAAAAGGGGTTGAGACACTTGAGAGCACCTTGCGGATCTTTTTTCTTTACGGCTCGTATTATGTCATCTTTAAAATAGAGCTGCTGTATGTTGAAAACTATGCGAAGTAGGGCATCTTGGAGTTCTTGGGGTTGTAAAGAGTCAGTATTTAAGAGATTAGTTTTATATTTTTGTGAAAAACGAAGCATCCACGCAACAACACGAATAATTTTCAAATATGAGCTGTATTTTTCAATTGATTTTAAGATGTAATTAGATTTAACTTCTAGAAAAAGCACCGTTTTACGTTTCTCCTTATTTATTTCGTCTTGAGCTTCTTTTGAAACTTCAGTATACTTATTGGCTGGCCATTGGGACGAATTCGAAGAGAGAAACGAAGGGCCAATGAACCAGATAGATGAAGCGAGTTCTTGTATTGTTGAGCCGCGAGACACGATATCTGCTGGATTACAATGCGTCGGTACATGTCGCCAAATACATCCATTCGTTAGATCTTGAATTTCAGATACTCTGTTGCCAACAAAAACGGATAAAGTTGATGAGTGCTGCTTGAGCCAATGAAGAACAATTTGCGAATCTGTCCAGAGAATTACCACGGGAGCTTTGGAAACGAAAAGTCTTCTAATTTTTGAATATAGCTTTGCAAGAAGTTGAGCTCCACACAATTCTAATTTGGGCAAAGACTTTCGTCTTGTAGGAGCAACTCTAGATTTTGCGGTGAGAAGGTGAACAGAAATATTTCGAAAAGAATCGGTGACACGAAGGTAAAAACAACAACCATAAGCGCGAATTGATGAGTCGCAAAAACCATGAAGTTGAATAGATTGAGCAGAGGCAGCAAGGCAATAGCGAGGAATTTTAAGTGAAGACAACAGTTCAAGATCTGAGACAAAGTTTTGCCAGGCTGTATGTATTTCTTGAGGAATAGACTCATCCCAACCAATTTTTAAAATCCACAATTCCTGCATAATTATTTTTGCTTTGATAATGAGTGGAGCCAAGAGTCCAAGCGGATCAAAGAGCGATGATGAAAGCGAAAGAATTGATCGTTTTGTGATTTTGTCATTCAATTGAGACTTAGGTGAAAACGAAAAGAGAAAAATATCTTTATTTTGATCCCAAGTGATACCAAGAGCATTTGTTATGGATGATTCATCAATATTTAAATCTTTAACAGTTGAGTCATTTCGAAAATTTTGATGGTTTGAGTGCCACTTATCAAGCTGAAAACAGCCTCGCGATAACACTGAAGTAACTTCATTTTTCATCTGAGTTAGTTCTTTCAAAGTATCTGCGCCACCCAAAAAATCATCTACATAAAACGATGATTTAATGGTTTTAGAGCCAAGTTCAAATTCTTCTGAATATTGATCCGCGAGGTAATGAAGACTTTTTACGGCGAGATAAGGTGCAGCTGACATTCCATAAGTAACAGTATTGAGCTGGTATACTTGAACTTCCTCTTCTTCAGAATTTCTCCACAAAATATATTGAAATTTTCTGTCACATGGAGCGATAAGCACCTGACGATACATTTTAACAATATCAGCCGTGATTGCGAAACGATAGAGACGAAAACGAACCAGTATGTTGTACAACTCATCCTGTATTGTTGGGCCAATCATTAAAATATCATTAAGCGATTTATGGGTCGATGTTGCACATGAAGCGTCAAAGACCACTCTTAACTTTGTTGAAGTGCTATTGAGCTTGAAGACACAGTGGTGAGGGATGAAATAATGGGGCTCATGTAACCGTGGGTTGCGAACTAAACTCATGTGACCACATTTTTCATACTCTTCCATGAAGGCCACGTATTGCTTCTTTAAATCGTTGTCGCGAGCAAATCTTCTTTCTTGAGAAGCAAATCTTTTAAGAGCCATATTTTTCGATAAACCTAAAGAGTCGGGAGCATCTTTAAAGGGTAGCTTAACAACAATCCTACCAGTGGATTCACGGCACACGGTATCATCGAAAAACGTTTCACACTCGGATTGTTCTTGTGTTAGAACATTTGAGCCATTATCAACTTCTTCAATTTCCCACAAACGCTGAAGTTTAACATCAATTTCTTCTTCTAGTGACAGCAAACAGGAGCCAAACGTCTTAGGTTGATTCGAGTTGTATCTACCAGCAACTATCCATCCAAATACTGTTTTCAATCTGGGTAAATTAGGACCAAGTTTAATTTTACCTACCGACAATATATCAAAAAAGGTTTCTGTACCAATGAGCAAATCAATCCGCTTGGATTTAAAGAACTCTTCATCTGCGAGCTGGGTGTTCGGTGGCAAATTCCAGGATGAGATATCAAGTTCGGGATCGGGTTGGTACGAAATGTGAGGAGTAATGCAAAACGAGAGCGAGACGTCAAATTCAGTGCAACGAGATTTTACATTTGTGGACGACCTGTATTTGGTTTTAGTGAAACTGTTTCCTATACCAGCGACTTCAGTAGTTTGTTTGGTACGAGGCAGATGCAACTTTTGAGAAAATTCATCAGTAATGAAATTCAATTGGGAGCAAGAATCCAACAAAGCGCGTCCCAATTGATAACGACCAGTAGAATCGCGAACTAAAACCATGGCAGTAGCAAGCAATACCTGTTCAGGTGAGGATTTTTCCATATGGCTGTGGACCGAGGCAGAAATTTCGTTCACGGCAGAGCGAGAAGTACTAGGGGTTGGTTCAGCGGCAGGAGACGAGAGCCCTGGCGGCTGGGGGCGATGAAGTAAACTATGATGAGACCGAGAACAAATTTTGCAATTAAATGAGGATGAACAGCTATTAACTTGATGCCCTTTCGACAAGCAATTTATACAAAGACCCAGTCGTTTAATATTTTCGAACCGAGAAACTACATCCATATCCTTGAAGCGAGAACAACGATTAAGGGTATGATCGGGTTTTGAGCAAAGTGGACAAAAGTGTTTTGAGACCGAAAAAGTGTATCCAGGTTTATAATTTTTAGACTTAGGCTTACCAGCTTGAACATCATTCTTACGGGCTTCTGAATGGGTGTGGCTGCTATCAATCGACTCCAAATATTGACAACGCCTTTCCAGGACCTTAGAGCAATCGTCCCATGAGGGTAGCTTAGTGAAATCCAAGGAATCTTTCCATTTTTTACGGGTATCCTCATCCACCTTCTCCATTACAATGTAGATAAGCATAGAGTTAGCGATGTCATTTGGTGAGCCCAAAGATTGCAGGGAACTATACAAAGCGGAAACGTTATCAACAAGACTACGTAATTGAGCGCAATTATATTTGGACATGGCAGGAAGTTCGAAAAGAGTTGTGATATTTTCCATAAAAATTAGTGAACTATTATCATAACGCGTCTTAAGTCGTTCCAGGGCCTTTGGGTAATTCTCATTTGTAATTTGGAACGCTTTGACCGTTTCGAGAGCTTGGCCATGAAGGCAATTTAGCAAATGGTTAAATTTTTCAATATTTGACAGACCAAACTCACGATCAATAACTTGGCTGAACGACGTTATAAAATTTTTGTACTCACTGTACTTACCACTAAATGTGGGCAATTTAAGCTGGGGCAATTTATGGTTGGAAACAGGGAAACAAATTGTGGAGTCTGACATTGTTGTATTTTGAACATCTTCACCAAGCTGTGCCTGAATACTCAATTTAGCTGCTATGTACAAATCCTCAATTTCGGGCCGACCACCGTCTTCTGGATCATATTTCTCTATCTGGGTTTGAAACGTTAAAATCTGCTTAAAGTAGGACTCCAAAATTCCCAAGCGACATTTAAGTTCAGCAGGAGACAGCGTTCGTCCTTCACCCCTACCATTGGCCTCAATTTGATTTTTTATGCGGCTAATACTCTTCTTTGTATTAGCCCGTTGTTGCTTAACTTCCTCCAAAGACATTTAGGGGTTTAATCGAACCAATAAAACTTATTTTATATTTTTGTTGTACCACAAGAGCGCACAAAACTGTCTTAATTTTGTTTCCCGAACAAAAAAAATTTGCTTCTCTTATTATTTTATTGCGTCACAATTGAGTCACTTATCGTTTTTTATTTTTATTGTATTTATTCTTGTCGAACTAAATTTATTCCTTTTTTTTTACCACGAATATTTAAAGTTTATTTGTCCACACGAATATTTAAAGTTTATTTGTCCACTTGTTATTTTGTATTTTATTATTACGGACCGCACAACGAAAAATTATAAAAACAACTAGAATCGTGCCCCACGTTGGGCGCCAAAATGTACGATAAGGAGCGTTTTCCTTACCGGCAGCAATATAGAGCAACTTGGTAATTTTAAGTTGTTATCTATACGCTACTAAACTTAAATTCTGAGGCACTACAAAAACTTACTTGTTTCTATAGAAATTGCGACCGTATAAAATAAAAAACACCCGATTTATTTCACTTCAAGATTAACACTGTTTTATTATTTCAAAAAATATTCTTTTTTGCTTAAAATAACATTACCAATGTACATTCTTTAACAAAGGGCCACTGTTTTTGTTGTTATTATTTTGTTGTCACTTCCAATGTACTTATTCAACTTCTTTTATGATTTATATTTAAATTACCAAAACAAGATTATTATGTATACATATTAGTATACAATTCAAGTAAATGCATTCTTTTTAACAACAACAAAACATACTAATTAAAGAATTTAAGTAACAAACAAGTATAAAAACTAACGGGATATGTAACAAGAATATGAACAGTGAGCCACTTTGTGATAAAATATGATAAAAATACAGTGGTACAAAAGAAGAAAAATGTTATGAACTTTAATTAACAGAATAAAGCAAAATTAAGTAAATAAAAAATAAATATAATAAATAATATTTATGCGTTGACCTAACACAGGTTTTACTTGGACAAATGATTTTATACATCCAAGGGATATTTCGCCTAATTCCGAAATAGGTTACATTTATGAGGTTGATTTGACTTACCCTGTAAACTGTCATGATCGTCATAATGATTTACCATTTTGTGCTGAAAACAAAATTATTGGAGGTAGTAAGCATGAAAAATTGGTAGCCGATCTTTCAAATAAGAAAAGATATGTGATACATTATAAAACACTAGAACAATAAATAAATAAATAATGGATTGGTTTTGGAAAAAGTTTATCGGATTCTCCAATTTAAACAGAAACCATGGTTAAAAACGTATATTGATTTAAATACAGAGTATAGAAAAAAATCTAAAAATACCTTTGAAAAAGATTTTTATAAGTTATTAAATAATGCAGTGTATGGTAAAACCATGGAAAATGTTGATAAAAGAAAAGATGTTCGATTGGTTAGTGAATGGGGTCACACTAGCCGCAATCATCTAGGAATTGGAGAATTGATTTCAAAACCTAATTTCCATAGCATATCACAATTTACAGAATCATTGTGGGCAATACAAATGAATAAAACCACTACATATTACTCGAAGCCAATTTATTTAGGTTTCTGTGTTCTGGAGTTATCAAAATGGAAAATGTACGATTTTCATTACGGATACATGAAACCTAAATACGAGGAGAAGATAAGTTTGAATTATATGGATACAGACTCTTTTATATATTCTATTCAAACAAATGATTTTTATAGTGATATAAAAGATGATTTGAAAGATCGGTTTGATACTTCATCATACTCAGAAAGTAACCTGTTTAGTTTTCCTCTTTTGAATAAAAAGGTATTGGGTATGATGAAAGATGAGACAGAGGGGAAATTTATTACAGAGTATGTTGGTTTAGCTCCAAAAGTTTACGCATATACAATTGACAAGGCAAATGATATAAAAAAGGCTAAGGGAGTTAAAAAGTGTATAGTAAAAACTTATAATATAGATATTTATAAAAATGTTTTATTTTCTAAGGAAACAGTAATGGCTTGTATGTATACATTTACATCAAAATTACACAATATTTTAACTAATGAAATTAATAAAGTAGCTTTAAGTTTTAATGATACTAAGCGTAAAATTATGAATAATAATATAAATACATATGCTTGGTATCATTATCAATTGGATAGTGGTGATGGTCAATATGAATTAGATAAGTTATTAAATGAATTAGAAGACATCAACTAGAAAAAATAAGAACGAGTTGTACATATGAATAATAAACAAGATTTATATTTTAAGCTATATAGGATTAAAAACTAATACTTTTGTATATATAAATGTAGGTTTGATTACCCTCATTGAAATAAAAAACGTTAGATATTTAGTTTTATTTTATAAATTCACTTTTTTAATTATTTATTTTGTATTTTAGTTATGCATTTAATTGCGGTACTCGTATGAGTTGTTGCTCATTTGATGATGACTTATAAACTAACTTAAAATTATTCTTTACATACTTTAAATCATCTTTTGTTTGTACGTCTGCGTTTGTCCCGTTGTTCTGCTTGTGCGTAAGTAAAACTCTGTCATTAGTCTGCGTTCGCTTAACTCATTTATTATTAACCCTTTTAGGATCGCTTAGTCTGTCTAGTGTTCATTCCTACATTCGGCCCTCCTGATGATGCATTCGTCCCGAATGTGGAGCTCCAGGACTTCATATACTCAGCGACAGTGGAACATTTCCTGGAACCTTCGCCCTCTCCGACTTTTTCGACTTCGTAGCGCCCATGATCCAATCTTTTAGTGACTTTGTAGGGGCCCAGAAACTTTGACTTTAATTTTAAACCTGCACCAAATTGTGTCCGCTTAATGGCGACCAAATCGTTCACTTTATACACCTTTTCCGGCACCCGATTTTTATCAAACGTTCGCTTGTTTTCTATCTGTACTCGGAGAATGTTTTCTCTTGCCCTCATACGTATAGCCTCTCGCTCTTCGTGAAGGTCGTTGATGGCTGCTTCTTCCAATAACTCTTGTATCTTCGGATCGTCTTTCGTTTTCATAGTAGTACCCAACAAAACTTCGAACGGGGTGCTACCAGTACTCCTTGAAGGTGAATTATTAATCGTCTTTTGTAGTTTTCCAACGTGACGGTACCAGTTTTGCGGGTTTTCCAAACATAATTTCCTCAACATGGGGACGATAATTTGGTGTATTCTTTCCACCTGCCCATTCCCTCGTGGTACCCCGGTGGCAATTTGTAAATGTTGTATACCTTCCTCTTCACAGTAATCATTAAACTCTTTAGCAGTAAACGCAGTGCCTCTGTCCGTAATAATTCTAACTGGGTCGCCAAATATGGCCGCTTGTTGACGCAACTTATCGACGACTTCACCTGAGCTCGTACTTTTTGTAGGATAGAGCCATACAAATTTGGAAAAAGCATCTACTATAACTAAGATGTGGTTGTAACGCTTCTTCGTTACCTCCATAGGGCCGACATGATCAAGATGATAAGTCATTAAGGGTTTATCTGCCTTATCGATTGGACATAATAACCCTTCTCTTTTTCCCCTCTTAGCTTCTGACATAATGCACTCGACGCAGTTTCTTACAACATTTTCAGCCTTTGCACACAGCTTCCGTATATAAAAGGATTTTCCTACTAAATCGGCTGTCTTTTTTGCCGCATAATGTCCCTGTTTGTGAGCCATCTCTATTATTTCTCGTTCCATGTTTGATGGAATGACAACCAGCTCCTTAGTGGGATCCTTGTGTACAATACCATATTTCAAATAGAAGTCTTCATAACATTGTGTTTCCAAAATTTTACTAACTGCTCTTATCCAATCGTCGTCTCCTTGGGCCTCTTTAATTCTGTGACGTAGACAATCCTCCATCATCAAACAAGAAACTCTACTTAAGGCATCTACATGCCGCATCTTTGTGCCTGCCCTATGTTCAATCGTATATTCAAACTCTTGCAGGAAAAGTGCCCATCTCGACACTCTCAATGGAACGTCCTGTTTTTTCATAGTCATTGCAAATGCATTGCAGTCGGTGACTATCTTGACTTTTATTCCCATTACAAATACACGCCATCTCTTCAGGGCTTCAATTATGGCTAGTACCTCTAGTTCGTAGGAATGGTATTTCTCTTCAGCGGGTGTTGTTTTTCGACTCATGTATTGAATAGGGTGTAATTGACAATCGTCTGAGTCTCTTTGCAGCAGCACGGCGCCATAACCGTATTTACTGGCATCCGTATGTATTTCGGTTTCAGCGCTGGGATTAAACAGTCGCAACACATTCGCGCCAACCAACGCTACCTTTAATTGTTGAACGGCTAAGACCTCATTATCACCCATTTTGAAAGTAACATCCTTTTTCAGCAGATCTGACAAAGGTTTTGCTATCAGCGCGTATCCCGGAATAAAGCGACGAAAGTAAGAAGTCAGGCCCAAAAATCTCTGTACAGCTTTACGATCACATGGGATAGGAAACTTTTCAACTGCAACCGTCTTTTCTCTTGACGGTAAAATCGTAGAGTCCTCTAACACATACCCAAGAAACGTGATCTTCCTCTTTAAAAATTGGCATTTGCTCCAATTAATTTTAAGTCCGTTTGAAGACGCGACTTGTGACGCGGTGAGTGACAAAAGACGTATATCGCTGGCTCGAACACTCGATTGGCACGTGGAAGAAACCATTTTTCAGATCCAAAGTGGTGTATATTTTCGCTTCTTGCATGCGCTGCAAAACATCGTCGATTACAACCATCGGGAAATTGTCTCGTATAATCTTTTCATTCAGCCGGCGATAGTCACAGCACAATCTCTTAGTACCGTCTTTCTTTGGCACCAAAACTACTGGTGATGAATATTCAGAGTGACTAGGCTTTACAATACCCTCTCTTAGCCATTCTGCGACTTGCTCGTCGACAGCTTTCTGATCCGCGATCGACATCATACGTGGGCGATGAAATATTGGAACTTCGTCTTTAAGAATAATTCTCATTTTTACTGGAAACGTCCGCGGTTTAACAGGATTATAATTATCTATCATCTCTAATATCTCTTCCTTTATATTACTCTTCAAGTGATCAACTGCAATCTCAGGAGTTTCAGCGGCAATACATATTTCTCCAAACTCTCTAATAACCTCCTGACAAACACTGCTTGTGACATCGGAAACTACTACTGCTGCTGCTGGCTCGCCTCCCATGTTTGATGACTTGGGAGTGAACTTAGCCCCCTCTTCACCGATCAAAATATTGACAAACTTTAAAATATCGTTTCCCAACACAGCGAAGTATAGAATATCGCGTTCTCGAGCAACGTGGAATTTTACTGGCACTAATATTCCATCTAAATCAATTTCGGTTTCGAACGCACCTATTGTTTCTATTTCTTGTTCACCTATTCCCACCATTTTTTCCTTTCAGCACTGATGTTACCTCCCTGCATCCTCATCAAACTGTCATATCGTACACAGCTTATGTCACTACCGGTATCTATTATCGCCGATACTTCTGCACCGAGTATAGTTACATCTTTAAAAACTCTGTTGGGTCGAACACTGATCTCCCCCTGTGGCTCAGAACTACTATCGGACGACAACGTATGCATGGTGGCATTTGATTTTCTGTCTTTAGCTTCATTCTTAATAGCCACACTTGATTTGCACTCAAACGATTTGTGGCCAACTTCATTGCACCTGAAACATTTTACTTGAACGCTTGTACAAGAATTAGACAAATGTCCTTTAATTCCGCATTTAAAACAACGCCTTTCCTCTTTGGGTTCTACCACGCTCTTGACAAAAACTTTCGGAAGGGCTCCCTTCGAGTGTGACGACTCGGTGGAACGTACCTTTTCGTATATTGTGATTTTCTCTTTTAATTCATCCAAATTTTTCGCTTCATATAAAACAGCTTTATTAGATCCAAAATCGCCTATTCCGTCTATAAAATATTCGATCAAACTTTCATCATCTAATTTGATAGGACTTCCAATTTCTTTGAGACTATAAAGATACTCGCGCAATGTCTCACTTGACTTCTTTTTCCGACCTCTCAACATCTTATGGACCTGTAATGACGACAATTTCCGGCCAAACTCTCTCTGCAAAGCTTGTTTGAGGGAATTCCAACTTCTTATGCCAGGTTCGCTTCTAGCGAAAGTTTTAGCAGCGCCTTTCAACAATTGCTTGGCATATATAAACTTCTGGAGATCGTTCCATTTAACTGCACACGCGCAATCTTCAAATTCTTCTACCCACTGCGTGACCTCTGGAAAACCATCTCCCGTAAATGCTGAAACGGAATCTTGAACGTCCTTCAAAGTGAATGCACCATGGGGTAACATCGCAGCATCATTGGCATTCTCAGAAGAACACTCGTCACGATCAGAATTATTGTCCAATGTAACTTCCAACCCAAAATGTGTCAAAAGTCTATCCTGCAAAACACACTTATTGCCAGTCTTACTAAGTCCTAACTCATCCAATTTAATCCTAAGTCCCTCTACATTTAAGCTCAAAATATCGTCTCTGTCCATCTTGTCTGTCAGGCTCTATACAAACTCAATATATTATTAATTTAAAATCAAGAAAATGTAATAATGTACAAGAAAATGATATAATATTATAAGATAATATAAAAAATACTATATTTATATTTTATAGTTAAAATATTTTATATTTTGTTTACTATGTAGTTCTCTCTCTTTCTTCAAAATTTTTACTCTACTTTCATTGAACTTATTTGTATTTCAAAATTTAATTTTCACAAACTTCTCGTTTTCCGCAAATTTTTTAAATAATTGACTCTAGGATTCAATTGGTTTTGAAAATGCAATTATTAAATTCTTTTTCCCGAACAAATATTAAATTTAATTTTTTAAAATAAAATTTTGGTTTAAAATCTTTACTTCTTTTCTTCTTTACTGCTTTTCTTCTTTTCTTCTTTACTTCTTTTCTTCTTTACTTCTTTTCTTCTTTAATTCTTTACTTCTTTACTTCTTTTATTTAAGTTTTTACATCTTTTCATCTTAGTTTTACTTTACTTCTTTTATTTTAATGTTTCATTAAAAGTTAGAGTAACATCATTCATTAGGAAACCCTTTCACTTTATTGTTTAAGTATATTAAATGTTTATATACGCTCTTTAATTCTTACACACACTTACATATGTACTTTTCTTAAATAATAATTCTTCTCTTATTATTGGTTGCAGCTCCCTGACATTCTTAATTTGCAAATTGCAGACATCAAACAATTCATCTTCATTTATCGGCAAATAAATACTGCTTCCCTCGTACTCTTCTCATCACTTTTTTTCCATAAAATCAGGGTGGGTTTTGTTGAACGCACTTTTGTTGTTGTTTTTACACACACAAAATTTTTGATATTTAGTTTTAAATTTTCTGTCTCTCATCTGTTATGTAGATCAAGTGAATTTGGTTTTGTTTTACATATATTTTTGCTCAGTTACTGCGTTTTTTCATATTATAACTTTGTATGTTTTTTCTTATATGCACTTCTTTTAATAACTACAGTATGTATATGTTTTGAAGAAAACGATGTTGTTGTTGGTGACGTCTTTTCAATGTCTTTTTTTTATGTTTTATTTTAAACAGTTAACTTTTCAGGAAAAGAATTTACACAGTTTTATTTCATGTACAGTCTCGTTAAATTTTTTAGCTATTTTTGCAATTATGATCTTGCATACTTATGTTCCTTAACCACTTATTTTGTACATCAATTTCTTTCACTTTACTTTTATAATAAACGTTTTCTTCACACTTCGTCACAATATTTTGTATTTAAATAATTTTCACAAATTTAGGTACACCGCTTTATTTAGAGGCAATCGTAACTTTTGACTTCAATTCCAACAGTTCTCATCCCGGACGAGCCCCCATTTGTAGGTTTGATTACCCTCATTGAAATAAAAAACGTTAGATATTTAGTTTTATTTTATAAATTCACTTTTTTAATTATTTATTTTGTATTTTAGTTATGCATTTAATTGCGGTACTCGTATGAGTTGTTGCTCATTTGATGATGACTTATAAACTAACTTAAAATTATTCTTTACATACTTTAAATCATCTTTTGTTTGTACGTCTGCGTTTGTCCCGTTGTTCTGCTTGTGCGTAAGTAAAACTCTGTCATTAGTCTGCGTTCGCTTAACTCATTTATTATTAACCCTTTTAGGATCGCTTAGTCTGTCTAGTGTTCATTCCTACATAAATAAATAAATAAATAAATAAAATCCATTTAATTTAAAACAAAACTTTATTATGTCTTTAATTTTACATTAAATTGAACAAAAAGGAAAACAAGGTATGTAATAAAATTGTATAGTAAATTAATCATTAAATAACTTTCTGAACAATTCCTGTTAACGGGGTGTACTTCATCAAGCGATCATAGATAATTAAACAATAAGCATTTGTGTTTGTAGGAATCGGAACCGCAGTCTCAAACTCAATTTTAACATCAATAGGTCCGCTTTTAACCATTTCATTTTGATAGCTTAGATCAATAACGACAATTGGGTTTTCCTTAAACTTCTCACAGGAAAGAAGTGGTTGTGCAGGCTTCATATAATAATTTTGTTGAAATTTTGCATACATATCGTATAAAATAGCATAGCGGTACTCTGTAATCTTTAAATTTAAATCATCGTACGGATAAGAATCTGAATTTAAATGTACTTTTATATTTTTTAAATCAGAGTGAATATATTTCTTATTGTTTTCTAACACGAATAATAGAAATCTAGGCCTCTCTCGGTTAATTGATAGCTTAACATTCCAAATATGGTTTCTTCCGCCAGAGAATGTAGGATTAAAATAACAGTCCTAACTCCGAAATGCTATGGGTAAAGAGATACCATCCTTAATAATCTTCATTATTTGCAGTTTTTTAGAGTCTGAGACTTGTACGTGTGGAATTCTCCACGTAATATTCGTAATCAATAAAGTAAGATTTTCTTTATCATTTGTTGAGTAATAAACGTTCTCATCATTTGAACTCCGTAAAAGAATGAGTTCATGTTTGCTATTTAATATTATTTTATTGAAATCCTCGGCAAATCCCAAAAATAGTTTAAGGGGTATATAAAAATTAAATATTTGCATGTCTAAGTCTCCAGAAACACTCCATCCAGCATTTCTCATCATATTGCTTTCAAATTCATTAAGAGAAACATAGTTTTTAATTGTGCTAGACATTCCTAAGTATCGTGTACGATCAATTTCAACACCATTAATTTCATAACGTATTTCATCAAATAAGTACGCAACACAATTATTTCTTAGTCTGGTATTTGGAGAGTTCTCCCCGTTAGAGTTTTTTATATTTCCCTCTACATATAAGTAGCTTTCACTAGGAAGAACATACAAGTCTTGATTTTGCAGAGTAATTCGAATCTCGTCATTATTCTTAAATGATTGAATGTAGGGTACATAACTATGATAATCCTTTTTTATTATATTCTCATCTGTAATAGGAGTTTCCATAACATTTAGTATATCAGACATTTTTCTTTACTTTTAACTGAAGTAATCTTAAAAATGCTTTATTTTCTTCTGTTAATTTAGGTCTTCTAGCTTTAACAGTTTCTAGTGGAATGTTTTCGCTAACTTTTATTTCCGCCGTTTTATTGTAAATAATCATATTTCCCTTGGTCTCAAATGCAATCTAATTGTTATTTCTTCTCCTCTAAAGTTTATTAAGCGATCCTCTTGGTCAACAATCCAAACTTTAAGATATGTTATTTCCTTCACATTCACTGGTAAATAGATTAGATTATTCGGGATAACGTCTAATTTATAACCTGGAGGAACATCCACTGCAAACTCATGAAGTATGTGTGCTGGAAAATTATTCATATATGCTCCTCGTATTATATTACATTTAACTTGCACAGCATTAACTTTTAAAATATTTACTGGCTGATTCGACAAATGTTTTATACCAGGCTTTAAAACACCACTACTAAAACCAAGTAATCTACCAACAGATCTTTTTCGATCAAAGAAAATTGTATCATGTGAGGATGTTATTTCAATTTGTAGAGTGTTGTTATTGGCTTCAACGACAATTGATTTATTATCATTTTTTTCTTTATATTCTGCGATTATGTAATCAGCTATGTCTTGCAACTCATAAGAACCTTTAGGAATTTCAATTATTTGATCTCCAATATGGAAAAGATTATTATCATAGTCTACGTTGGGAATCGAATTATATGAATGAAAATCAATTAGAGAACATTCATAATCTGCCGCTAACTCTATTGGCGGAAAGAAATTTGCCGTTAAAATTGAAGAATTCCCGCTCAGTGCTAATGTTATTGACATAACGAATGATTGAATGTAAATAAATAAAAAACGCTATTTACAGTTTGTTTTTATTTAATATATGTATTTATTTTAACTTATTACTAGTTTTACAATATTTCATTTTTACTTATCCAAGAATTATGCTGACTTGAAAATCCCAACCATTTTACATATGCTTTATCACCCTTAGTTTTTAATACTTTTTCAACTAAGTATGTATTAGGAAAACGAGTGCGTAGTAACTCCTCTTTGTAAAATCCACCTTTTATTTCATTTCCTTCATAGTCTTCGAGTATGAATGTGACTGGGTAAGTATTTTGTACCGATCTAATTTTAAATATTTCTGTTGTCCAATTTGGTGTATACCCCTTTTCAAAGACGTGCTTATATTTACTAATACGTACATAGTCTCCAACCTTAAACCGTGAAGCTTTAAACAGTTTTAAATGATTGTATACAGTATTCAGTAAATGTTTTTCGTGTTCATGAGTTACATGAATAGGAGCCATTTTGATCGTTCCGTGTATTTTTTTATTATATTGATTAATCAAACTTTTATAAATGCTAATCCATCTATAAGATCCATTGTTACTAAACTCTTTCCACATCATTTCTTTCAATGTCCTGTTGAAGCGTTCAACAATTGAAGCTTTCATAACACTATATGTAGAGTAATGATTTATTGAATGTTTTCTCATTAATGCTTCAAACTCCTTATTAAAAAATTCTTTGCCATCATCTGTCTGTAAATTCCTAGGTATACGCCCCATACGAAATATTTTGCGAAATGCCTTACAAACTTCTGCTGCAGTTTTTGACTTAAGTGATTCGGCCCAAGCATATTTTGAAAATGTATCAATGACTGTTAGCATATATTTAAATCCATTGTTTTTAGATGAATAATTCCCCATTTCTACCAAATCAGCTTGCCAGAGATCGTCTATTCCCTTCATTATAACTCGACGTCGTAAGAACTTTTTCCGCGCTCGTGAATGTAGTTCATTAACTATTTCTCTCTTATCAGTATTCATGTCTGTATAGATTACATATGCGTTGTGTTACTCTGGATTATTAAATATGCTTGCTTATATTATGATAATTTAATTGGAGGTGGTGGTTCCAGCTTTTGTTTTTTTACAACATCCACTTTAATAGAGTTGTTATTAATCCACTTGAAAATATAATCCTCAATCTTATTAAATCTCTCTTCGATACTGTTTATAAAGTCTTTATTTGCACTGTATATCTGATCATTCACAGCTTTTTCAATGATTTTAACATCATTATCAATATCCTTTGTCAACGAATCTTGTAACAATTTTATGTTATTTTTAATTATATTCAACTGGGAATCATACTCCTCTTTAAGTTTCTCCGTTTCATTATTATTGGAAATGTATTGTTCAATTTTATTAATTCTTTCTTCGAACTTGTTTATAAAGTTTGTGTTTGAATATTTCAATGCTTCGCTTATATAATTTTTCAAATCTTCTTGTATACGTTTGATTTCTAAACTCATATAAGTTTTATTAACAGCATCAAATTCGTTCAACGGTGAGGCTATATTTATAATTCTTCTATTTTCTACGCTTATATTGTTCCCATCGAGGATAAAAATAAATTTTTTTAAAAGATTTTTAGTTTTCAAGTCACTACTATGCTTTTTGAAGTAATGGCCAAATTTATCAACAGTCATTCTTATTGTTACTACAACTACTCAATTATGTTTGATTCCTTTAGTTCCTCAATTATTGATAATATCTCATTAGAATGGTTTTTGTTACCAGCTTGTTGTGATGCCACCAACAGCTTTAACCGGTCTACTATTTCATTAGGATCATCCCAGTATATATAGTTTGGTTTATTAAGGTTTACTTTCATTAAACCTTCACCAATGTGAGTAGTAGCAAATAGCTTATTAATTATTTCCTTATATTTATAGCCTCTATTTCCTTTTAGTTGATTATTAGGATCGAAGTTTCTTCTGTGTGCATTTGTATCAAGCAGAATTCGTTTATATATATCTAATTCTGATGAGTCATAGTGTTCTGGTCTTTTATGAAAGAGCAATGAGTAAAGACCAGGAGTTAACGCCCAAGATTTATTTCCAATCGTTATTTTTTCATTACTTAGCTTCAAATCTGAATTTCCAAATTTCCAGTCACCATTTTGATTTTTATGAGGTCCAAATATAGTATCAAGCTTCTTATTTTCATATAAGTCTGTTAAATCAAATTGCCAATCATCGGATTGTGAATAAAAGGATTCATTATCTAAATCAACATCTTCTTCTTCTTTAACATCACTTGTTTTTGACAACGAATCAAAATGGTCTTTTTTCATCGGGGTGCTAGCCACAATACTATTTTTGTTTTTAGTTATAGTATCATGTTTAAAATTAGTTTTTACATCTCGAATTTCTATTGGTTTCAATACCCTTTCACTAGATAATTTAACTAGTTTTTGTAAAGGTTCTGTTAGGGGTTTAAATGTATTTTCTAACTTGTTGATTGTTTCTTCTTCCCCGCGTTTAATAGCTTCAAATTTCTTTTTTAAAATTTCTCTAGATTTTACCAATTCTTTCAATACATTTTCTTCCATGTTTGTGTATAAGAGACTTAATTAATATGAATAAATTATCAAAAATTTTATTAGATCTTTAAACAGCTTCTTCAAACAGCTAAACAGATTCTTCAAACAGTTAAACAGATTCTTCAAACAGCTAAACAGCTTCTTCAAACAGCTAAACAGCTTCTTCAAACAGCTTATTTAAACAATTAAACAGTCGCTTTGTATAGCAAAACACTTAAACAGATTATTACTAATAGTAAAATAGCTATTGATTTGTGTTAAACAAATAACATCAATATTAATTTTATAGGTCTGAAGTAGTTTAACGATTAATTATGACTAAGCTTCAATGAAGACATCGAAGCCTTTTCTATAACGTCCATTACATATTTCATCATCTTTATTTATTACCAAAAATCCATATTTATTACGCCAACATTCTTTACATATGTTTTGAAACATTTTGAAACTCATATCACTTCCAACGTGATCTTTATATATATGCTTAAGATTTAGTTCATCTTGCTTAAACATTATAATTAAGTTTGCATTATCACGTATTAAATGTTTTGGAATGTGTGTATATGTTTGACATAAATAAAAGGAATCAATATCGTTGTGTCTCCCCATACAAAAATATGATCTAATATTATTTTGCTTTTCACATGCAACATCATCAAATATCATTACTGAATTTACTTTAGCATCATCAGGTGATAAAACATCTTCATTTTCCGAAAATGTATATAAGCCCATACCCTTTACCGAAGAAATTAGTTTCCTTAGATATTGATATTTTGGTTGATTTAGTGATTTAGAATAAATGTAAATGTTTCTGAATTTTAATCCATTAGGGCTTTCAATCAAACTAAGCAT
The DNA here is from genome assembly GCA_916610165.2 of Gymnosoma rotundatum. Classification (NCBI taxonomy): domain Eukaryota; kingdom Metazoa; phylum Arthropoda; class Insecta; order Diptera; family Tachinidae; genus Gymnosoma; species Gymnosoma rotundatum. The sequence continues at coordinate 75,928,313 of OU744337.1, forward strand.
AACGTTAGTTTTTCCGCAACTAGATGGCCCCACTATTAATGCTCTTATAGAGTTTGGTAAAAGACAGCTATGTTTAGTTACATTATTTTTTTCATTAAAATCCAAATTTCTCACTAAAATGTTTGAATGTTGTTTTATCAAACGCATCTTTGCAAATGAGGAGTAAAATAAAATAATCATCTTTATCTTTATATTAACTAGTATTCGCCAACTTATATATTTTCAGATATAAATTGTTATAAATGAAGGTGTACACAAAGAAAAATGTTATTGGTAAACAGGTAGTTAGTGGAGAAGGACTAGTAAATAAGCTTATTAATTCACTGCCAACTGAGCTTCATCTACCTGGTTATCAATTTTGTGGACCTGGAACGAAACTGGATAAACGTATTCAACGGGGAGATAAAGGAATCAATCCCTTAGATGCTGCTTGTAAAATTCATGATATTACCTATTCACAAAACACTGATATTAGTAAGCGACATCAAGCGGATAGAGAACTAGCCGAGAGGGCTTGGAAACGAGTAAAAGCTAAAGATAGCACACTTGGAGAAAAAATAAATGCTTATTTTGTTACTAACGCAATGAAGTCTAAAGTAAAATTTGGTTTAGGTGTTAAAATGAATAATCTTAAAAAAACTTGTAAGCGAAACCTTTTTCGCAATGCAATTAAATCAGCAACTATGATCTTAAAAAAGGAAAAACCATTAAATGTTAAAAAGGCAATAAAAACGGCAAAAAAAGTTATTGATGAATCATTTCGTGGGAAAAAATCAGAAGTTAAAATTCCAAGAGTTATTACCGTTCCTAAGATTGGAGGTATTCTACCCCTTGTGCCTATATTTACAGCACTTGGAGCATTAGGTGTTTTAGCTTCAGGTGGCTCGTCAATTGCCAAGTTTATTACTACAGCTAAAAACGGTAAGCAGCAGCTCGATGAGAATAAACGTCATAATAGAACATTAGAGGCTATAGCTATGGGTAAAGGTCTCTATCTCAAACCTTATAAAAAGGGATATGGAATATTTTATAATAAAACGAAAGCATCAAAAAACTAATACAGCAGCTACCCAATAGACCTCTCACCGATGTGGATTTGAAAACGTTTGGAAAGAAGCATATTCCTTGTTTTAGAGGAGTTTATATGAGAGATACACTCCCTAAAACTCCACGCAAAACTGAATGTGGAATAATCAATTTAGACTCTCATAGAGGAGATGGTACACATTGGGTAGCCTACTACAAGAATAATGATTATGTGGAATATTTTGACAGTTTTGGAAATCTTCAACCACCTCTAGAAGTATTAAGATATTTAGGATATAATATAGAATACAACTATAAAAGATATCAGAAAAGTAATTCTTTTATTTGTGGACACTTATGTTTGCAGTTTCTAATAAATTTTCAAATAAAGAAATGATAAAAATGAAAAACTTTAATTTTTTTAATAATTTTTTCTCATTTATTTTCCATTCTTAAATATAATCTATGAATTTTTATATCAGTAATTATTTTTCTCTGCATTTTTTTTCCGATCTCATAACAGAGGCGGGTTAAATCTATTGCTGTATCGCTTTCATGGATTCCTTTAATGTCACCCAATAGGATTTCAGTCTTTCTCATTGTGGAGCATGTTGGTATGAAGTAATTGTAATAAAAATGTAATAACTGTTTCCTTAGAATTCCATTCCAACATACTATTGATGTTAAAAATACTCCTATCCGAATTATTGATTTCCACGTTTCAGGATCAATTTTTATTCTAAATTGTCCTTGCCGGACTATTAAATAGCATACACCCTTTTTATATTTGAAGGTATACTGCGTAGCTTCTTCGCTTGTATTTTCAATTAAGTTAATTGAATGTAAAAATTCTCGCTTAGAAAGCGTGTTGGTGATGTAGTCCTTATAGCTCATTAGGTGGAGCCAATCTTCTCGGCTGAATCCGATAAAATGTTTATCATTGTAGTGAAGCCATATCATCGGTTGAAATCCATGAATAGTTGAAAACCCGCAAACAACTTTTAATTTTAGATTTATAAAATATTCCATCTCAAAAACCATGTCATATATTTTAGGCTGACGTTCTTGAGTAAATTGCAGAGTATTTTTTATTATTTTATTCATTCTCTACGAATCTCAATTGTTGACTATTGATTTTTCAATCCGAAAGTCGCCTTTTAAAGTAGATTTAGAACCCTTGTTAATAAGAATTTATATAAGAACTAAACTTATCAAAATACAATAATCGTATGTATGTATTTATATACTCGTATTAATAAGTAAGAATAATGCAATAAATAATTTTTTAAATATATAAGAATGTTGTTTTATTAACTATAAAATATAGTAACTTCATTTTTTATTATTCTTTATGATTTTCGGATGTTGATGTCAATAGGTTAAATAATTTTTTATACTGCTCAATAATTTTCATCACTTTTAGTTTGTTCTTATGAAAGAAATAACATCCACACATTCCAACTACATCTCCATTTGAATTATCATGGTCACAAGGTATAATGTAATTACTAAAATCTACATATTTATTTTTAAACTCTTCTATTTCTTGTAAATGTTCTTCGAAAATTTCATTTCCAAATTTTTGTAGAAACTCTTCAATAGTATTCATCCTTGTAGTTTAAAATTTCATTTAATACTGAATCAATAGATTAATCATAGTCAACTCTTATAGTTAGAATTTAATTAAAATTGTAAATAAAAAACAATACGTTTTGATTTCATTTTAATTTCCTTTATTTAATTTTTTTCATTTAAATGTATTATAAGGATAATAATCTCTCATTGGAGGAACTGGTTTTAACTCCAACCTGCAGAGTGAGCTATCCCTATTATCACTCGGAGGACATTTTGTAATCATATAAGCGCCTGTAGATAAGAGTTCAACATCTTTGTCGCTCAACGAATTAAACCTCTTAGGAAGGTAAAATATACTTGTTCCCAACTCTAGCACAACAGATTCTCCATATTTTGTTGTTATTCGCTCTGCTCCAGTTATGTGATAGTCTTCTAAATCTATCATATCCCTGATACTAAGTCTCTGCCTTGCATTTAACTTATTAAAAGATGTAATTAATTCCGTGTTGCTGTTCATCGTTGTATAATTTATAATAAACTGTCAAACTTTGTTGGATTTATTTACAATTTATATAAAATTTGCGTAATAAATCGATATATAGTCGCATATATATATGCTTAATTATGAAACTATAAAAGAAAAAATTATTATAACCCTAATTATATTTAACTAAAGTAAGGAAAGACGATTTTTTTTTTTTTTTATTTTTTATTTTATACATATATATTTTTCAATTCATAAATTATTTTTTTTATTTTTAAGTATATATAATCTTAAATCTAATTTAAAAATTAATCTCCCTCATTATTTTATCGCCTTCTTCATCAAAGTAGTCCTCTACAGATAGTATAATATTGTCCCCTTCATCATCATAGAGGAATTCGAAAACTTCGTCATCGAAGTAGTTTTCGTGATATCCCAGCTGGTTGTTGGGGATATCAAAATTCGCATCACTGCTTTCACTACTAAAGCTCAACGAGATACAGATGTCTCCTTCCTCTACTTGGAAAGAAAAGGGGCTTATTGATGATCCTTGTTCATCCACATCGTCCGAGAAAATTATAATGGGATCCGAAATTAATTTTCTTATCATCCTGGAGTTTCGCATTAATACTTTTGTATTCTAATGTTATATATAACTTATTCCTTTAAGAATAAAAGAACAACTAAACACGAATAAATTTTTTATAAAAAAAAATAAAATTTCCGAAAACTAGAATTTTTCAAAATAAAATTTTAATAACCAATTTTATTATAAAATCAATCATTACATTGAAAATGTTATTGCATTAAACCCATGGCATTACACCCAAACGCTAAAGACTCCTTATCAACATATTTATTTGCCCCACATAAAACTTAACGCTCCCAAATATATACAAACCAAGTTTGAAATTCAAGTATTTGACTGCAACTGTACTTTATTCTTCTTAATAGTCTTAAAAAAATTTTACAAATATAAATTATTGAATAATTATAATGAATAAAAATACCAATAAAGTATTTATAGCATGAGAACCACTCTAATGTAAAACATTTACATAAATATAAATAAATATACAAAAGTATTAAATAAAAATAAAAAAACAAAATTCTTCTTTAGCATTCTTATCACATATCGCTTTTGTTTAACAAAAACCAAAAATCTAAATTCAATGATCTTCTCCTAGATTGTTTATTTTTTCCTAATGTGTAAAATATTTATATTTCTATCTATAACTCCACTTGTTAGCATGTTTTAACACTTATCAATATGTGTGTCTGCTGTGTTCATATATGTACATGAGCTTGTACATTACACTAAACCTTAATCTGAATATCACGCTCATCAATATGTCAACCCATATCAACTAACACTTCACATTTTCATTTTAATAATTAAGAACATTACCACATGCATAAAAACACAACCGATCTTCACACTTCAAGAATTTATTACCCTTAAAAAATTTCATCTCACACACATATATTCGTCCACTTCTTAGTCTCTATCTACACAGTGCATTATTAGAAATGCTGACCTACATTTCTTTCCACACACACATAAGATCATTACACTCATAAATTCTTACTCAATATGTCAACCCATATCAACTAACACTTCACATTTTCATTTTAATAATTAAGAACATTACCACATGCATAAAAACACAACCGATCTTCACACTTCAAGAATTTATTACCCTTAAAAAATTTCATCTCACACACACATATTCGTCCACTTCTTAGTCTCTATCTACACAGTGCATTATTAGAAATGCTGACCTACATTTCTTTCCACAGACACATAAGATCATTACACTCATAAATTCTTACTCAACTTGTCAATCCCTTTTTTTTATGACGTTTTAATGATCATTATCTTTGACTTTTATTACACTCACACTTGTTTATTACTTTAATGACCCTCATTCTTGACCTTTGCTTTTTAATGGCTTTTTAATGGCTTTTTAATGGCTTTTCAACATGTGTTGCAGTATTCCCACCTCCTATATACTTAAGTAAGCAATGTGAGGCTGTTCTGTAAATGGATGAACATGTGCGGTTCTGATCAATCGTCAAAGTTACACTGAAAGTAGCCAAAGTATATGCCATAACACCAACCACACCTCGTACTATCGGAAAAAGCCAAGTTAAGTTGAAAAACAAATTCATCTGCCGTAGACTTTCGAATCGATATGCATTGACTGCGAAAATCGATGTACGATTTTACCAAATGTCCATTTATTTCAGTATTAAAAAAATACTTTTCATTTATCGGGACTGATTGGTTTTGATTCTTTGCCACTTACGGAACATTTTTTCTTAATATGACCTGGCTTATAATACTTTCGATTAACAACTGGTGACACCCTTTCATATTACAGAGAAAACATTAAATTTATAAATGCAACAAAGCATTGGAATCTAAATGGGTTTTACATAATAAGTATGTTTTTCATTCACGTTGCATTACTTGTAATTTAGTCTTCGCAAATGATAATTTAAAATTACCAAAAAAGTAGTCAAAAACATCCTCTACAGAGTTAACCGCTTTTCAGGAGCACTTTTTGACGCTACTAAACTTTTTTATAGCAATGAGTTCTGCACTTTTTGACCCTCTGTATTGCTCGTTTAATTCACCAAAATGTGTTACTTTGATGTTATGTTAAAATAAAACACGGTCTTCTTACCACTATTGCACACTTCAAGCGACTAGCCGCTACACATTGGTTTCTTCAGACCTCAGCTGGCAGAAAGACTAAAATCCGCACATATGTACGATAACCCACCTATAGAGCACACAAAAAAACTATTACAAAACTCCAGTCAAAAGCTTTAGCTCGCGTGTAATATTATTTCACTTCTGATTGTTAACTTAAAAAAAAAACCAAGTAAGAGTGCTATACTCTTATATACCCTTCACCATCTATGTAAATCTAGTTTAGTGAAGTAACTCCAATTAAGAAAGGTGACCGAGAATTAAAAAATTAGAAAAAAATTAAGTACCATATATAGAAGTTTACATAAAAATATCATTGGCTCGTAATGGGTTAAGCATTTTTAAAAATTTAATATTTTCTTAAAAATCTCTTTAAAAGCTCGTAAATGATAACTATATTGATATTTAAAAAAATTTAAAAGTTCAGATGTTTTTTTTCTCAATTTTAATTCTCTATAGCCGCCTATACTTGTTCTTTTGTTTGGAGACCGATCTTGCTTTCGACACTATGTCTGGTCGATTGGCGTATTTAAATTTTCGCTAACTGAAGTACACACAGAAAAATATCAATGTAAAAACCGTAAAAAACCAGGTTAAATTTACAATTTTCGAACTCAATTTTGCTTAATGCAGTATCATGTTGATTCAACACGATTTTCTAATAACTAATAAACATCATATTTCCACGCTAAAACAACTATAAATCACGTTAATTTAATTCATATTGAAATAACATGACAGATCCGATTGAATCAAAGTTATTTAAAGTTAAATAAACATGATTTACATGTTGATTCAATATAGTTTTAGGATTGATGTAACATGCAACTCATTTAAAATCCAATTTACAATCAAGTTAAAATGAGCTAAAAAAAGTGTTAAAACAAAATGAATTTCATGTTGTTTCTATAAGATTTTGTCATTGAAAGCTATCCTTTTGAGTCGCTAAAGAAAAATAACAATAAATATGTATATAAATATGTTTTATTATATTTTTTATTTTTCTTAACATAAGTTTTGGAACATAAAATAAATAAAGTTGTCAAATTACAAAAGTTTATTTCTTAGATATATTTTGCCATTGTTAATTGGGAACAAATGCTTAAAAACTTGAACCCAGCTTTTATGCAAAGTGGTAATTAAATATGTTCTCTTGAAGTAATATTGTTACAATATCTTTTTGTGTTCTTTTTCTAGGCTTCAAACCTATAGCTCCACAAGAGTTTTGGTGGTCCACACCTTTTAATATAAGTAACATAGTGCAGTAAGAAATGTGCTTTAGGTTTAAGCGAACCAAAAAGATTTTAAAAAATTTGGTTATGTTCTCTAACCAAAAGTTGAAGAGTTTGCAAGTCACTTTCAGTGTATTTATAATTCATTAAACTATCAAAAATTTTAACCAAAGCAATTAATAACTGCCAGTGTGAATTTGTTTTTGAAACTAAGTCACCAATAATAAGAAGTAAAAAATCTGTTAGATTCCATTATTCTCGAGCAGTCATTTTTAAATTAAATGTTTATTAAAAATATTTAGAGAAAATATTTTGTCGCTAGTAAGCGAGATTAATGTATTAGAAATATCATAAATACAGACGCGTTCAAAAAGGTCGTGCATTAAATCCAATGATATATTTTGAGTTACATGAAATGCTTTAAGGTCATTAAAAATGCCGGTTTCTCTGAAATTATCTAATAAGAGATCAGTTTCGTAGTTTTTTTTTGGTTTCTTAATGAAAAACTAGTTTCAGAACTATCTTTTTGCATTTTACAATGCTCACGACGACAAATTCTACAGAACCTTTTTGTGTTAAATGATTTAACAAAACCCAAAAATTAGTTTAACTCTAAATTGTCACCAAGAACTAAAGCTACTGTAAAAAATAAAGTTTATGTTTCTCCCGATATTGTTATTTCAATTCCCTCCTCCTCTAAATATTTGAGTTGCGTTAAATGAAAAAATGCTTTTTAATTTCTAAAGATTCTTAAATCAGAACTGTTTAATAGAAAATAAAATCAGTTTTTGATATAACTTATTGAAGTAAAGTAGGAATACTATAATATACTGCGGTAATAGATTTTGAATGGGAACCTAATGGGTTTTTTTATTCCAAAATCGTCGAAATATATAAACAATGGAATTACCGCTCTGTTTGAGAATTTAAAGTTTTGAGGTTTGAATATATCCCCGTTGCAGAAATTAGTTCTATTGCTTTCTTGAAGAGAATTTTCTATATGTTGTAATGACGATTAGAGAATTCCGGGCAATTGAAATAATTTTTTTAATTGAAAATGATATCAGTTTTTGATATAACTTATTGAAGTAAAGTAGGAATACTGTAATATACTGCGGTAATAGATTTTGAATGGGAACCTAATTGGTTTTTTTTTCCAAAATCGTCGAAATATATAAACAATGGAATAACCGCTTTGTTTGGGAATTTTAATTTTTGAGGTTTGAATATATCGGCGTTGCAGAAATTAGTTTTACTGTTTTCTTGAAGAGAGTTTTCTATATGTTGTAATGACGATTCTAGAATTCCGGGCAATTGAAATAATTTTTTTAATTGAAATTGGAGTGGCATAAAGCAACAACTATATATTTTCGCATAGAAGTCAGGATTTCCTTGCCTTACTCGTTCTAAAATTTAATTTGAAATAGCAACGCTTATAGTTTTTATAAAGTTGGTTTTCTTTTAATATTTTAAGAAACTTGTGTTCTGTCGGAATTTAAAAAAACGGGTTCTTTAAAAATTGTAATAAATTACAGATGTGTGGAGAGTAGTTTTGAGAGCTCAAAGCTGCTCGTACACATTCTTCAAGATCGAAAAATATATTAGGCATCGTTTTGTATAGCCTGAACCTTTTTTCTTGGAAACATTGGATCCGCATACAAAAATAACGAAAATTTTGACAATTGGTCTCTTAATAGAGCTATTTTAGACCGTAGTTCACTTTCACGCACTACAAATTCATTTTGAATAACATAGGAAAATTTTGATGATTTGTAGATATCAAGTTTTTTGAAAGATGGTTTATATAACTTGAGTTTACTGCTGGTTGAATAGCAATTTGACTTTGGTTTTCATGATTGAAATCTATACGATTAATGTGAGCTTTAACTGTTTTCAAATTTAAAAATTTTTTACCGCAATTTTGTTGTTTGCATTAAATTGTACTATTTCATTTAAGCAAATGAACAATTTGATAATGTTGCATTAAGCTTGATAACAATGACATTTTTTTGTAACATCAACATATTGAATTTTATTTTGATTTTGAAAAGTTTAGCAAAGAATAAATACTAGATAGTTTTCTTACATAAGAGTGATTTGATAAAAATATTCCTGTATGAAAAGACATGGGCCTTGACAGCCTTTTGGATATTCCTAGTTTATTGCATTGGTTATTTTAAAACAAGATTCTTTTAAAAAAGAATCAAATTTTAAAATAGTTTTATTAAAATATACAACTATTAATAGAGGTTATACGGTCAGACCTTTACTATAATATTTTTCTCTTAGTTCCGGTATTACCATCTAATAGTCACTTATCGTAATTAGATGAAGTACAAAGCTTTCACTAGCATCTGGTATAGATATCTTTTTCACATTCTTTCCGATCTCGTCTGAAAAGCCAGCCGTTGGTATAATAATAGAATTTAATAGGATAGTATAAATGTAGTCAAGGGAACCTTTGGAATATACTCGTTAATAAAAAATTAACCAATTTTAAAACCTAAAAAAAAAATGTATTACTTACACTGGTTGGAGGTGTCTTTTGAATGTGCCAGAACTTCTTTTGATTTTTTATCTTTAATATTCAAATGGTAATAATTTTCAATTTTCTTCCATTTGTTAAAAAGCAGATGGGTTTTATTAGGATGCAGTAGTTCAAAATCAATATTTATTTGTAAAAAATATGTTAATAATAAATCTCCTCTAAATTTGAATTTACTTACGACTTCCTCAGATCTCGGATTAGAATAAAGAGGCCAGTTATTTATAAATTCGAAATTGTTATTTGAAGTTTTTAGTTCTATATGTCTCAGAAGGGAAGTGCGCTGCCATTTACCTTTAACGTCATCCCAATTTGAAAAATCTCTTAAAAGCGAAGTTTTTAATGATTGCAATACTGATTCGTCCACTTTAAAATTTTCTTCGTTGGATTTTGAGTTCTCCAAACTATCTTCGAATTTGCGTAACAAGCGTACTCGCCTCGCTTTTTTTTTGACGTACTTATCCCACAGCTTACCGCCTGGATTTATTGTTCTACTTCGTGATATAAAATCATATTTGTAAAAAATAGGTTATTGAAAAGTAAAATGATATTTTAATACAAAACTTTTACTTTTATTTCACTGTAGAAGTTTTCTAAAAGTTTTTCAACATAAGGCGGAAAATCTGTAGGTGATAATTTCACTTCGTGGTAAAATATATCTTCTAAAATTATGCTTATCAAATCCGAACGAAGTGAATCTGTCAAATGACTTCTTTTTTTATAATGCGCAATGATAGATTTCCCTTTAAGGGTATCTTCCAAAATAAGCGCAAGACTCTTAAATAATACAAGACAAACAATTATCAAATTAATAAAACCATAATCTCGAACGTTACCTTCGATAACTTTGAATTTCTAATTGATGACGAAATGGAAGATTTCGGTGTTGATGTTTATCCTATATTTGGATTGTTGTGAAGCCATGAAACAAGTTTATTGCCAACGGTAACAGCTAAATTGTCATCATCAATACCGTACATAAAAAAATTAAATCATTTGTATTTTTACATATAGATAATTTTTTATGTCTGTGTCTTACCTTGATTTTTCTCCAACTAAATATTTTTCTCTAAAACAAGCACGAAGTCCAATTGGTGGTATAGCTTCTTTAATATCTTCTTTGGATAAATATTTTAAGCTTTCAAACGTTCCTTGAGCTTCTGAAAACATGTAAATTGAATTTGCATTTATGCATATACAAGTTAACACATCCCACATTTGAAACTCCACCACTGTAAAAATATTTAAATAAAAATACCAGACAGAAATATGATCCATGTTTTCCTGAAAAAGAATTTTTTTTTCTGATGTTGCACACGTACACAACAATATTTTCTGCAACCGTGGGAATTGCCAATTAAGCAATTTTGGAGAATAGCATTAAGTTAAATTAAGAAACTATTTTGTAAACATTATTTCAGTTGATAATTAAACTCAATAAAGTAAAGTTCTAGTTGCGGAAGCAACGACAACTTTTTAAAAAAATAAAATAATTAATAAGTTCTTAATTTATATTTATGTATGTATCGTTTTGGAAATATCTGAATAAATGTTACTTTTACTTACTCTCTAAATATGTTTTGACTTCAATTAAATTAAAACTTTACAATAGCTCGTCTAGCTCGTCATCTGAATTATAAATATTTGGAAATTGAAATATTATACCGTCATCTTCCTTATTTAGTAAATTACTTGCTTCAGTTACCTCTTCGTGTGCTACAATAGGTAGAATAATATTGTTTGGTGACCACATTATTATTTATTTTTTCTTACTTAAAGCTGCACTATTAAAATCTTTGTACACACTGACCACGACACTTTAACCGTAATTTACTAACCTTCTTGTATACTTAAACCATAACCCTTCGTCGTTACGACGAGCAATATATTTCGGCTATATAAAATCGGCAGTATATAAATTTTTTTTAAATTTTAGCACGTACATGCTTACATTTAGCAAGGATTTATAAAGTATAACAATATATTTTATATTTTAACAAATATATTTTTATTAATTCATTAAAAAACCGTACTTTTAATAACTAAAACATACATAAAAGCTAAAAAACAACGAAAAAAAAACAACAACAGCTATTTTTCTTTAGGATTTCTAAACTACTACTATTATTTAAATAAAAAAAAGTAATTACTGATTTTTTGAAGTGCATTCTGTGCAAAAATCAACTTTATGTTCACCACAAATTGCAATCTAGCATTTCGAACATGAAGACTTTGTCACGCGTCCTTTTTTATATGTGCAGATATAAAAAATTCTCCTTTTTTTATATTTTGTTCTTTGACGGATTGCAGATTATTGCTGGACGAAGACTGACCTTTACGGCAACCTTCATTCTTTTTTTTTTTTTTTTTGTAATATGTGTGCGATATTGTCTTTCACGTGTCGATGCATTGTAGGCATCTCATATCGAGTCTTTAGCCAGGGTTCGACAAGTTTTGAATGCAGCTGCTTCATAAATTCACGGCGAGGAATTATTGGCTGTCCTAGTACAGAAGCATTATGGCAATACAATATATAGCTGTTGATATATGCTATATTTAAAATGCCATAGAAGACACATGTGCCATTGGCCACAGATTGGTTTTTCTGCTGCATGACATTACTGAGCACATCTGTTCAAATGTGTCTACACCACCTTTGGTACTGTTATAGAACTCAACCATAGATGGTTTCTTTGTTTCAAAATTGACTGATCCCTCCTCATCACAAGATGATAATAGATAAACCATTTTTGACCACAAAAGAATAAGAGGACCATCGTAACAAAATATCGATGTATTAACATTTCTAAATCAATTATTCTTTACTTCTTCCGGGATTTCACTCTTGTTGGCACGCAACGTTCCTACAATCGTCAACTTATATGGCTGCTGAAGTACTTGCTTCGCTAATGGTATTGAAGTAAGCCAGTTATCAGTGGTTACGTTTCTATTCGTACCATGTATGCTACGATTAAGTTCCTTGACGAAGTACTCTCCTAACGACAGGCCCCCTGTATCTGTTCCCTTTCCAAGGTACGGATCGTCTTTTTGCTTTTGCAATCGAAGAGTTCTATTATCAAAATGTAAACATCGAAGAAGAAATTCGCAACGTTCTTTGCTCAAGCATAATATATCTGATCCCGGAATACTCTACGTTAAATAACTCTTCCAGTGTCAAGTGATTATCTTTAAAAGCTGCTGATAATACAAAAATTTTGAGTAAATTTATTTTGCTCATAATTTTGTTTTTTGACGGAGATCTCCGAGTTTTTCCACTTAACAATATCTTCAAATATTTGATCAGTCATGAAATGCTCAAATAATTCTAGTGGATCAGTTATATTTTTAACGGAACGACCTGGACCTCTTGCCACATGTACAATATTAATTGGAGCTGTTCTTTTTGAGTAGTTCCCTTTGCTTGTAGCCCAAACATGCCGCGAGCGACTACGAATATTGCTTCGTGAAAAGCTTAAAATATATGTACTACTGCTTGAGCTCGCTAGAGGTTGAAGTAATAGAGGCTGTGCCTCTAATGCATCATCCACAGGAACAAGAGAAGAGTGCTCTTGACTACTCAAAGGGATATTTTCTTGGTCAGAGTGTTCATCTATAGCAACACTTTCTACATCATCAAACTCCACGATGTCTTTTTGTTCGCCATCAGATGAGTCCTCCAATATCCTAACATCTTCTTCTCCTACCAATAAGTAACGAAGAATAGATTCTTTAGACAAAAATCTTCGCGAAGCCATTAAAAAACTTCATAAAAGAAAAAACACCGAAATAAGAAATATATCCACACTTCTATAAAATACTAACACAAATACTAACCACTCGTCGAGTCGACGCACAATATTCAAAAATCTCAAAACCCTAGGCACTTACACGCAAAATACACTCGCCTCTGAAGAAAGCTCGTTGAGTACTGAGTTGACAAGCAATATTACAGTGACCATCGCACCTGTTTAAAAGAAAAAGCGATATTTCTATTTTGTGTTCGTCGATTCGACGAAGGTTATGGTTGCATGGTTAAATAATACTAAAATAAGAATGTTTGCTTTTTAATCGAAAAATAACGGGATTTTTTTTTCAATCATGTAATTCTAACATTATTTCATGTTGTATTAATGTTTCATAACTTTATTCTTATGTGACTTTAAAGTTAATTTAACATGAAACAATTTTAAACCAATAGGAATTCGTGTTGATTTTACATGAATTTTTTGATTATTAAGTCCTAAACTTAAACAAAGTTAAATTAACATGTTGCAATGTAGATTTTACATTAGTCAATGTTAAATCAATTACGGACAAAGTTGATTTTACTGTTTAAATTTATTTTAACAAATTTAACATTTAACAATGTTATTTCAACTACGAAAAATGTTATCGTAAATTAAATGCATTTAAACTTGAATTTACATATTTAACTGTTGAATCGATATGAACTAACATTAATTTTAAAGTATAGCTATATTTTTGAAGAAGTTTACTATGGTTTGAAATCAACATATTTTCTTGTTGATTTTACATTGGTGTTTTTTTCTTGGTGTAGTGCCTTGGCTTACTTGGTTTCAACACTAACATGGACGGAGAGACGGACATCGCTCTATCGACTTCGCTATGCGTAAGAAGTCAGAATATATTTACTTTATGGGTGGAATAACAAACTTAGTTATACCCTTTTTCCACATTTTGTGGTGAAGGGTATAACAAGTAAGAGTTCTATATTCGGCTGTGCGGAATCTTATATACCCTTCACAATATATGCAAATGTAGTTTAGTGAAGTAACTCCAATCAAACAAAACACAAATATTGGGGTGGCAGAGAATTAAAAACTTAGAAAAAATTCAATCATTTATATAATTTTACATAAAAATGTCATCGGCTATCAATGTGTGAAGCATTTTTAAAAATCTTAGTATTTCCTTAAAGACGTCTTCAAAAGCTTTTAAGTGATATCTTAAAAAATATGGTGTATAGTTATACTTTTCGATGAAAAGCTCAGAGGCCCATAACTCGGAAAATATGGGCGAGCGCTAATTTTGTCATTTGATGTTTTTTTTTTGTTTTTTTTTTAATTCTCTATCACCCCATATATTTGTTTTTTATTGCAGTTACTTCACTAAACTAGAATTGTTCCAAATAACACTGTTACTTGCTTATTTCCAATTTCAATTCTTTCGTTAAAAATTTTTAACAAGTATGTATCCTCTAGACTTATATTGCCCTTCTGCAAGTAAGTTACAGTTACAGTTTGCGTTAATACCTCTTAAGATTCTTGGCTAACAGTCGTCATTATTTAGTTTCTTTAGTTACTGTGTATTGCAAAGTCTTGTATTACTAAACATCATACAGTGCTGCTAATGTCATAAACTTTGTCATATTTTAGCAGGACTGAGCTATGTTAAATCACGTTGCTTTTTTGAATTATGACTGTTTTCCTTTATCGTAATTCTTTCTTATTTGGGTTCACGTTGGTCATTGACAGAACATACAGTAGTGATGTTCCGTTGGGAAACATACTTGGTTTCCTGTATACAGTAGCTTCAACCTCGTTGCCGTATGGTAGTGAGTCTACTTCAGAGCGGTGAACTTCTTCAATATAGAGACGATTGGTATTGTTTATACCACTTTTCGTTAGCTCTCAGTTTAACAATTCCTTTGTAATTTCTTCTGATACAGATTTAGATATTTTGTTGTTGAAATTTTTAATTAAGTCATTTATTCTGTTCAAAATCTCACTAGTTGTATCGAATAGCTTATTATTTATATCATATTGGTGTTCGTTGTTATCTATTAGTTTCTCTTGACTTTGTAATACTGCATCTGAATTTCTAGCTTTCAATTTCCACGCTGAATCAAATAATACCCTTGATTCAATTAACTCGATCGTAAGATTTTAAAGTAGTACTGAAACGCCTCTTTATTAGGTTAATTGATTTCAAGGGATAAAAACTTTAGCAGTGGTATTAAGCATTATTTCTAGTTTTTCGACGTTTATAACATGCACGTATTAAGATAACCGTCTACTATCCATCCATCTCCATTTTTTATTGTCACAATAGGTGATTGGTATTCGAATATCTGGTAGGCACCAACGATAGCATGGTGATGAAGGTAATAAAAGTATGCTTAAGCGATAAAATTTCAGATTTAAATAAGATTAATTTCAAACAATTCTTTAAGCTATTAAGATATGTATATGAATAAATTGTTTATATTTTCCACTTTTAAAGTTTATATAAAAGGATTTTCGTTAACAATAGCAAAAATATCATAAGTTGACGGTTTTGTTATTCTTATTATACCATCCACAACTATGTAATAATCGTGGGGTGCCAGTGTATGAAAACAAAATTCTATAGCCCTTTAGTTTATTTTAAACAGCTGAAGGGTTCAGCTAATCATTAGGCGTTCATAAGAACTGCAATGGCTTTTTGCCAGTTTAAGTTAATAATCTTGAATCTGGTTTATTATTATTTAATTGGTTCTGCTTATATGCTACTTACACGAATGTAGCTTAGCCCTTCTAACTAATTCTACCTTATTGTTCCAATGTATTTCTCTCACTCTTTACAATAAAAAATAGTGATGTTTACATTATCAAACCAATCGTCATTCTTTATACAAAACACTCATTTTGATCTGTCCTTCAGTTACTCAATTTCTTTCATTGTTACTCATTGGTATAATTCTGATCTACTTAATTATTTAACCTACTTATGATATTTCAGACCCATATCAATTGACAACGGTCACTTGAAATTACATGTCTTACTTTCCTCCAATTTTCTTTATCAATATGTTTATTTTACTTAATAACTATATGTATATTTGTATATTCATATATTTATATATTAATGCACTACACCGTTTCGTATTACATTTCTATTTTTGTTTTGACTTTATTTTAGTTTATGTATATTAGTTTATGTATATTTGTGTATGCATGTGTATACTGCATGCACTACACCCTTACCGTTTAAAAGAATTTTTTTTAATTTAATATGATTACAAAAAATTTTTTTGTTTTTTGTTTTTTTTTTTATAAATTAAGTATAGAATTACATTTACAGTACGTAAAATAATTTTATTCTATTTTTGTGTATTGTCATAGGTTTATTATCTTTCAAAATTGTCACGTTTACATTTTCTACATTTATTATTTCAAATGGTCCCACATATGGACTTTCGCTTTTCTTTGCGTTCTTTCTTCTTAAAAATACTCTTCTCCTATTTTTATATTAACATTATTGGTATTCTTATTTTTAAAATTTTTCTGTGTTATTTTATTCTGTAACAAATTTTTTCTTGCAATTTCGTGTGCATGACTTAATTTTATTTTTAATTCTATAACGTAATCTTCATAATTGTCAAATGTTTCAGTTGGCTTGAGTTCAGTTGGCATTGACGCTAATCTACCATATACCAATTCAAATGGCGAAAAACCTGTGGATGTGTGCGGTGTCGTATTATACGCAAATATATAATATGGAATCCACTCATCCCAATTATACTGTTCCGAGAAGGAACGCATATACTCATTCAATACTCTATGGTTTCTTTCAATACTATCTAAAGTTTCATGGTGGTATGCTGTAGAAGTTACGTGTTCAATCCTTATTAGTGCACATATTCCCCTAAATAATTCATTTACGAATTCAGTTCCTCTATCTGTCTTAACTGTTCTAAAGCTTTCATATTTTAGTATAAACTTTTCCAGTAATATTTTTCTTCGCCTCTTTCGTTTCGATTGTTAATGCGTCTATATACTTTGTCAGTTAGCACTGTGCAGTTAATATATATCTATATCCATTCGATATCCCTTCGGATCTACTGTGTCTATTTGTATACATTGAAATGGACCCGTAGGCGTTTTAGTAATTTGGATTGGTGCTTTAGTATGCCTAACAATTTTATTTCTTTTACAACTTTCACAATGACTTACAAAATCCTTAATCATCTTATACATATTCTTCCATATAAATCACTGTTTTATTCTAATGACAGTTCTACGTACTCCTTTGTGTCCCCCGTATGGACTTTTATAATATTCTTTTATAATTTCCCTTTGTCTATCTTTTCCCAGTATTCTGTCTGGCTGATTAAATAATAAAATTTCTATAGGTATTTGCCTACTTTTATCCTTATTCTGCATGCTATAATAAATCTTCTTTAACTTTCCCTCATGTACGTACTTAAATATCATATCATCCTATGCTAGCCCTACTGTATGTATTTGGTTATCCCGTAAAATCTTAGTTAACTGAATCTAAATTCAAGTATGCGTTTTCATTACAAGATATAATTACATGATTTCCAAAAACTTCTAACTTTGGCATGCTTTTCTTTACTTCATTTCTAATAAACTTCAGTCTTGGATATCAATTAATTTGTGAAAATTAAATACTATTCCACATATAATTCTTTTTAACTTCATCCTCATCTTCTTTTCCTTCTGCAGTACTGTCCAGATCTGTATCTTTCTCCCTATGTTCCTTTGATTTCTTATTAATTTTTTCTAGTCATTACGATCATAGATTTTGGTATCATTTCCTTCAAGTCATTTGAATCTAGTTTAATTCTTGATAAAGCATCCGCATTTGTATTTATTTTTCCTTGCTTATATATTACCTCAAAATCGTAATCCATGAGATCCAACCTAATTCTTGTTAGTCCTGATAAAGGGTTCTTGTGGGTAAACAGTGATACTACTGGTCTGTGATCAGTCACTACTTTAAATTTTCTACCGTATAAGTATGTTCGAAAATGGGTAACTCCCCAATGTATAGCCAATAGCTCCTTCTCTATTACGGGTTTATTGATTTCGTGCTTATTAAGAGATCTACTTGCGTATGAAATTGGTAAATCGCTATTTATTTTACCCTGTGAAAATACCGCTCCTAACGCGTAATCTGATGCGTCAGTGGTAAGTATAAATTGGTGGGCTTGTTACTATAGTTTTTAATTTTTCAAAGGATTTTTGGCAATCTTCCGACCAAATAAATTTCTATAATAATTGCAGAATGCTACGAATCTTCTTACATCATCTGCATTTTTTGGATTGGATAGGTTTCCAGTGCTTTACTCTTGTTTGGATCTGTCATTATTCCCTTATCTGTGATGAGATGTCCTAAGTAGACTACTTCAGGCTTCAGAAAATTACATTTCCTTGGATTTAATTTTAAGTTGTGGTTTCTCAGTCTTCGGAAAACTCTTGCTAAATTATTATTATGGTGTTGTAAAGATCTTCCAAAAACAATTATATCGTCTACGTATATTAAAGCATTGGAATCTAAACCGGTTAGTGCTATAGTAAGCATCCTTTGAAACCTGTTGGACGATTTCTTGAGACCAAAAGGTATTCTCTTGAATTGAAAGTGTCCACTATTTGTTGAAAATGCTGTATGGGGTCTGGATGCTGGTTCTAGCTCTATTTGATGGAATGAGTTCGTCATGTCCAATGTTGAAAAATATTTTGCTCGTCTTATCTTGTCCAACACATCATCCAATTTAGGTAATGGGAATTTGTCGCTGACTAATTTTTTGTTTAGTTGACGATAATCAATAACTAACCTCCATTTTTTTCATCATTAGCATTCTTTTTTGGAACCAAGAGTAGTGCAGAATTGTAAGCACTAACGGAAGGTTCAACTAAATCTTCCTCTATTAATTTCTGAACCTCTTTCTTTATTTGCTCCTGTTGAGACTGTGGTAATCTTTAGTTCCTAGTATAAACTGGTATATTGTCCGTAGTTTGTGGTCTCTGTTGGTAAAAATTATTTGCTGTTAGATGGTTTCCATCTAAATGAAAAATATCTTGGAATTTTCTGCATATTTCCTCTATGGTTTTTATCGCAGTAATGTCGACTGTGTCTATGTTTAACAAGTGTTTTTAAGTTTTCCCATCTCTCGAGTCCCTTCGAACTATTCTTCCTTTCATAAAGAACGTTGTAATTTGATAATGTTGAAATTATTAATTTGAAGCATTTAAAATTTTTATGTGTTTTGTTGCATGCTTTGGAACTATTGTATTGACAACAAAAACATTTTCACTAATCTGCTTTGCGCATACAACCTTGCCTGAATCATCTCAGTTCTAGGCGGTATCTTAAAATTATTCGTGTTTGTTTTGAATGGTAAAACGTATTCAATTTTATTTACTATAATTGTTAAATGGTATGTTTCATAATCTATCTTTGCCAAATATCAAACCAAAAAATCTCTACCATCTGTAGTTATTGGAAATTCCGTATTTACTATCTGATACTCATGATCCATTGTATCCTCTGGTAATACCAGTCTTAAGATTGATGTGCCCATTGTTTGGATTGCTCTGTTATCAATACCCGTAAGTCTACAAGCGTTATGTTTTCTTATTTCTTTATTTCCTATAAAATTTTCCTTACATATGGAAATGTCTGCACCCGTATCTATCAAAAATTTTATGAAATGACCTTCATCAGTTTTAAATGTAAAGTAATGCGGCGTATTTGCGTGCGAATTGTAAGTTTTTAAAGCATACTCTTTAATATATCCTATTTCGTCAACATCTTCGATTAAGCTTACTCTTGAGGATTACAGGGGTTTATTTCGTTTCCCTGCTCCTGAGTAATATATACCCTTCTTTGGTTTCTATTTCTAGTAATGTTATTATTGCCACTATTATTATTATTCCTAAAATTGCTATTACTGTGATTGCCATTGTCATTATTGTTGCAGTTGGTTCTCCTAAAGTTATTAAAGTTTCTATTATAATAACCATAATTAGTTCTACCACTCCTATTGTAAGTATTATTGTTACTATAATGTTGTCTGCTGTCACTATATCTCCTGTTGTTAAATTGTCTCCTATTTCTATTAAAACGCATTATCGAATTATGTTGTGAAATTGTTTCAGATGCTATCTGAATAGCCTCATTCAAACTTTTAGGTCTGGCTGCTAGCACCGTGTGCTGTGTGGTTCATTTAGACCATTTTTGAAAGTACTAAATGCAACTTGATCATTTATTTTAATAACCGTTTCCCTGCTTTGGGAACCTAGTTCAGCGATTTGTAATTCATTTAGGCAAGCTATAAGTGATTCAATCTTGTTGTAAAATGTGTTGCTGTACCATTTCCCTAAAACTGTTTTGCTAATTCAGTATGTATGGAAGACAGAGATTTCTTACTTTTCTGAGGGTGCGTATGAATGATTCTATGCAATTTGTTTTTTCTTCTGAAATTAATTTATTTCTTACTTTGCTAATTTAGTAGCTAGAATAAATTTGACTAATTTATTGGTTTCTGAACTATCCTTAAGAGTCTCAGCATAAAATTCTATTACGCCTATAAAATTATTTAATTGGTTGAGATCACCATTGAACTCAGGTATAATTTTAGATGCGTCTAAAATGCCAAACGATGCCATGTTTATCATTCCTTTTACTTTTAAATAACTTAAAATTTATTCTCAATTTCATTAATTTTTTCTAGAGAATAGCCCTCATTCTTTATTGCAAATATTTTTAATTCTTCAATTACTCGTTTAGTGTCTTTTACATAATTTTGGATGTAAGTTCTCTTTGGATTTTTTTTTTAATTTTTATAAATACTTATTAACTTATCTATTAACTATACAACTTGTATAGGTTTACTTATTTTGATAGCCTTTACCTTCATGTATTCCTTATAATGTTCATTTAACTTTTCTAATACTAGTAGAACTAAAAGGACCAAAAGTATTTGCTGCATGTGATCCTGAGTTATTGTTAATACACCACTATTATTTTTATTCTCAATGATGGCTTGTTTTGAAAACCATCCACCCATTTTTATATATAATTTTTTACTATTATTTCAGAATTTTATTTTTCTCTCATATTTTATTATTATCTATATTATAGTCAAATTAACTATCAATTATAACTTTCTTGATGCTCCTTATCTCAGATTTTATCATCTTCTGTTCTTTTAGACTTTCTTCCAGGTATTTTTCCCAACGACTAAAGATTTCTTTAACCTCTTCCATCAGTTGAAATGAAGTGCAATGTAATTTAAAACTCCTTAGTTACTTGACCGCTTAGGCAGGATTGAAAATTTCGTGGATTGGTTGGCAGGATCCAACAAAAACTGTGCTCCAATTCCCGATTCGATGCAGGATCGCCATGTAATAATCGTGGGGTGCCAGTGTATGAAAAGGATAAAAATTCTATTATTTATTTTAAACAGCTGAAGGGTTCCAGCTAATCATTAGGCGTTCATAAGAACTGCCGAAACAATTTGAGAATTTAAAAAGTAAACAAAGGCAAAGGCTTTTTGCTATTTAAAGTTTATAATCTTGAATCTGTTTTAATATTTTATTGGTTCTGCTTATATACTACTTACACGAATTTGGCTTAGCTCTTCTAACTTATTCTACCTTATTGTTACAATGAATTTTTCTCACTCTTTACAATGAAAAATAGTAATGTTTATATTATCAGACAAATCGTCATTCCTTATACAAAACACATTCATTTTGATCTGACCTTCAGTTACTCAATTTCATTCATTGTAACTCATTGCTATAATTCTGATCTACTTAATTATTTAACCTAGTTATGATGTATCAGACCCATATCAATTGACAACGGTCACTTGAAATTGCATGTCTTACTTTCATCTAATTTTCTTTATCAATATGTTTATTTTACTTAACCCATTTCCCGCCAAAATGAAACCAGCAGTGATATTTTAGACAAACGTTTATTTTTATATTCTTAGGAAACTAAATAAACATAAACAAAACAAAAACTTAAAAAAATTCATTAGGTAAGGTAAAAAGTATATGTACTCGACTGGGTACAACGGCGTCTTACGTATGAAAACTTTCAAAACACGATCTTTCTACACATAATGTTTTTAAGCATTTTTTACATTGCCAGCGAACTCTTGCATGGCATTCTACACATCTGACTGGTTTAACAACTTTTGCAGGGTAGTGACCTATGCCGTTTTGCGGTAATCCTGGAACTGATGAAGATGTAGGCCGAGCTTTACCAACAAACATCTTGCGTAAGTAGAACCTCGCAATAGAGCGCCGGAATAAAAGTTGGTCCATATTATCATTATGACTCATTACATATAAACGCCAAGCATTTGCAATGGCCATATCTATCATGTAGGTAAAAAGTACCCACCACCATTTTTTACAGCGAATTGCAATTCTGTAAAGTGAAATAGACTGATCCAATTCATCAACTCCTCCCATGTGCTTATTATAAGTTTGAAATAGCTTTGGAATAGGAACGTCTATTTTCTGCCGTTGAGGCCAACGTTTTACAGTACATAATGGATCAAATATGTCATAGTTTGTCGCCATAGTACAAACGCTGTTGTCTTTCCGTTTTACTAACAGAATTTCATTATTTTTGTCAAACCTGTAATCGTATGACCCACGATTTTCCTTTTTCATTTCCTTTGTGCTTTTTAGAGTACACCTTTTGGTTCTATTTTCGCGTATGGTTCCCGTTGCTTGATATCCTTCTTTTTTTAGTTCCACTAAGAGGTTATAGCTGGTAAAAAAATTGTCAATAAATACTTCGTGTTCTGTTGGATCAGAGTTTATCTTCCGAAGCAGGCTTTTAACCACTCTTGATCCTAAGGGGTCCGTGGAACATTCATCGGATTTTCCGCAATAAAAATCAAAAGCATAACAATATCCCGTGGAACTCGCTGCCACCCAGTTTTTAAAGCCAAACCTCACTGGCTTTCCTCTGATAAACTGTTTAGAGGGATGGTGACCAAAATATTTAACCATGGATTCATCAATTGAAATTTGTTTGTGTACTACACCCCACTGAAGGAATTTTTTTATTAGAATATCAGCTAATGGGCGAATTTTAAACATTTTGTCCCTTGTAGTAATAGCTTCCTCATTATTGACAAAGTGGATATTTTTTTTATAGTCTCTAAATCTTTGTCTGGTCATTGATTTTGATATCACTTCAATGTCTAGATTTTCATCGTAGGACTAGTACAAATCCTCTCTGGGTAATTTGTGATACCCAGAAAATACAAAATACACCAATAAACTTTTTCAAGTCGGTAGAGTCTAGCTGAAAGTTGTGTCTGTTTTTCTGATGGGCATATAAAATTTAGTTTGTTATAATCAGGTTTACAACTTCTTCATCAAATATTTTTTCAAATATTTGTACTGGGGTAAGATCTTGAAGCTGTTTCTTCACATCTTCTTGTTTGTCAATCATATCAGTGACCTCGCGATCCGTGGAAGAGTATGTTGGTAAACTCTTGCGCCACACTGGTTCTTGACGGCGATTTCTCTTGACCTTTTCGGCCAATGGTTCATCATCGCTGCTGTCGCTTTCCTCTAAAGCCGCTTTCCTAAATACCTCTATAGTACCAGGCACGTCTTTTGGTAAAGAATCACCAATTATGTTCTCATCAGCAAATTCTTCGTCATCTGTTAGCACATTCGGTTCAGGTGGTATTATTGCAAAATCAGGTTCTTCATCAGCATCGCTATTTTCTAAAATATAATTAATTGGCTTTTCTAAGCCCTTAAAAGCGATAGAAATGTTATAACGTTTTGAATTCATCGAAAATAATTTTTCAAACAATTCTTTTATATACACATTTATACAACTGGTCTGATAGTGATTTCTTATTACACTAATACATATCAAACTTTATTTTATATCGAAAATAAACTATGGGATTCCCTACTTACATGAAAGAATATTTGCAACATGGTTGTAACAATGTGTATTTCTACATTTATAATAAAGATAATGTTGTCACAATTTTTATTTGGATTACGCCATTGTACTCAACTGAGTACATTGGTATTCCAAACCAAAATTATTTGCGGTTATAAACTGGAACCCACTTTTTTAACAATTATTTGATAAAGCGAAATGTTAACTTGAAAAAAAACATATATAGAATTTAATAAGTTATTGCGACAAGTGTGTAACTACTTGCCCATGCGAAAATAATACAAATTTAGAGATTATTCTACGATAGTTGTCAAAAATTAAGACTATCTTTTTTTTCTCTTTTTTAATGCTATATTTGTCACTTCTTAACTAATACACAAAAAACAAATATATCTTTCACAATCTAATATCTAGCTTGCATTTTCTGAGTGTACTTAATTGTGTACAGAGGCGCCAAATGGGTTAATAACCATTTGTATATTCAAATATTTGTATATTAATGCACTACACCATTTTGTATTACAGTTCTATTTTTGTTTTTTGACTTTATTCTAGTTTATGTATGTTTGTGTATGCATGTGTATACTTCATGCACTACAACAAAAAGTGAAAAATGGGTATATCTAAGTTTGTCATTCCGTTTCTAATTTCTATAATATCTATTTCCGACCCCATAAAGTGTGAGTTCTTATGCATAGCGAAGTGTTGAAATCAAGTTTGTCAAGGCACTAAATCAGCTAAAAAAATTTTAATATGCCTATCGATCAGATATAGTGTCAAAAGAGGTGCTGTTGAAACCCAGCAAGATCGTCCATGTCCTTAGGGAGCATGCAAAACACTACGTCTACCTCTAACTTTTCCACATCATTTGGAAGAATAAAGTAACTCCAGTCAAAAAACAAAAAATTTGCGGCGTTAGAGAATTAAAAAATAAGAAAAAATTGCCGCTCGCCCATATTTTCCGAAATTTTAATATTTTTTGAAATATACATATGGGTATCATTTAAAAGCTTTCAAAGAGATCTTTAAGAAAATACTAAAATTTTAACAAAATGCTTGAGCGATGACATTTTTATGTAAAATTATATATAAATGGAAAAAGGGTACTAAATTATGTAAAGAAAATTTATCTTTATAAATTATGTAAAGAAAATTTATCTAGTGTCGAAAGAGGTGGTTTTGGAAATCAGTAAGATCGGTCTATGCCCTTCGAGGCAGCAGTCAAAACACCAATCCTACCTCTAATTTTTCTACATCATTTGGAAGAATGATGTAACTCCAATAAAAAAACAATACTTATTTGTGCTATTTTTTTTAAATTTTCCCCATTAAATTAATCACCGATATTGATTATTAAGGGTCAAAGCACGTCTCGTTGGCCATTTCGTTATCGCTTACTTAGCTCTTCAGAAACCTTCTGACAAACATTTTAAATAAACTAAAAACTTTTGTCATAACAATAAAGTAAAGACAAAAATCTAAGTTCAAGAAAAACAACAATAACCAACGATAATTCTATTTTTCTTTCTCCTCTTTCTTTTACTTTTATATAGTCGAAAAAGTATAAAAAATAAAACATCAAAAACACTACGATAATTAATTCTATGCACAAGTACTTTGCAAGTTTTTTTATTTATTTTAACTATCATCAATACATTTAAAATATTTACAATAATTGCGATTTTCGAGATCTTACTTAATTAATTATTGCAACAAATATTAACTTAATTTATTGTGTAAAAATATCTATAATTTAGTATTTACATCAACGCAGTGTTAAGAAAAAAGATAGAGAAAAACCTAGTAAAGATTTAAAGAAATTCTGAATATATCCTTCTATCAGCTTTATTGCTAAAGTTGAAGAAAAAATTAATACTACAAGTTCCTTATAATATCATAATTTGAAGCGCTATTTCGAACTTCTAAATCTTAGTGTTAAATTAGATATTACTGATTTAAGCAATCTTGTTGAAAATTTTGATGCAATCTACTTGTTAAGTATCTTCTGGGTAATTTAAAAATGATTTTTAAATTTTTATTCTGGATTATTTGCAACTTCTTTAGATGGGTCTTGGCACATCTATTTGTCCAAATTTGATACCCATATGTCATAATAGGCCGTATGCACATTTTATACAGTAAGATTTTGTTTTTTAATTAAAGTTGATTTTCGATTTAATAATGGGAAAAGGGATCTTCCACATTTAATTGCCTTTTTACAGGTTCTTAGAACATGATATCTGAAAGTCAGTTTTTTATCTACTTCAATTCCAAGAAATTTAATGGTATCAAGAAGAGGAATGTCAACTCCTTCCACAGATAGTGGTATTGAGGGTATTCTTTTCGGTGATTTATTGAAGGAAAATATTATTGTTTGAGTTTTATTTTTATTTATTTTAATTTTCCATTTTTTTAAATATTTTTCAGCATGTAATAGACCTTCTTTCATTCTTTTGACTATAGCGTTGAAACTTTACCTGTTGTTATGATAGCAGTGTCGTCTGCGTATAGTGCAACTGATTGATCTTTGAGTATTTCAAAATCCGATGTATATATTGAGTACAAAACAGGTGATAACACCGAGCACTGGGGAACTCCCGCAGGGTATTGCGCTGGGTGGAGTATTCAGTATTAATATTCACTGCAAAGGATCTCTCATTCAGAAAACTTTGTACCATATATTGTATGTAATTTGGATAACCAAACTTATGGAGTTTAAAAATTAAGCCATTTTGCCATATAGAATCAAAGGCTTTTTCTACGTCTAACAGCACTATTCCATTGCTTTTTCGGTTACTTTTGTTATTTGAAATAAAGTGAAAGTAAAATAATAATATTTTATTAAAAACGAGTAAGAGTGCTACATTCGGCTATGCCGAATCTTATATACCCTTCAACATCTACATAAATCTAGTTTGGTAAAGTAACTCCAATCAAAACAGCAAATACTGAGGTAACAGAGAATTAAAAAACAATCTAGAATTTTACATAAAAATGTCATCGGCTCTTAATAGGTTTAGCATTTTAAAAAAATTTTATTATTTCCTTAAAACTCTCTTCAAGAGCTTTAAAATGATACCAATATTGATGTTTCAAAAAATTTGAAAATTTCCGAACCCCGGAAAATATGGGCGAGCGCCAATTTTTTCACTTGTTTTTTTTCTTATTTTACTTAACTGATATGAAAAAATTAGGGGCAGGCGTGGTGTTTTGCCTGCTGTCTCATGGATTAATCATGCTGATTTCCAATAGCATCGCTTTCGACAATTTATCTGATCGTATGGGCGTACCATGGCGAAATCGTATACCAGGTGGTTTCATTGCCGCCTTTGCAGGAAATGTCATACATGAGAAATCAGCGTAAAATTTTTTATATGAAGTTTGACATTTCCTGCAACGGCGAAAATGAATGAATTCGCTACTGCCACTACCTGGTATATGATTTAACCATGGTATGTTCCATTTTTTTGCCTTGTATAAATAAATATATATATATATTAATTTTAGAATTAAAAATCGAAGAAAAGGCAATACGACAAAAAATAAAAATTGTTAAAGTTAAATGAGATATGGCATCGACAGCAACAAAAGTTTTAATAAAGAAAATATCGACAAATGAATAAAAAATTTAAAGAGCAAAAACATTTACAAAATTCGTTATTTAATACAGACAGCATTGATTTTACACAAAATTTTAAGCTGAATTTAACAAGATTGTTTTAAATATAACTGATACGTTAATTTTACAAGAAAATAGCTTTCTATATTTAAAAAAGTTGTTAATAGAAATGTTTATAAGACTTCCAGAAAACATGTTTATTGTCAATTTCCAATTTCAAAATGTCGTAAATTGGGGTCTACATTACCCTACGTCTTCACGAGCCACAGAATTCGTCTAATGTAGACACAAAATGTTCATGTTTCGTTTATGTGCAACTATCGTTGGCCGAACATTTGCCTGAGCAATGATGTTCACCATCGAATATGACTTTAAAGGCAAGGATTCACTAACATACTCACTCGTACGATTTGTCAAAAATTGCATGAGTGCTCAAGAAGTATGATAGTGTGGATTAAAATTGTTTGTGTGTGACAGACTTTTTGACAGATCTGTACGATTTTATAATTTTTAAAATCTATATATATATATATAAATGGTATAAAAAAATGTATAGTAATTCATAAAATGAGAACGGCTGGGCCGATTTCTGTAAACTTTTTTTGTCAGTTGTTCGTATTTTCGAGGAGAAGGTTTTTACGGAAAAAAATGGAAAATTGGAAAAATAAAAAATTGATTTTCTTTGTACGAAATTATTGGCTTTAATGGCTTTCCAAATGAATTGTGTTGTGTTATTACTCTAAAGTTTGTCTGAAGGCTTAAAATTGGAGGGAGGCGAAGTTAACTGGGTCCTCTAGTTATTCATAAAATATTTTTCTCTATGCGATCAGAGTTATGAAAACAATATGTTTTTGCATATTTGATGTATAATAGTGTGGCACCTACGACACTATTTTGAAACGATTTTTAAAGTAAGACAGATTTTTGTGTGATTAAATCGTACAGTTGTGTATGATAGTGAATCCTGGGCTTTAGTAATGCTGAAACAGAACATGTACATCGACACGTTTTTGCCACATACAAGAGCGAGAAAAAATTAATACCATTGTTCTGCCAGCGTTATGTGCATGTCTTGTTCAAATTGATAGCTAGTGGAGACGTGGGGTTAGGAATAACATCTAAGATGAGAACGTCAAATCGCTGAGAGAATTCTGTTACGTGTAGACCTAAAATTAGTGTTATTGCAATCTTACAGTGCAGTCACACGGTCAAGTTTTTGTTCAATTCTCTTTCAAGAAATTTACACATACCGCTTGTCAAAGTACACAACAATTGAAAGCTGTGACGTAGACTGCACGCAGTTGCAAGGCAAGTTTTTAGGCAAGATGTCGTCAAGAAAACAAATATAATTTATTTGGAGAAAAAAAACTTGAATCAGCTGTTTTCTTGAATGTAATTTGAAAGACTCAATTGAACGAAAATTTGAAAGCAAATTCTCAGCAAGTTTTTTAAGTGAGAGTGTATTGGTAAAAAAAATGAGAGAAATTTTAAAAATTGAATCAAAACTTGATAGTCTGATACCCTAGTTAGAAGAATTCGTATGAGAGCGTTGTTATGAGATATCTCTTAGGAACAATCTTATGAGATGAACTGTCAAATACTAAAAAAACAATTATGTTTGTATCACAAAATGCCGTCATTACAAATCTGATGCACACATTCTTAAAAATACATATCTCCTTCAAGAGTGCAATCTTATATAAAACGACTTTGTGAAAAGGAAATAATAAGTTTTTAAACAAATTAATATAAAACATGCATATATAACAATATTTTCAATTAGTTGCAGGCAGATGTTTTCTACGCGGCTATCAGTGATTTATGAATTGTTATAAGATTAAGATAAGTACGTGTTCCCCTTGTAAGATATTAAGATTAGGATAAATTATGGTAGTGTTTTTGATATTTTATTTTTCATCCTCTTTCAACTGTACAAAAGAGCCGCAAAAAACTCAGCCGTATACAGTGGAGAAAGAAAAATAGAATTATCGTTGGTTATTGTTGTTATTGCTTAAACTTTAATTTTTGTCTTTACTTTATTGTTTGGAAAAAAGTTTTTAGTTTGTTTAAAATATTTGTCAGAAGTTTCCTGAAGAGTATGCGGTAGAGAAATGGCCATCGAGCCGTGCTTTGACCCTCAATAATCAATATCGGTAAATAATTTAATCAGGATAATTTTAAAAAATAGAAAAAAAATTTTTTTATATTAAATAATTTAAAAATATTCCCGTGTCTTTAATCAAAAAAATATATATGGGGCCATAGAGAATTTAAAAGTAATAAAAATGAAACATTATATGAAAAAATTGGCGCTCGACTATATATTTTGTGTTACGGGACTCTGAAATATTCCAATTATTTTAAAGCTTTTGAAGAGATCTTTAAGGAAATACTGACAATGCTTCACCCATTGAGAGCTGATGTCATTTTTATATAAAATTAAGTATATATATGCACTACCAATTTTTTTTTTAATTTTAATTCTCTGTCACCCCAACATTTGATCTTTTGTTTGGAGTTACTTCACTAATAGTGCATTTACATTACACTGAAATCTACTAGATTTGATTTTAAATCTGTTTCAAAATTTATGTCGTTTACACTTTATTTTTTTGACACTAGCAAGATTTAATATAACTAAAAAAAATCAAAAAATTGATATTTAAAAATATTTTTTTACACTATATTTAAATTTACACATCATTCATTTCTTAATTTGGTTTATATTTTCATTTTCTTAACATTTGAAATAAATTTTCTTTTATTGTTTTAATAAAACTGTAATTTTTTCTTGTACAGCGTAGTTTTTTTTTTGTTACAATATGAAAAAAACCATGGTGCATAGGTAAGTACTTCTAGATTTTGAGTAGCTTTCGTTAAAATCTAGTGGCGAAGTAGATTTTGTTTTTTATCGGAAATCTATTTAAAACCAACTAGATTTTGCTCGAAATCTCATTAGTACTAGATTTGGGTATAATGTAAATGCACAATAAACTAGATGTACATAGATGGTGAGGGGTATATAGGATTCAGCATAGCTGAATATAACACTCTTTCTTGTTTTCTTTGAAAATTGAATTACAATTTGTAAAATTTTGGGGTTAAGACCATACTGTATTCCAAAAATTTCTTATTAACAAATTGGATATACGTTTCCATATAATTGGTTGCATAAGTTCCTTATTGAAATTAACTTCAAATTTTGCAATTAGGCTTGTGGCTGTTAATCAATTACAATTTTGTATGTAAAATAATATATCTTTTACAGTGCTAGTTTTGCTGTTTTTTTTTTTTTTTGAGAAATTTATTATATTATAATTCTTGCAAAAAACCGACTTCAAAACAGATATCATCTGTCTGCCCACAACGGTTCAAGAGAATGGCCACATAAATTAGATTACATTAACTAATGGGACACCCTTATATCCCTTAAATGCATGAATTTTGCAAATATACTGAAAAAATATATAGTAAATAATTTTACATCCTAATGCATAAAAAATTAAAAAAAAAATTTTTTCAAATTTTTAAATTAAAATTTATTAAAAAATTGTATGTTGCAAATCTGCAACACTATGCATTTACATAAGAATAAGAACATGGTTTATAAATGAAAGTTTTTTAAACAATTTTTTTCTTTGGTAAAGCAAAGAGCTATTTCACACTTGGTTTGTGTGTATCCGTTGCAGCCTGGCATTTTACAGCGACTTCGCACACAATTATCAGGCCAGTGACCAATATTATCTTGCCTTATATCCTTAGGTGGAACATGTTGCGCTGGTCCTCGTTTCTTCTTGGCTTGTATTCGTTCTTCTATGACATTGCTGCTAGGCCTTCCACGTTTGTTACAAACTGGTATTGCGTCGTCTATGCTTCCTGGTACATCAGCTAATTCCAATCTGTATTTGCATAAATTTAATGTAGGTGAATTCTCAGTTTTAGTTTTTAAATCTTTATATACAAGCTAAGAGTTAATAATTGTCATGTCTAACAAGTGGTAAAATATCCGCATATACCACTTCCGGCTTCTCATTATAATGCGATATCTGCCGATAAAACTGTCCATAAGGTCGATTCTGCCCATATGAGCGTTATAATCCTTTATAACTTTCGGACAATTTATAGCAATGACCTTTTTGTTGACTTTGTCAAACCTTTCTATTTGCGATGTAAGCTCTGCTCCAACATATGATGACAGGCAAGTGACAATTTTATTATCCTTCCATATAACTGCTGTCAGATCAACATCCTGAAAAGATGTCATTTGTTCATCATAGAATCCACGAGGAATACATCGTTTCATTAGTTTAGTTTTGTCTGGTAGTTTGCAGTTTACTAATCTGTTGGACTGAACTGTACCTAGGCTATAAATTCCTTGATGTGCAAGATGAGTTACAAGCGGCACAGAGGTGTAGAAATTATCAAAGTATATTATGTGGTTTAGATGCCTTGGTACATCTCTGACTAGTCGGATGACAACATTTCCCACTGGCCCAAAATCTGGTTCATCTGGAAGCCGCTTGTGATCTTCATTAGTATATATTTCGAATTTATTAGCAAATCCTTTTACACTGCATATGACATAAAACTTGAACCCCCATTTATGAGGCTTGTTTGGCAAATACTGCTTCATAAAATGTTTTACTTTTGTCGCACACATCTGTTCATCTATTGACAACCTCTGCTCCATTGGTACTGTAGCAAAGTTGCTATTTAGGTGGACTATCATTGGCCTAATTTTGTGTAGCCTGTCATGTTCTGGGTGACCTCTGGGTAAATAGTTGTTATTATTATTAAAATGAAGAAACCTTCGGATAGTTTCGAATCTATTAACCGTCATTATCTTTTTTACTGGTTCAAATCCCACAGTGTTTGACCAATACAAGCGACTATTTGGATATTGTATAACGGACATATATATCATTATAGATAAGAACTTTCTGAGCTCAGATTCGGTCAAATTCAAAGGTTTCGTTACGTTAATTTGCACAGAATTGAGATTAGATTCTTCTACAATTTTTTGAAAAATTTCTGGTGTAAAAAATATGAAAAAAATGAGTAAGGACTGTTTTTTTGACTCAACTCCATAGGATAAGTACTATCGCCTAGAAACTTAGTTTTATCAGTATCAGAAGCAAAGCCTTTTGTCTTCCAAACAAGTCCCTTCATTGAAGCTCGTCGACTTGCCTGACTTGTACTTGGAAATGTGTCTTGATTTATTGTGGCTGTTGGGTCAACAGTCTGAGGTTCGTCAAAAGCCAGTGGATCATCATCCAAATCGTTTACATCAGTCTCAATATTGGTCTCTAAGTCTTGAATGTTTGTGTCTGGTGCCTCTTGGTTAACAGAAAAAACCTCATCTCCTCCCTCTGACTCATATAAATCATCCTCATATATTTCTCCATCACCTATTTTTTGTAAATATTCTTCAATTTCCTTTGGATTTAAAAACCGCATCTAAAAAAATTAATAACAAGTGATGCAATTTTGTCATACACAACTACTGCACTAAATGCATAGTGTTGCAGTTTTACAACATTCTAAAATAAGTCAACTTAAGTGCAAAAGACAATATTTTCGCTTACAACCAAGTAACAGCCAGTTTACAGAACACGTCACGAGCGAAGCGAAACCGGATGGCATATGGACGAATACGTAATAATTAGCGTCCATGTAACACGTTTCGGTTTTTTCGTTTAACTTACGTTGTGTTTCGTCTAAATAAATGTTATGTCAAATCTTAGTATTGCCAATGTATTAATTAATATTTTTTATTTACTTTTTTTCATATACATTTTTTATTTTTGCCTTAAATGATGGTAACCCTACTTCGGCGCTAAAAAAGGAACAGCTGAGTTTAATAAACAAAATTATCAAACAATCAATTAGTTGAAAAAAATTTGTGCAAATAAAAAGTTTAAAGAATAAATAAATAAAAAGGTTCAATAATAAATAATAATTGTTAAAGTGTGAGTGTACGGATTATATGAATATATAATTCTTTTGAAGTAAATGCACACGTAGATGTTTTATTAGTGAAAGTGATGGGCAGTTGCCCAATAATATTGATTCCCTCAAACTTCATTTATATTTTAGAAATCGAAATGTTTGGATCTGTTGAGCTTGCGTTTTCTAGCGACTCCAGCGAGAGTGATCAGGAAGACACTCGTTTAACCAGAAGAAACTTGAGAGATGCCTTAAATGTGTTCGAGTTACCAGAAGAAACGTAATTAACCCGTTTATAAAAAAAAAATGATAATCCTTTATTTTTTCCATTATATAGTTTTGTAGCTAACTTCCGCGTTAGCAAAGAAATTTTCAAGGTGCTATTCGATGGCTTGAGCCCTAAATTGAAAGTTTCTTACAGGAACACCCACATCTTGCCAACAAATGCACTGGCAACCTTCCTGAGGTTTCTTGGTACCGGTGGGTATCAATCTTCTGTGGGCAACGAATGGTCTTCATCAATGTCCAAGTCACAAGTTTCCAAAATAATCGAGGAATACTTAGATATTTTTGAAGAAAATCTGTGCTCCAAATGGATTTCTTTAGCTAAAAGCATAGATGAAGAAAATGTTGTTAAAGAAAGTTTCTATAATAAAGGTGGTATACCCGGTGTTGTAGGATGTGTGGACGGCACTCATATTCGCATCAAGTCCCCGGGGAAAAATTTAATGCATTTATACCACAATTACAAGAGATTTTACAGCATTAATGTTATGACAGTAAGAATATAATACAATGTACATATTTTCTTTTAACTATTTTTAGATATGTAATCATAATATGATCATAACTTATGTAGACGCCAGACATCCTGGTCGTAATCATGACGCGTTCGTATGGGAGCAAAGTGCGGCACACCAGTATTTCAAGTCTGAGTATTTAAAAGGAAAAAGAAATACTTGGATTCTAGGTATTTTCACGCTAATTTTTATTTTTATGATTATTTAAACATCATGTATTTTGGCAGGCGATGGTGGTTACAAATTGCAACCATACCTGATGAAGCCCTACAGAAATCCAACAGCTGCTCATGAACGAAAGTTTAATGAAAGACATTGTCGGCTTCGAAATGTAATCGAACGTTGTTTTGGAGTTCTGAAAAATCGATTTAGATGTTTAATTAGCTCCAGAGGTCTACATTATGCTCCAGCAAAGGTGACAAAAATGGTAAATGTTTGCTGTGCTTTGCACAATATGTGTATCATTTACAAAAATAACTGGCCACAATATGAGCCTGCACCCACAAACGAGCCGAATGAAGAGGAAAAAACAGAAGAAGATTCTAATGAACATATGACATTGTCAATGACTATAAGGGACCAAATTGCAAGAAGTTTATAAAAAGTCAAATTTTTTTTTTAAATTAAATAAAAATTTATTAAAACAAAAATAAATAAGTATTAAATTAAATTTTATAAATTCATTGCTCCTAAATCTATGACTATTTTGTAATTAATTTGTATTTCATTTTGTACTATGGTATTTAAAGAAAAAGTAAAATTAAAAATATTTAGAATAAAAATATGTAAATTCATTTTTGCAAAAGTACGACTGTTTTGCAAACAGTATGTATATAAAAATAAAATATTAAAGAAAGACTATTAAAAAATTAATAAATTTATTTAAAGTTTACATCTTGTTACTTTTTTTCTTCTGTAAAATGCATTACCACATCAAACATCGCTTTGGTCATGAGCTTCATTGACTCGGCCATTATTTTTAGCGACGCGGACTGCGTTTGTAATGCCTCTGAGCACTCCTTTATAGCTGATACACACTCTTTTGTCGCTTTGGCTTGCGACTTAATTGCTTCCAGTGTTTCCGCTTGAATTTCATATTGTTGACGCGGAAGTTTAAGCCGTTCTTGTCCTTCGGCGGCATTATCTTTGTGTTTCCGCTTTCTTTTCTTTGTTGAGCTTTCTGGTTTTGGTGTTGAGGTTACGGGCCTTGTCATGCGATACGACTCTGGTACTAATTTTTTTGATGTTGTTGGTGGGCTCTCGTTGTAGACAGCCCACTCTTGCGGGAAACACTATTCCGTTTGTGGTACTTTCACAGCACATGATGTCGGAGTAACCACTGCTACATTGTGGCTTCTTCTAGGAGGAGTTTCATCTAGGACTATTTCTCTAGTGCTTGTTGGTCCTTTTGTGTTACAAGTTGTACGGAAACCATAAACTTTGCCACTTGGGGCAGCTGCCGCTGAAATATGACAAATTCTGTCTATATCATTTTCTAGCTCGGTAAGGTTGTTTACCCGACAAGGCCCTCCTCCTGTATTATGCAGACTTTTATTATTATCTGCAATTTTTTTTAAGGCGACACTTAAGGTCTGCCCATACCTAAAATAAAATAAATGAGTGATAAAATTAAAAATAACGTAAATGAATATTTTATTGTACAAATAATGTGAGTGTACTACGGAATTTGGAACAAGTCCAGTGTACGGGTACCGCTCTAAAAGAAAAAAAGTTGCCTACGGGGTGTAAAATGCAATTCTAAGCTAAAAATGTGAAGTGAAAAATATGGCGCCAACCGTTTGTTCCGGAGTTACGGGCCTCCGAAGTTTTGGTGTTTAATATGGCATATATCGAGTATTTGATAGCAGAATGGGACAATATGGATATCATTGGAAAGGTAATTTAAGCGGCTATCTAATTAAGCTAAAAACAAATTTTTTTATTTAAACGTAAAGATTTATGCCTCTTTCGTATGACCAACATCGGCTTCGCTTTCTAAAGATTTCCTGTGTAGTCGATATATTTCATATTGTACGTAAACACTTTGAAGGTCTGTAACTCAAAAACAAAGGATTTTTCCGAAAATTATCACTTACTATTTTTTTGTTTAATATTACATTTTACACACTTCATAAAAGTTACGTTTAAATTAAAAAAATCGGACGCAGCTTATATTGGTATCATTGAAAAGGTAATTTCAATATCTATTCAATTTAAAAGGAAAATATTAAAAAAATACAATAAAAAAGGTAACGATCAAAAAACAGCTTTTTCCATATAAACATGGAGTACCTACATATATTAAATAAATTAAGCTTAGCGACAGTACTACATGAAAAAAATAAAAAAGCTTTAATAAGCGAAGCCGGTGTTGGTCATACCATATAGGAGGAAATCCTTGCGTCCGGCCGGAGGCCGTCAATGCGAAAAGTCTTTAGTAAGCGAAGCCGGTGTTGGTCATACCATAGAGGAGAAAATCCTTACGCCCGGCCGAAGGCCGGCTATGCAAAAATTCTTTAGTAAGCGAAGCCGATGTTGGTCATACCATAGAAGAGAAAATTCTTGTGCCCGCCCGGAGGCCGGCTATGTAAAAAGTCTTTAGTAAGCGAAGAAAATAAATATTTTAATACTATATATATGATGCGTCCGTAAACTAGATTTGTTCCAAATCGTACTTTAGTCTTTAGCCGATCTTTTATATTTTTTTGCATTTTTTGGATTTAAGCCCGGAATTTTAATAAAACACTTTAAAAATACATACTTTTTTCCACTCATTGGCTCTTCTTGCTGGTGGTCCATATGCATTTATCTTTTTCGCAACCGTCTGTTTGCTCCATGGCTGCTTTGCTGCTTCCAAACTGGGGAGTTCCTGTGGCAAGATGAGGATATTCCTCCATACAGTTTACTAATTTTTGAAACTGTAGACCCGTTGTCATCTTGATGCTGGCAAATGCAACAAATTTTACATTTAAAAAACACATATTTTATAATGCACAAGTACATATTTACCTTTTTTTTCCTGAAAACTCCATACTTTTTATTTTATTTAATATTTTTTAACTAATTTTGGGAACACAACTAAACATATATATGTAAAACTTTAAAAACGAATGGTATTTTTCTTTGGCTCAGCTTTGACGTTTCTGACACTACAATGCGCGATACATAAACCAAAAACAATTGTCATTTGTTACGTTTTTTACAAAAAAAAAAATGACATTCGTGTTATAAAGACCCAAAGATGGAAAACGGTAACGTTTTTGCACGTCTAAACGGCAGATTGTGTTCTATAAACAGGCTGTAAATTTCTTTGAAAATATATGTTTTTCTATATAAAATCAATTTTTGTTAACACTTACTTTTGAAAAACACAAAATTATATTTCTTACTACAACACAAAATTCACTTGTTAAAAGAATTTAAAAACCGTTACTTTGTCCACGTGAAATACACAATCAAAAAGATTGTATAACAAAAAAAGTGCTACCAAAGCATAAACTATACCAAGTACACCTCTTTTACTACATAACAATATGCAGTGAGCGAATTAATGCCATTTTGAGGAGAGTTTAATGGTATG
Source organism: Gymnosoma rotundatum (assembly GCA_916610165.2). Lineage (NCBI taxonomy): Eukaryota > Metazoa > Arthropoda > Insecta > Diptera > Tachinidae > Gymnosoma > Gymnosoma rotundatum. Next base: position 75,966,545 of record OU744337.1, read on the forward strand.
TTGCAGAATTACAACAACATGCATTTAAGGGATATCTCCAAGCTTTACACTTGTTCAACTGTTCAATAGTTTCGCAATATACATCAAATTACAGCAACTATGACCCTATTCATTTATTTTCAAAATTCAAATTATATACTTACTGTTGTAGCAGACTTAGCAATCAGGTTCTGTCTATAATGGTTCAACGGTTTGGCCATATGCATAAGATTATATCAACTTTAATTTATAATTTAAAATTTGTATGCTGTTTATTATATGAAACAAAGTAGTTGACATTCGGTCTAAAACTCAGGTGTTTGTATATAACGGTTCAAAAAATACGGCCATATAGAACAAATAACATTAATTTTGGGAACACCCTTTAATTTCTAAATTCTAAGCTTCTTGTTATAGCGTACTTAGCAAAACAGGTCCCTTGTAAATTTCAGCTGTATGTATATAACTATTCAAAAGTTCGGCCACATACACCAAATTACATCAACTATTGGGACACCCGTTTATTTCCAAAACTATATTTTATACTTGTTGTTGTAGCGGAGTTAGTAATACAGGTTCTTTGTAAATTTCAATCGTCTCTCTACAACTGTTTAAAATTATGGCCATATACATAATTAAATGAACTATTGGAACCCTTTAATTTAAAACTTTGAATATTAACACTTGTTATTATAACGACCATATCAATCGACATTATGTGAAATTTGCAAGCGTTCGTCTATAACGGTTTAAAAGATAGGCCCATATAAGTAAATCTACATCATTTAAAGGACACCCTTTAGTTTCTAAATTTAAATTATAAACTCGTTGATATAGCGGACTTAGCAATACAGGTCCATTTTAAGTGTCAGCGTTCTGTCTATAACGGTTCAAAAGTTTGGTCACATGCTTAAATTTACATCAACTATTGGGACACCCTTTAACTTCCAAATCTGAATTTTATACTTGTTATAGCGGACTTAGAAATACAGGTTCGTTGTAAAATTCAATCGTCTCTCTACAACTGTTCAAAAGTATGGCTATATACATGAAATTAAATGAAATATTGGCGCACCCTTTAATATATAATTTTAAATATTAATACTGTTACTTTAAGGTCCATAGCAATCGATATTCTGCCCAATTTTCAAGCGTTTGTCTACAACGGTTCAAAAGATGGGCCCATATAAGTAAATCTACATCAATTATGGGGCACCCTTTAATTTTTAGATTTATTTTTGTATAACATTTTGTTGTTAGGAGCTATACTACGCAGTCATTTTAAATAATCGCCCCATATATGTATGTTGTATAGGGACACCCATTAATTTTAAGATTATGAATTATTTTTTAAACGGGACCAATCTGTAAGCATAGTCTATCATATTACCAAAAATTTTAAAAACGGTTCAGAAATGACTGAGTTCTGCAGGCACAAATATAAAAAAAGCAACATTTAGCCGAATTGTGTGACCTGCCTCTTTTTTTGAAATTGGTTAAAAAGACAATTTAATTTACTTAAGCTTTCTGCTATTTTAATTTTTGCTTAACTAAGCGTGCTACTTTTGCGACTGGCTTATGCTTAAATTTTATTTGTTTTGGACATTTTGGTTCTTTTATAAACTTATTGGTACTTATCTGCTTTCAATGTGTTAAAGAGAGATGTTTAACAATCTATAAGCGTTCACACTGCAATTATAGTGTTTTAGTTTGACAATTGGCCAGCTGTTTAAACAAATGGTACATATTAAATCAAATCATCTAATTTCCAGAAAAGTGATAAAAAAGATATTTAATTGGAGATGTTGTGCCTTAAATAAAAATGTAATGGATTTTCGAATGGAGCAAAATTGATGTTATTCAGGTATGTGATGGAAATCGATCGATTTGAAAACGATTCGTTTTGAGACAAATTTTAAACAAAAGTAAAAAGGTATTAACAAAATGAAAATAGTAAGGATATCACAACCATTTACGGTATTAGGTCGTCTCGATTTCGAAATCGATTTCCATCACATACCTGATTATTATTATAAGAACCATTAATTTTACTATTTTTTTTATTTATTATAACTATCATTAATACATTTAAAATATTTTAAATATTTACAATAAGAACGTTTTTGGAGATCTTACTTAATTAAGTATTGCAACAAATATTAACTTAATTTATTGTGTAAAAATATCTATAATTTAGTATTTACATCAACGCAGTGTAAAGAAAAAAGATAGGGAAAAACCTAGTAAAGATTTAAAGAAATTCTGAATTAATCCTTCTATCAGCTTCATTGCTGAAGTTGAAGAAAAAAGTTAATATTACAAATTCCTTATTATATCTACTTGTTGAGTATCTTCTGGGTAAATTAAAAATGATTTTTTAATTTTTATTCTGGATTATTTGCAACTTCTTTCGATAGGTCTTGGCACATCTATTTGACCAAATTTTACACCCATATGTCATAATAGGCCGTATGCATATTTTATATAGTAAGATTTTGTTTTTATAATTCAAAGTTGATTTCCGATTTAATAATGGGAAAAGGGCTCTTCCACATTTAATTGCCTTTTCACAGGTTCTTAAAACATGATGTCTGAAAGTCAGTTTTTTATCTAATTCAATTCAAAGATATCTAATGGTATCAAGGAGAGGAATTTCAACTCCTTCCACAGATAAGGGTATTGAGGGTATTCCTTTCGGTGATTTATTGAAGGGAAATATTATTGTTTGACTATTATTTTTATTTATTTTAATTTTCCATTTTTTAAAAATTTTTGAGCATGTAAAAGACCTATTTTCATTCTTTTGACTATGCCGTTTGAAACTTTACCTGTTATTATGATGACAGTGTCATCTGCGTATAGTGCAACTGATTGATCTTTGAGTATTTCAAAATCCCATGTATATATTGAGTACAAAACAGGTGATAACACCGAGCCCTGTTGAACTCCCGCAGGAATATTGCCCTGGGTGGAGTACTCAGTATCAATATTCACTACAAAGGATCTCTCATTCAGAAAACTTTGTACCATCTTTTGTATGTAAATTGGATAACCGAACTTATGGAGTTTAAAAATTAAGCCATTGTGCCATATAGAATCAAAGGTTTTTTCTACGTCTAACAGCACCATTCCAGTAATTTTTGTTATTTGAGATCAAGTTTACAATTCTCTTTCCTTGGTGCACAGTTGAATGTTCTTTTCAAAAACCAAATTGCTCTTTTTGTATTATGCTTTTAGTTTCGGTGTATTCATTTATTCTTTGTAACACGATTTTTTCGAAGACTATCTAAGCAATTCAGCATGCTTATTGGACGATAACTTTTAGGTGATTTTGCGTCCTTTCCCTGTTTTTAAATTGGGACTTCTTTGGCTGTTTTAAACATTTTTGGGAAATAAACTTTTGTCAAACACCAGTTCAAAATTTGAGTAATTAGTGTGTAAAAAGTATTTGTCATATTTTTCAATACAATGGGCTTTATTCCAGCCAATCCAGGTGCTTTTGAGTTTTTCAGTGTACCTATAAAGAATTTTACTTCTTCCACTGACGTCAAGTTTTGCTGCATGTCATCTGAGATAGCTTGAGCATTCAACCAGTCTCTGCGTTTTTCTACCATATTATCTACTGGAAAAGTCATATTGCATGTTGTTCTGTGACAATTTTCGAAAACTTCCGCAATTATTTCAGTTTTTTCTTTATTGTTATGCTTTACAACGCCATCTATTGTTAAACTACAAACGCTTTTTTATTGCCTTTTATTGCTTTCGTCAACATCCAAAACTTTTTATTACCTGTTGGCAGCTTTTGTGTATATTGGTACCAGCTGTTATTTCTGTCATTGCTTATGTTCAAATTTATTAGTGTGGTCAGCTGTTTTAATAAAGAAGTAATTATGTTTCTCTCAGAGTAATTATTTGAACGTTGAAGTTTTCGTCTAAATTTATTTCTTTGCAAAATTAAAACTAAAGTTTGACTGGAAAGCTTTCTATGCCAAAATTGTGGATTACCAAGTGGAATTTGTTTAGATGTTTCTTGTACCAGGTAAGTAATTTTTGAAAGTGTTTCTTCCACATATGAGTTCCATAATTTAATACCTTGGAAGTTCTTTTTTCTAAACTCATTGTCTATCCATTTTCCTATTTCTTTCCAATTAGGTTTATGATAAAGCAGAATTTTAATGGAGTTTTCTGTTAAAGAACCAAATATTGTGCAAGTCATTGGTATATGATCTGAATTTAGAATTTCTGGGTGTATTTCCAGTTGTGAAAAATCTAAGTTGGAATTGGTGAGAAGAAGATCAACAACAGATGGACGTGTCGGACTTGACGACTGACCGAAACGAGTGAATGAATTTGGAGAATGTATATAGTAACGAGAGGTCATTTGATGATTGAAAGGTTTGTTGCCTGCCGTGTTATTTTTAAAACAGTTCCAGTTTGTATGGTGAGCATTTAAAGCTCCGAATATAAAATAATCAGTTGTAGCTGTGGTTAAAATGTTTATATCATTAATATAGTCATTTTGACAATAAACAGAAGTAAATCTTATTGGTCTATTATTTATGGTTACTATTATAGATATATTTTCGACTTTTGCTGTTGGATATTTTGAAATGCGTTCATGGGGAATGGAGTTTTTGTTTGCAATCAAAACTCCTCCACTATGTATAGTACGGTCTCTCTATAGATTTTAAAGTTTCTTAATTTGAAATTGTGATTAGCTTTGAGGAATGTTTCATTTATGCAAACTATGTCTATTTGTTTTTGATGTAACACAAGTTCAAGTTCTATTATCGAGGCTGGAGTCGTTATGCCCTGGGCATTCCAATGCATAACATTTAAGCTCCATATTGACTTTTTATATAACATATCTAAGCATATTTCCAAGTAATCTCATTTTATCGTACTTGGTTTTGCATTTTGCTAATGTTTCGAAATAAATATCAAAAATTTTTTCATTTGACAAATTATCGTCTTGTTAAGTTCTTTGTTTTGAACCAGCTACTGAGGCATAAGAAACATTATTTTGACGTTTACCTGATACTTTTTGAGAAGAAGATGGCATCTTGTAACCCCTTACCTCATCCCGCATATCTTCTGATGAAATAGAAAGAATATCGTCATGACGTACTTGTCCTACTGGTCGCCTGCTATTAGTAGTTCTTTGTCGGAGCTGTAAATATTCCGTTCTTGAAGGACAGTGAGGATCGTCAGCACGGTGATTAACATTTTTTAATTTCTTTTTAATGCAATTGAAATTGTATATATCAGGACCATCTTCTGTTGTTTTATTAAGTTGGCAGTTTGAGTAATCATGGGCTCCACCACATCCTATACAGGCTCAGCTCTAAAACAATTTGAAGATCCATGGCCATACATAGCACATTTAGAGCATTGAGTAGGACCTTTTGACCTATGTTGGGGACTTCTCCAGTGCACTACAATACCGTATACATATTTAATCTTAATAACCTCCCGCTTTGTTATCTGACTTCGGTTAAACTCCATCATATATAATGCATCGTCAGGGTTTGAGCGCGTAGTTGTTATTTCTTTTACGTTAACCAATTCTATGTTGAATGCATCCTTAAATTCACTTTTCTAGGTTTCTAAGATAACTTGTGGTAAACCAAACAGCATAAGCTTAAAGCTTTTATTGTCTTTTATACGATGAGTGAAAAGCTTCATCTGGGCAATCTTTAGTTTATTTACAGTTTTATAATAGTCAGCTTTCGAGTTCGGTATTAATTTAGTTCCGATGGAAATTCTTTTATATTTACATATTTTACCAATAAGATTTATAACCCCAGTAAATTTATAACAATTTTCAACAACTACTGGTGGAATTTTAACAACCTCGTGGGCGACTTCACTTTCAATGCTTAAACCATCATCGTCTCCTAGATCAGAGAGCATCTCGAACCGATTGTTACTAACAGATTTCTGCATTTTAAATCGAAAATTATTACCCCAATATTTTTTACGCTTTAATGACATTATTAATTAATTCACAAAGAAATATTTAATTGAAGGTTTTTATGAAAAAATAAACAGCTGATTTAATAACACGTCTGAATGCTTTCAATAACAGCATGCGACTGTACTTTGCAAATTTTTAAAATTAAAGACACGGGAATTTTATTAAATTATTATTTTTCGAAAAAAGCTTAGTGCTATTTAATTTTAATTAATTAATTATTGACGGTCAAGGCACGTCTCGATTAGGGATAGAACGATACCATTAGGGTATCGATAATTTTACTCGATGCAGTATCGAACGAAAAATATCGATACGTATTCAATATCGAATAAATAGTATCGATACCTTATCGTACCGATCAACTATTTCATAAAATTAGGGCAAAGAAAAATTAAAAATTCATATCGCTGGTCTCTTGTAGCGTGACCGTTGTTACTACTATAGTAGCAAATTGCGATTTTTTTTTTGGAATGCTTGACCCTTTTAGTGCTCCCTTTTAAAAAAGAGCTAGATCTGTCACTTTTTGATATATTTTACCCTTTTTGCCCCTTTTTTATTTAATGGCACTTTTTGTTTAATTTTCAATTTAGATGGTTGTATTTTGAGTTTTTGTTTGTACACAGTTCGAAGAAAAAAATGCCTTTAATATACATAGAAGAACAACGTATCAGGTTTATCTTCTATAAATAAAATTTATTTAAAATTATTGTTGTTTATTCTTAAAGCATGAACAAATTCAAGATAAGTTTTCAAAGTGATCTAAGAAGACACATATATCGTGTTTCCTCCACCAAAAAAGACTATACTAGTAACTCAAAAATAAAAAAAATAAATCTTCTTAATACTTTAAGGATATTGTTAACATACATACATATAGGTTATGAAGCTGAAAGTGTAATATGTGCTAAATTTTTATAATTGATATTAAAAGTAAAATTTTAATATTTTATTAAAAACGAGTAAAAGTGCTATATTCGGCTATGCCGAATCTTATATACCCTTCAACATCTACATAAATCTAGTTTAGTGAAGTAACTCCAATCAAAACAGCAAATACTGAGGTAACAGAGAATTAAAAAATAATCTATAATTTTACATAAAAATGTCATCGGCTCTTAATAGGTTAAGCATTTAAAAAAAATTTTAATATTTCCTTAAAACTCTCTTCAAGAACTTTAAAATGATACCCATATTGATGTTTAAAAAAATTTGAAAATTTCAGAGCCCTGGAAAATATAGGCGAGCGCCAATTTTTTTCACTTGTTTTTTTTTCTTATTTTTAAATCTCTATCGTTCCATTAATTAATTTTTTTGGTTGGAGTTACTTTATTGATATGAAAATATTAGGGGCAGGCGTGGTGTTTTGCCTGCTGTCTCAAAGGACATGGATTGATCATGCTGATTTCCAATAGCAACGCTTTCGACAATTTATCTAATCGTATGGTCGTACCATGGCGAAATCATATACCAGGTGGTGGCAGTGGTGAATTTATTCATTGCCGCCTTTGCAGGAAATGTCATACACTATACATGAGAAATCAGCGTCAAATTTTTTTATATGAAGTTTGACATTTCCTGCAACGGCGAAAATGAATAAATTCGCTACTGCCACTACCTGGTATATGATTTCACCATAGTACGTTCCATCTTTCTGCCTTTTATAAATAAATATACATATATATTAATTTTAGAATTAAGAATCGAGGGTAAAGGCGCCTCAAGAAAAGGCAATAAGGCAAAAAAAAAATTGTTAAAGTTAAATGAGATATGGCATCGACAGCAACAAAAGTTTTGATAAAGAAAATATCGATAAATGAATAAAAAATTTAAAGTGGAAAAACATTTACAAAATTCGTTTTTTAATACAGACAGCATTGATTTTACACAAAATTTTAAGTTGAATTGAACAAGATTGTTTTAAATATAACTGATACGTTAATGTTACAAGAAAGTTGTTTTCTATATTTAAAAAAGTTGTTAATAGAAATGCTACGTCTTCACGAGCCACATGAATTCGTCTAATGTAGACACAAAATGTTCATGTTTCGGTTATATGCAACTATCGTTGGCCGAACATTTGCCTGAGCAATGATGTTCACCATCGAATATGACTTTAAAGGCAAGGATTCACTAACATACTCACTCGTACGATTTGTCAAAAATTGCATGAGTGCTCAAGAAGTATGATAGTGTGGATTAAAATTGTTTGTGTGTGACAGACTTTTTGACAGATCTGTACGATTTTATAATTTTTAAAATCTATATATATATAAATGGTATAAAAAAATGTATAGTAATTCATAAAATGAGAACGGCTGGGCCGATTTCTGTAAAATTTTTTGTCAGTTGTTTGTATTTTCGAGGAGAAGGTTTTTACGGAAGAAAATGGAAAATTGGAAAAATAAAAAATTTATTTTCTTTGTACGAAATTTTGTGTGAAATTATTGGCTTTAATGGCTTTCCAAATGAATTGTGCTGTGTTATTACTCTAAAGTTTGTCTGAAGGCTTAAAGTTGGAGCGAGGCGAAGTTCGCTGGGTCCTCTAGTTATTCATAAAATATTTTTCTCTATGCGATCAGAGTTATTAAAACAATATGTTTTTGCAAATTTGTTGTATAATAGTGTGGCACCTACGACATCATTTTGATACGATTTTTAAAGTAAGACAGATTTTTGTGTGATTAAATCGTACAGTTGTGTATGATAGTGAATCCTGGGCTTTAGTAATGCTGAAACAGAATATGTATATCGACACGTTTTTGCCACATAGAAGAGCGAGAAAAAACTAATACCATTGTTCTGCCAGCGTTATGTGCATGTCTTGTTCAAATTGATAGCTAGTGGAGACGTGGGGTTAGGAATAAAATCTAAGATGAGAACGTCAAATCGCTGAGAAAATTCTGTTACGTGTAGACCTAAAATTAGTGTTATTGCAATCTTACAGTGCAGTCACACGGTCAAGTTTTGTTCAATTCTCTTTCAAGAAATTTACACATACTGCTTGTCAAAGTTCACAAAAATTGAAAGCTGTGACGCAGGCTTAACGCAATTGCAAGGCAAGTTTTTAGGCAAGATGTCGTCAAGAAAACAAATAAAACTCATTTGGAGAAAAAAAAAACTTGAATCAGCTGTTTTCTTGAATGTAATTTGAAAGACTCAACTGAACGAAAATTTGAAAGCAAATGCTCAGCAAGTTCTTTAAATGAGAGTGTATTGGTAAAAAAATGAGAGAAATTTTAAAAATTGAATGAAAACTTGATAGTCTGATACCCTAGTTAGAAGAATTCGTATAAGAGCGTTGTTATGAGATATCTCTTAGGAACAATCTTATGAGATGAACTGTGAAATACTAAAAAAACAATTATGTTTATATCACAAAATGCCATCATTACAAATCTGATGCACAAATTCCTAAAAATACATATCTCCCTCAAGAGTGCAATTTTATATAAAACGACTTTGTGAAAAGGAAATAATAAGTTTTCAAACAAATTAATATTAAACATGTATATATAACAATATGTTCAATTAGTTGCAGGCAGATCTTTTCTACGCGGCTATCAGTGATTTATGAATTGTTATAAGATTAAGAGAAGTACGTGTTCCCCTTGTAAGATATTATTACGTTTTACCCTTTTTAGCAGGCAAACGTACGGATTCTTTTGATTGCAAAATACCACTGTGGCTCATTATAAATTCCATTTTCTTACTTTATGTCTTTCTCTGGCTATACTTCTTGATCCTACCGGTGTTGTGAACCCTTGGTTTCGTATTTACTAAACATGCGTTATCACCACAAACGCCATCCACGCTACACTACTGTGTTACTCCGGCGAGACATGAACTACTCGATGCCTTGTTTAGTAACCTTAACCATCCACAGACATCTCCACTACTCCTTTTATCCAAGCCAGTCATCTCCTTTAATCCAATAGCCACAACACACGTTTGCCATACACTGTTGTTATTGTTACACTTTCCTGCGCTAACCGCTATTGCTCTCACTTTTTGTTATAAACGGCTTCTTGACAATTATCTGTTACTCCTTTTATTAAATTAGACGTCTTCACTAAATTGTTTGCCATGGCTTCACACAATAGTTGTCTTTGCCTCTCGGGAGGTTTGTACTGCTGTTTATTAATTTTAATTGCATGATAACAATTTTTTTTTTCGTTGCACGCATGTCCGAATGCCGTATCGAACTCAGGACCCTCTTTTTTGTAGTACGCACCTCTACCAACGCAGCTATTGAGGCTGCTCAGCTTTTGTTGGCTAACTTGTGGTTTTGTTATTCTATAAACACACCATTAGTTGAATTAACTTATTCACCACGCTCATACGGAAACATAGGGGTTGCCATACTTTATTATTCGTAACATTATCCCTTACTCAAGCCTGTTCCTCCCGAATAGGCACAATTTTTATTCTTTAGGATAATTGCTTGTCAGCTTTTCAAATGTTCGCAACTAGTGTACAGCTTTCATTTGTGGTTTAATTTTGCAATCCCACTTCTGACACCAATTGTTACGTTTATTTAAATTACAAACGTTTTTTTTATGAGTTCTTTATTTTCAAAATAATTACACATACAACTTTTAGAGTTTTAATTAAATTACACTTTATCTAAAGAATTATTTAACGATTTAACTATTCGCGATTAATAATAAACGCTGGCAACTATACTTGTTGTACCACAAGATCTCAACTAGATGACTCTCACAATCAGAATGAAGCAGCACGTATTGGCGTTGCTTTTATATACCCTATTTTTAGGCGTTCCTGAATATTCGAGAATTTCTACCGCCATCTACTGCGTAGTTGAAAATGCTGCGTTGCCACTTTTATCTCAGACACATTAGTGAGCATTGTTATTTACTTCTAGAACCTTCAATCATTATTTAAAAATACATGTTGTGTATTTTTATTTAGTTTTTATACAATGCAGGTGTGTGTATGTTTGTGTATTGTGTTTGTTTAGTCATCGCTTTGTGTTAGTTGTTTTTGTCTTGCAATAAAGATGTTTTATAGAAACTTCTAGCTTTGAAAACAAGCACAATAGGCCATTTCGTTTTACTTTCTTGGCCCCAATTATTTTTAACATCTTTTTTATGATTTAAATAAAGCATCTTTGTAACACTGCCGCCACTTAAGCCTTTTCGTCCAGAATAGGCACAACATTACCTCTGCCATATTTAGCCAACCGCTCCAGGTGAACCACCTTCATTTTGGACCTCGGATTATGATATCTCCGGTTAACCACGGTGTCCGGTAAACTACATCATTCAATTTCTTTATCACCTTGTACGGTCCCTCCCAGTGGGTTTGCAGTTTAGAGGATAATCCTTTCTTGCGGTGCGGGTTAAATAGTAGAACCATTTATCCTTCGGTAAATCCCTCCGTATTTGCTGCTCGATCATATCTGGCTTTCATCTAATCGCTGGTCATTTTAATGCGGTTACGTACAAACTCATGAAGCTCATGCAGTTCTTCTTGTGCCTGGAGAACGTTTCCATTGTCGTCGTGCACTTGTCCAGGTTTAACACCAAATTCTAAATCTGCTGACAGTTTAAGTTCTGTCCCAAACAAGATTTTTGCTGGACTACGTGAGGTTGAATCGTGTACAGCTGACCGGTACGCCAGTAGAAATTTGGGTATATGCTCATCCCAATCCTTTTGGTGTGAACTGACCACTTTTCTGAGGTATTCTTCTAGGGTACGATTGAATCTTTCCACCATTCCATCAGACTGTGGATGCAGCGGTGTAGTTCTCGTCTTTTTAATACCGTTAACGTCACACATCTCTTTGAATATAGCTGATTCAAAATTTCGTCCCTGGTCTGAATGTAGTTCTAGTGGAACACCGTATCGATACACCCAATTGTTCACAAGGGCGTCTACCACTATTTTAGATTCTCGGTTTGGAATGGCATACACTTCGGGCCACTTGCTAAAATAATCCATTACAACTAGTACATATCGGTTTCCAGCATCACTGACAGGAAATGGACCTGTGATATCAATAGCTATCCGCTCAAAGGGAGCACCTGCGTTGTATTGTTGAAATTTGCCACGACTTTTTCTTACAGGACCCTTGGCCGTTATGCACTGTTCGCAATTAGCTATCCAATCGGCTGCGTATTGTTGGCAGCCTACCCAGTAAAATCTCTGCTTTATCTTTTCCAGAGTTTTTGTTATACCCATATCGCTGCCGCTGGGCCAATATGGAACTGCTAAAGTATCTCATTTCTCTTAGAAGTTGGCACGACAATTAAGTCCGTTGTAGTTTTGCCATCCGTACTTTCCCAAGATCGATATAAGCAGCCATTTGTTACTTTCAGACTATCCCACTGAGCCCAGTACGACTTGGCTAGTTGGCTCTCAACCAACGTAATGCAGAATGGTCTGTCCTTAAGATGAAATGTTGACCTTATAAGTACTTGTGGTAATGTTTAACATACTCCAGCACTGCTAAAAGCTCCCTTCGTGTAACGCAGTAATTTCTTTCGGGCTTAGAGAGCACCCTGCTGTAATAGCCAATGACCTTTTCTATTCCATTTATCTCCTGAGAAAGCACTCCACCTATTCCAAAGCCGCTTGCGTCCGTGACCAATACGAATTTTTGTCCAGTTATTGGATACGCAAGGACTGGTGCCGTACACAAAAATTTCTTGAGCTCCTGGAACGCTTTTTCCGCTGCTTCACTCCAATGGTATGGTTGCGACTTCCTGGTCAACTCGTGCAAGCTAGCAGCCAATTGAGCAAAGTTTGGCACAAATCCCTTGTAGTATGTGCAAAGCCCTAGGAAACTATGCAGCTCCTGAAGATTTTGTGGGCGAGGCCAGTTCATTACTGCCAGTACTTTGTCTTCATCAGTTGATACGCTCTCTGCTGTTACACGTTGCCCCAGGTATTTGATCTCCTTTTGAAACAAAACACATTTTTTAATATTTAATTTTAATCCTGCAGCTGTTATACGCTTAAAAACCTCATCCAGGTCTTTGAGGTGTTCGTCAAAAGTATTCCCCATCACGATTATGTCATCCAGATACACTAAGCACGTCTCCCAATTGAGACCCTTAAGCACACATTCCATTAAACGCTCAAAAGTAGCTGGAGCATTGCAGAGCCCGAATGGCATCACCTTGAACTGCCATAAACCACCACTTGCGCTAAAGGCAGTTTTCTCCTTGTCTTTGTCAGCTATCTCTACTTGCCAATAGCCGCTCTGCAAGTCCAAGGTAGAGAACCATTCCGTTCCAGCCAACGTGTCTAAGGTATCGTCAATTCTAGGCAACGGATAACTGTCTTTCTTGGTGACATCATTGAGCTTCCTGTAGTCAACGCAAAACCTGGTACTGCCGTCCTTCTTCTTTACAAAAACTATTGGTGAACTCCACGGACTCGAGGATGGCTCAATGACTCCGTTCATTTCCATTTCGCTGACAAGTTCTTTGACCTCATTTCGTTTTGCTAGGGGAACTCTTCTGGGTGCTTGTTTTATAGGCCTCGCTTCGCCAGTATTAATTTCATGTTTAACAACTGCCGTTCTACCTTGGCTTTTATTATTTAGGGCGAAGACGGAGGCATGTTTTCTCAGCAACTGCTTTGCTTGTTCTCCTCACTGTGGCCCTGCTTTCATATCCAACATCCAGGGGTATCTCCACATTGCGCCAGATCATTATTTGCTCTCCCATGTGCAGACTAATACCGTGGGCTATCACAAAGTCTGCACCAATGATAACTTCATCCACTATATCGGCAACAACAAATACATGGTCAGCGCTGATGTTTGCAATAGTCATTCTTACCCTGGCTCTTCCACAGACAGTGGCTAAGTCGCCAGTAGCAGTGCGCAGTCGTACATTATTTAATGGTTCCACTGCCCCTTTTACTAAATCTATGGTGAGGACTTGCTTACTTCCGTTTATAAGACCGCAAACAGTTAGGTTGCTATTTTTCTGTTGTACAACGGAAATGGAGATTGTGGGGCCATCGGTTGTAGGAGCCAGCACTTGCCCCTTAGTGCTAGCTCGATTTAGTTTAACGGTGACTCATGAGATTTGGTGTTGTTGACCCGCTTGTTGTCCCTTGCTGGCGAAGCAGATCTTGATCTTCTCTTTGCGGATCTACAGTTGCATTAAAAATGGCCAGCCTTACCGCATTTAAAGCATTTAGCGCGAGAATTACTTTTTTCCTCCTCCATTATCTGTTTGACTAACTCCTTTATCTCGCTTCTACTGTCTGTGTTATACATTTCAGTATCAAGACATCGCACCTTGTACACCTGTGGCTTCGAGATGACTTTTGCGGTTTCCTGGGCTAGCACATACGAGATGGTTTCTGCAAAAGATGATTTTTGCATAGCACAAACAGCATATTTAATATCTGGATCCCGTATGCCATTTACAAATGCTTCAATCTTAAACTGATCCAAAAACGGGTGATCTTCGCCTGGGTAAGTCAGCTACACCAAACGTTCAATTTCCATGGCGAAGTCTTGCAGCGTCTCATTTGCCTTCTGCACCCTGCCTCGTAACTCCATTCTGTAGAGTTCTCTTTTATGCTAGCCACCGTACTTACGTTGTAAGGCTACCATTATGTCCTCATAATTATTAGCTTAATAGCTTTTTCTTCATTGTCCCATCTATTTTTGCTGGCCACTGTTTCGAACTGGAACTTAAAAACATTAAAAGGTGCGCTGCCGTCAAAGCTCGGGGTGTTAATCTTGCTGCCATGCTCAGAGGTAACTTTCACCGGTCCCTCTCGAATTTGAAGTTCGCCCATTTGCACTTTTAATTTATGTAACTCTACTTTTCTGTCTAGGCCGCACAATTTTTGTTCTACGATGTTCACGCGTTTGTCGAAGACTTCTGATATTTCTTCAAATTTCTCATTTACCTTCGCTAATAGCCTTTTCCCGTTGACGTCAGAGCTTTCCTGCATTGCTCTAAAGCTTTCGTGATATGTTTCTTGAAGCTTCTGGTTTTTTTCTTCTAATTTCTTCATCTGGTTTTCCTGCTTCTGGTTGTTTTCTTCTGTTTTCTTCATTATAGCGGCAAACATTGAATTTAAGTCTATAACGCTGTTTGTTGCTGGGGCGCATACTTCAATCTCTTCCTTTTCGTCTTTTTCTCCAAATTCGTATGTGCCAATATCGATACCACGCTGCTTAAATTCATCTATTAACGGCTTTTGCAATTCCGCTTTATTGCCTGCTGTCGGTAGATTTAACTTACTCAGCTCCATTTTTAGCTGCTCAACTTTTAGCTCTTCGAATTTCATTTTAACTATTAATTTATTATTTTGCAATTTCACTTCTGACACCAGTGTTACGTTTTACCCTTTTTAGCAGGCAAACGTACGGATTCTTTTGATTGCAAATACCACTGTGACTAATTATAAATTCCGTTTTCTTACTTTATGGCCTTCTCTGGCTATACTTCTTGATCCTACCGGTTTTGTGAACCCTTGGTTTCGTATTAACTAAACATGCGTTATCACCACAAACGCCATCCACGCTACACTACTGTGTTACTCCGGCGAGACATGAACTACTCGCTGCCTTGTTTAGTAACCTTAACCATCCACAGACATCTCCACTACTCCTTTTATCCAAGCCAGTCATCTCCTTTAATCCAAAAGCCACAACACACGTCTGCCATACACTGTTGTTATTGTTACACTTTTCTGCGCTAACCGCTATTGCTCTCACTTTTTGTTATAAAGGGCTTCTTGACAATTATCTGTTACTCCTTTTATTAAATTAGACGTCTTCACTAAATTGTTTGCCATGGCTTCACACAATAATTGTCTTTGCCTCTCGTGAGGTTTGTGCTGCTGTTTATTAATTTTAATTGCATGATAACAATTATTATTATTTCGTTGCACGCATGTCCGAATGCGGTATCGAACTCAGGACCATCTGTTTTGTAGTATGCACCTCTACCAACGCAGTTATTGAGGCTGCTCAGCTTTTGTTATCTAACTTGTGGTTTTGTTATTCTATAAACACACCATTAGTTGAATTAACTTATTCACCACGCTCATACGGAAACAAAGGGGTTGCCAGACTTTTTTATTCGTAACAATATTAAGATTAAGATAAATTATAATAGTGTTTTTGATATTTTGTTTTTCATTCTCTTTGAACTGTACAAAAGAGCCGCAAAAAACTCAGCCGTATACAGTGGAGAAAGAAAAATAGAATTATCAGTGGTTATTGTTGTTATTGCTTAAACTTAAATTTTTGTCTCTCTTTATTGTTTGGACAAAAGTTTCTAGTTTTCTTTAAAATATTTGTCAGAAGTTTCCTGAAGAGTATGCGGTAGAGAAATGGCCATCGAGCCGTGCTTTGACCCTCAATAATCAATATCGGCAATTAATTTAATCAGGATAATTTAAAAAAATAGAAAAAAACATATTTTTATATTAAATAATTTAAAAATATTCCCGTGTCTTTAATCAAAAATATATATATGGGGCCATAGAGAATTTAAAAGTAATAAAAAAGAAACATTATGTCAAGAATTGGCGCTCGACTATATATTCTGAGTTACGGGGCTCTGAAATATTCAAATTTTTTTAAAGCTTTTGAAGAGATCTTTAAGGAAATACTGACAATGCTTCACCCATTGAGAGCCGATGTCATTTTTATATAAAATTATTTTCTATTTTATTAAGCTTTGGGTCCTTATATTTTTTATTAATATTTTATTTCAATATTTCGGTACTTTCTGAAGAAGGTACCAAAGCTTAATAAAATAGAAAATAATTTAATAAAAAAAGGGTCAAATAATCATTATTAAACTAATTAAAATTATATATATGCACTACCATTTTTTTTTTTAATTTTAATTCTCTGTCACCCCAACATTTGAAATTTTCTTTGGAGTTACTTCACTAATAGTGCATTTACATTACAATGAAATCTACTAGATTTGATTTTAAATCTGTTTCAAAATCTATGTCGCTTACACTTTATTTTTTTGACACTAGCAAGATTTAATATTACTAACAAAAATCAAAAAATATTTTTTTACACTATATTTAAATTTACACATCATTCATTTCTTAATTTTGTTTATATTTTCATTTCTTAACATTTTAAATAAATTTTCTTTTATTGTTTTAATAAAACTGTAATTTTTTCTTGTACAGCGTAGGTTTTTTTTGGTACAATAAAAAAAAAACCATAGCTGCATAGGTAAGTTCTTCTAGATTTTGAGTAGCTTTCGTTAAAATCTAGTGGCGAAGTAGATTTTGTTTTTTTATGGGAAATCTATTTAAAACCAACTAGATTTTGCTCGAAATCTCATTAGTACTAGATTTGGGTATAATGTAAATGCACTATAAACTAGATGTACATAGATGGTGAGGGGTATATAGGATTCAGCATAGCTGAATATAACACTCTTTCTTGTTTTCTTTGAAATTTTGAATTACAATTTGTAAAATTCTGGGCTTAAGACCATACTGTATTCCAAAAATTTCTTATTAACAAATTGGATATACGTTTCCATATAATTGGTTGCATAAGTTCCTTATTGAAATTAACTTCAAATTTTGCAATTAGGCTTGTGGCTGTTAATCAATTACAATTTTGTATGTAAAATAATATATCTTTTACAGTGCTAGTTTTGCTGTTTTTTTTTTTTTTTTTGAGAAATTTATTATATTATAATTCTTGAAAAAAACCGACTTCAAAACAGATATCACCTGTCTGCCTACAACAAGAGGTTCAAGAGAATGGCCACATAAATTAGATTACATTAACTAATGGGACACCCTTATATCTCCAAGCTTTACACTTGTTCAACTGTTTAATAGTTTGGAAATATACATCAAATTACAGCAACTATGACCAGAGAAGACAAATTAGCTTTTTTTGCTTTTTTGCTTTTTTTTTGCTATTTTTCATTTAATGTGCTTTATTTTGCTTTTTTTCATTATTGGACTTATTTTGCTTTTTTTCAAGTTTTTTGCTATAAAAATGCTTTTTTTAATACATTGTCCAATTCTTAATCATTTTACCCTTTTTTCGTTTGTCTAACACTAGTTTTTTCCATTCTCTACAACTCTGCTTATCATCCTAAAATATCATCTTTGGTCTCAACAAATTTAAAATCAAATAATCCAAAACAAACAACAACAAACAAATATAAAACACATTTCAATTAAATGATAGAAACAAAAAAACATTTGACTTTTTCTTCTACAACGTACGACAGTACATTAAAGCTGAAAAAAATTAACAAGTATTAGTGTGCAAGTAAGCTGTGTTTTTATTGTTGTAAAGAGTTAACAGGTTGAGCAAATAAAACAAAAAATGTTTTTTTCAACGCGTTTCCAATTAGATTTTTGCTCTTCTTAAATAAATTTGCTGAAAATAGTTTTGTAGCGGTTAAGTAAAACCGAATACATAAACATCTTCAGCATACTTGATTTGTTTTATATTTTTTCCTGAACCCTCACTGAAATTCCGAAACACAAATAACGGAAAGTAAATTATTTTGTTCTTTTTCGTACATTGAATGAAACAAGTAGACATTTAAGTAATTTTGATTTACAGAGAAACACTGAATAAAATAAAATGCCAATTGAAAGAAATAATAGAATGTTAAGAAAGTTGAAGTTTGAAAATATAAAAGCTCATATGATTATTTATTGCAATAGTTTTGATGAAATTGCCGATATGGAATAAAATCATTAATAAAAATCTGTAAAAACAAAATGCTTTTTTTTTGCTTATTTTTTCTTAATTTTTGTGCTTTTTTTAGGTTTTTTTTTTTGCCTTAAACTCACTTTTTCTTGCTTTTTTTTTGTTTTCTCTGACTATGACCCTATTCATTTATTTTCAAAATTCAAATTATATACTTGCTGTTGTAGCAGACATAGCAATCAGGTTCTGTCTATAATGGTTCAACGGTTTGGCCATATGCATAAGATTATATCAACTTTAATTTATAATTTACAATTTGTATGCTGTTTATTATATGAAACAAAGTAGTGGACATTCTGTCTAAAACTCAGGTGTTTTTATATAACGGCTCAAAAAATACGGCCATATAAAACAAATAACATTAATTTTGGGAACACCCTTTAATTTCTAAATTCTAAGTTTCTTGTTATAGCGTACTTAGCAAAACAGGTCCCTTGTTAATTTCAGCTGTATGTATATAACTATTCAAAAGTTCGGCCACATACACCAAATTACATCAACTATTGGGACACCCGTTTATTTCCAAAACCAAATTTTATACTTGTTGTAGCGGAGTTAGTAATACAGGTTCTTTGTAAATTTCAATCGTCTCTCTACAACAGTTTAAAATTATGGCCATATACATAATTAAATGAACTATTGGAACCCTTTAATTTATAACTTTGAATATTAACACTTGTTATTATAACGACCATATCAATCGACATTATGTGAAATTTGCAAGCGTTCGTCTATAACGGTTTAAAAGATAGGCCCATATAAGTAAATCTACATCATTTAAAGGACACCCTTTATTTTTTTTTTTTTTTTATTGTTTATTTATTTTATTGAACAAAACTATTTTTACAATTTATTAATTTGCCCTCAGCGCCTCTAAGGCATTATTGAGGAAACGTTGGCAAAAATTTTACATGTTTTGAACAATAGAAACTACATATGTACTTATGAATATTAGTATCTTACTTCAGAATTAATTTCATAAAAATAATAACATTATTAAAAGTTTTAATTTTACATCAGAAGTGTTTCGAATTTTGAGTATAAATATTTCTTCAAATTAGATTTGAAAATTGAAATTCTATTGACATTTTTAATCTCATCCGGTAACTCATTGAATAACTTGCTTCCTGTGTAATCAATACGTTGTTTTGATTTTTCCAGTCTGCATCTTGGAAATCGTAAATTAGAACTGTTCCGAGTATTAAATTGATACTGATTTCGTGGAAAAGAAATCGGTTGAATTTTAATATTATGTATAGATTCAAACACATAAGTTAGCACTTGATATTTATATAATCCATGAATTGATAATATTGTCTTACACACATCTTCATATAAGGAAATTGTTGAAAAATTAAGAGGCAAACAATAAACGATTTTTAATGCCTTATTTTGCAGGCATTGAAGCGACTTTACTTGAACATTTCTTTTGTTATGAGCATAAACAACAGCTAAATAATTTAAATGTGAATGAATTAGGGCTTGATATATCATTAGTTTAGCTTTTTCATTTAGTTTACGTTTTAATTTATATAAAATTCTAATGGCAGGTGCTATTTTCTTTTTAATATTAGAAATGTGCAAGTCCCAACTTAAGTTAGACTGTAAGATGACTCCTAAATAGTTGACTGAAAGTGTCTCATGTATTGAATCGCCATTAATATTCACCAAAAAATTATTTTCAATCGAGCTTGGCGCAAAACGAATGAATTTCGTTTTCTTTGAGTTTAGTATTCACTTATTTAGGCGGGCAAATTCAAAAATTAACGCAGCATCCCGTTCAATGTTTATTTTTAATATTAACTCATTCTTATATGGATACAATACACATATGTCATCAGCAAACATGTAAAGTTGACCCCAAAGGTGTATATTTTTAAGGTCATTTAAATAAATAGAGAATAAAAGGGGACCCAATCCACTGCCTTGAGGAACTCCATAAATCACATCACCAACAAAACTTTTAGAATTATTTATTTCCACATATTGTTTTCTATTTGCAAAATAACTTTTAAACAGTAATAGCTCACGACCTCGTATACCATAACATGACAGTTTTTGCAACAAAATATCATGATCAACCAAATCAAACGCCTTTGTAAAATCGAAGAACATCCCAGCCACACCATTAAATCCTTCATCAAATGCTTTGCAAATAAATCTTACTACATTCACCACAGCATCTTCTGTACTACTTCCTTTTCTAAATCCAAATTGATAGTTATATAATAGGTTATTTTCTTCAAAATAATTTTGTCGATAAAACCGATATAGGACGGTATTTCCCAACATCTTGTGCGTTGATTTCTTTAGGAATTGGAATTACTTTATGTATTTTCAAGACATCTGGATAAATTGATGTGTTGATCATTTTGTTAAAAATAGTAACCAATACAGGCATAATTTCATCTTTACATTTCTTAACAAGCGTAGCTGTTATATTATCATTACCAGAACTTTTGTTTTCTTTCAAATTCAATATAACATCTTCTAAATCACCAGCAACAATATAATTAAGGTTAAAACGAAGTTGTAAGGGAAAAATAGTACGAAAAAATTTAAATGCATCATCTGGATAACATCAATTTGTTGGTTAAGGTTTTGTACAGTATCAATGAAGAATCTATTAAAACAATTCGCCTTCGTTGAGTCGCACAAAATTCTCTCACCTTTAGTATCATTTAGATTAATGTTGTTGTTTTTTACTCGTCCAAGAGTATTGTTAATAAATCTCCAATATTTCCTAGGATCATTTTCTGTTTTTTTCAAGCTTTCAATATAATATTGATTTCTACATTTGGTGATTGCGGCTTTAATCACTTTACTTATTCTTTTCAAAGATTCTTTAATGTGCTGATTATTATTCATTTTTCTTCTTTTAAGTAGCAACTTTTCTTTCCACAATATTAATTTCTGAAGATTTTTATTGATCCATGGTGAAATCTCAAACTTTAACAATTTTTTACTGTTTATGATAGTAGTTGAATGTTTTGTAGCCTCATTCACAGTATTAATCAAAGTAATGGTAAGCTCTGAAGCGTTTAATGAAGAAAATTCCGTTGGTAAGTTATAATGCAGGTATTCCTTTACTTTATCGTAGTCACAATAAATTTTTGTATTTTGAATATGTGCTTTTATTATATTTTCATTAACAATTTTACAACAGAGTATATTATGATCTGACAAATCACATTCAATTGCATCTATCGAAATTATATCAGGAAAATTACTGAAAACATGATCAATACAAGAACTGCTCTTAGGTCTCGTCATTAAATTGTGAGTACTGTGGCAGTCAAAGCCTTGAAATATTGATAATAAATCTTCAGATTGAGAATTTTGAAATAAATCTATGTTTGAATCTCCAACAATCACAAGAAGTAATTGGCCATAATCGTTTAAAGTTTTGTCAATTTTATCAAAAAAATTTAAAGTATTGCATTTCTGTGATCGATAAAATGAAATAACTCGTAGAGATTTGTTTGCAACTTTAAAATTGTTTAAAGTTATAACTAGGCATTCAAAAAAATTTATACTTTCACTCATTTCCACAGAAAAATTCAAATGGTGTCTTATATATACAGAAGTACCTCCATATTTATCATCACGAGAACAATGCATACCTTCATACCCAGGTATATTATATATTTGAACAATATTTTTATCAAACCATGTTTCCTGCAATGCAATGACATCCGGCAACTTTGACATAGTAGATAATAATGTTCTAAATTGATTAAATTTTTGAAGAGATGAAGCACTTCTGAGGTTAAAACTTATTACATTAAAAAAGTTAAATTTTAAATTGCGTATATAATCATTAAATTCATTGAGTTCTTTAAAATATTTATTGTTAATCATAAAATTAAAAAAAGTTTAAGGATTAGGCCGGACCACAGGATTTTCTCCTCTATGGTATAACCAACCGCGGCTTTGCTTTCTAAAGGTTTCCTGCGTAGCCGGCCTTCGGCCGGACCACAGGATTTTCTCCTCTATGGTATAACCAACAGCGGCGTCGCTTTCTAAAGGTTTCTTGCTTTGATTCTTAAGCCGCAACAACCTCCTCAAGATCATCTGTATCAACAACACTATCAGCTCTGTTTTTAACTAAAGATCTTCGTTTCCAATTATTGTTTGTTGTTGCATCATAAAGCACTCTGTCAACATCGTCTTCAGTTTTTATTATCTGCTGCCTAGAAAAATTATTTTTCATGCAAAAAACACTTCCATTTTTTACATACACATGTTGGTAACCAACGTTTTTCAACGATTTAGCATGATTCCAAAGTCTTAGGGTTTCAGTACTAAGAAAGTCATACATAAAAACCTCTTTAGTCTTTTCATTTTCCTTCAACTTTGTTTTAGACGACATCAGCTTATCTTTACTTTGTTTTGACACAAATTTCACAACAATCGATTTCTTCTCATTTGTATTTTTATAATTTTTCATAAAAAAGGCATCTTCTATGGAACTCGAATCTATTTCAACTCCAACTACTCTAGTCAATTCAGTAACTGCATCTTTTGCATTAACACCTTCATCAACCTTAAGGCCTTTTATTAAACAGTCATTTTTTAATTTTAAATTATTTAAAACTTTAACTGAAGACTTAAGAGTTTGTATTTCAGTTTTAAGCTTTTTGTTTTCATTTTTAATTTCAACTATTTTCTTCTTATTATCAGCCACTTCTTTAAGAACTTCATCAAACTTATCAGACATAAACTTTATCGAATCTGTTAGCTCTTCTAATTTTTCAAGTTTTTTCAATTCTAGTTTAATTATGGTTAACTCTTTCTTAATTTCATCTTCACCTTGATTATTGTTTTGTTTACAAGTGCGACAAATAAATAATTCATTTTCATTTTTAACTAATGACTCAAAAGCTTTCCTACTTAAAGCAGAGCATTGAGAGTCAAAGCTTTTCATACACTTGTCACATTATATGTAATCATTTAATTCTTCTTTGATCTCATGTTCGCATTTTACACATTTAACTATACTTTTATTTGCAATACTTCTTCGACTTCTAGGCATTTTTTAAATTGTCTTTAACAGCAATTGATTTATATTTTGTTGACACCAATTTTTATTATTTATTACAATGTATGTCACTAAAAAATCCTTTAATTATAACCAACGTCTTACACCGATGCAAAAGTACGCTCGTTAATATAGCGGACTTAGAAATACAGGTTCGTTGTAAATTTCAATCGTCTCTCTACAACTGTTTAAAAGTATGGCTATATACATGAAATTAAATGAAATATTGGCGCACCCTTTAATACATAATTTTTAATATGCCCAATTTTCAAGCGTTTGTCTACAACGGTTCAAAAGATAGGCCCATATAAGTAAATCTACGTCAATTATGGGGCACCTTTTAATTTTTAGATTTATTTTTGTATAACATTTTGTTTTTAGGAGCTATAGTAATACGCAGTCATTTTAAATAATCGCCCTTTAGAGTTCACAATAGACGTAAAAAATGGGGACACCCTATAATTTTTAAGATTATGAATTATTTTTTAAACGGGACCAATCTGTAAGCATAGTCTATCATATTACCAAAAATTTTAAAAACGGTTCAGAAATGACTGAGTTCTGCAGGCACAAATATAAAAAAGCAACATTTAGCCGAATTGTATGACCTCCCTCTTCTTTTGAAATCGGTTAAAAAGACAATTTCATTTACTTAAACTTTCTCTTATTTTAATTTTTTCTTAACTAAGCATGCTACCTTTGCGACTGGCTTATGCTAAAATTTTATTTGTTTTTGACATTTTGGTTTTTTTTATAAACTTATTGGTATTTATCTGCTTTCAATAATATACCGTTCACACTAACCTGATTACAATGTGTTTAAGAGAGATGTTTAACAATCTATAAGCGTTCACACTGTAATTATAGTGTTTGACAATTGGCCAGCTGCTTAAACAGATGGTACATATTAAATCAAATCATCTAATTTCCAGAAAAATGATAAAAAAGATATTTAATTGAAGATGTTGTGCCTTAAATAAAAATGTAATGGATTTGAGAATGGAGCAAAATTGATGTTATTATTATTATAAGAACAATTACGAGGGCTACTCTATATATTTCTGGCCTAATAGTGAAAATGCGAATATTTATAATAAGAAATTGTTTTATTGTTTTTCAAAGTATTCTCCAGCATGATTTATACACTTTTGCATGCGCTCAAACCAGTTGTCGAAGAACTTTTTCCACTCCGATTAAGACACCTCTAAAACATGGTTTTTGAACACTTCAACAGCCTCTTCTGGCGACGAAAATCGTTGACCACGCATTTTTTCTTGATGTGCGGAAACAAGAAGAAGTCATTAGGTGGCAAGTCAGGGCTGTACGGCGGATGACCGATTAATTCGACGTTTTGGCCGCTCAAAAACGCTCTGGTTTGAGCCGATGTGTGAGAGCTCGCATTGTCATGGTAAACAATGATTCGTCTTCTCTTGTTGGTTTTTCGAATTTCTCCGATGACTTCAGGCAAACAGATTGTAGTATACCACTCAGAAGTGACCGTCCTACGTTGCTCAAGCGGAACAGTCGCCACATGACCAGTTTTGCCTAAGAAACAGGCGACCATTTGCTTCGAAGTGCTTCTTCCACGAACAACTTTCGTTGGATTTTGCTCGTCTTTGAAGACCCACACGGTCGATTGTTGTTTCATTTCGGGCTCATACGCATAGATCCATGATTCGTAGCCTGTGACGATCTTATAAACGTCTTTTGAAGCACTGCAATCGTATTTTTGCAACATTTCTTTGCACCAATATATATATATATATATATATATATATATATATTTATATATATATATATATATATATATATATATATATATATATATAGCACTATGCAAAATGATCGGCGAAAATATGTTATTCAAATTAAATTGGGATGGATCAAAAAATATGAAAGCCTTAAACAAATACAAATTGCTTAACTTTTTTTATTTCGATAATAGCTGAATTTTTAATATCAGAGGGAGTAGTCGTTTTTGTCTCCTAAAAGAGCATAAAGGGAGTAAACATCCATATAAAATAAAATTTTTATTATTTTTACAAAAACAAGAAAATATTAATTTATTTAAAAAATTTTTTTAATGTTGCTATTTTTTTTTTTTTGCATTCGACGAGGTCGTAGTTTTTGTCAAGTAGGTCTATTGGTAAACAGTTGCTTTACATTTACGAAATGCCACCTTGAAAGAAAAAATAACACGTAATATATTATTTAAGACATGATATTAAAAATTCAGCTATTACCGAAATAAAAAAAGTTAAACAATTTGTATTTGTTTGTTTTGATCCATCCCAATTTAATTTGATTAGCATATTTTGCCGATCATTTTGCGTATTGCTTTTTCATTTTTCATTTTGTCAAACCGCAGTTTAATGTACGAAATCTGAAATAAATTAAAATAAAAAACAAAGAATTTTGAATACTTGTTTAACTGATTGCATTAAAAACAAACTCAGTCTTACCATTTCTGAATCAGGCTCTGTTTTAATCAGCTGTTCTGCCGAATTTAATTCCTTTAAAGAATCAATTGGGAAAATTTGTATTCCTTAATTTGATGTGTTCTTCCACACACCGTAATGACTTTGATGAGCTTTTATAAAGCGGCATTCCATCCACAATTATATCGATCAATAGTTCGGCATTTGCATCAGGTGGTATGTATTGGCCGTACATCATCAGTGCTTTTTCTAAACCACAATGAAAATATTCACCTGGTGCCATATCTATTATTTCTAGGCTCCCTGTGAAGCAGCGTGGGTTTTCTGCATGCACTGCTTTTAACAATGTTTCTCTACATAGTAGAGCGTCCATACCTTCACTTTTTAAAATGTAGAGTATTGAATTACAGCATTCGTTCGAAGCACGACTTTCAGTTACCCAAGAAGCGAGCGTCTTTTAAAATTTTCTCTGATATCATAATGAACAACAAAGTTTTTCGTTTGGCTATCTTCATTTGTTAATTCATTGATTTTGTGAGGTACTGATGCCTCTTGTTCACTTTAAGTTTCCCGATTACAATTTGAGAATTTTTTAATTTCTATTTTAACTAGTCGTCTTAAATGCCGATTAGAAACTAAATTTTCACACATTTTTAACAAATTTTAACAAACCCCTATTATGCGATTCGAATCGAAATTTTCTACGTCTAGCAATTTTGGTATTCTGCGTTTCGATTCCGCTCAGTTTCTTTCGATTGTATGTATTCTGCATTACGATCGGAGCTCCGTTTTTCTCCGTTGTTTTTTTGTTAACGGAGGGGTTTTCTTTATTTGTATTTTTTAGTTAAAAAGTTAAAAATTGAAAAAATAGTAAATAGAAAATGAGATAAAATGTTCAGACACTATTAAAAAACAATTAAAATTATTTTCAATTATTTTATTTAATTAAATTAATTTTTTTTATTGATGATTTTTGTATTACAAGTCAAAAACAATAACACCAGAAAAGTATGAAAAACTGGCAAATATAATGGAATCTAAAGCAGACATCCCAAAATTAAAATCTGCTCCAGCTCCGCTTTGGTAGCTACCTTCTGCAAAAATCCTAAAGCGGCCACGACTCGGTCAAGCGGTGAAGAAAAAGCCAAAGAATTTGTCTGCAGCTCAAGAGCAAAAATGTCTAAAGCATATTTGAACGCGTCTTTGTTTAAACGAAATTTCTTTTTAAATCTGTAAAATAAAATAATTTTACAATATTTTATCATTTCACTTTCACAAATGGATTGCAACTGTCTCTTTTTCTTTCCATGTTTAATAACAACACTTTTAATTATATACCTTTATCTTCACAAGATTCCTTGCACTGTAATATATTTATGAACAACTAATTTTTATTTTGTTTTTACATTTTTTATTTAATTTAATTATTTGTTTATTAAATTTCATCAAGAATTTATTTTTAATTAGGAATACATACAACTTTTTGTATTAAATTTGACATTTGTTTACAAAAATGATAGCAAACTTGCTATCTTGTGTAAATATTGTTGTCTTCTTCTTTTTCTTTCGATTCCGTTTTTCTGCAGAATACCAATTTTCGATCGCAACGGAACTGAATGCGGAGACTTAATCGAAACGCAGAATAGGGGTGATTACTATACCCGTACCTTTTCGCTTTTATTAAAAACACGTCTTTCACTTTTTAAAACTAAACTGACTAAATATAAAAACAAAACGAAAACATCAACAATTAAAAGTTATCTCACAAACAAAAACGAACTGATACATCCCCCATTGATCCATTTGGAGTATTAAGCGAGGCATAAACAAAAAAAAAAAAACAAAAAATAGTTTCGATAGCTCGCTTATTATTCCAAACGGATGAACAAGTCATTACTCCTTTATTGCTCGATTATGGATTAGTACATATATTTTTACTGGGAGGTTTGTTCACATTAGGAAAATTAAGCAATCTATGTAAAGGTCATTGAAATTTGATTTTTTTAGGAAATAAAAGCAATCTAGGTAAAGGTCATTGAACTTTGATTTTTTTGAAGCAGAAGTATGAATTTGGCTGTATTCAATTTTCTAATGAAACTGCAGAGATAGATACTGAGTAAAGGTAATGATCTTTTGTGTGCGTACGTGTATGTGTTTGTATATGTTTGTGTGTGGGTGCGTGTGTTTATGGTCAATTTGAGTTTTAAGATTGATTGAAATGATCGTAATTAAATTATTTAAGAAAGGATTAATAGTAATATTAGGGAATAGAAAATCTTTATAGAATAATTAATAATTAAAGGTGTTCTTTTTTAAATATATTTTTAGTTTTTTATTCTATACTCTTTATTTAAATTATTGTTTGTTATTACCCATGTTTAGTTTAATATTCATTATCATTTACGTATATGAAAAGAATTAAACGGATAGGTGTATAGAGACAGACAGATAAATTTTAATATATTCTAGTTGTGCTTCAATATTAACAAGCCTATTTTTATCCTCTTCACTCATGATATTACTGAATGTTTTTAAAAATTTATAAATTTCTTTGATCATTTTGCAAGGAATACTATATACTCATGTGAAGTTTTTGTGATTAGTCCTTAATATTGTTAATATTAATTTCTTTTTCGAATAACTCTTTTCGAAATACTATAATGAAATCATCTATAGTAAAATGTTGTTGATTATCGTTGAATTTCGGATTAGGGAGGGGAGAGGTTGTTGTTGTTGTATGTAAATCGTTTTCTGATAGATTAAGTTTATTCCTCATATATATATATATATATATATATATATATATATAAATATATATATATATATATATTTTATTTATTTTTATTTGTTAAGATACGAGCGAATTATAAATATTTTTACTAATAATTTGAAACTGTACATATATTAAGTATATTTTTCTGCAGACAAACAATTAAGCTTCGCGGAATTAATAATATATATTTTTAAATTTTTCTGTTAGATTATTTAAAATAAAGTAAGAAAGTTATTAATATCGTGTAATTTTAGGGATAAGTCTGGTACAAGTTCTGTTCAATTTCATGATATTCAAAACAATTTATTTTCAAGTATTGTATTTTTTTAATCTACTTTCATTTTTATAATTAAATATTTGTGTTTTTTATTATTTGGTTAGAATTTACAGCTGAAGCAAATGTTGGCGTTCTACTTAAAAAACAAAATAAAAACTACAGTGTGGCATTACCGTTGTTGTTATTGACATCAGTCATAAATATAACGGTATTCACCATTTTGAAATGAAGATAGTAACAACAATAAAACATTATTTCTCTGTTGACATCATTACCCAGCAAAAAATTAGAAATTACCTTAAAAAGTACTTACCATAATGACTTACTTACAAAAGACATCACATTAGTTCGCAAAATAGGAAGTTGTAATTGAACTAGTTCTTTAAATACAAGCTAAGCTTATGATCATCATTATTTCCTACAATAATTAATGTAATCAATTCTCAGTAATTGATTATAAAAGTCTCATGCCTTGTTTAAATCATTAGGTTGGTAGTCTAGTTGGAGAGTCCTTCCGCCAAAAATGCTTTATTCTACACTTGAATAACTTTTCTAAAATTGTTTGCTGGGTATTAGCGACGAAGATCAAACGAACACAATAAATAAATTAAAAATGAAAACAAGCTTATCACGACAGTTCGAAAATTTAGTTTCTGAAATGTAACAAAAAATCCCACTTACACTTAGGGTATTAATATCATTACCAACGCTTAGTTATAGGATACTTGTGCAAAAAAATCGCAAAATACTTGCTAGTTTACTGTTAGCGTTATTGCAGACTTTCGCATGCTACATTTCAGTTAAGGAGTAATATTCCATCACGTATTGGAAGGTAGTTTTATTAAGTCTGAATATTCTTACAAATATATATATATATATATATATATATATATATATATATATATATATATATAAATATACATTTAAAAATTGTTGTATAAATAAACCGTTTCTAACAAAGAATAAGGAATTGCAAAATATGCATCTTCACTTGAACTTAAAGAAAAACCATTAAATGAAATCTTTATTCATATTTATAAAAACTTCTACCTGTTGAAGTCGTGTAGCTGATCATTGTCATTTAACGGGTGAATGTAGCGAGCCCGCGCATAACATACTTATGTAATTTAGAGCATCAAACTGCAAACTTCATTCCTATATTTTTTCATAACTTTTCGACATAGGATTGTCATTTCTTAATTAGAGAACTTTCATCTATTGAAGGTGATATAAATATAATTACTTCAACTGAAGAATTATATATATTTACATATATAAAAATATTTTAGTTAATGATGGTGGTGATGAAAAACAAAGTTAATAGAACTACCACGAATACTACTACTACTTAAAAAATCGTAAAGAATTCAGTTAATTAAAGCGTAAATGTGTCTTTCCGTATGACTAACTAGATTCAGTAAATTGTCTCGAGGAAACACAGCTACCACCTCAATCATATATCTTCAATAGCATTACTAATAAGAAGTGCAGTGAAGATGATTATGAACACGCTTAAAAGCATTGGCAAACATTCAAATGTAACACACTTTTTGGCTATCTTTTATCATATTTAAAAGTAGATATTTTATTGCTTTTTCATGTATTTTAAAGTTTTCGTAATGTTGTAAAGACATTTACAATTTAGATCCATATCAATATTATTATAATATCCGGAGGTTATCTTGGGATGCAATGTTAAAACCAACTGAAATAGAGTTGCAATTATTGACTGATATTGACATACCCAGTTTTACTGTGCGGGGGATACGGGGAGGTATTTTACAATCTTATAGATTATGATTTTACGAAAGATTCGAATTATCTAATGTATTTTGATGTAAATAATTTATATGGTGTACGATAAGGAGCGTTTTCCTTACCGGCAGCAATATAAAGCAACTTGGTAATTTTAAGTTGTTATCTATACGCTACTAAACTTAAATTCTGAGGCACTACAAAAACTTAATTGTTTCTATAGAAATTGCGACCGTGTAAAATAAAAAAACACCCGATTTGTTTCACTTCAAGATTAACACTGTTTTATTAATATTAAAAGTATTCTTTTTTACTTAAAATAACATTCATTACCTATGTATTTGATCAAATTTACATACATTCTTAAACAAAGGGCCACTGTTGTTGTTGTTATTGTTTTGTTTCTCACTTCCAATGTACTTATTCAACTTCTTTTCTGATTTATATTTAAATTACAAAAACAATCATATTATGTATGCATATTAGTATACAATTCAAGAATGCATTTACATTCTTTTTAACAACAACAAAACATACTAATTAAAGAATTTAAGTAACAAACAAGTATAAAAACTAACGGGATATGTAACAAGAATATGAACAGTGAGCCACTTTGTAATAAAATATGATAAAAGTACAGTGGTACAAAATAAGAAAAATGTAATGAACTTTAATTAAAAGAATAAAGCAAAATTAAGTAAATAAAAAATAAATAAATTAAATAATATTTATACGTTGACCTAACATGCCGGCCCCATTGAAAGGACACTTTCAAGATGAAATTAATAGAGCTAGTCTGTGGATTGGGCGATGTATAACTCCTTTAGCTGTTTTGATATCCACCACTCTTACACGTTCATCTCTGCCATGTACCACGTTGATGATCTTGCCTAAGAGCCATTTTTGTGGAGGTAAGTTATCTTCATAAATGAGAACCAGCGCACCACTAGTGATGTTTTCATTGGAGACTGTCCACTTATTTCGGGTCTGGAGCTCATTTATATAGTCATGGGACCACTTCTTCCAAAATCGTTGCTTGATGGCACTTATTCGAGCCCAATGTTCTAAATGGTCGATTGGCTTTGATGAAACATCTCGTTCTGGCAATGCACGAAGAGCTGACCCAATGAGGAAATGGCCTGGTGTGAGAGCCTCAAAGTCACTTGGATCGGATGATAACGGTGAAATGGGCCTCGTGTTCTGGATAGCTTCAATGCCAACCATTGCTGTTGCGAGCTCTTCGTAAGTGAGCCGTGTGTTGGCCAGTATTTTCGAGAGATGACCCTTTGCCGATTTAACAGCTGCTTCCCACAATCCACCAAAATGAGGAGCTCTGGGGGGAATAAAACGAAAATTAATAAATTCATTACAACAAAAGTTCATAATGGCATTTGCGTTGATGGGATTAAATAAAAACGATTTTAATTCTGCCAACTTCGAGTTTGCGCCGACAAAATTTGTTGCGTTGTCGCAGAAAATATCTGTGGGCAGACCTCTTCGACCAACTAGCCTTTTGAGAGCAGCTATAAAGGCATCTGTTGACAGATCCGAAACCACTTCAATGTGTACTGCCTTTGTTGCAAGACAAACAAAAACGGCAATGTAGGTTTTATATGGAATCTTCCCTCGTATACGATAATATGTGTTGACTGGACCACAAAAATCTACGGCACATCGGGCGAATGGTCTACCAGGATTGAGCCGTTCCACTGGTAAGTTTCCCATCATTTGTTGAAGCAATTTTGGCCTATAACGAATGCATTGGACGCATGAGTTGACAATTTGACGACAAAGGTTTCGGGAATTAATGATCCAAAATTGTTGACGAATAAGCGACATAAGAGCCATTGGTCCAGCATGATAGTTAATAATATGGATATGACGTATATAGCAATTGACGAAATGATTTTTGGCGGACAGTATTATAGGGTGCTTCTGACCTTCAGAAATTGCAGCATACTCTAAGCGACCACCGACCTTGAGCAAATTAAAGCCACTTGAAGCATCTACAAAGGGGTTGAGACACTTGAGAGCACCTTGCGGATCTTTTTTCTTTACGGCTCGTGTTATGTCATCTATAAAATAGAGCTGCTGTATGTTGAAAACTATGCGAAGTAGGGCATCTTGGAGTTCTTGGGGTTTTAAAGAGTCAGTATTTAAAAGATTAGTTTTATATTTTTGTGAAAAACGAACGAATAATTTTCAAATATGAACTGTATTTTTTAATTGATTTTAAGATGTAATTAGATTTAACTTCTAGAAAAAGCACCGTTTTACGTTTCTCCTTATTTATTTCATCTTGAGCTTCTTTTGAAACTTCAGTATACTTATTGGCTGGCCATTGGGAGGAATTCGAAGAGAGAAACGAAGGGCCATTGAACCAGCTAGATGAAGCAAGTTCTTGTACTGTTGAGCCGCGAGAAACGATATCTGCTGGATTACAATGCGTCGGTACATGTTGCCAAATACATCCATTCGTTAGATCTTGAATTTCGGATACTCTGTTGCCAACAAAAACGGATAAAGTTGATGAGTGCTGTTTGAGCCAGTGAAGAACTATTTGCGAATCTGTCCAAAGAATTACCACGGGAGCTTTGGAAACGAAAAGTCTTCTAATTTTTGAATATAGCTTCGCAAGATGTTGAGCTCCACACAATTCTAATTTGGGCAAAGATTTTCGTCTTGTAGGAGCAACTCTAGATTTTGCGGTGAGAAGGTGAACAGAAATATTTCGAAAAGAATCGGTGACACGAAGGTAAAAACAACAACCATAAGCGCGAATTGATGAGTCGCAAAAACCATGAAGTTGAATAGATTGAGCAGAGGCAGCAAGGCAATAGCGAGGAATTTTAAGTGAAGACAACAGTTGAAGATCTGCGACAAAGTTTTGCCAGGCTGTATGTATTTCTTGAGGAATAGACTCATCCCAACCAATTTTTAAAATCCACAATTCCTGCATAATTATTTTTGCTTTGATAATGAGCGGAGCCAAGAGTCCAAGCGGATCAAAGAGCGATGATGAAAGCGACAGAATTGATCGTTTTGTGATTTTGTCATTCAATTGAGCCTTAGGTGAAAACGAAAAGAGAAAAATATCTTTATTTTGATTCCAAGTGATACCAAGAGCATTTGTTATGGATGATTCATCAATATTTAAATCTTTAACAGTTGAGTCATTTCGAAAATTTGGATGGTTTGAGTGCCACTTATCAAGCTGAAAACAGCCTCGCGATAACACTTCAGTAACTTCATTTTTCATCTGAGTTAGTTTTTTCAAAGTATCTGCACCACCCAAAAAATCATCTACATAAAACGATGATTTGATGGTTCTAGAGCCAAGTTCAAATTCTTCTGAATATTGATCTGCGAGGTAATGAAGACTTTTTATGGCGAGATAGGGTGCAGCTGACATTCCATAAGTAACAGTATTGAGCTGGTATTGAAATTGAAATTCCTCTTCTTCAGAATTTCTCCACAAAATATATTGAAACTTTCTGTCACATGGAGCGATAAGCACCTGACGATACATTTTAACAATATCAGCAGTGATTGCGAAACGATAGAGACGAAAACGAAGCAGTATGTTGTACAACTCATCCTGTATTGTTGGGCCAATCATTAAAATATCATTAAGCGATTTATGGGACGATGTTGCACATGAAGCGGCAAATACCACTCTTAACTTTGTTGAAGTGCTATTGAGCTTGAAGACACAATGGTGAGGGATGAAATAATGGGGCTCATGTAACCTTGGGTTGCGAACTAAACTCATGTGACCACATTGTTCATACTCTTCCATGAAAGCCACGTACTGCTTCTTCAAATCGTTGTCGCGAGCAAATCTTCTTTCTTGAGAAGCAAATCTTTTAAGTGCCATATTTTTCGATAAACCTAAAGAGTCGGGAGCATCTTTAAAGGGCAGCTTAACAACAATCCTACCAGTGGATTCACGGTACACGGTGTCATCGAAAATCGTTTCACACTCGGATTGTTCTTGTGTTAGAACGTTTGAGCCATTATCAACTTCTTCTATTTCCCACAAACGCTGAAGTTTAACATCAATTTCTTCTTCTAGTGACAGCATACAGGAGCCAAACGTCTTAGTTTGATTCGAGTTGTATCTACCAGCAACAATCCATCCAAATACTGTTTTCTGCAATCTGGGTAAATTAGGACCAAGTTTAATTTGACCTACCGACAATATATCAAAAAAGGTTTCTGTACCAATAAGCAAATCAATCCGTTTGGATTTAAAGAACTCTTCATCTGCGAGCTGGGTGTTCGGTGGCAAATTCCAGGATGGGATATCAAGTTCGGGATCGGGTTGGTACGAAATGTGAGGAGTAATGCAAAACGGGAGCGAGACGTCAAATTCAGTGCAACGAGATTTTACATTTGTGGACGACTTGTATTTGGTTTTAGTGAAACTGTTTTCTATACCAGCGACTTCAGTAGTTTGTTTGGTACGAGGCATATGCAACTTTTGAGAAAATTCATCAGTAATGAATTTCAATTGGGAGCAAGAATCCAACAAAGCGCGTTCCAATTGATAACGACCAGTAGAATCGCGAACTAAAACCATGGCAGTAGCAAGCAATACCTGTTCAGGTGAGGATTTTTCCATATGGCTGTGGACCGAGGCAGAAATTTCGTTCACGGCAGAGCGAGAAGTACTAGGGGTTGGTTCAGCGGCAGGAGACGAGAGCCCTGGCGGCTGGGGGCGATGAAGTAAACTATGATGAGACCGAGAACAAATTTTGCATTTAAATGAGGATGAACAGCTATTAACATGATGCCCTTTCGACAAGCAATTTATACAAAGACCAAGACGTTTAATATTTTCGAACCGAGAAACTACATCCATTTCCTTGAAGCGAGAACAACGATTAATGGTATGATCGGGTTTTGAGCAAAGTGGGCAAAAGTGTTTTGAGACCGAAAAAGTGTATCCAGGTTTAGAATTTTTAGACTTAGGCTTACCAGCTTGAACATTATTCTTACGGGCTTCTGAATGGGTGTGGCTGCTATCAATCGACTCCAAATATTGACAACGCCTTCCCAGGATCTTAGAGCAATCGTCCCATGAGGGTAGCTTAGTGATATCCAAGGAATCTTTCCATTTTTTACGGGTATCCTCATCCACCTTCTCCATTACAATGTAGATAAGCATAGAGTTAGCGATGTCATTTGGTGAGCCCAAAGATTGCAGGGAACTATACAAAGCGGAAACGTTATCAACAAGACTACGTAATTGAGCGCAATTATATTTGGACATGGCAGGAAGTTCGAAAAGCGTTGTGATATTTTCCATAAAAATTAGTGAACTATTATCATAACGCGTCTTAAGTCGTTCCAGGGCCTTTGGGTAATTCTCATTTGTAATTTGGAACGCTTTGACCGTTTCGAGAGCTTGGCCATGAAGGCAATTTAGCAAATGGTTAAATTTTTCAATATTTGACAGACCAAACTCACGATCAATAACTTGAATGAACGACGTTATAAAATTTTTGTACTCACTGTACTTACCACTAAATGTGGGCAATTTAAGCTGGGGCAATTTATGGGTGGAACCAGGGAAACAAATTGTGGAGTCTGACATTGTTGTATTTTGAATATCTTCACCAAGCTGTGCCTGAATCTCAATTTAGCTGCTATGTACAAATCCTCAATTTCGGGCCGACCACCGTCTTCTGGATCATATTTCTCTATCTGGGTTTGAAACGTTAAAATCTGCTTAAAGTAGGACTCCAAAATTTCCAAGCGACATTTAAGTTCAGCAGGAGACAGTGTTCGTCCTTCACCCCTACCATTGGCCTCAATTTGATTTTTTATGCGGCTAATACTCTTCTTTGTATTAGCCCGTTGTTGCTTAACTTCCTCCAAAGACATTTAGGGGTTTAATCGAACCAATAAAATTTTTTTTATATTTTTGTTGTACCACAAGAGCGCACAAAAAAACTCTTAATTTAATTTTTAATTTTGTTTCCCGAACAAAAAAATATTGTTTCTATTATTATATTATTATGTCACAATTGAGTCACTTATTGTTTCTCTTTTTTTTTTTTTTTGTTAATTTAATTTAGTCTTGTCGAACTAAATTTATTCCTTTTTTTTTTACCACGAATATTTAAAGTTTATTTGTCCACTTGTTGTTTTTTTTTATTATTATTACGGACCGCACAACGAAAAATTATAAAAACAATTAGAATCGAGCCCCACGTTGGGCGCCAAAATGTACGATAAGGAGCGTTTTTCTTACCGGCAGCAATATAGAGGAACTTGGTAATTTTAAGTTGTTATCTATACGCTACTAAACTTAAATTCTGAGGCACTACAAAAACTTAATTGTTTCTATAGAAATTGCGACCGTGTAAAATAAAAAACACCCGATTTGTTTCACTTCAAGATTAACAATGTTTTATTAATATTAAAAGTATTCTTTTTTACTTAAAATAACATTACCTATGTATTTTATCAAATTTACATACATTCTTAAACAAAGGGCCACTGTTGTTGTTGTTATTGTTTTGTTTCTCACTTCCAATGTACTTATTCAACTTCTTTCCTGATTTATATTTAAATTAAAAAAACAATAATATTATGTATGCATATTAGTATACAATTCAAGTAAATGCATTCTTTTTAACAACAACAAAACATACTAATTAAAGAATTTAAGTAACAAACAAGTATAAAAACTAACGGGATATGTAACAAGAATATGAACAGTGAGCCACTTTGTAATAAAATATGATAAAAGTACAGTGGTACAAAATAAGAAAAATGTAATGAACTTTAATTAAAAGAATAACGCAAAATTAAGTAAATAAAAAATAAATAAATTAAATAATATTTATACGTTGACCTAACATA
This sequence comes from Gymnosoma rotundatum, assembly GCA_916610165.2. Classification (NCBI taxonomy): domain Eukaryota; kingdom Metazoa; phylum Arthropoda; class Insecta; order Diptera; family Tachinidae; genus Gymnosoma; species Gymnosoma rotundatum. Next base: position 76,004,376 of record OU744337.1, read on the forward strand.
TGGATATACATTATCGCAATAGCGGCTTGTAAACTGTAAGGATTTTAATATGGATAAATATAGATGAAGATTCTGAAATTGGCTATATACTTGCTTATTAGAGGTTGATTTACAATATTCAATCGCACTGCACGATTATCATAAGGACTTGCCATTTTGTGCACAAAACAAGACAAAGAAAAAAATGTAGAGCATGAAACAACGAAAGTTAATTACAAATTTAAATAATAAAACCAATTATTTAATACATTTTAGCAACCTTCTATAATGTGTTATTTTGAAGAAAATTAAAAAAAAATTTTATTTTATTTTAATCTTAACATATAATAAAACAGTAACGAGGTCATTTCTATACATAATATATTTTTTTGGAAAATTATGTTGTTGGTAATCGATATAGAATACAAAACACCTACTCTTTGAATTTTTATCTGTCTGTCTGTCTGTCTATCTGTCCGTTTGTCTGTATGCTGTGTTCGCATCATGTAAAAACCATTAAATGGATTTAAACAAAATTTTGTAAGGAGGCCCTTAGAACCTTGGTTTTAATATAGAATACTTTTTTTTCGCAATATTAGGTCATTTCATAGACAAAATAGAGAAACAAATGTGAAAGCACCCAATTTTACGGGTATAATGATACTAACGCAGTTGTCAGCACTTTTTATTGTTTTAAATGGAAAATTTTTAACACTATCTATAGAACTCTGGAGTATACGTATAGTTAAATTTGAATTTTTAATAAAATTAAAAATTACACGCAGACGAAGTGAGCTCTGCTAGCAATCATAAAATTGGCTAAAAATTTATTTGAACAAAAATTTCTTTAAATTATTGAACAACGCTGTGTATGGTAAGATTATAGAAAATTTTAATAAAAGAAAGGATATTAAAATTGTATGTGAGTGGAGAGTAAAAGTAAGCGATTAGAAGCTAGAACTCTTGTTGCAAGACCTAACTTTCATAGTTGTGTCAAAATTCAAAACGAAATGATAATCATTGAAATGAGTAGAGTGTGGACTGAATATAATACAGCCATTTATATATTTGGTTTTCTGTTTTAGAGCTATCGAAATGGAAAATGTATAATTTTTATTACGATTACGTGTAACCTAAATACAAAGAAAATATTTAGCTCATTTATATGGGTACTGACTCATATATGATATAAGAACAAATGATCTATATGTTGACATTCGTTATGAAACATCCACATATCAGAAAGAAATCCCTTATAATTTCCCACTCATGAATAAAAAAGAAGTTTTTGGAGTGTTGAAAGATGAGTGTAATGGTCGAATTACTAAGGAATTTACAGGTTTACAATCTTTAATGTATTCTGTTAAAATAGACAAAGTTGATAAGGAAATGAAGAAAATAAAAGGAGTAAAACAAAGTATAACCAACGTACTAACAATAGTAAATGACTTTAGGAAATGTTTGTTGAAAAAAACGCTTTACTCTAATGCAATGTACATATACACAGATCTAAGGTACATCAAATCTATACACAATATACAAATAAGCTATCATTAAGTTATTTATATGATAAGAAATTTATCAAAGAAAATAAATTATAATTAAAACTTGTAATAAGATTAAAAAACTCGTTTTTTTATTTCAAATTATATGTATTGTATAGAAATTCTAAGCACAAGTGACCGCATTTAAATGTATTGAATTTTTGTTTTCGTTTATAATTATACTTTATAGGCGATTTGAAATAGTTGGTGACTTCCAATAATGGTTCTTAATCTTCAAAGCTATTAAACTATTCCTTATAGTTATAGTGTTTATAATATGCTACCTAATGTGTTGCAAGACCATTTGAATTATTAAAATGAACAATATTACATTCTTGTGCTAGAGGTTTCTTAGTTAAATTGCTTCGTATTAAAACACCTCTAAAATGTTCAAGTTCCAGGTCTTATAGCCGACGGTTAGGTAAATTTTAAAAAGAATTGTTTGGAGGTGTACTATAAAAGAGGCCATATGCAGTTTTATATGGTTTGACATGTAGTCATATTTAATATCATGGATTGCCATAACAATAGCAGATCCACGGTTGCTAAAACTTCAAGTTCTGATAATACTGTAAGAATAGAAACAAGTGGAAGAAATCTGCATGGTATTTGTTTAACACAAATTAAGGGTTATTTTACTGTTAATATAATCTGTTAAATGTTTAAAGAAGCAATTTAGCTGTTAAAAAAAGCTGTTTATACAAGCTGTTTAGCTGTTCAAAGAAGCTGTTTTTAGATGCTGTTTATAAATCTTGTAACGACACGTTTGCGCTGGTTGCTGGGGCAGAACTCAGCGGCGCCCAGGGTCGTCGTCGGTGTGAGTAAAACACGGTATGCTTCACAATTCGATAGCGTGCTTTTATTCTACTTCACGTTTTAACAAAACTACTACTTGATCAATTGCTGGTGACCAAGGCTCAAGCGTGTGGGCGTCACTTACTGTCGGTAGCCGTTGTCGGTTAGCTGGTGTGAGCGTGTATATCACTACTCGTACCGATTGGGAAGTACACAGGCGCGTACGTCGCAACCGATGTAAGCCCCACTATGACAGTCGACTAACGACAGACAAATGATCACTCTCGGGAGAGTTGGTAATGTAACAGCACCATTGCTTCTTAAAGAATTATTACTAAAAATACAACACTGTTACTAATTTATAATGAACAATGGTAACACGATTTATAATAAGTAGAAGTAAGAAAGTAAGAAAACTAAATAAACTTGACAGAGTCTGCCAATATCAATAATGAAAAGCACAAGTGTTTCTTTTGAGTTAGAGGTTACGACGATCCACCACATGGCGACCGTGATATATGTGTGCTTTTAATTAAAAACCAAATTTGAAAAAAATATTTTTCAACGAATAAGTTCAACAACCTAAATTAAAAAATTTAATTAAATAATAACTGAAACAATAATTTACAATAAAAACTAACACCAAATGTTATATAAAGTGTTAAAAGTTATGAAATAATAATAAGGAAAAATTGCTAAATTAGTGGTAGTAGTGATATAAACAAAAAAAGAACCACATCCACGCAAAATATAAAATACTCTGGAAAAAGTTTTTTTTTTAAATTCTAAAAATGTGTAACAAGTAACTTAATTAATATAGTTAAAAACTAAATAACATTTAAAAAAAAAAAACTAAATAACAAAAATAAGAAAAAAAGAAATAGCATCTCTAGAATTATGTTGAAAGACCTAGCTTAAAATACAAACAAAATTAAATAATAGCAAACAATAGAAATGGAAAGCTAGTGAAATATTCAAGTGATAAGGTACAGTTTCGTTATTTATTGTAAGTCACACTCGAAAATCGTGGTTACTTCACAGTTTATGAAAGTGCATAATAATTGTCCGTTATAACGGCACATAAATACTTTAAAATTCGAAAAAACCAACTATTGAAACGAAGAAAATACATATGTACATAAAAATAACTAATCTGAAAACAAGTAATAAAGCAACTAAAGAATCAATGAGTGACATTTACATAAAAACAGTTTTAAAAGTTACAACAAATATTGAAAAAATTTAATTTAAAAGGATGTGAAAAGCTATACACATAACAACGAGTATAAAAAAAAATAATAAATTTAATTTTATGACATTTAATGCCAGAAAATTATTAAAATAAAAAATAAAAAAAAATTCAACAAATGTTATTAACTTAATTGGTAATGAGTGAAAGAGTGAAAAAAAAAGCCAAAAAAAAAAACCGTTAAAAGAACGAACAAAAGAAAAAGCTTAAAACAAAGAGATAAATTAACAAACAAAACCTGTTATAAACTGTTCACATATAGATCAAAAATTTGAAAAGAAACGACTTAACAACAACAGAATTTGAGAAAGAAAGGAAAAACGGCGAAAAAGATGAAAAAAAAAGAACAAAGCAATATGATCGACATCAGCAGAAGATGGTATGCAAAAGTAACCGGACAAAAATTAATGAATTTTATATTTAAAATTATTATATAGTTATGTATTATGAATATGTATTATTGTATGCATGCAAACTATGTATATAATAATAATTATACCTATAAAAAATATAAATTATTATACTTCTGCACATAAAATTTATTGTTCTTACATACATACTTATGTATACAAAATTATTTTATAATTTGTATATAAAACTATTCTATAAAATTATTTCACTTGGAAATATATCATTACCACTGTTTTTTTTAATTGACTAAAAAATTAAAAAAAAAAACAATAAAAATGAAACAAAACAGGAAATTGAATTTGTTGTCGCTTTATTATCAATAAAAAAAATATATAAAAAAAAATTTAATTAAAAAGTTAATACATTAAAAAAAATTATAGGGTAAATGTCAACAAGTAATTTTGATATTAAAAAGTTTTACGAATTAGTGTCAGAATTTAACAAAATAAAGAAAAGAATATTGCAAAACAGACCAATTTCAAACAATAAAAATAAAATTCAAGAATATATTAACCTAATAATTCAAAATTATAATAATATAATAACATTTACAAAACCATATAGTGATCATTTGCCTAGTGAGACAAAACAAAAAGTTCATAACAAAATACTACATTGTAGGGAGTTATTATTGAGATGTTTTATTAAATTAGAATGCAAAATAAAAGTTCCGTTTGGTGAAAATTTGTTTGAAACTGTTCAAAAAGAAATTTTAACAGATTTTAGTTCCGATAGTGAGGTTGATAACTCAGATATGAATACAGAAGCTGATACAAAGGTAACAAATAATAGTGGTACAATAAATACATTTAACGGCAATAGAATCAATTAAGAAATGGCTTCCATAGAAGAAAAAACCAAATTTATCTCGATGTGCTCTAATATTATACGCGAAAACTACGACGGAAATCCCCTTACACTAAGTTCATTTTTAGATAAAATTAATTTGATTGAGGAAATAACTGAATACATGTTTCGTTTCTTTTATAAAATCCAAATTAGACGGAAAAGCTAGAGAGGTTTTGCCGGACGATATTTCAAGTGTAGATCAAATAAAAAATTCACTTAAATCTAGAATAAAACCAGATAATTCTAAAATTGTAGCTGGCAGAATTGCGGCTCTACAAGTCGAGCAAAATAATTATGTTGATTTTTCAAAAACCGTCGAAGATTTGGCGGATGCTTTACAGCGTTCACTTGTAATAGAAGGTATTACAAAAGAAAAAGCGCATGAAATGGCGATAGAGCAGACAGTAAACATCTGCAGAAACAATGCAAAATCAGATCTAGTTAAAGCTATTTTGGCCTCTACAATTTTTCAAGAACCTAAGGATGTAGTAGCAAAGCTAATAGTAGAAGAAGCAAATACTGAAAAAGATAAACATGTCTTGACGATGAGATATAATAGAAATAGAGCAAATTTTATTCAGACTCATTCAAATTTCCGATTTTCCCGTGGTAACAACCATCAAAATTCGTATAGGTCGAATACGCATAATAACCACTATAGAGGTAATAATCACAATAATTTCCGAAATAATAGATATAACAACCGAGGTAGAAATAATAATAGTTACAATCACAATCGGAATTCGAGGCGAAATTTTTCTCAGCAAAATGCAGCAGTGAGGACTTTAAACGCGGAAGCCCCTCAGCAAAATATGTTGAGGGTGGAAGAGAATTGATTGTAGAGAATCAAAATAATTTTAAATCAGTATATAGTTTCAATCTGAACTTTTCAGATTTTATACGTTTAGATTGTACGGCATCCTACGAAACTAATACATTCTTAGTAGATTCACAAGCAGATATATCAATTTTAAAATTTTCATGTATAAAAAATGGTATAGTAATCAATGAGTCGAATAAAGTTAACATTGTTGGCATAACAACGGATACAACAAAGTCGCTAGGTACAATTACTACAAAAATTTTCATTTCTAATTATTCAATATCACAACTTTTTCACATAGTTCCCGACAGTTTTAATATTCCATCAGATGGTATTTTGGGAAAGGATTTTTTAAAATCAAATAAGTGCAAAATAGATTACAATTCAATGACGGTTTCATTTCATGTATATGGCGAAAAGATAATTATTCCTATTTCTCATGGATTCAGCAAAAATTCGTACTTTATTCCACCAAGGTGTGAAGTATTTAGAATATTTCAGTTGGAAAATGTAACAGAACCGCTTTTTGTTGATTCACAAGAAATTTGTGAGGGTGTATTTATAAGCAAATGCATTATAAACACCAAAGCGCCTGTTATACGTGTCTTAAATACGACAGATGTAATGAAATTTGTGCATAATTATAAACTAAAAACCGAAGCACTGTCCGAATATCATATTTACTCAATTAATAAAAATATTTTGAAACATGAACGTATTGAAAACTTAAGACTAATTTTAAATGATAAAATGCCAAACTATGTCAAGGAAGATCTAATGCCACTATGTGAGGAATACGCAGATATTTTTACACTCAAAAATGATAAGATGACCATAAATAATTTTTATGAACAGCAACTACGACTCAGTGATACATCTCCTGTTTATATAAAAAATTATAGGCTCCCATACACGCAAAGAAGCGAAATAAAGAAGCAAGTTCAGAATTTACTGGAAAATGACTTAATTGAACCAAGCACGTCAAATTATAATAGTCCCTTAATCTTAGTTCCGAAGAAAAGTCCACATAACATCAAATCTTATCGTATGTGCGTTGATTTTCGAGCAATTAACAAAAAACTCATAGCAGATAAATTTCCATTGCCAAGGATTGATGACATTCTCGACAACCTTGGTAGAGCTAAATATTTTTCGATTATTGACCTTTTTTCAGGAATTCATCAGATACCACTCCATAAAGACTTAACATCATTTAGTACGGATCAAGGTGCATTTAGATGGAAGGTTTTACCTTTCGGACTGACGACGATCCACCACAGTAATGAAGGCAAGCAACCACTACCACTTCCTTCTACTACCTGAGTATGAGCAACAGTATAGCGTGTTTATCACTACTAAACTACCGGTCTTACCCAAAGGCCAGCCGGCAATCAACTGTCTCGATAGAGGCAAATTGCTCGCCTTTTATACCCGTCGGCTGGCCTCACATACAGGCAGGCTGTGATTGTGGTAGTGTTTGCTTGTAATTCTAAAAATACATTTTATTACTCTACGTAGGCTAAATGGTTGGCCATCAACCAACGCTTGCTTGGTTGGGGTGTGTCGTGGGTGTTGTTGTAAATATCAAAAAAAAGCAAACAGAAAGCCTGTTTGTGTTATAAAAACAATAAAACAGAAATACTTGTTTTTGATCGTCACGACGACAACACAGCATAGGTAGACCGTTTGTTTAACATAGGAAAACAAACGCATTTTGAATACTTATAAAATTAAGAAAACTTATAACAATAAGGGAATACAGAATTCAGTAATAAAAATAAAATAATTCAATGATAAAAATAAAATAATAAGGAATTTAGGTTCTAATATACTAGAGATAATACGTATAATAGGGTACAATACTCTTCCACCGAAATGTGTACGTGGAAACGAGCTTCGTGACTTCCACCGTCACAATCTCATACATTTTTTAATAATTAAGAGGCACAAACATATCTTAAAAAATACGGTACACAACATATTTTTCTATATATAACTCAATTTTAAGATATGGCAACACCCTACCGTCGGTCATGGTCGCATAATATAATATATAACACGTTACATTCTGCGTCAAACAAACTAAGAGAATATAAAATGAAGATAGTTTCAATCAATATAGAAAGAATATAATTATAAATATTTTTGTTTATATTCGACTTGTAAAATTGTGAAGAATATCAAAATAATGAAATTCATATTATATTTTAACTTTATAATGCAATATTATCAAAATCAAAACAATGAAATTTGTATGTATTAAATATTGCTTTGCTTTATAAAACTTAAACGGCGGCAATAACGTCTGCATAATTTAAATAAACAAGAGTATTTTTTTATCAATTTAAAAGTATTTTTAAAACAATTAACGACTTTCGCTCTAATCTATCGAAAAATCTTATTTTTCTGTATTATAATATAGTGGTAAGAATACCAAAGTTGCGGGTAAGTTGTATGAAAAACAAAATTGGCGGGTAACCATGCTGAAATCATCTTTAAGTAATGTTGTTGAAATGAAATTATGGTGAAAAAACCCCGACGATTTTGTTTTTTTTTTTAATATCGTGTATGAAAATCAAATGTAATGATGTTTTGAAGTGAAAATTTTGTGTTTTGGAATGGACTATCGTTCGCATATCTTTTTGACGTGTTGGCGATCAGTTCGGCATAATTTTGGAAATTTGTTTTAAATACATGATATTGAAATAATTATATTCAAAATGTGTTGGGATTAAAAAAGGAAGAAAAATAAAAGTTTCATCAATGGATTTTTGTTCGCCTAATTAATTTTTTTAAATGGGTTGGCAAGAATTCGTACTATGATGATCTCTTTACTTTTATTATCAAATAAGAAATGTGAAGTTGTGAAACAAATTTTTGTTCGCCAAATTTATTTTTTTAAATGGGTTAGCAAGAATTCGTACTATGATTTTTACTTTAATTATAAAGTAAGAAATGTGAAGTTGTGAAACAAAAGTAAAAGTTTGATCAATGGATTTTTGTTCGCCTAATTTATTTTTTTAAATGGGTTAGCAAGAATTCGTACTATGATCTCTTTACTTTTATTATAAAGTAAGAAATGTGAAGTTGTGAAACAAAAATAAAAGTTTGATCAATGAATTTTTGTTCGCCTAATTTATTTTTTTAAATGGGTTAGCAAGAATTCGTATTATGATGATCTCTTTACTTTTATTATAAAATAAGAAATGTGAAGTTGTGAAACAAAAATAAAAGTTTGATCAATGGATTTTTGTTCGCCTAATTTATTTTTTTAAATGGGTTAGCAAGAATTCGTAATATGCATCGTACTAAAATTGTCTCGCAGCATAAACATCACGTTTGTTATTTTGCTGATTTCATCAAAGAGTTACTAAAATATAAATACAAATAAAGAAAAACGAAACAAAATATTATATAATGACATAGTGGCGGTATACTTTTTTCCATAACATTTTTATTCCTACACCCAACATACAATATGGAAAAAAGGTATGTGTATATTCCGACTGGCGACCGGAATTGTTTTATTAGAAGTGACATAAATGTCACTAGCAGAATAAGAAGTTTTTCATCAATAGAGTATTATTATTATTTCCTATGAAAAAAAATCTAAATTTAGTGACCTTTACCTGGATTGCTTATTTTTCCTAATGTGTAAAATACTTGTATTTTCTTAGCTATCTCTAACTACAATTGTTAGCATTTTCTACATTTATCAATATGACTGTCTCTCAACACACCTGCTGTGTTTGGCTTCTCTATTCCTTCCATATACTTGTGATCACATTGTCACACTTATTAATATACCAACCCACGTCATCTAGCACTTCACATTTAAGCAATTAGTCGGAAGAATTTATTACTCTTTGAAAAAAAAAAAACACTCCTTATTGTATAGAAATTTTTAGTTTTTTAATTTTTAAAAAACAAAATTTTTCTTATACCTTTTTTTCTTTCATATCGCTTCTGCTTATTAAAAACCAAATTCAAAATTCAATAACCTTAACACCTGCATTCATCTTACATTTCCAACCCTCATCAATCTTCAACGGCCTACGTGATTAAACTTTTCAAAAACACATCTATTAATTATTCAATACAGATTTTCTACTCCCAAATATTATTATTAAACAGACATCAACATATTTTCTTTTTTCTCACCAAATCCCTATACACAAATGAGTACACACCACAATACTATTACATCCAGCATAAAAAAAAAAAAATACATTTGAAAACAAGAAAACCTTTATTAATTATTCAATAAGGATTTTCTACTCCCCAATATTACTACTTACACTTTTTAATTATTCAAACCACGATCATTTCAATAAAACCTAAAACAGAAGTTAACATATTTTCCTTTCATCACCAAATATCCATACATAATATCAGTACATATCATCATACTACTCCATCCACTTAATCAAGATCAATGCACACCTGCATTTTTAATTATTCAAATCACGATCATTTCAATAAAACTTAAACAGAAATTAACATACTTTCTTTTTCTCCCCAAATCCCTATACACAAGATCAATGCACACCTGCATTTCACAACTACAGTCATGCGACCCTTGTCATTCTTTAATGGCCCTCGTACTTGACATTAATGGGTAATAAATTAGAGTAAAAAGGGTCTAGCACGTGCCTCATTAGCGTAAAAAAGCCATTAAGTGACATTTTTATTGCTTTTGCATGACATTAATGGCTTCTGCATGAATGATTTATGGCTTTTGCATGATTTCCATACATTTCATGCACTTTTTGGCCGGAAGTGAATTGGAACTCGCAGTTCCTATATACTTCGAAAACCAAATTGCTCTTTTTTTATTATACTATTAGTTTCGGTGTACTTATTTATTCTCTGTAACACGATTTTTTCGAAAACTTTATCTAAGTAATTCAGCATGCTTATTGGACATTTAGGTGATTTTGCGTCCTTTCCCTGTTTTAAAATTGGGACTACTTTGGCTGTTTTAAAAATTTTTTGGGAAATAACCTTTTGTCAAACACCAGTTCAAAATTTGAGTAATTAGTGTGTAAATCCAGGTGCTTTTGAGTTTTTCAGTGTACCTATAAAGAATTTTACTTCAAGTTTTGCTGCATGTCATCTATGATACTTTGAGCATTCAACCAGTCTCTGTGTTTTTCTACTATATTATCTACTGGAAAAGTCATATTGCATGTTGTTCTGTGGCAATTTTCGAAAACTTCCGCAATTATTTTAGTTTTTTCTTTATTGTTATGCTTTACAACGCCATTTATTGTTAAACTACAAACGCTTTTTTATTGCCTTTTATTGCTTTCGTCAACAACCAAAACTTTTTATTACCTGTTGGCAGCTTTTGTGTATATTGGTACCAGCTGTTATTTCTGTCATTGCTTATGTTCAAATTTATTAGTGTGGTCAGCTGTTTTAATAAAGAAGTAATTATGTTTCTCTCAGAGTAATTATTTGAACGTTGAAGTTTTCGTCTAAATTTATTTCTTTGCAAAATTAAAACTAAAGTTTGACTGGAAAGCTTTCTATGCCAAAATTGTGGATTACCAAGTGGAATTTGTTTAGATGTTTCTTGCACCAGGTAAGTAATTTTTGAAAGTGTTTCTTCCACATATAAGTTCGATAATTTAAGTTCTTTTTTCTAAACTCATTGTCTATCCATTTTCCTATTTCTTTCCAATTAGGTTTATGATAAAGCAGAATTTTAATGGAGTTTTCGGTTAAAGAACCAAATATTGTGCAAGTCATTGGTATATGATCTGAATTTAGAATTTCTGGGTGTATTTCCAGTTGTGAAAAATCTAAGTTGGAATTGGTGAGAAGAAGATCAACAACAGATGGACGTGTCGGACTTGACGACTGACCGAAACGAGTGAATGAATTTGGAGAATGTATATAGTAACGAGAGGTCATTTGATGATTGAAAGGTTTGTTGCCTGCCGTGTTATTTTTAAAACAGTTCCAGTTTGTATGGTGAGCATTTAAAGCTCCGAATATAAAATAATCAGTTGTAGCTGTGGTTAAAATGTTTATATCATTAATATAGTCATTTTGACAATAAACAGAAGTAAATCTTATTGGTCTATTATTTATGGTTACTATTATAGATATATTTTCGACTTTTGCTGTTGGATATTTTGAAATGCGTTCATGGGGAATGGAGTTTTTGTTTGCAATCAAAACTCCTCCACTATGTATAGTACGGTCTCTCTATAGATTTTAAAGTTTCTTAATTTGAAATTGTGATTAGCTTTGAGGAATGTTTCATTTATGCAAACTATGTCTATTTGTTTTTGATGTAACACAAGTTCAAGTTCTATTATCGAGGCTGGAGTCGTTATGCCCTGGGCATTCCAATGCATAACATTTAAGCTCCATATTGACTTTTTATATAACATATCTAAGCATATTTCCAAGTAATCTCATTTTATCGTACTTGGTTTTGCATTTTGCTAATGCGTCTAATGTTTCGAAATAAATATCAAAAATTTTTTCATTTGACAAATTATCGTCTTGTTAAGTTCTTTGTTTTGAACCAGCTACTGAGGCATAAGAAACATTATTTTGACGTTTACCTGATACTTTTTGAGAAGAAGATGGCATCTTGTAACCCCTTACCTCATCCCGCATATCTTCTGATGAAATAGAAAGAATATCGTCATGACGTACTTGTCCTACTGGTCGCCTGCTATTAGTAGTTCTTTGTCGGAGCTGTAAATATTCCGTTCTTGAAGGACAGTGAGGATCGTCAGCACGGTGATTAACATTTTTTAATTTCTTTTTAATGCAATTGAAATTGTATATATCAGGACCATCTTCTGTTGTTTTATTAAGTTGGCAGTTTGAGTAATCATGGGCTCCACCACATCCTATACAGGCTTCAGCTCTAAAACAATTTGAAGATCCATGGCCATACATAGCACATTTAGAGCATTGAGTAGGACCTTTTGACCTATGTTGGGGACTTCTCCAGTGCACTACAATACCGTATACATATTTAATCTTAATAACCTCCCGCTTTGTTATCTGACTTCGGTTAAACTCCATCATATATAATGCATCGTCAGGGTTTGAGCGCGTAGTTGTTATTTCTTTTACGTTAACCAATTCTATGTTGAATGCATCCTTAAATTCACTTTTCTAGGTTTCTAAGATAACTTGTGGTAAACCAAACAGAATAAGCTTAAAGCTTTTATTGTCTTTTATACGATGAGTGAAAAGCTTCATCTGGGCAATCTTTAGTTTATTTACAGTTTTATCATAGTCAGCTTTCGAGTTCGGTATTAATTTAGTTCCGATGGAAATTCTTTTATATTTACATATTTTACCAATAAGATTTATAACCCCAGTAAATTTATAACAATTTTCAACAACTACTAGTGGAATTTTAACAACCTCGTGGGCGACTTCACTTACAATGCTTAAACCATCATCGTCTCCTAGATCAGAGAGCATCTCGAACCGATTGTTACTAACAGATTTTTGCATTTTAAATCGAGGATTATTACCCCAATATTTTTTACGCTTTAATGACATTATTAATTAATTCACAAAGAAATATTTAATTGAGGGTTTTTATGAAAAAAATAAACAGCTGATTTAATAACACGTCTGAATGCTTTCAATAACAGCATGCGACTGTACTTTGCAAATTTTTAAAATTAAAGACACGGGAATTTTATTAAATTATTATTTTTCGAAAAAAGCTTAGTGCTATTTAATTTTAATTAATTAATTATTGACGGTCAAGGCACGTCTCGATTAGGGATAGAACGATACCATTAGGGTATCGATAATTTTACTCGATGCAGTATCGAACGAAAAATATCGATACGTATTCAATATCGAATAAATAGTATCGATACCTTATCGTACCGATCAACTATTTCATAAAATTAGGGCAAAGAAAAATTAAAAATTCATATCGCTGGTCTCTTGCAGCGTGACCGTTGTTACTACTATAGTAGCAAATTGCTATTTTTTCGAATGCTTGACCCTTTTAGTGCTCCCTTTTAAAACAGAGCTACATCTGTCACTTTTTGATATATTTTACCCTTTTTGCCCCTTTTTTTATTAAATGGCACTTTTTGTTTAATTTTCAATTTAGATGGTTGTATTTTGAGTCTGTTTCAATGGTGACTTTTGTAACACGTTTTTGTTTGTACACAGTTCGAAGAAAAAAATGCCTTTAATATACATAGAAGAACAACGTATCAGGTTTATCTTCTATAAATAAAATTTATTTAAAATTATTGTTGTTTATTCTTAAAGCATGAACTAATTCAAGATAAGTTTTCAAAGTGATCTAAGAAGACACATATATCGTGTTTCCTCCACCAAAAAAGACTATACTAGTAACTCAAAAATAAAAAACATAAATCTTTTTAATATTTTGTACTTTAAGGATATTGTTAACATACATACATATAGGTTATGAAGCTGAAAGTGTAATATGTGCTGAAGAGTTTACTAAATTTTTATAATTGATATTAAAAGTAAAATATTAATATTTTATTAAAAACGAGTAAGAGTGCTATATTCGGCTATGCCGAATCTTATATACCCTTCAACATCTACATAAATCTAGTTTAGTGAAGTAACTCCAATCAAAACAGCAAATACTGAGGTAACAGAGAATTAAAAAATAATCTATAATTTTACATAAAAATGTCATCGGCTCTTAATAGGTTAAGCATTTTAATATTTCCTTAAAACTCTCTTCAAGAACTTTAAAATGATACCCATATTGATGTTTCAAAAAATTTGAAAATTTCAGAGCCCTGGAAAATATAGCCGAGCACCAATTTTTTTCACTTGTTTTTTTTTTCTTATTTTTAAATCTTTATCGTTCCATTAATTTTTTTGGTTGGAGTTACTTTATTGATATGAAAATATTAGGGGCAGGCGTGGTGTTTTGCCTGCTGTCTCAAAGGACATGGATTGATCATGCTGATTTCCAATAGCAACGCTTTCGACAATTTATCTAATCGTATGGTCGTACCATGGCGAAATCATATACCAGGTGGTGGCAGTGGTGAATTTATTCATTGCCGCCTTTGCAGGAAATGTCATACACTATACATGAGAAATCAGCGTCAAATTTTTTTATATGAAGTTTGACACATCCTGCAACGGCGAAAATGAATGAATTCGCTACTGCCACTACCTGGTATATGATTTCATCATGGTACGTTCCATTTTTTTGCCTTTTATAAATAAATATACATATATATTAATTTTAGAATTAAAAATCGAGGGTAAAGGCGCCTCAAGAAAAGGAAATAAGGCAAAAAATAAAAATCGTTCCAAAAAAGCAAAATTGTTTGACAAAAAATAGCAATTAAATTAATAAAGTTCGTGTGACGGGAGAAAATATATATTTAAGAATTAAAAATAACAAATTAAGAGTCAATATTCGTCGAAACTTTTAAATACGATTTTAAATAGAATAATAATAATAAGTAACAAACAAGAGAAGTGAAAAGAAAAATATAAAGAATTATATAACGGAGACTTGGTAAAATAAAGATATTAAAGGAAATAAATAAGTGCACGCAACCAGTATTGAGCTGCTGAACCCTGTCAGTCGACCCTAGAAAGGAGGTTTATCCAGAAAAAAAGTGAATAAATTTGTCCACAAACTTCATATTCCATAGTGTCCAAAGTGAAGATAAGGAGGAATTCGATTAATTTTCGACACGTACGTGGTGTAGGGTACTAATCACATTTTTCGCACGCTTATTTCAGGTTATCTGTAAACATGCATGTCTACATAAGAGCATATTACAATATCTTTATATTTTAGAGCTTCCCCTTAAACATTTTTTCCATATACATACGTACTTTTTTTCTCCCCTTCGATTTAGTTCCCTTGATAATTATTACATGCTGGTATTTACACATATATAGATACATATGTACATGTATTAATACCCCTTCAGTACATTAAACAATTAAAGAAATGTAACTCAGTGTAGTAGGAATATTTTATTTACCATCTATTAATACGTATATTTCCCCTCATATTGATCATTTTTTCTCTTAATACATACATAGTTATGGTAGTTGGTTTGCTCTCTTGTGCTTTACTTTCCAAATAATAATATTACTTTATTTCTGCATTCCATTTTACATGTAAACGGAATAGGTCTGTTCGCGACCACATATACGTACATTATTTCCACTTGTTTTTATTTATGTTTGCTTTTTTGTTTTAACTTAAATTGAAGAGGCAATCATGTCTTTGGATCGGTTTATCCGTCTAGCGGACGATATGGTTGAATTCGAGGCTGATCTAAACGATCGCAAGCTGCCAGTGTCTTCTCTCTATGCACTGGATATACACAGACTGGAGCTCAAGTCCAATTGTATTCGAATCAAGGAGGCTTATGAGAAGTTTCTACGAGATGCCGAGACGGAAGCTAACGCAAAGAAGGAGCCATTAGATATTGAATCTTTTAAGACAAAAATAGAAATACTTATACAACATACTGCAATTGCTTGGTATCTTTAGGAGAGTTGTCTGACTCCCTTCGAAAATCTACAGTTTCAGATACTGAACATTTGCTCCAGCCGAGCACTAGCCTAGCATCTCAGTCTGCTAAAGCTATAGAGTCACATGGTCTCCATCTTCCGCCAATTGAAATTGAACCTTTTCACGGGGATTATGTATCCTGGCCAGCATTTCGCGACTTATTCACAGCGGTTATTGTCAACTCTAATGCTAGTAAGGTAGAAAAATTGTTTTAACTAAAGCAAAAGACGAAGGGTGAAGCAAGGGAAATCGTTAAGAAAAGTCCACTAACGAATCAAGGTTTTGATTTAGCCTGGCAGGATCTTTGCTTAAGATATGAAAATCGAAGAGTCTTAACCCACATTCTGCACCTTTTACTCGGTCTAGTCATAACGTTCAACAGTCCACTTATCCTTTAACCGCTGGTGTAGTTCAATCTTGTTTCGCGAAAAACTCTAACAAAATTCAGTTAGGGACGGCAATGGTAAATATTATCCATGCTGGCATGAAACATAGAGCACGTGCTCTTATCGATTCGGGATCTGAGGGTACCTTTATTTCGGAGCCTTTGTTTAACTTACTAAAAACTTCCATTTTAACGAATAAATGCTCAAATTTCGGGCTTAAACAACTCAGTTTCTGCCAGAGTTCAGCGTAAGTGTTCATTTATGCTTGGTACTGAATTAAAAGACAGCGTCGCAATACATGTCACGGCTCTAATGGTACCACATCTTTTCACAAACCTTCCATCCAAAACTATTTCGAGTACTTCTTTTACTGACCTTCCTGATATCCAACTCGCCGATCCTAATTTTCATTACAGTTCTAAAATTGATGTTTTGATTGGTGGTGATATTTTCCCTTCTATCATAGGTCCAGGTGTTCAACAAAAGGTTTGTAATTCGTTGATTGCACAAGAAACCATCTTCGGGTGGACTCACTGGTCCTATAACCCGTAGCTCCCTTTCCACTTCCTATATAATTTCTTACTTTTGTGAGATTTCTTTGGACAAAGAAATTTCAAGCTTTTGGGAGGTGGAGAATCTTCCAAAGAAGAGCATCATGTCTTCATCCCACCAGGCATGTGAGTACCTTTACGTTTGAACCACAAAAAGAAATGTTGATGGTCGATATATAGTTTCGCTTCCATTTAAAGAAGGTTTTCCTCGCTGCTTGAAGATAGGGAATTGCAGGTATAGCGCAATGGCACAGTTTTTCCTTAATGAGGCTAGGCTGATGCGAAATTTGAATTTAAAACATGAATATGACAAAGTGTTGCAGGAATATGAGGAGTATGGCCATATGGTCAGGGTGACAACAAAAGGTTCTTCTCAAAATCCTGAATTTTATTACCTACCACACCATGCGGTTATCAAGCCTGATGGTATGACGACCAAAGTCCGTTTTGTATTCAATGCTTCTTCTCCGTCTTCAAATGGTTTAAGCTTAAATTCTTTGTTGCATACAGGGCCGACTCTATAGAACGAGCTAATTTTGCTAATTCTAAGGTGGCGTTTTTTCCGATTTGTTTTCAACGCAGATATTCAAAAAATGTATAGGCAAATCTTAGTAGATACAAAACATACTCTTATACCAAAGAATTCTATTTAGGGATAATCCAAAGAGTCCTATTTTTATTACGAGCTGAAAACAGTTACTTTTGGTGTCAACTGCGCTCCATATTTGGCTATTCGCACCTTACTGCAATTTGCAGACGACGTTAGAGATATTTTTCCAGCAGCTAGTTCTATAATTCGTAAATCAATGTACGTCGATGATGTCTTGGCAGGAGCCCACTCTAAATCCGAGTCAATTAGTATGAAAAATGAGCTTATTCTCGCTCTTCAGTCAGCGTGCACGGACGAATTTTATTTTGCAGCTAGTCAGTTTCAAAGTAAGACAAAGTACACAAAGAGAGAAATCCTTTCACGAATCGCAAAACTTTTCGATCCAGCAGGCTGGCTAGCTCCCTGCATTATAGTAGCAAAAATTTTGATGCAAAGGATATGGATGGATAAAACGGGTTGGGATGAAATCCTATCTCCCGACATTCTTGAACAGTGGCAATCATTCGAAGCAAATTATTCTGAAATTAATTCCATACGTATTCCACGATGGATTAAATATAGTCCTAGTGCTAAGGTCCAATTCCATGGATTTTGCGATCCTTCTGAAAAGGCATACGCAGCTACACCTTATGCCCGAATATCTACTAAAGATTCTATTCATACTTATTTAATATCGTGCAAAACCAAAGTGGCGCCAATTAAAACGATATTTATTCCTAGATTAGAACTTTGTGAAGCAGTGCTCTTAGCAGATATGATCGAAAGCTTTTTACCCAGGTTTGATGTAGAAAATTATGGCATTTACTGTTGGACGGATTCTACGATTGTTCTTTCATGGCTAGCAAACCCATACTGTAACTGGATGACCTTCGTGGCCAACAAAATTTCTAAAATAACACAAACCGTAGATTTTTCAAAGTGGAATCACGTGAAATCCGAAGATAATCCAGCAGATTTGCAAGCAGAGGTCTTCGTCCGAAACACCTAATAGATTACGATTTGTGGTGGTTCGGGCCATGGTGGTTAAGAAATGAATCAGATAAATGGCCAACTGTAAACTTCTCCAGTCTTTTACAAACCAACTTAGAAGTTAAATCTCTTCGAGTGCATTTTTCGTACTTTTCAGATTTTGAGGATGTGCTTGAAAAATTTTCCTCTTTTTCTGAGGCATTGCGTGTAATGGTATATGTCTACAGATTTTTCCACAGAACTCACCCAGGCACGCGGGCAAATTTCCGCAAGGACTCTATGCTACTTTCTAACTCTGAGGTCCTTTCGGTTAGCAATGTCCTTATTTCAATTTCTCAGAAAACTGCATTTCCGAAAGCTCTCTTTTCCAAACAAGAGATTCCTAAGTCGAGTGGTAACTTGAATCCATTTCTTGATTTTGACGGTATAATTCGTTCGTGTGGCAGGCTCGAAGTATCACCTGGGCTTTCTTTTGACGAACGATATTCCATAATTCTCCCTCAAAGTTGTCATTTTTCACGGCTTTTAGTAAAATTTATCCATGACGTAAGCTTACATCAACTTGTGTTGAGAGTTTTATGGATGCAGTATTGGATTCCAAGGGCTAAGAACCTTATTAGAACCATGAGAAATAGATGCAAAACCTGTACTATTTACAAAAAGAAATGCCAGAAACAAATAATGGCCGCCCTGCCTCCTGAGAGAAGTAACATTTCACGGCCATTTATGCATACAGGCCTTGACTTCGCAGGCCCTTTTGAAGTAAAAAGTTACTCCCGCAGAGCATGCCGAATCTCCCAAGGATATGTTTGTGTCTTTCTATGCTTCTCTACTAAGGCGATACATTTAGAAGCTACATCAGATCTCTCTACTCCTGCTTTCCTGGCAGCATTTCGTAGATTCGTCTCCCGTCGAGGATGTCCACTACATCTCTACTCTGACAATGGTACCACCTTTGTAGGCGCTTCTAAAGTTGTGGCAAAAGAGTTCGTTCAAACCGCTCATCAACGTATTGTAGCCGATTATGCTCATCAGAATATTACTTGGCATTTTATTCCAGCTGGTGCTCCCCATATGGGTGGGTTGTGGGAGGCGGGCGTAAACATTTTTAAGGCTCACTTCCGGAAAATTGCAGGGTGCTATAAGTATACCCATGAAGAGTTATCAACATTATTAACAAGAATTGAAGCATGCCTTAATTCCAGGCCAATTTCTCCGATGTCTATCGATCCTTCTGATCTTTGCGCCCTAACTCCTGGCCATTTCTTAATTGGTTCACCAATTTTAGCTACCGTTGATCCAATGATAAATGACTCCATTTCCGTAGCTAACCGGTGGCAAAGATTATTCATAAAAATTTCTGCGAGCGATGGAAAAGTGATTAAGTATTCAGAACTTCATAAGCGAGTGAAATGGAAGCAACGAGAGGAGAATCTTAAGAAAGGAGTCTTAGTGGTAGTTAAAGAGGAAAATCTTCCTCCTAATTGGTGGCGTTTTGGCACGGTTCAAAAGGTGTACAGTGGCTCTGACAATCGTGTACGGGTAGCCGATGTTTTAACCCAGCGAGGCGTGATAACACGCCCAGTCGTAAAACTCATCGTTTTATTCGCCCCTTAATTTTACTTTTTTTTTCTTCTATTTTTTCTATTTTTCTTTGTCTTTTAGATCAATATGCCAAAAGTATCCTCTAGCGCTTCCAAGACCCGAAATTCCGAAATAGGGTTTCTTGATAACTACAACGCATTCCCATGTCGTATTTGCAATCATCCACACCCGTTGCGAACGTGTAGGAAAGTCTTGGCAATGAACATGAACGATCGCATTTGTGCAGACCGGAAACACAACTACTGTTTAAATTGTCTTGCCCACGACCATTCTCGAGGCGCCTGCTTCTCCAAGCATGGGTGTAAGCATTGCCAAAAGTACCACCACACGTTGCTTCACGTCCATCCCCGGTTAGCGAAGGACTTATTATCCAATGGATCTCGTTCTCGTTCTCCAACCCCAGAACGATCCAATTCTTACTCAGAAAGAAGCAGAAAAAGTTCAAGTAAGCCTACCTCTACGGAGACAAAAATTCATAGAGCTCATTCTCCACCGTCGACTTCCAAAGCGTCTTTGACAGCAATTCTGCGCCAAAACACATTAATTCTCTTGCCAACAATGTTAGTAAAAATTGCATCCAAAACAGATCACGCTCGTTGCCTTCTTGACTCTGGATCCCCTGTTAGCCGAGTTTCCAAGAAACTGGTTGACAAGCTTAACTTAACGGCGTATACGTTGCATGAGGAAACCGTGTGTCCAATCACTCTAAGATCGAGATATGACTCAGCATCAAAGATAGAAGGAACGTTCCGTGTAGATAGTCATATCACCGTCTGTACTCCATCCGAAGCTCTTCCAGAATCCTATAAAAATAATTTCCGCGACATATTTCTGGCAGATTCAAAATTCTACGAATCAGCTGGTATAGACATTGTGATTGGAGTCGATATTTACCCAAAGGTCATACAAGATGGAGTTATTTCAAAACCGGGTTTTCCTACTGCTCAAAGTACCCTTTTCCGGTAGGTTATTTACGGTCCATGCGCCTTATAAATACGAAATGCACTTAAATGTGAGGCAATGCAAAATAATGAACGTACATTTATGTTTACATTTTTTTTCTTAAACTATACCCATATTAGTTGTTCTGCTGACTAGCAAAATTCTGAATTGTGTTTTTATAAAGTTTAAATCATGGCAAAAATATACAAGGTGGTCGCAATGGCGAATTCATAATTTTTGCCCCAAACGTGAAATGTCAAACACCATATAATAAACTGTTATACATATTTTTTATGTATGGAGTTTGACATTTAGCGTTTACGGCAAAACTAATGAATTCGCCATTGCGGCCACCTGGTATTATTTCGCCATGGTTTAAATAAAGAAAATATAGTAATTATTTTATATATTTAATTCACCGCTTACATAACATGAATTAATTGTATTTGTTTGTTTCTTAGTTCAATTAGGTTGTAATTTCTTTTTTTAAACAGTATTGTTGACATGGCTAATATGACTTGTTTACTTTGCTTACTACATCCGTTGCATATATCCTGCAAGGTGGGCGGTAATGTTAAGGCCAAATGCCTTAACAAACATTTGTTTTAAGTTCCGCAACTACAGAGAGTTTGCTTCATATCAATATACATACATCGTATGAGCTGATTTCTGTGGTTTCAGTTTGGTAGTTGCAACTATCTCTTTTACGTTTAACACCTAACCTTAAAGGTCATAATGTTCAAAATGTCTTTAATACTGTTTCCTTTCTTTTGGCTATTATTAAAATTTATAAGCACGAGGAAAGGTAAATGTATCCATTTTCTACTGGGATTCGACTTTTGTATCTGAGTAAATAAAATAAAAAGCTTTTTATTTTGTTTCATCGGCACAGATAATGAATCATATTTTTTCCATTCCTCTCCATCACTCCAATCATAAAAGTTTTGTTTTTGGGAAAAACAACTCACAAAACAGACTGAAGAACGTACAAACTCAGAATTTTACCGACGGGTGAAAAACCTGACAAACATAGAATTCAGCGACAATGAAACAAAACTAATGAAGAAGTGACTAAAACATTATCTACCTTTTGACAAAATAGACAAAACAATTGAAACCCAAATCGTAGATGCCGAAGCTACTATTATACACTTACCAACTGACAAGAACACATGAGACACAAGATAGCCGATGTACTTGAAAAAACAATAAAAGAACACACTGCATCTAAAACTAATCCTGACGAACAAAAAACTACTAGACAGATAAAGGCAAAACTTCGGAATAATAATCTATTACTTACTAATGCAGATAAAGGGAACACAACTGTAACAATGCACAAGATATACTATACAGAGAAAACACAACAATTCATAAAACAAGCAAAAGGCACAAAATTCAAGAATGACCCAACCGATTCATTCCAAAGGGAAATACGAAGCCTATTAAAACGCTGCAAAACGTTTACTGATGGAAAGTTATACATATACATGAACCCAGGACCCCCTACACTAGGAGCACAACCCAAAATTCATAAAGAAAATATTCCAATCAGACCTGTAGTAAATTACAATCCTGCGCCTGCATATTACTTCGCCAATCCCCCCACCACATTCTTAAAAGAGAAAATAAATTTGCAGAACATATACACGTTATGAAATACACAAGACCTCATAAACAAAACTAAGGACATCAAAATCACTGATAATACGAGACTCGTTTCCTTTGACATAAAGGATCTATATACATCAATACCCACACACGAAAAGTTGACTATCCTACGTAACACACTTTCCAACTCACACGACAATCAATACATTAACGAAATAATGGATATTGCAAAGACGATATTAAAACAAAACTACTTTAGATTCAATAATAACTTCTATAAACTACCCGATGGACTCGGCATGGGAAACCCAACATCCGCAATCAGTAATGTCAGATGTAGGGAAAATTCCCTACTTGTAGGGAATTTTTCACAAAAAAAAAGTGCTGTAGGGAAAAAAGACAGATTATTTATTTCCGTAGAAATGTAGAGATTTTTTTTGTATATTAAAATATAATCCGACTTATAAAAAACCTATGTTGCATATCGTTTCAATAATCACAGTCTGGCTACTTTGTTATTGAGTATCAAGTAACCAAATATTCAATACTTTTACAACATCTAAGGCGGCAATTATTGCATTTTTATAACCTGCACAGAGTAAAAAAAGAAAAGAATTTCAGGATATACATATGTAAAACAGTTTAAATATAAAAAGACATTTAATACTTACACAATTTATTGAAATTTCTTCTTTTTGTTTTTTGATGTCTGTGTTTATATTATATACTATTTCAACAAGTGTTAAATACATTTTTATTTGTGTCGAACGCTATCTTTGTAAGTATAAAATACATACATATATGTATTGTTTTAACCATGCTAACATCGTAATATTGTAGAAAATGTCATCAGACTCTGATTTTTTGAAGGACTGCCAAAAGAAATAAAGAAAACAACGATTTCGCAAAAGTTGGTTGAAGGAAGAATTTTTCAATGGATGGCTTGCAGAAGTTGACGATAAATTTAAATGCAAATGCATACCTTGTGGAAAGTTGCTAAATTGTGGCAAATCTAACATGATAAAACATGCCAACGGAAAGTCTCACAAAACTAAGGCTTTAGCAATAAAAAGCTCTAAAAATATCACGTTATTTCTTCAAAAAGATAATCCAAATAACATTGAAAAAGATATTGTAAATTTTGAGCTGCGTATGGCACTTTTTTTCGCTGAACATAATGTTGCTTTACAGGTAATTGAACATTTGATTCCCTTATTAAAAGAGATTATACGGGATTCAAAGATAATGAAAGAATGTCAGCTGGCACGTACTAAATGCACCAAAATAATACATAATGTTTTAGCAGATGAAGAAAAATCAAAGCTTATAAATCAACTTAAAACTAAAAAATTTTCTGTCTTAATTGATGAAAGTACTGACATCTCGTCGAAAAAATCAATGTGCCTTCTTGTTCGGTACTTTGATGATAAGCAAGAAACAGCTGTAGTACAACTTTTGGATCTGCTGCAGCTTGGCGCTGATTGTACAGCAGGAGCTCTTTATAATGAGTTAAAAAATTGTATTTTAGGATATGAAATTCCCTACGAAAATATAATTGGGCTTTGCTGTGATGGGGCTAGTGTAATGGTTGGGCAGCACAATTCATTTACATCGAGGTTATTAGCGGACAACCCAAATATTATTGCTATGAAATGTATATGCCACTCTGCTGCTATAATAGCAAATAAAGCCTGCCTTATGCTATCTAGAGCTCCTGAAGATTTACTGCGTCAAATTGGATCATACATATCTGGAAGCTCTAAGAGATGCTCTGAGTTAGAAGAATTTCAGACAATGCTCAACGTTGAAAAGCGGAAAATTTTAAGAACATCTGCCACAAGATGGTTGTCTCACCAGCAATGTATTGAAAGGGTATTGGAAAACTGGCCAGTTTTGTTAACGTTTTTTAAAAATGCAGCATCACATGATAAACTAAAACAAGCAGATTTAATACTAAATGAGCTGACAAATGAATGCAATAAGGCTAATTTAATATTTTTAAAATACGTTTTGAATTACTTCAATACTTTAAATGCTTTGTTTCAATCAAAAAAATCGATGATACATGTTCTGCATTCCGAGTCAACCAAACTATTTTTAAAAATCGGTCAAAATATTATTAAAAAGGAAGAGCTATGTGTTACTTGCAATATTAAATCACCACATGTGACAAAACAAATAGAAGATATTTATGTTGGCCATGAATGCGAAGAGTTGCTAAAGACCTTCCCAATATCAAAATCATACCAGATTAGGTCTGATTGCCTAGAACATAACTTTAACGAAGAAGAAAAAAACTCTTTCAAAGATGGATTTAGAACTATTTTGGCCATATATAATAAAGTCCAAGAATTTTAATGATAATTTGGTATTCCCTTGCCTCTCAAAAATGACTAAAATTCTTTTGAGTTTACCACATGCCAATGCGGACGCAGAAAGAATATTTTCAATTGTTACCGACCTCCGTCCCAAAAAATAAAAGAAATAAACTGAGTCACCAGGTTTTAAATTCCGTGTTTGTTACTCGATCTCATTTACAATCAAAAATGTTAAACTGTACAAGCTTCCGTTGTACAGAAAGTAATTTAAAAAAAATGAATTCAGGAGTGCTTTACAACTGATTTTTATATGTTACGTTTACAAACATATGTACATATGTAGATTTTTGTGTTTTACATAAGCTACCTGAAATTTGTATTACTTTTTGTTTGCTTGAAGTAAATAAAATTTACTATATTGAATTAATAATAAACTTTGAGTTTTACTTACAATTACTATAACGTAGGGAAAATTGTAGGGGAAAAATTTATTGTGGTAGGGAAATGTAGGGGTTTTTTT
Organism: Gymnosoma rotundatum; assembly: GCA_916610165.2. NCBI lineage: Eukaryota > Metazoa > Arthropoda > Insecta > Diptera > Tachinidae > Gymnosoma > Gymnosoma rotundatum. The sequence goes on from OU744337.1 coordinate 76,030,078, forward strand.
ATCAAACTGTAGGGCATTTTAAAAATTTCATCTAACATCACTGTCCGCAATCTTCACAGAGTTTTTTATGCAACATTTAGAGCAATTACACATCAAAAAACTGATGGAAAAACATAAAATAACCCATTACTACAGATACGTAGACGACATCCTAGAAAGAGACAACGCCGAACAAATTCTTACAGACTTAAACATAAAATATAACAAAACCACATATACAATGGAAAAAGAGCAAAACAGAACTTTACATTATCTTGACATATCAATAACACAAGGAATTGATACCTCAAACTTTGACAATTATAGAAGGTTTACACACAACACTAAAAACGACCAACACTCTACGCAACCATCTCAAGACATCAACAGAAACAACCGATAAGTTTAGCACCAGCGGAGTATACAGACTTACTTGCACCTGCAACCATACATACATCGGACAAACTGGACGAACATTAAAAATAAGGTTTACAGAACACATACGATCATACAAAAGGAAAAGGAAAGACTCCAATTTCGCAATACACCTTAACACACATTGACACGAACCAAGAGAAATAGATGAATGTATGACAGTATTACACCGAAGTAAAAAAGGACGAAGGCTAGATATTCTTGAAAACATGGAAATTTACAAAACACGAACATTTACCGGAGACATTATTAACGAACAGGTAAACACAACCTCTGACACGATTTTTACACCACTAAAATTACTAAAACACTCTTACAAATGAAAAACACCCACAGACTGTGAAACTTACCTATCCAATAATAAAAGACCCAAATATTAAACTACTTACCCCAATAAACAGGACAGATATCTGGCAATCTACCTGAATAATACCATTTAAACGGACAAAAATTACCTAAACCCACCACCTATTATTTTTAACACTATCTATTCTTAACACTATCTCTTCAGTTTCAATAAATACTTCGCTTGAAAATGATGTTATCATATCGAAAGCGCTCGCCAAACGTACAAAGCACACAGCCAGAGATGACGGTTATATCGAAAATTATAACAACAGTTTAATATATACTGGCGGTATCAACCCAATTAATTTAATACAAAATTAATTCATTATATATAAGTACTTTTTGAGGTAATGTTTAATTTTTTGCAGGGAATGAAGTAATTGAATTTTATATAATAAGAATTCACAACTTTTATGATTGTATGGGTAACAATATATTGAGACCCCTAAATGCTTACATAGACTATAAGAGATGAGAAATAACCAATGGTGACAAAAAGTTACCAACTCATTTTGATATGCTAAATAAAAGCAACTAAGAGGGCCATATTCGGCTATGCCGAATCTTCTATACTCTTTACCATCTGTGTAAATCTAGTTTAGTGAAGCAACTCCAATCAAAAAAGCAAATATTGGGGTGACAGAGAATTAAAACATCAAAAAAATTTGATACTGCATATATATAATTTTACATAAAAAAAAAAAACATCGGCGCTTAATGGGTTAACCATTTTTAAAAAGTTTTAGTACTTCCTTAAAGATCTCTTTAAAAGTTGTAAAATGATATTCGTATTGATATTTTAAAAAATTTTAAAATTTCAGAGCCCCGTAACTCGGAAAATATGGGCAAGCGCCAATTTTTTCACTTGACGATTTTTTTATTTTTTAATTCTATATCGCGCCATCTATTCATTTTTTATTATAGTTGGCATGACAAAATTAGAGGTAGGCGTGGTGTTTTCCCCGCTGCGTTTAAGGACATGGACTGATCTTGCTGATTTCCAATAGCACTCTTACTTGTTTCATTCTTCCTTTTGTTGATTACTATTGCTGCACTTATATTGCACTTTATGGTGCACTTTATTCTTATACAGCGAGTTTTATAAAATTAAATGAGTTAACATTACTGTTTAAGACACAAAGTTGACGCTCTTATATAAGTATGGCATTCCAGCACTAAAGCTATGCATCAGATGGCTTTGCTCTTTACGGGCTAATTTAGGTTTGGCTGTTACTAATCTTAAACCCTTTATTAAGCTGCGGTTGCGGTTATTCATATGTATATACAAATAATAAAAGTGGTAGTTTTGCAGATTTCTTACCTCATTTTTGAGTGTTGTCTATTGGGTGTATATTTTTTTTTTAATTCTCATTGGGCGATTTCATTTTGCGGTTCGAGATGACCACGAAGAAATTTGGGCTTTTAGAGATATGATAAATGAAATAAGTAAATTAGTAACATATATGAGTTATGTATGAATGTAGGTGTGTGTGTAGGTGTGTGTTTTGTGCAAGAATGTGACAATATAAATGTGAACGTAGCTAAACTCGATTTTTAATAAGGCATAGGTAATTAAAACTGAAAACAAAAATTTTAAGTTTTTTTCAAAACAATAAAAACACATGGGAACAAAAAAAATATTTTATATATATTTTATATAATTTTGAACATACAAAAAAAACGTTTTTATGTACTTTATTTGTTTATTTATTTAGTTATTGACGTTTTTAAAAAGATCTGTTATATCAGCCATTTTGGATTGTCAGTTTGTTTTTGACAGATAAAAAGGTTAGTCGTGTTTTGGTGTGCTCTTAGATTTTTTACTATTCGAAAAAATGGATCAAAGAAACTGTATTAAATTATTTTGTATTAAGTTTTATGTAAAAAATGAAATGAAATGCGCAAGGACATTTGAAATGTTGACTTTGGCGTTTGGCGAGTCAGGCTACTATGAGCAGAATACAAGTTCAATTATGGTATAACCGGTTTAAGGAAAGCCGAGAAGACGTCAATGACGAAACGTCAAGTTCGGTCAAATGTAAATTTTTTGCTCACTGCTTTCTTCGACTGAAATGGCGTGGTGCATCATAAATTCTTGCCACAAGGTCGTACGGTCAATAACGAATACTACCTTAAAGTTATGCGCCCTTTTTGAGAAGTAATACGCCAGAAACGCATAGAATTGTGGAAAAAACAATCATGGATTTTGCACCATGATAACGCATCAGCTTACACGTTGATGCTCAACCACCGTATTCACCGGACTTGTCCACCGCTGACTTTTTCTCTTCACAAAACTGCAGACACCGATGAAAGGAGAGCATTTTGCTACGATTGAGGAGATAAAAGAAAAATCGAAACAGGAGCTGTTGGCGATAACGTTCTCATTATAAAGTGAAAATACCGAAAATATAATGAATTCATAATAACCCAGCAAAAAATTAGACATTACCTTAAAAAGTACTTGCCACATAATAACTTACTTTTGTGACTGCCATATTTTGTTACTCACTTCCAAAACACATTACTTTAGTTTCCAAAAAAAGAAGTAGTAATGGAACTATTTCCTTTTGTTAAAAAAGAACACCTTAAAATAAGTACTAATGGTTCTCACTAATTCCTATAATAATTAATGTAATCGATTCTTAGTAATTGATTATAAAAGTCTCATGCCTTGTAAAAATCATTAGGTTGGTAATCTAGTTCGGAAGTATCTCCGCCAAAAATGCTTAATTTCACACTCGATTACCTTTTTAAAAACTTTTTGCTGGCTACATATATATTTAAAGAGGATAAATAAATTTAATATGGTTCGTTTAATTTTTTAAATTTGTTTTCGCTGTATCGATTTTATAAACATTACCAGCATATTAGAAGTAAATTCTTAAGGCCTTATACAAATCTATTATTAAACAACTACTGCTTCAAGCGACAGCCATCTGGTTTGACTTGGGTGCAGTACTTTATGTTTTTATTTCTAGTAATTTTTGAATGTTCTAAAATTAATGGTCTTTCTGTAATTAAAGACAAGCATATAATGCAAGTGAGTGCCAAACATATTTCATAATAAATAAATCTGAAATATCTTTTTTAATTTTTCAACAAAATTATTTCAGACTGTCATAACGGCACCACAGAATCCTATCAAATTATACTTTTGGCACAGCATTATCTACTTTTATCAATCGGAAGGAATGGTTCTATATTTGTAATTTTCACATGTACGTACAACCAAACATAATGATTTGCCGTTGCAAAGATCGGTTGCTTCATTCACGCCTTGGAGAACTTTTTATTTTCTAATAGCTCACATACAGTTATTTCCAATACAGCTAATAAGCCAAACTCTTTTTCTCCTTAGTAGAAGTGCTGACTTATTAACAGTTGTCTCTCTCTCTCTCTCTAATGTAAGAAGTATTCTAGTGTTGCCCAAAATTAATAAATTATTCTAAAACAAACAAAGTTCCTTGTCACAGTGTTTATCAAAAATCGGCTTTTTTGGAGCCAACATCGGCATTTTGATATATCTGAGGCAAAAAATCGTCAAAAAGCCGATAAATCGGCAAGTATGGCAGGCCTGATCATACATTTGAGAATGAGAAAATGAGAGTAGTTTTAAACGTAAATTTCCTGTATATTCTGAAATATTATGCTATGACAATAGTGTACAACAGAATATATTGTTTTAACAAGTGAAATTTGCATTGACAAATGAATAAATGGTGTGGAATGCATTTGCTGAATGAGTACATTAGTATTAGTGTACTCATATTTCAAAAACAATAAACGAAGAGTACAATTTAATAGTAAACACTATGAATAGAAGCAAACAAGACGTTTTGAGCTCATATCTAGTAAATAACGTGTATCTTAAATTTGTCCAATTTCTTAACAAATTACTTTTTAAATAGTTTAAATTATTAAAAATATATATAACATTACGGTTTCCAACTAAATATTTTGGATAAAAAATTCTCTTTCAACCCAGAGGCAACTGCATTTGCAAAGCAAATAAGGGGCATGGAGAAGACATGGGGGCCAAATTTTTTTGGCTTAGTTATTAGTGAGGTGTATATTATGAAAATATAAAATTAATAAAAATCGCTTCTGCAGAAAAAGTTCTGACCTCAGTAGGTTAAGACCATGTAAAATTTTTAAAAACCAAAATTGACAAATAGAAGAAATGCCAAGCATAAGAAAAATAAGACGACAAAGCGCCACCACTGGGAAGTCGACCCAGAAACTTAAGTTCCACTAATCCTGTGCTATACTCATGTGAAATTTTGTTTCAATCGGCGTAGCCGTTTACAAATGGCTGAGGATTTCCAAAATATTTTGATTTTGCGCCACTGATTGAATACCTGTGCTTTTTGGTTAAGTTCATCTTTTGCGTCGTCTAGTTCTTTAAACCGATTAACCAATTTTAATCCGTAATCACTTCAGAAGAAGTTGGCAATCTTGGATAATGAGTCGGCATTACTGTTCTTCGTTCCCTTTTTATACCTTCACTACAGAAAGTGAAAAAAATTGTATCTAAGTTTATCATTCCGTCTGTAATTTCAACAAAATCCACTTCCGACCCCATAAATTATATGTGTATATTCTGAGTTCTTATGCTTAGCGTAGTCGATTGAGCGATGTTCGTCCGCTCCTGTACGGGTTAAAAATTTAAATACTCCGATCAGACATAGTTTCGAAAATTTTGCTATTGAAAAACAGAAAGATCGGTCCATGTCCTTCGTGAAAGCGGGAAAATACCATATCATTTTAAACAAATCTAGTTTAGTGAAGTAATCCAATCAAAACAAGTAAGAGTGCTATATTCAGCTACGCTGAATCTTATATATCCATGTTAATCTAGTTTAGTGAAATAACTCCAATCAAAAATGCAAATATGCGGGTAACAGAGAATTACAAAATAAAAAAAAAATTTTAACTGCATATGTATAATTTGACATAGTTAGTTACTTAGGAGTGGCAGTCTCGCATGACGAACCTCACTTGAGCACAATCGAATGGCCCGTTATGATACCACAAGGAAGACGGCGCGTCTCCCCTTACCCAGTTAAGAACCATGAAGATTTCCGGATGAACTCCGCTATATCCACTATAGAATGAGACGATAGCTCCTTAAGAGTCCCGAAGAAAGGAGAGCCCAGAATTCTAAATCTTCTACGAACTAGGGATGGGCAGTGTCACAGGAGTTTCAGTACGGTCTCTTTCTTATCCTCCGAGCCACAGCTGTGGCAGAAATCAGTAAAGGGCATACCCAGTCTTTCAGTATGCCCGTCGATTAGACAGTGACCAGTAAGTACCGATACCGTGATACTTACGGATTTCCTGTCCAGTTCGAGCAGCTTCCTGGTTCGCTTTAGATGCAGTTAAGTCCATAGTTGCCTGGAGATACAACAGGAACTTTCCTCCACGCATAATTAGCGAGCCAAATTAAGGTACTGGCCATTATGGCCATTTTAACCGTTGCCAGAATAATCCCAACGTCGGGTAGCGAGGAGACGCTAGGAAGCAATGTGCCCCGTTTGCGATATCATCGGCCTTACAGTTTCCCTGGATATCCCTGTGACCAGGGACCCAAAACAGGTCAATCTGTGATCGCTCCGATAGTGTGTTTAGTAGTGAGCGACATCTCAGGACTAGCTTAGATGTACTGTATGCACCAGCAAGTGCCCTGATTGCCGCCTGACTGTACAAAAAAATCCGAATGGCAATGCCAGAAAGATCGTCCCTAAGCGCTATTTCGGATGTTTTCAGAATGGCCATTACCTCGGCTTGAAAGACGCTGCAGTAGTCAGGAAGGCGTGCTGAGAGCTAGAGATAAGCGCGGAATTTATGTAGTTTCTGATCTGAAGATTAAGAATCCGTTCCAGCGTTTTAAGTAAGAAAGACGACAGCTTATTGGCCTAAAGTCTTTGGGTTTAACATGAGATGTTTTTGGTCACCCTGAAAGTAGGTGGACAAACCGACGCGGAATTTACGAGTATAGTTCCCGTCGCCTCCCTAATCCCCTTACTACCAGCGAAATGAGTATCGAGCAGCGTCTCCAAGGTATCGATTACAAAGTCCATCCATGAACCGTCCGGCTTCTGAATACTCTAAATAACTCTCGGGAACGTGCTAAGTATCCTGCGTAGCCTCCTAGCTTCGGACGAGCTTTCTATGTTGCCATAGAAATTTTTCCATGAGGCTCTTTTGGATCTTCGTATGGCACACTTAAACTCCGTTTGTTTATCCTTATAGCAGTCAATTTTCATCATTTTTGGCCCTATTGAAGAGTTTTTTGGATTCTCTGCGTAACTCCGCAATCTCTGTGTTCCACCAAGGGGGTTTCGGCTTAACCCTTGGCTTCGGTGGATTGCAGGCCGGTTTCGCTGTAGGGCAGATCTGCAAGGTTAAGAATTCAACCACCCGATCAATATCGCAGTGTTCATTAATCTCAATGGGAGCAGGCCTTAGGCCAAGCTCTTAAATGGACCGAAATGTGTTCCAGTCCGTTTGCTTCCTTTTATATAGGAGTGGGAAACTCCGGAACCTACTGATTCCAGATGTAAATCCTAAGTTAAATACCTGTGGTCAGAAAAGGAGCATTCTTAAGAGATACTCCAGTTTCTAATAATATCAGACAAGCCCCCGTTTGTCAGGGTAAGATCGAGGACCTCCCTTCTACTGGAAGTGAGGAAGGAGGGCTCGCTTCCCCTATTGACAATACCCAAATCATAAGATAGTATAAAATCAAATAGAGACTCACCCCGTTTATAAATGTCCGCGCTGCCCCACATATGGTGATGAGCATTGGCATCGGCCCCAATGATGACCGACATTTGGCGGTTATTAGCCTCTACAACCAGAAGCTTCAGCAGGTCATGTGGTGGCGAATCTCCATGATTGTGGGCAATATAATTTTAGACCACCCAGCCATCTTTCGAGCCCGTCTCCACTGCTTTGGCAAGGCTGTCTCTGTCACTGAATCTGCGAAGAAAGGTGGGCGTTAATATTATCCTTTACCATAACGCAGGCTCTAGGCTTACCTTGACCTGTGACGTAGACAGTTTTGTAGCCGTCCATAGATAGTCCAGATACCTGATCATTGACGACCCATGGTTCCTGGACCAGAACAATATCCTCTCCTTTTTGTGAGAGGCTGAGGAGTAGGGCCGTTGAAGCGGCAATGGAATGATGAAGGTAAATTTGGACTGCCTTCATCATCATTGTTTTTGGCCGTAAGGGTACCGTCGGAACCACAATCGTTAGACAGGAGTGACTGCTCGCTTTCTACCAGATGTTCTGATCCGAGCCTCATTTGCCAGAAAAAGTCACCGGCAAACCCGGATGAAGAAGTCACACTTCTTGTGTCATCTGATGTATCTGAACCGAGGCCGGGGCCGTCTGTATGGGTTCAGTTTGTCCCGCGGGAACCTCTGGTATCAAAGGTCCAATAGGAGGCTTAGAACTTTCCCCTATGTTGTCACCTTTATAGATCCTGAGAGAGATCGAATCGAAACCGTAGTTGATATCCCCCTTACAGGCGTAGAGTGGGGCGAGGGACTCGTCACATCACAGAAGTGGCCCTTTGGTTCGCTTACTTTAGCGACCTTCCAGTCGGCCGTAGGCAGCTCTTTGTTCTGAGTTTAATGAGTAGAAGGATCTGCCGGGATTCGGGCAAAGGATCTTGGACGGTTCGGAATCTGATCCTAAGGTACAGCTGAGAACTTAGCACCCGACCAGATTTCACCCAGGCTGTCAATTGCCTGCTTGTACAAGTCCGCTGAGCGTTTATCAGCACAAGCAATCAATTTAACATGCCGCTGATACCAGCCCGTATCACGGAATGAATAGAAGGGGTCAGGATCGACCGAAATTATGTACTTATAGACACTGCGAAGAGCCGTTTGGACTAAGCCTCAACTATCTGGAGATATAGCCCCGTCACTTTTACTAGCGTCTATTATAGCCAGAACGAGGCTATCCGTAACTATCTCGCTAAGGAGACGTGAGGACATCGGTTTAGACGTAGAAGTCTCTTAGGCAACTGAGGGACTGTCTTGGCGGCTTCCTCAGCCGACCTTTGTCGTTTCGAAGTTGCCAAGTTAGGTGGAGAGCGAGTCTCCAAGTTCTGTTTGGCAAATTTAAGTATTATCTTGTCCCTTTCAGACAGAGTGTTTGAATCTAGGCCACCGAACTTTTGCAGGATCCGAAAGGCAGATCTTCTTGTCCTGTATGCCTGCGTCGACGCGTTAATGTGTGCACGAGAAGAGGAGAACGTGCTAGGGTACAGACTAACAGTTTTGCCCATGTAAATTGGGTCCCCACTAATAGCCGCTTTCTCCATAAAAAAACTTTTAGTATTTCTTTAAAGATATCTTCAAAAGCTTAATAATGATACACAAACACGGACGGACAGCGCTTAATCGACTTCGTTATGCATAAGAAGCCAGAACATATATAGTCACATACATTTAGGCCTCTGTAATTATCGTTCCCACAATACATTTAAGACCTCTGTAATTATCGTTCTCACAAAATTGCCAAACGCAAATGTCAGCGTATTCTGTGGGAACCTTAAGAATAAACAATTTATTAAACAAACAACTTCTTGTATTCTGGCTTAATAAGCAAAATTTGTTCTTTTAATTCCTATCTTACGTTTAGTTTTTAAATTAATATTTTTATATTAAGTTCTAGTTTGAATACAGTTTCGAAAACGAATAGTGTTGGTAGAACATTAATGGCGAAGTCTATAAAAATAAAATAAAAATAAATAAAAAAATTTTCAAGTTAATGAAGTAACTACAGAATATATTATGAAGTAACAAAAAATTAAAATACAAAAGTGATAAAATTTGAATAGTAAAACTTCCCAGTACACAAACAAACAACAACAAAGTCAGCTGTAACAAATAATAGAGAAGCTGAATCGTGACAAAAGGTGAATTAGACTATAAAAAATAGATTTAAGACAACAAAAAGAAAACTGAAATGTAATTAAAGAAAAAGAACATTACACAAACTTACTGAAAGAAAGGCAACGATAAATGGAAAAAAGCAATAGAACAAACTTATGTTATATGATAATCAACAGGGAGTTTTTTCTTTTATGCGTATGTATATATCTGATCTTTATATGGCATTGGGGAAAATCAAAACTAATGCATGTGGTGTGGATGGAACACCATCTAAATTTTATAAATTGGTTTTTCCCTTAATATCGACTCACATTTTGCACATATTCAATACGATTTTAACAACGTCAGCTTTCCCAGATAGATGGAAATGTGTGACGGTTATTCTAATTCCAAAAACTAGATCAGATATAAGTTTATCAAACCTGAGGCAGATAAGTGTCTTGCCTGCACTATCTAGGGTTTTTGAACATGTTTTACAATTTCAAATTTATCAATACATTTCTCAGCAATCATTATTAAAGGACATACAAACTGGTTTCTGAAAGAACTGCAGCACTTCTTCGACATTAGTGGGCATAACAGAAGCGATAAGAGGTAGCACTGATGCAAATGAATCTTGCATTTTAGTTTCCTTAGATTTGTCAAAGGCATTTAATCGCATTGATCATATTAAAATGTTAAGTAAACTAAACCTAGGGTTCAGATTTAGTCGACCATCTTGTCGACTTATGCAATCCTATTTATGTGGACGTGAACAATTTGTCAATTTCAATGGAAGTCAATCAAATCTGAGACATAAAAATTCTAGTGTGCCTCAAGGCTCAGTCCTTGGACCATTGCAATTCTCAGTGTACATAAATGATTTATTTTGTTTACGTGGATTAGAATCAAGTGCAGCTTTTGCTTTTGCAGATGACATTCAGCTGCAGATGACATTCGGAGAACGTTCATCTAACATACTACAAATAGTCAATAATAGTTTAAATGCAGTAGAAACATGCATGGTGACAAATAGTTTTTCAAAAAATTCATCAAAGACGAAGGTCATGAAATTTGGTCGATTGCCTCTTTAAAAGTTTGTAGTACATATAAGTGTTGAATGTGTTGAATGTGTAGGTATTGATGATAAACTTAGTTACACTTTTCATATAAACGAACAGCCCGTTCATGAAATCGATTACCAGTTACATTAAGGGTCAGTTTTTGACTTCGTATTTAAATGTCATTTATATTTAAGTTCTATTTAAGTACAAAATTCAGTTTTTCAATGCACACTTAAATGAAACTTAAATGACCAATCTTGCGCATTTAAAGTCCATTTAAATACTACAGGTTTACCATATGGTTATAGCATTTTTTGTTGTTGTTCCGCAAAACTAAACAAAAGTAAAAAAACATTTTAGCCATTGATAGAACAATATTTTATATTTTGCACATATTTCTTAATGAAAACATTTATTAAAAAGTTTAGATAATGAATACATGAGTATCGCTAATATTTTTTGATATATTTGAAATATTTTTAACAAAATTTGCAATTCATTGTGTTTGTTAGCAGCTGTTTTTCATATACAATGAAGATTTATGTTGTTATTTCGTAATGCTGCCATATTTTTATCATAGTTAAATGAGAACGATCATAAATAACTGAAAAACTGAAACTGTATTCAAGCACTACGAAATGCAAATTATATAAATGCGTATTTAAATATGAAGTCAAAAACTGGCCATAAGATTATTTAATTATTTAATTATAAAAAGCTGCTTGAGTATTTTAATATTTCTTAAATATTGCTTCCTGCTCTATTACGTCGTTAAAATTGGGCTTAAGTTCTTTACACTGTTGTTATTGTAATTGTGATAGTCCTAAATTGATGCCGTAAATGAAAAAGGAAAACAATAATACATATATATTATATATATATATGTTTAACTCAGGGCTATTTTATTTTATTAAATAATAGATTCAATAGTAATATTTTATTTTATATTAAATTATTATCTTTTATTATGGACCTCCGAGTTTAGAGGATTCTTTTAGGTTACATAGAGGATCGTTTAGTGGGCAAAGCAAGAGTCTCGCTTAGCAGAAACGTACAGGTACGAACATGGTTAGAACTGAAAGCAATACTTGTGAGACAGCACGGTGAAGATACACCAAAGAATAGAATTCTTAATGAAATCGCATTATGTCGCTCTACCAACAGCATAGACAATTCTTCTGATGCATTTAATAAGCTTTTTGTTAGACTTAACAACTCATATTTATTAAATGATAAATTAACAGCATTACAGGTAGAACAGAATCTTCCATTGCCAGTTAAAGGCATCATTATAGGTAGAAACTCAGGCACTATGGCAGATGTCTATACAATAAAAAAAGAAAATGGTTATTTGGGAATTAACGGACTTGCATTTAACTGTACTAACCGATATGTTAAAAAACAACAATTTCATAATAATAACAATAGAAGAAACGAAGTATTGAATCATAATACAAGATCAGGGAAATTTTACCATTCGCAACAAAGAAGACAACTCAACAATTTTCACCGGCACTATCAGGAAAACTTCAATAGAAATTTGGATCAGATAAACCCTTTACCATCAAAGCAGAATACTTTTAATAGACAACTACAAAATTTTAACTCATCGCAAGATCAGAGCAAAGTTTAGCTTAATTAACCCCGGTGTGTGAAATGAGAAATTAAAATCACCTGTAAGTATCACACTAAAAGCTTGGAATTACAAACAGATGCAAAATACCACTGTTTAAAGACGTTGGTCTCAAAAACTACTTTGCTGAATTTTTTTAGTACTGTTTCGGTGATAGGTTTAACGGACTCATAGGATACAACATTTTAGTCAACTTAGATGCAAACATTTCTTATAGGGAACGATGTGTTTAAACTAATAACAGTGTAATTAAATTTAACCTTAACAGAGAACAGGAATAGTATAACACTCGTACAGAAAATGAATAAGAAAAATTTATTTGCCAGGAAACAAACATTTTCCATACAAATATATGTACATTTAAAATATATATGGAAATACATTCACACAGATCACCTGAACAAAAGAGTTGAAATTAAAATAACGATGATTTGACCTTTACAAACGAGATAAAACATAAAGTTCAAACTACTAATGATATTCCAATTTACACAAAGCTATATAGATACTCCCAGGGAAAAATTGGACAAACAAATTGACGATGACATTTTGATATTCTACATATCAATAGAAGAAAATTTGAATTTTCGCAAGCTAATATTCCGACGCCTTAACGAGGTAAACCTCAAGGTGCAACTTGACAAATGCTCATTTTTACAAAAAAAAAAAAAAAACCCGAATTTTTAGGGCATTTAGTTACGGAGAAAGGTATCAAGCTGAATCCTCAGAAAGTAGAAACAATTCCAAAAATAGAACTACCAAAGACGGAAAAATTAAAAAAATCGTTCTTGGGTATAACCGGGTACTACCGCAAATTCATTAGAGGTTATTCTCTATTCGCCTACCACATGACAAAATATTTGAAAAAGGGAGCAAAAATCAATACCTGTGACAAAGACTACTACTAATGAATAACCCAATTCTTGTTTATCATGACTATTCGAAGAGATTCACACTTGTCACTAACGCATCCAATTTTGCAAAGGGTGCAGTTTTAATGCAAAACGACAAAGTTACTTTTTAGTATAGTAGAACATTGAATGAACATGAACGTAGATGTTCTACGATTGAAAGAGAACTACTCGCAGCACTGCAGCAACAAAATACTTCAGATAGTATTTGTGGGGCCGAAAGTTTAATATAAAGACGGACCACAAGTCATTGGTCTGACTGGATTCACTGAAAGAGCCAAACTTAAAGTTACAACGATGGAAAATGGAACTAAATGAGTTCGATCATGATATCGTACATGTTACGGATAAAACTAACATAGCGGACGGGCTATCAAACTTGGATATTAATAGCAATGAATTGACATCAGAGGAACCAAACCAAGAAGATAATGTTTCGACTATGGTGACGGTACATAGCGGATAAGAGGGCAGGTCTTGTTACGTTTATGTAACAAAAAACCAATAAATATTTATAAAAATCAATTGTATTTTCAAAAAGGTTCGACTGAAAAAAAATTCAAAACTTTATAATGGTCACAGAAAATAGAGACCTGGTAGAAATTCTAAGTACATAAAGATAAAGATGTCATGTGTATCTTTTGCGAAACAACCGACTTTATGTATGTACAAAATTTCTCTAGTAACAAAAATTTAAAAGTTCTTGTGTCTAAAACATAATTATTATTTATTTATAATAAAAGAAAAACATTTAAAAAATAATCATCGAGGTATAAATGATGTATTTTGGGAATTAAAATCAAAATATTACTTCCCGGAACTATTCCAATTTACAAATAATTGCGAAGTGTATCAACTTGTTAGATTTCATAGACGGCCGGTAAAAATCCCATTCCAAGGGAGCGAATCCCCCGGCAAGTTAATCGACATTGTCTACATTGATATTTGGTTTCCATTCTGCAATGTTATGTTTTTAACAACAATAGATACATTTTCTCAATATGCCACAGTGCACAAATTAACTGATAGAATATGGTTGTCTATACTTACTGCACTCAAGGAAAGAATAAGATATTTGGGAAAGATGCAGACATTTGTTTACGATAATGATAGGTACATGCTTCATGAGGCTGTACAATTGTTTTTACAAGAAAACAGTATCAAAACTCATATAACCACAGCCCATCACAAAACGGGTTGAACGTTTACATCGAAAACTTAACGAACATATAGGAATAATGGCAACTGATAAGATGGAAACAAATGATGACACTGATGACAAAATTCATAGAATAGTTACATTTTACAATAATACCATACATTCAACAACTAAATTAAGACCAATCGATTTTATTGAGACAAATTTCGACAAGGAGGTAATCTGACAACTTTCTGAAAAATATAGAAAAGTAAAACTCCTTAAAATTAACAGACCAAACAAACAAGGAGATGAAAATTTTGATCTTACTGAAACAATTGTACGGAATAGAGAAATACAGAAAAAAGATGTAAGTACAAGCAGCTCTCACGATTTAGAAAAGACGGTAATTCTGTAGTTGACACTAGTAATAAAAGAAGAAAAAACTACTGTAAAACCCAATTAAAACGCAGACTCAAACAACAAATTTAATGCCCTTTGCAAAATGAACTTTGCTAACATTGCTATTTTGTTGATGCTGTGGTCACGTTCGACAGCTAATGATATCAATACTTCACAAATAACCCCTTACAATGGATTTGTAATTTATAAAATGGAAACAGAAGCGGTATAAGAAAAATACCTACACATATTGCATATTGTGGACTTACGGATATTCGAAGATTGCCTACAAAAAACAGAGGTTAATCTGATGAAACCAAACCTGGTTGACGAACGTGACATTGACTTGATTGAGTGGGAGATTTCTTTTGCGAGAACAGCTCTCGCAACACTGAACCTAAATGCCCTTAGAAGTAACCGAAGAAGAGGACTGATAAATATAGGCCAATCGTTTCTGAAAATGTTATGGGGAACAATGGATGATGATGATGCAAAAGAAATTTATGATCATCGCCGAACATTGGACGTGAACGCAAGGCAGATAACAAAACAGGTCAACAATCAGGTAAAAATCAACTTATGAAGAACCTGAATGCTGTGGTAGACAGTGTTAATAAACATCAAAATAAGCTAAATGATTTCCTGGGAAATATAACAACTCGAATCAATAAAGCCCTCAATTATGCAGACAATTTTAGGGTCACTTTACAGACTTAAAATAGAAATACAACCTCACTGTTACGGATGCGGTTGTTTTTTATATGAAGTTTTAACAATATAAAACATTCAACGAATCCGTATGAAGCTGAAACACTAGAGTTGTTTCCTTCAACCCGATCATTGCAACGGAAAGCACAAAGGCAAAATGCAGTTATCTTAAAAAAAACATCGAAAAACGGAATATCCGAAATTTTTGTTTGTAATTGCAATTATTTAATTTCATTTAATACAAACTTTAGCACATCTGATATCGAAGATCAAACTGATTCGATGTTAGAAACAAAGTTAGAAGACCTAGGAAATATATGGCATAATTTGCAAACACCATACGAAGCTCGTATGGTCTCCTTAAGTTCTAAATATAGCAATGAATATAAGGAAACTGCCAAAGCGACTTTTTATGCATATTATGAACAATATTATACATACAAATCATTATACATTCTAGACCTTCTAAAACTCTCTAGAACTACCGAATTTAAAAATCTCCACCCAGAGCATGTTTTCTTCCATAAATGCTTCCGCTACAAAGCAAAAAATCTTTCATAAAACTCCGCCTTGTGATATTGAGACTACCGCTTGTATTGAAAACAATGAAATCTCGCTTTCAAAACTCCTGAACCTCAGGCATAATATAACAATATTCTTAACGAATATTTAACCATTAACCAAATGGAACCATCAACATCTCGTAAAATCGTTGCTGTTAACGACATTTTACATACGGGTCCAATTCTACGGATTTGATCTCCACAATTTCGACTGGCGAATCTATCAATATGTTTTTATATTTAGAAGTGTGGTACTGTGTTAGTCCTTAATTTGTATATACCCTACAGTCCTTAGTTATATTTATACAGCTGCCAAGGAGGACAGCTTAACACTAGGCGTTGAAAGGAACTCCCGAAATATTGAGATATTAAAATTAAAAACTAGGCTGTTAAAGCCGATGTTTCTACTCCTAAAGTCTGCTTTATTAAAGTTTTGTTCCAGCTTACATACAACTTATGAAAATAACATTTAGCCTCTTTAACTTATTCTAGCTTACAAATACTACTTCACTTGTTTCATTCAGTGTCATGAAATTGGCTTACAGTAACCAATCACACATCTATATGCTAAAATGCACTCAATTCAATTTGACACTCATTCATGATTGAAATTGAGCTTATTCAACTTAGAGCAAACAATTTTGTGCTTGCCCAACACGTTTCGACTGCATTTATTAATATTACAATATTTCCAAACTACTTGTTGTTCTATTTATGTGTCATTAATATTTGTGTCTTTAATACAGTGTGTGGCCATCAGATGCGATACATGTTTATTATTGTTTGATTGATTGTGGTGGTACACTACACCCTTACCCTTAAGAGAAAAATTATGGGAGATATTTTTCGTTTCAATTTCATAACGCCATTACAATATTCTTTGTTAAACTAGTATATGTTATAGTAATTTATTTAGTATTCATAATTGTTTTTATTTAATTGTTACAATATTTTGGTAAGTGATGATCTTAAGTATTATTACAAATATTTCTATTTTTTGTTTATAATGTATTAATTTTTTTTTAAGTTATTGTTATGAAGTTCTCTTTGTTTTCCAATATAGTCCATAGTACTGATTACGCCATTTCTACTTATTAGTCTAAAAATTAAAAAAATAAAAAATTCAATGTTGGACCAAAAAATTTAATTTTATCCCCAAAAATTGATTTTTTTTACATGGAAAACTTAAAACTCATTTATCTCGGTAACTAAGCGTCCTAGGAGAAAAAGGGCTTTAATTTGTAATCACTATAAAAATTAAAAAAATAAAAAATAAATAAATTATATGGGCTTTGATCCTTTTTCCTATTTTCTAGTGTTATTAATCCTAAATCTCCTATGTTCAGACTAATATTATTTTTGCATTTATCATTTAAAATTCTCTTTTGTTTTGTTTTTACTACTAATTCTTTTGCTCTATGTAAAGCAAATTGTAATTTCAATCGTAATTCTTGTACGTAGTCCTCATAATTATAAATTTTTGTTTCATTGTTTAGCATATCCATATACAAGTTCAAAAGGTGTGTATCACGTATCAATAGGTGGTGCCGTATTGTAGGCAAAAGTAAAATAGGGAATCCACCTATACCATTCATAACCATTTGCCGTTGTTAACAAGAATTCATTAAGAACCCTATGGTTTCTTTCTATTGAACCTAATGTTTCATGGTCGTATGGTGTTGAAAATACTTGTTTGATTTGTAATAATGAGCATATGTTTTTCATAAGTTCATTTGTAAATTCTGTTCCTCTGTCGGATTTAAGTAATTGAATTTGAATTGACCGTATTTTAAAATTAAATGTTCAACTAATGTTTTTGCTGTGACAAGTGCATCTTTTGTCGGCATTGGGTGTGCAATGACAAATTTTGACAGTTCGCATTGCATTGTTAAGATGTAGCGGTATTCGTGGAAGTTCTAAGAGGACCTACGGTGTCAATTGAATTCGCTTCAAAGCTATTGTTTGGTCTGTCTGTTAGTGTAAGTGGTTCCTTTAGGTGTTTTGTTTTTTGTTACAACTTTCACTATAAAATACAAATTGTTTTACCATCTTGTTCATCTTCTTCCAGATGTATCGTTGTTTTAATTTAAGGATTGTTTTTCTTATTCCTAAGTGTCAAAAGTGGGTTATATTGTGGAATATAATATTATTTTTAATTGAGGACTTTTGTTATTTCTTACTAACTTTGCATATGCTTCTTTTAATTCTTCATCGTATATACTCTAAATATTTCATCATTATTTGCTAGCGCTAATTCTTTTATATATTCTTTCTTCATTTTAGATATCAGTTTTCTTAGAATCGAATCTTGTTTCGCTGATTTATCGCTGAATCTTGCATGCTTATCATCTTCATTATATCTTCATTTTCTATTTCTTCAACTTTATTAAATTGCAATTTCTTCATATTCTTGATATATTGATGGATATACATTCCCATATTTGAAGTTGATCAGACTTCTAAGAAATGCATCTTTCCATACTTTTTTCTTCCGCGCGTGCTCTATTATTATTACTATTATTTACCTCATTTATATTTGCCTCATTTGCATTCTTATTTTTTTTCTTATTTCTCATAGCCCTTGTGGTTACCAGTATTTTACTTTCCTTTTTATTTTCTTTTTGTATCATTTGTTTTAATATTTCCGAATCTAATTCTATTCTGGAGAGTGCGTCAGCATTTGTATTCATCTTTACTTTTTTATAAACAATTGAAAATCATAGTCACTTAAATCTAGTCTAATTCTGCTCTTTTTTGATGAATGATTTTTATGCGAAAATAGTGAGATTAATGGTCTGTGGTCTGTTACCACTATAAATTTTCTGCCGTTGAAAAAGTTTATGTTCCAATTTATTGCTAACAATTCTTTTTCTATAACCGACTTACTAATATCATGCTTTCGTAAAGATTTACTTGCGTAAGATATTGGTAAATCTTGACCTATTTCACCTTGAGATAAAACTGCTCCCAATGCGTTTTGAAGCGCCTGTTGTCAAAATGAAAGGCTTATAGAAATCTGGGTATTGTAATAGAGGTGGATGTATAGGTTTTTCTCTCAATTGTTCAAAAGAATGTTGGCATTTTTCTGTCCAGATGAATTTTGTTGATTTCTGTAATAGCGCGTTCAAATGTCTGCAAAGTTTGGTATAAATTTTCTGTAGTAATTGCAAAACGCTACGAACCGTCGTACTTCGTTCGCGTTTTTTGGTATTGGATAATTCTTTATTACATCATATTTGGATGGGTCTGTTTTCACACCGTCTGTTGTTATTAAATGTCCTAAATAAACTACTTCTGGTCTTAAAATACAACATTTCTTTGGATTTAGTTTTAGATTGTATTTTTGTAATCGGTCTAGTACTTTTATTAAATTTTAATTGTGGTGATTTAGACTACAGCCACATACAATTATGTCATCAACATAAAGAATTGCTTTGGATTCTAATCCCGATAGTGCTATTGTAAGCATTCGCTGAAAACCTTTGGAAGAAAATTTTAGTCCAAATGGGAGTCTTTTAAATTGAAAATGTCCCTGTGGTGTAGAAAATCTGTCAATGGTCTGTATTCTTTATTTATCTCAATTTGATGAAAAGAGCTACTCATTTCGAATGTAGAAAACCATTTTGCTCTACCTAATTTGTTTAAAATGTCTTCTAATCTAGTAAGAGGAAATTTGTCATTGATAATTTTATTATTAAGCTTTCTAAAATCTACAACAAGTCTCCATTTCTTTTTATCTTTTATATTCTTCTTTGGTACCAAAAGGAGTAGAGCATTATATGGGCTAATTGATGGTTCTATTATTTCGTCATCAAGCATTTTCTGTACTTGTTCTTTTATTACGTCAGTATGTGGGTGGGGTAATCTATAGTTTTTTATGTAAACTGGTACGTTGTCTGAGGCCGTGATTGTTTGTTCATAAAAATTGTTGACTGTTAATATTTCGTCTTCTAAATGAAAAATATTTTGATATTGTTTAAATATTCTTATTAATTGTGATTTTGCAAATTCTATTCTTTCAAAACGTTTGTTATTGCTCACATTATTGTAAATTAATATCTCATAATTTTTGAGTGGGTCAGTCTGGAGTTGAATGCTTTTTATTGTCACAGTTTCGTTAGTTGTGTAAAATTTTTACGTGTGTCATTCTGCTTTTTAGTGCTATTGAATTACTTAATGCATGGGCAGAATTATGGTAAAATTATTCATAAAAAAAGAAATTGTAAATGTGTCGTGTTTAATTTTACAAAGATATTTTTGCAGAAAATCTCTACCAATTACGCTATCTGTTTCAATAGGAAAATCTTAGATTACTAGATGAAAAGAATGTTTACATTTTTAATCTGGTAAGCATAGTTCAAGATCTATTGTGCCTAAAGGGTATATTTCTTTCTTTGTGATTCCAGTAAGTTTACATTTTTGTTCTGGATTAAATGGTTCGCCTTCAAACTCCTTAAACATGCGACAAATTGATATGTCAGCGCCTGTTTCGAGAAGAACTGCCAAAATTCTATTCTTGTATTTTGTGTTTATAAAATTTGTTCTATTGGAAAATACTCTATATATTCTTAATTCTGGCTCTGCGGAATAGTTATGTATTCCGAGCCTGCTTCGTTTCCCGAACTTTGTATAGTGTGCACGTATCTATTAATGTTTCTGTTCAAGATGACAATCTTGATTATTGTTAAAGTTTCTTCTTTGATTGTTTTTAGTTCTATTGTGACTAAAATTTGTATGTATTGTTAAAATTATTGTTCCTGGAAAATTTTGTGTTCCTTGTTGAATTATTTTTATTGTGATGGTTGATATTTCTTGTGTAATTGTTTATGTTAAAGTTTTGATTGTTGTAAGGCCTATTATTTTTGTAGTTAGTGAACGTGTTGTAGGTTCTGTTGTGATTTTGTGATTGATACCGTGGTTTTTCCTTTCTTATATGTAGAATCGCGTTATTAGTTGGCTTATTTTCAAGTTCAATTGCAAGTTCTGATGCTTCTTGCAATGTGGTTGGTCGCGACGCGTATATGGTCGATTTAAAGCTTTTATTTAGTCCTTTTTTGAAAGTATCTATTTAATTTATTTTAATTATTATGTTCTTTTCTGTTGTTAAGGCTACAGCCTTTCCTAGTTCCTATCCCTAGTTTGTTGTTTATTATATATCATATTTTGTCTTTAAATAACTTAACTGGCATTTTCCCTTGGAACTGTGTACTGAGCTTGTTTTGTAACCCTGGTATTGTTTTAATGGTTTTGTACCTGTCTTCTAGCAATTCTTTTAATGCTTCAAAACTTTCGGGTTTGATATAACTTCCTATCGCTATTCTAACGTTAGATGTTAGTATTGTATTGTATTGCAGAAAATCTATTTTTGCTGGTTTTATAAAGTTTTGTTTATCAGCTCTGCTGTTATTAAAAAAACTTTCAAGCTCTACGTAATTACCAGCAAACAATGGTAAAGCCTTTGAAACAGGTTCTAAACTAAATGCTGCCATTGTGATATTTCGTCTTGTTTCAGATTCTTTCTCGTTTTCTGCTAAATATTCCTTAATATTATTATAAAGGTTTTTGAATTGTGTATTTAACGCTATTACTAAACCAGTATTTTCTTTTACTTCCCCTGCTATGATAAATTCTTGGTTTATATTTTCAATACATTCTAATGTTTCTTTTATAGTTTTCTTTGTATATGTTCTACCTGGATTTTTCTTTAGAGTTTTTAGAACTTCTTGCAATTTTTCTATATTTTCTTTATACAATGTATTATTGCTTCAAAAGTAGAAAACTTAAAACAAGAAATGTGATGCTCTTAGTTTGCTTTACTGCATTTCTCTTAATTTTTTATGGAATTGTACCGTTAAATAATGTACATCTTTGTTTTTGGTGTGTTTTGATTAAATAATTGTTTTATTGCTTGGACAGTGAAATAGCGCATTAACTTTCGATTGTTGGCAGAAGAAGTTGTTTAGAATTCCGTTTCTTCGTTTTGGTTGAAAATTAATTAAAATATTAATTTTAATACATTTTTTTATTTTGTAATTAAAAATGGGTAGAGGACCACACTGTTCAGTTGAAAAAAAAAATATTATCTGGGATCTTTATCAGAGAAATAAAAAACAAGTGGAAATAGCTGAAATTATTGGTTGTTCCAGAAAAATGATTTACAACGTAGTCAAATGCATTAGTGCTGATCATAGTTTGCTAAAAAGAAAGAAAGATCGAAAGAATCCCCCTCGAAAAACAACCTTGCATCAGGACAGAGCAATTGTTCGGAAGAGTAAGCTTAATCCTTTCAAGTCCTCAAGAACAATAATGGCCGAAATAAATGAAGATTTTGGCTTAAATGTGTCGGCTAGACTTGTCCGAAGGCGGCTGAATGAAAATAACTTGTTTGGACGTGTTAGTAGAAAAAAACCTCTTCTGTCAAAAAAGAATGTTAAGGCGCGATTATCTTTTGCAAATACTTACGGTAGCAAAGACATAAATTTTTGGAAAAGAATTTTATTTACGGACGAAACTAAAATTAATTTGATTGGTCCTGATGGAAAAACGTTCGTTCATCGTGAAAAGAACCAAGAATACAATCCTCGCTACACTTTAAAAACCGTAAAGCATGGTGGAGGAAATTTAAAGGTTTGGGGATCATTTTCGTGGCATGGCGTCGGAGCACTTGAAAGAATAAATGGCAATATGGATAAATTCGCGTATCTTAACATATTAAAAAACACAATAGAGCCATATTGGTTCGAAAATATGCCTCTGAATTGGATCTTTATGCACGACAATGACCCCAAACATACGGCAAAAGTAGTAAAAAATTGGCTTTCTGATGAAAAAATTCCTGTTCTGGATTGGCCTGCACAGAGTCCTGACCTTAACCCTATAGAAAATTTGTGGAACGACGTAAAGGTTAAGGTAGGACAACTGAAATGCAAAAATTCTGATGATCTTTGGAAAGCCATAAAAGAAGCATGGGACTCTATTCCTTTAGATAAATGTCGAGAATTAATAGAAAGT
Source organism: Gymnosoma rotundatum (assembly GCA_916610165.2). Taxonomy (NCBI): domain Eukaryota; kingdom Metazoa; phylum Arthropoda; class Insecta; order Diptera; family Tachinidae; genus Gymnosoma; species Gymnosoma rotundatum. Next base: position 76,053,167 of record OU744337.1, read on the forward strand.
TTGCCCCGCAGATGCGAAGCTGTAAAAAGAAATAAAGGCTACAGCACAAAGTACTAACATGGCAAGTATATTCGTAAAAATAAACCAAGTTTATAATTAATTTACTTCTTTTTTTTGCAGATCGAGAAAAATGCGCTATTTTGTTGTCCACTTAAAATATAGACAAAGTCAAACTTTATAGATTTTATGTTGATTAAAATATCAGTTAGCATTGTTCTTAAGTTCTCCTTTTTACTAACAAGTTAAGTGAATTAATTTATGTAAAAATATTTAATGAATATATACATTTTTTTGAATTTGTTGAACCATTTCTCAAACGACTATGAAGTGCGCTATTTCTCTGTCCATAGCTGTATATATATATATATATATATATATATATATATATATATATATATACATATATTTGATCCTTTTACTCCTGCAAGAACATAGGGCCGCCACAAGGTTTTTCCAATACTCTCGATCTGTTGCACGATGCTTGACTTTACGCCAACGAAAGTTTATATAGGATTACTCGATTACGATTTGCCGTTTCCAGGTATTTGATGGTCTTCCAATAGGTCGACTGCCTTGTGGATTCTAGTCTGTAGCTTGCTTAGCAATATCGTTAAGTTCTTTGTGTAGTGTATGTCCAATTCAATTCCATTTACGCTTGCGGACTTCAGTTCGGATTAGTTGTTTCTGACCAAAGCTGGCCGTTCGATATTGTTCTGAGCCAAAATATATACATAATCTTTCTCAAACATTTGTTAACTAAAACTTTTATGGACTGTATGTCTCGTTGTGCTGTATTCTATGTCTCGCAACCGTACATCAGTGTAGATTTTACTTTCGAGTTGAGCAACATTAGCTTCGTCCTTCTTGACATGTACGAAGAGTTCCACGCTTGAGTTGGCCGAAGGCTTGCCGGGCTGTGTTAATACGGCTACATATACCCGGTTTTGATCCGTCATGTTTGTCCAGTATGCTACCCGGATAACATAATCAGTCTGCTTCATTAAGCGGTTGATTCTGAACGGTGATTCTTTGCTCATTGTTCACATTTATTCGCATTGTCTTTGTTTTGCCTATATTTATTTTTAAGCCAGCATGTGATGCAGTTTCCTGGACCGGTATTATCTTTGATTGCATGTCTGAGAAGGTGTGGGTAAGTAGGCAGATGTCATCAGCGTAGTCAAGGTCTTCCAAATCTTCCTTGTTACTTCTTTCATTGGCACGTCAAGCTGAAAAGCAGTGGCGATAATACACAACCCTGACGTACACCCAAATTAACGTTTATTTTATTGCTCAGTTGCCCTTCGTGAAGGATCCGATAGTTACCTTGTATCTGTTGTTATACAAAATTCTTTTGAAAAATCAGGGTATTGAAGCAATGTTGGGCTCATTAATGCTTTTTTGATGTAGTTGAATGCTTTACCGCAATCGTTTTTCAATTCAAAGATCATATCCTTCTTGGATAATTTAGTTAAAGGCCTTGAATATTTCGAAAAGTTTTTTAAAAATCTTCGATAATAAAATAAAAAGCTATAAATCGTGTTGCGCTATCGGCATCTATCGGTGTTGGATAGTTAATTACAGAAAATTTGCTATCATCTGGAAGTATTCCCTTATCTGTACATTAGTGACCAAGGTATGTTACTTCTCTCATTAAAAACGAACATTTTTTTTGGTGAAATTTAAGACTTTGCTCTCGACATAATTCAAAACCGTTTTTCAAATTTGATAGCATGTGTTTCTTATAGCATCCAAGAACAACTAAGTCGTCCATGTGTAGAAAAGCTAGGTTTGGTTTTTGTCCACTGAAAGCAAGTGTCATCATTCTTTGAAATGAATTTGGAGCTATTTTTAGACCGTATGGTAGCTTTGTGAATCTATAAGAGCCATTGCTTATTGAAAATGACGTATGTCCCTTGAGTTGTTATCTAGACGGATTTGATGAAATCCCGACATAAGATCTAAACATGAAAAATACTTTGCTCTTCCCAATTGGCCTAAAACATCATCTATTCCTAGCAATGGGATTTATCCGCTACTATTAAATGGTTACTTATTTGTCTATAATCTACCACAATTCTCCATCTTTTATTTCTTGGTACCAATAAAATTGGACAGAATATGAAGGTTCTACTATTTTGTCTTCTACTAATTTTTTGACTTGTCTATTAATTTATTCTTTGTGTGAATGTGGTATTCTATAGTTCTTAATATATACTGGTTGTGTATCTTTTACTCTTCTTTTGTTCATAAAAATTACTAGTGGTTATCGTTTCTGTTTTTAAACCGAAATAATTATAATATTAACTGCAAAGTTCTGTCAATGAGTTATTAAATTGTTTAGGAAAATTTTTCTTTAAAATTTGCAAGACTTTAGCGTCTCCATGCACTTGTTTCATAGAATTTATCTTGGTTAATCTCGTTAATGTTGTTGTTATTACTAAGTATGGGAATAAAAGCTTTATTTGTATTTATTAATTTGTTTGCGATAAAAACTCCTGGTTCTGTTTATTGGTTTGGTATTAGTAGTTCATTATTTAGTGAGATTAATTTAATTTGGCGTATGACTTCAGATCTTGGAGGTAAGAATATATTCTCTCCATTATTGGTATTTATATTGGGTGTGGGATATTAAAAGGGCGTAGGATAAGGTAGTTCGAGCCGTAATTAAAGTCTAATATACAATTATATATTTTTTTTATGAATTTCATGCCGATGATGCCATCGCATGGAATTAGAAAATCATTTTGTATTGCCTGAAATTTGTGTGGTATTAAAAAGTTTTTATATTTTAGATCAAAAAATATACTTGACTGTATTTTAGCTTGTCCCTTCCGCTTGATGTTGTGGTTTTATTAGTATTTATTTGATTTATCTTAAAATGTGTTATTTTTATTAGTGAAATATCGGCTCCTGTGACAATTAGTAAGGTTACTGGATTTGTATTTAGTTAAACAATAAAACATAAGTTTGGGTTATTTATTGAATTGGTCCTAGGGGAAGATCCTGGTTTTCTGAATAAATTTTGTTTAATTATGTTTCTCTAACATAATCTCTGTTTCTATGGCTGTTGTTAAGTCTTTGTTTTTAATTCTTATTGTCATTATTGTTGTACTTATTACTACAAATATTAGTGTTGTTATTGTTATTATTTTTTGGGTAATTATTCCTTTTACGGAAATTTGTGTAATTTGTACGGAAATTTTTATTCCGACTATTTGGACCCTGTCTGTAACATAGTACAGCATTCTGTTACCTAGTTGCTTCTGTGCAACTAATGACAAATTTGCTAATAGCATCATTGATATTATTGAATTTTCCTACTTCCATGACAAGTTTTACCTTATGAATAGTTCAGTTTTATCTAAGTGCTTTTACAGCAACTTGTGTAGAATATTTGGTTGCTAAGTGGAATTATAGCCCGTCTGAAATGTATGCCATTTCCAAAGATTTTGTAAAATTTTCTATTTCGCCGCAGTAAGTGCTAGCAGTTTTATTATTTTGTTTAATATTCATTAGTTTGGTAGTTAGAACTTCTACTGACTCACCTTTGACCGAGCTAGTTAGCTTATTTATTATGTTCGTTATTGTATTTTGATTGCCAATTAAGTTTCTTCTTCCCTTTAGTTTTGTTTTATTGAGGGACACTGCAGTTTATTCATATTCACCCTCTATTGATGCAGGGAATCAATAAATGAACGTATTTTTTCTGATTTACCGTCAAAGTCTGTAACTAGCTTTGAGGCTGTATTTAAATTTTTTTTGTTGTTTTTTGTTATTGTTTGATTATATTATTATTACTTGTCTCAAGGGTTATTTTATAAGGTTCACTTTCATGAGGTGAATTTGATAATTGAAGAGATGAAGCCTTTTTAGTAGCTACTTATTAAACTCTGGTTTTTAAATCTAGAAAAATGGTTCTGCTGCTGGTTTATGAGTGTTGGAAAACCGAATAAGAGAACTTGTGTTTAATTAGATAGATTTAATATTATTCTTTATTTTCACTTGTTCTCTTTACAATTACATTTATTTTTTTGTGTGGACTGTATGATGTTGTATGTATGACCGTCTTTTAGTTAACAAGAAAAAGCAATATAACAAGAAGTTACAAGAGATAAAAAAGTATGTAGTTGGAAGAATGCATTTAGAAGTATTAAAAAAAAACGTCAGAGTTGCGTTAAGATGAATGGTTCCTCAACATCCCGGGCGGCCCTGAAACATCTTTTCAGCAAATGGGAAGTTTCACGATCTTGGTTATTGGTCTGGTTACCGTCCCACGCCAAGTTTTTAGCAGCACAGCTCTAGTTAATTCTTCATTGCCAGAAAAGGTTTCAATCACGCGACCAGTGGTCCAAGTACAGGGTGGTGTATGAGCTTCTTTAAGGAGAACAATGTTGTCCTTCAAAATATTAGGTTGCCTTCTTGTCCATTTGGGGCGTTGCTGTCGCGAGGTCAAGTATTCTCGGCTCCATCTTCGCCAAAACCCTTGGTACATGCATTGTGCGTGTTGCCAATAATCCAGACGCTTGGGGTTGAGTTCTATTACATTTCTGTCAGGGACGGTTGTAGTTGGCCTGCCTATTAGCAAATGTGCAGGAGACAGATAAATAGCTTCGGTATCCGCAGCGTATCCAAGTGGAGTTGATGTCTGCTTCTATCTGCGCGAGAAGTGTATGCATCTGTTCAAAAGTAAGTACTGTTGATCCAATCACATGTCGCTTTAGCTTTACCGAACGCACGCCAGATTCCCATATACCACCCCAGTGAGGGGCATAAGGCGGAATGCAGATCCATTTTATTCCTTCTTTGGCTAAAACCTCATGTATGATTTTATTGTGTTCCTCGGCCTGTAGCTGTTGGTACGTTTCATTCAATTATCGTTTTGCGCCGATAAAGGTTTTGCCATTGTCGCTATAGGTTGTAGAACATTTACCACGACGTGTCATGAACCGGCGTAGAGCTGCCAGAAAACATTCGGTTGTTAAATCTATTGCCAACTCAAGATGGATGGCCGATATTACCATGCACACGAAGAGACATATGTAGCCCTTGAAAGTCTTTTAGCCTCGTCCGCGGTGATTCTTTAACGTAAATGGCCCTGCGTAGTCACATCCGGTGTTTTGAAATGGAAAGGCCTGTCTAACACGAACCATGGGTAAATCCGCCATTTGTTGGTGCGTAGCATGTTTCGCTTTTCGAAAGCATTTCAAACATTTGTGAGTGAGTTCACGTATCAAATTCCTAGCTCCAAGAATCCAATAGTGCTGCCGAACAATTACAAATAATGAGGATACGCCAGGATGCAAGTTCTTTATGTGCTCTTCATTAAGGATAAGTCTCGTAATTTTGTGTTCACGCGGCTGAATAATAGGGTGTTGTATTTCTGTTGAAAGTTCGGAATTAGAAATCCGTCTGCCGACACGTAGAATTCCATTTTCATCAAGACAATTTGATTAGTTTTGAGTTACCATCTATCTTCCCATCTCGCTGTAAGCGTGTTTTTCCGCCAAGAATGAATCTTGCGCCATTCTGAGACAAATATTTTTTCCCTCCTTAATTTCATCGTAGGTTAGATACTCAGGAGGAATCCTGGCCTTGTATACAATTAAGTCGATAAAACGTTGTACGTATGCTGCGACACGTATAAGTTTATACCAATGAGAAACGTTTTTGAGCGTAGGCTCCAGAGGATGCATGCTATCACGTCCACGTTGTGCAGTTGTGATTAAATTCGTTGAGGAAGTGACCTTTGTAACACCTTTCATTTCCGTTCGTACCTCGACATTGTCGAACGCGGATTCTGTGCATTCAAACGATGCAACTTGTTGCTTGGTTTTTAAAAAACGTGGACCTGTCCACCACAGATCTAGCTTAAGCAGCTGATCGACCATTAGGCCCCGATAAGCGCAGTCGGCTGGATTATCTTTAGTGCTGACGTGTTTCCAAACATTTCGAGGCAGAGTCTCTAAAATCTCTGCAGTACGGTTTTCTACAAATGTTTTTAGCTTTGTTGGTTGCATTGATAACCAGGATAACATGACTGCAGAGTCGCACCATGCGTTGACTTCAATTTGTGGATGAGGCAATGCTGAAATAATCGATTTCATTAAACGGGTAAGAAGTAGGGCTCCACACAGCTCCAATCTAGGGAGTGAGATTTGCTTTAAAGGTGCTACGCGAGTCTTTGATGCGATTAGAGTCACGGCAATATTCCATTCTGTGTCCTCTGTTTTACAATACAAAACAGCAGCATAAGCTTTTATAGAAGCGTCACTGAATCCGTGTAGTTGGATGCTCGAGGTAGAATTTGGCACGTATCGCGGCAACATAAGTTTTGTTAAATTTTGTATGTCACTTCTGTAGTCCATCCAAAGGTTTGCTATGTCAGGAGGTAGTGGTTCATCCCACTTTAGATTTAGCAACCACAATTCTTGGAATAATATTTTAAATTTTATAATGACAGGAGATACTAATCCGAGCGGATCGAAAACCCGAGCAACGTCCGATATGACCTTCCTTTTTGTTGCGTTGGTTACGTTTTCTAAATTGATCCTATATCGAATATTATCCTCTCTTGCACTCCAATAAATACCTAATACCTTTTTTGTATCATCTTCATGTTTGCTTAAAAAATTAAGGTTGGATTCGTCAGGTGGGGCTATCTCCTCACAGTTGAACAGCCATTTACTCAATTCAAACCCGGCTTCCCTACGCTTAAATAAAAGTTCTTCTGGTGATGGCGCACCCGTAAACACGTCGTCGACGTAGAAATCTTCTAGAAGAATTTTTGATGCGTTAGGATGAGAATCTTTGTAGTCTGTGGCTAACTGTTTTAATACGCTTACAGACAGATATGGTGCTGAAGCTGTTCCGTATGTGACGGTACACAGCTGAAAGTGTTTAATTTCGTCCTGGGAATTTTCTCTCCATAAAATGCGTTGAAAATTTCTATGATTTTGGGCCACCCAAATTTGGCGAAACATTTTTCTGATATCCGCCGAAAAAACAACCTTATGTAGCCGAAACCGAAAACAGACAGCAAATAAATTTCGTTGAATTGGTGGACCAGTATATAATTTGTCATTTAAAGAATTACTTTCAGTATCTTGAAATGAGCCGTCAAAACCTACCCGCAGTTTAGGACCAATGATGGGATGATGTGGCAGGTAAAATACGCGATCATCCGCCGCATCTATTTCTTCTGCTGCAAGTTCACGCATGTGTCCCAAGCGATGGTATTCTCTCATAAGCTCGACATAAGTTTCTTTAAGTATGGGGTCCTTAGAAAGTCTACGTTCCGTAGAATGAAATCTGGTGCGTGCCCCTTGATACGTTTTGGAAAATGAAATATTTGGTTCCCTAAATGGAAGTTCTACAATGTATTTTCCATCTGTGTGTCTGCTATGCGTATTTTGAAAATGTTGCTCAACCAGTAAGAATTCATCATCCTTTTTTTCCTCCTGGTTCACTTCCTCAATTTCCCAAAAACGTTGAATTGACCTATCGACGTCCCCTAGTGTTAGAAATGAAGCTGATGATACCTGCTGTTGAACCAACGTCATTACTGCTGTTACCACCCAACCGAAAGTAGTCGAACTGGCGATTGTGTTACCGTTTTCATTTAGCAAATTCTCTTGTGTTATAGTATCCCATACATAGTCTGCTCCTAGTAAAATGTCAATAGGATTTGAACAGTAAAGGAAAGGGTCTGCAAGACGTACTGCATCTAATCTTCTACGGTCGAAATGTGTTATTGTACTCCGTGGGAGTGAAGATGTAATACTTCCCAAAATATAAACTTTAGCATCGATGGTGTTTTGTGAATGTTTAGATTTTATATGTAAAAAACTATGCCCATGTGTTGACTCCGCTTTTATTGATGATATTCCAGAAAGTGAAATTTTAGAATAATTGCGAGGTAAACCTAAACGTTTTATGCAAGCTTCCGTGATATATGACAATGCCGAAGCAGTATCAAACAAAAGACGACACGTTATGAATTTACCATTGCCGCACGAACCTATACTAAAGCTGTAGGGAAAATGTGAGTACGATTCTTGCCCTGAAACGATGCAGTGCCCGGTTGAGATACCACCGTATTCAACGATACCGGCTGAGAACACTGAGGTTCTAACGTAGCTCCCTGATGAGCAGAGACTCTTGACGAAATAGCAAAATGTGCCTGCAGTCCCGGAGCACCTAAAGAATAGTGCAATAGTGTGTGATGATTCCGCTGGCAACAGCGGCACTTATGCTGAGATTTACAACTATTTCCTGTGTGACCGCTATGGAGACAATTAAAACAAAGAAATTTCTTTTTAACTAACGACCTGAGTTGATCGATTGATAATGACAAAAAATGTGGACATTTGTGGCATTATACCTGCCGAACCACAGTCACCACAAGTTTGTGTTCTGGTCGAAACTGAAAATGCAGATGTATTTCGTTTCAATGCAGTGGATTTAGAGAAAGTACTCTTTCCGAGTTCCAGTTCTTCGCAGCTGTGATCCAAAAATGTAAGAAATTTGTTGATTGTGGGCTTAGGATCATCCCTAGACTTCTCAATCCATTTTTGCCGAGAGTCACCATCAAGCTTACCCTGTAGTATATATATATTAACCAATGATCACGTTTGTTATAACCTATGGCCTCTAAACCTCTGACAACTTCAATTGATGTGTCGGAAATCTTACGTAAAAGAACAACATTTTCCTCCTTCATGGAGGGAAGGTGCATAAACGTTTCAATATATGAGCTGACAATATGCCGTGGTCGATCACAGCGTTCTTTGAGTCGAGTCCAAGCCGATGTATACGATAATTCAGAAACTTGCATATGTTTAATAAAATTCGCCGCATCGTCTTTCAGAAGGGACTTTAAATACTGAAATTTTTGAATATTTGAAATGTTTGCTTTTGAATCTATCGCACTAACAAATAAATCTTTAAACGCTGGTCTTTGTATTTTCCAGTAAAGGGCTCTATTCTAATTTTTGGTAAGTCCTCATTTGTGGTACGAAAAGTCGACGAAGAGTCAAGTCTTTGTAACAACGTAGAATGTTGCTCTGATAAGCGAGAAAACATTTCAACTTGTGGTTCGGACGTTGATTCGAGAGGAATGAAAGATTTTAACATTCGCTTAAGTACAGCCTGACTGAAAAGATACTTTTCTTCGTAGTCTAAAATTTCCTGCTCAGGATCAACAAAATCTTTTTCTTCTGCAAATTCATATAATTCCCCTAGTGTTAATTCCTTCCACGCAGCTTCTAAGCGGCTAAGACGTGATTCAATTTGCTCCGCAAATATTTCTCGAGGAGGTTCTAGAGCAAATGTGTATGTGCGAGTAATTGCACCCTTTTCCATTCGACGCTTAGATTGGATTGTTTTCATCGACAACGACATGTTAATTTAAATTTGTACTTACAGTAATAAGCAGCAAAATTTATGTAATGGTGACAATTGATTACCAATAAATTATTTATTTGTCGCTTGTGGTTCTCGCCCGTAGTTATGTGTGTGTTTAGAACCGACAAATTGTCCATTTATTAGTACCCGTGCAAATTAATGTGTGTTTTTGCCTTTATACGCAGTAGTATACAACCGAAATAAATTCGTTTATTATATGTAACTTTAGTTATAAACGCTTATGCACTTCAAATTACTTTTGTATATTCTATAACACTTTCTATTATATACTTATGTAAATAACATTTGCATTTAACACTGTGTTCTAATGTACAAAGCTTTTAATAATGTAAAGTTGACATTTACACATGCGCGGCCAATTCAATTTAGTTTCTTTATTAACATTAACAGAATACGCAGCTTTCATAATAACTTTCATATGTTATAAACAAACATGATAATTAAGTTGTCTTGTGCGTTTTTGTCGTTAAGCATAACCAAATATTTTTGTTTCTTTTTTGTTACTTTTCCACTATTAATTTTTTGCATCAAAGCGTTTGTTTTTGCATCAAAATATAACTGATACACGATTTGTTTTGTTGCTTAAAATTCCTAACTGTTTTTCCAAATTAGTTTTTTGCTATACAAAAATTCCGCAAATTATTGTATTTTTTGTTTATTTTGTTTAACAATAGTACATATTTTTCCCGTAACGAAATTAGCTTTATATTAAATATTTAAGAAACAGTTTAACAAAACCCGCATTGACACTGTTTGTTACCGGCAGATTTTATTTACGCATGTACATGTACTTCTTTATGTATGTAAATCCTGGCCAAAGGAGCTACAAATCGTCCAGAGGAGCTAGTTAAGGAACACTACAACCTCAAGGTTGTTAAAACAAAGATACAAACATAATTTAAGCTAAAGCAAGATCAAGCATGTTAAACTAAAACAAAGATACAAAACATACTTTAAGACACAAAGATTATTTGTAATAAAACAAAACCAAGGTTATTTTTAATAACATGATAAATTGTAATCGAAATAAAGATACAAACACTTTAGGACAAAGACATTCATTTCAGGGAAATATCAAATGTAAACATATTCTAGAGATAAGAAAATATCAAACACATTTTTAGTAAACACAATTTACAAACAAACAACCCAAGAAAAGGGTATGTTAATAAAAATAAGATAAAGAATATACATTTTCATAACTAACCCTAGTTTAAGCAAACAGGTACTAAAACTTAACATTATATAAAAAGATTATTTTTAGACATGAGGGCAGTCTAAATTTAACACGAGTCTCAATCGAACATCAGTATTAAACATAAGTGTAGTTTAGATTCATTTTTTTAAAGGAATAAATAAAGAAAGCGCATAGCCGCTTAATAAATTAATTTTTTTAAAAATCTAAAAAGAGAAATCTTTAACTGGCGATCCTGCCAGGAGGATAATATATTTTTATCCTTCTAACGAGCGAACCACAGCATCCTTGTCGCAGCAAGGAAGAATCCTTCATAAGAAAAGGATCATTAAAAGAAAAAAAAAATTTATATATATAAAACTTTTCCACATAAGTAAAATTATTGCACATAGTGAAGAAAAAGTGTGGTGAAGAAATTTATGAAAAGAATTAAAAACTTCCACATCTTTGACGAACAAAGAAATCTAGTTACTGAGGAAGAAATGACACAAGCTGACCTAAGTACAATGATCCAACAAATGGCTAGTTTGCAGATCATGCTACAAAATATTCAGGAAGAGAATAGAACGCTGAAAGAAAAACTCGATCAAATACCAATCAATCCAGGCATTGCACCACCAGCAACGGCTAGAGTGCAACCAGTGAACGTCTTATACACCACACCCGAGGAAATTAATCTGGACGTATTCAAAGAATTGCCAGTATTCGACGGCAATATCGCAAGATACCGAATTTGGAGGGAAGACGTATCGAGGCTTATGGAAGGTATCAGAATTCACCAAAACTCAAATAGATACGTGGAAGCCTTGTCAATAATAATAACGAAGATACAAGGCGCAGCCGCAGACGTATTAACAAATCACAACACAATATTCAATTTCGATGCTATACGAAACAGACTAGATTACACTTATGCCGATCAGAGACCAATTTATGTACTTCAGGATGAAATGTAGAAATTAACACAAGGTAGACGCAACTTATCAGAATTTCATGATGAAATTAATAAAGCTCTCACCTTAATCACTTCCAAAATTGCCATGTCCGGTCATTCACAAGAGGTAATAGATGTATTGACAAATGAAGCCACTCAAGAAGCTGTACGAGTCTTCAAAGACGGAATTAGTAACTCGTACATACGTTCCACACTATATGGAAATCCAATAAAGGATTTGGAACATGCTTTTGCGGTAGCACGCACCATAGAACACGATGACGAGCATCGAAAATTACGATTATCATACTCCAGCAATGAACAGAGGAATTATGTATAGCCAATACAAAGACCCAATAACAACCATCATCATCATCACAGACGTCCATCGTATATCCATCAACAAAGAGAAGTGCCTACCCAACAGCAGTATCAACCACGTCCAGAACCAATGGACACATCATCAGGTAACACCAATGAACATCGCAGAACGAATTTTCATAATCAGCAGCATCATCCTTGGAAGAGACACCGAGAACCCAGCACACAATTTCACCAATCTAAATTTCTGAGAAGCAATAACCTTGCAGCGGAAGATGATAACCAAAGTATTATTGTAGAAACAGGTACCGTAAATAAAATAGTTACTAAGTCTTTAAACTAAAAAATGGGTTGCCCTTTATTATAATGAATGATGGAGAAAAAAATTTTGAAGTGTTAATAGATACAGGCGCAACCCACAATTATATAAAAAAATCTTTAAAGTTTAACCATTCAGAAAAAAATTAAGCCTTTACAAATTATAAGTAAGCATGGTAAATCAATAGTCAATACCAAACAAACTATTAAATTTATGGGAAAAGACATAGATTTCTTCGAAATAGATTCGATAGATAATTTTGATTTAATATTAGGATGGGACGGAATAAGAAATCTAGGCGCAATAATAAACAGTAACGAAATCAGATTTGAATTGCAGGAAAGAAAGAATAATGCATACATAAATTTCACCATAGGAAGTGAAGAATATAGAAAAGAGATTGAAGAATTAATGATAGGTAATAATAAAATAGGTCCCCTACCTTTTACTACAACTATTGAGGCAAGCATTAAAACAACTACAGATGACCCAATTTGGACAAAACAGTACCCGGGCAATATGAATAACGTAGAATTCGTTAATAAAGACATAAAAAAATTACTAGAAGAGGGTATTATTCAAAAAAGCTTTAGTCCTTATAATTCACCTATGTTTACAGTTCACAAAAAAGGAACTGATGAGAATGATAAACCGAAACGTAGAATGGTGATAGACTTGAGAAAACTAAACGAACATACAGTTACTGACAGATATATAATTCGAGAAATAAATATAACTTTAAAGAATCTAGGAAAAGCTAGATACTTTACCACACTCGACTTGGAATCAGGATTCCACCAAATTAGGATAACGGAAAAGGACAGAGAGAAGACTGCTTTCTGTGTAAATGGCGGAAAATATGAGTTTTTATGTATGCCTTTCGGCTTAAAGAATGCTCTTTCCATTTTTCAAAGATGTGTGGATGATATTTTACGAGAATTTATAGGAAAATTTGCTTACGTATACATAGACGACGTAATTATATATTCTTCCTCGCCAGAGGAACACATACAACATATCCATACTATTTTTAATGCCCTAAATAAGGCGAACTTAAAAGTGTCCAATGAGAAATCAAAATTCTTCATGGAAGAAGTAGAATATCGCGGACATATTGTAAAATATAATAATATAACCACTGACCCGGAAAAAATAAAGGCAATAGAAAATTTTCCAATACCGAAAACATTAAAAGGCCTCAGAGGTTTTTTGGGACGTACTGGTTACTACAGGAGATTTGTAAAAGATTATGCTCAAATTTCGAAACCCTTAACTTTGCACCTTAAAGGAGAAAATGCTCACATTGGTAAAAATAAAAGTAAAAATACAGAGGTAAAACGGGAACAATCAGCCATAGAAGCTGTAAACAAATTAAAAAATAGTCTAAAAGAGCAAGTGGAATTATACCAACCTAACTTTAGTAAACCATTTGAACTTACAACAGATGCTTCCAACATAGCTATTGGAGCTGTTCTAAGTCAAAATAGGAACCCAATTTATTTTTTATCTCGTACACTGAGCACCACCGATCAAAATTATAGTACTAACGAAAAAGAATTACGGGCTATAATTTGGGCATTAAAGAAATTACGTAACTACGTATACGGCATAGCTGACTTGACCATCTTTACTGACCATCAGTCATTGACATACGCAATCTCAGACAAAAATCCTAACCCCAAGCTAAAACGATGGAAGACTATGGTGCTAAATTAACCTATAAACCTGGTACACAAAATGTTATGGCGGACGCATTATCACGACAAGCTATAAATACATCATCAGTAGGCACGGTTCATTCAAGTGATAGCTCAAGTGAACAAATAATAAAAACTGTATCACAACCATTTAATGCGTATGGAATACAAATTGAACTCATACCAAATGAATTATCTGATGAAATACATGCACAAATAATATTTCAGAGTAAATTACGTCATATTATCAGATTTACTAACGAGAAAAATTTAATTACCGAACTAAAAAAGTGCATTCAACCCCAAAAAATCACCGCCATATATGCTACAGCTGAAGATTTATATAAATACGGTAGAATCATAAAGAATACATTCAATACCACCAAATTCGTACACACACCAATAAGATTAAGAGATATAACGAAAAGAGAGGAACAAATTCGATTAGTACAAGAAACACACGAGAGAGCACATAGAGGCTATAAAAATAATAAACACGAACTATTAGAACAATATTACTGGCCGGACATGAGAAAACACTGTAAGGCATTTAATAAGAAATGCACTGCATGTTTGTATGGTAAATACGAACGCAACCAAACAAAAGAACCATTACATCACTCGGATATTCCCGAACATCCAAGGGAATACATACATATAGACATTTATTTCAACGAGCATAAACAGTATCTTGTAGGTATAGATAAATTCTCTAAATACATAGTTATCAGAGACATCGACTCAAAGGCTGATATGGACAGAAAACTAGAAGAAATTCTCATTAATAATTTTCCGAATTGCAAACGATTAATGACAGATAATAAAAAATGTTTGAATACGATCATGGTGAACCAAATGTGTATAAAACATAACATTAAAATGATACAAACCCCAGTACACAGGTCTAAAGCAAACGGACAAGTCGAACAAGCACACAATTCAATATCGGAACTATCCCGAATTTTTAAGATACATAAAGAAACATCAGCAACGGAGGAGTTATTCCTAGCGGTAAAAGAAATAAACAACTCTACACATTCAGTTACAGGATATAAACCCAAAGATATTCATTTTAATTTAATAAAATTCTCTAAGGAGGATATACAAAATAAATTAAGAAATGCTTCGCAGAAGACACTACAAAGGTTAAATCAAGGATCAAAGCATAGGACATTTCAACAAGGAGATCAAGTGTTGGTAGCTAGAACTAACATCAGAAGTAAGAGCGATAGCAGATACAAAAAACACATAGTTCAGGAAGATCGTGAGGACACTATCTTAACGCAGGGAGGGCAGATCATACATGCGAGGGCTGCTCTATATATTTCTGGCCTAATAGTGAAAATGCGAATATTTATAATCAAAAATGGTT
This sequence comes from Gymnosoma rotundatum, assembly GCA_916610165.2. Classification (NCBI taxonomy): domain Eukaryota; kingdom Metazoa; phylum Arthropoda; class Insecta; order Diptera; family Tachinidae; genus Gymnosoma; species Gymnosoma rotundatum. The sequence continues at coordinate 76,068,428 of OU744337.1, forward strand.
TTATTGTTTTTCAAAGTATTCTCCAGCATGATTTATACACCTTTGCATGCGCTCAAACCAGTTGTCGAAGCACTTTTTCCACTCCGATTGGGACACCTCTAAAACATGGTTTTTGAACACTTCAACAGCTTCTTCTGGCGACGAAAATCGTTGACCACGCATTTTTTTCTTGATTTTCGGAAACAAGAGGAAGTCATTAGGTGCCAAGTCAGGGCTGTACGGCGGATGACCCATTAATTCGACGTTTTGGCCGGTCAAAAACGCTCTGGTTTGAGCCGATGTGTGAGAGCTCGCATTGTCATGGTGAACAATGATTCGTCTTCTCTTGTTGGTTTTTCGAATTTCTCGGATGACTTCAGGCAAATAAATTGTAGTGTACCACTCAGAAGTGACCGTCCTACGTTGCTCACGCGGAACAGTCGCCACATGACCAGTTTTGCCGAAAAAACAGGCGACCATTTGCTTCGAAGTGCTTTTTCCACGAACAACTTTCGTTGGATTTTGCTCGTCTTTGAAGACCCACACGGTCGATTGTTGTTTCGTTTCGGGATCATACGCATAGATCCATGATTCGTCACCTGTGACGTTCTTATAAACGTCTTTTGAAGCACCGCAATCGTGTTTTTGCAACATTTCTTTGCACCTATCGACACGAACCATTTTTTGAGCGACTTTCAAATTGTGCGGGATCCAACGACAACAAACCTTTTTTACGGCCGGGAGTTCATGCAGTATCGAATGTATGCTGGTAGAAGAAATGTCCAAGGATGTCTCTATCTCTCGGTATGTCGCATGTCGATCTTGCATTATGAGTTCACGCACGGCATCAATGTTCTCTGGCACAACAGCCGTTTTTGGACGACCTTCACGGAATTCGTCTTTGAGCGAGCTTCGGCCACGATTAAATTCATTATAACAATTTTTCACAGTGCTATAGGATGGTGCTTCATCGCCTTACAAAGATTTAAGTTCATCAATGCACTCTTGTCGTGATAATCCACGTAAAAAGTTGTGAAAAATGATGGCACGAAAATTTCACGAGTTAATTCCATTTTTTTCTATATTAGTTTTTTCAAGTCACTGTAAACAACACAAATAATGGTCGTACGTCAAAACGTTTTCAATACGATTATGCTCAAAAATGACAAACTTTCCAACGGAAATGTCAGATTGCACTTGGCAGCACTCAGTGTTGCCAGGCCAGAAATATATATAGCAACCCTCGTAAAAATAATATAAAAAATTATGTACTTACAAAAAATGGGGATAACATTCCTAACATCACTAATCATGGTCATCACAACCTCAACAATAACTCAAGCAGACGTTAAACTACAAAATCTAACAGGAAAAAAATACGTATTGACAAGAGGTGACGACGCATTGTTATTCGACAATTATTCTTATTTATTTCATGTAAGCAACTTAACAAAAATATTCTCACCGTACAGGCAAGTGCTTAGTGGTAATAACAAGCCTAATGTAGAAGAACAAATTTGGATTGAAAAAAATTGAAATTCTTACAAAACAGCTAACAGAGCATAATATTCAGAGAAGAGGAATAAATTTTTTAGGTTCCGCCTTGAAATTTATTACGGGCAGCCCGGATCACGATGATGTTATAAAAATAGAGAAAGCCATTAACACACTAATTAAAAATAATACAAAACAAAAATTAATAAACTCTAGATTCGAAAAAATTCTTAATACAATCAATCGGAAAAATATAAAAAACCATATAATCTTAGAACAAGTGCATGACCAACTTTTATTAATAACACGAACTATTAATGCAGCAAAAAACAATGAATTCTTATCGGAAGCTTTGGGCATGGAGAATTTGAGGGAAGTGATTACGCATGAATCAACAAGAACCCCAATAATTAACATAATGGAATACACAGCCATACACATCGCTAGAACTTATGAACTCATAATCACCATATAAAAATACCCGGTACTAACTAACCAATGTGACTATTTTAAGGTAACTCCAATTAGTTTTAGACACGGAAAAATTGTTACTGACCAGGAAATAGCAAGATGCGGGAAGGACTATGTAAGGATCACAAAGTGTAAAAATAATTTGCGAAAATATATTTGCAAACGAAACAATAACACGGACGACAACTGTATCATACCATTACTATAAAATCAGAGCGCTAAATGTTCAATTATTCAAGAGTACAATCAACCGCTATTACAAATTGCCAAAGGATTTATATTCACACCTATCATGAATATATTTTCACTCGAAATTTTTTCCCTTTTCCCCAAATTACAATCGTGAATAATTCAAGTGAACAATTTTTCACTTAAACAAAAATTCCCCTTATCGATGTCTAGGGTATGTTAGGCAGGCAGCCGTGTTGCCACAGCTCAGTTGGGTTCATCGATTGGACCTTTTGTGTCAAGGGCTTTTAAGCATCTTGCACGTCACGTTCTTGAAATGAAATTGTTCTCTGTTGTAGTATCTCCTCCTCTTGCAACAACACAATAGCACCAATCATTAACATTTCTAAATTTTTATAACTTCAAAAAAATTTGAGTATTTTTTTCCCTATTAATATTTTCTTCTTTCTAATTTGTATTCAGTACGAATTGATAGCGAGAACAAACGTTCCCATGAAACTCACGATAGCAATTTTCCCTTCATGGGGAATGAAAATTTCATGGGAACAAAAATTTCACATTTTGTTCACGACAGGGGTGATTATTAGACAGAACTCACACTGTAAATAACCATGCGACAACAGAAATAACATTAGTAGAATTCACGGAAGAAGTACATATAGATAACATAACTTATAAAAACATACATGCCGGATTGCTAGAAGCAATACACACTAAACATAGTGAAAGTTTTGAGATAATGAAAATTTTATATACAGTAACAGAATATGCATTTAATAACTTAGACTCATTAAAGAAATTTTATATACCTGTAGAAAATCACCCCTTTAGGTCATTTATTTATTAATAATAATTACAACTGGAATTACTAGTTGTCTATACACAGCTATAAAAATATCCAAATATTGTATAAAATACAGACAACGCAAAGCAGACGAAAATTTTAAAGTTCTTTATAAAAATGAGCTAGTAAAGCTACAGGCTAATACAGTTCAAATCGGGACGATTTAATTTACGAAGGGGAAAGTTAAGGAACAATAAAACCTCAAGGTTGTTAAAACAAAGATACAAACATAATTTAAGCTAAAGCAAGATCAAGCATGTTAAACTAAAACAAAGATACAAAACATACTTTAAGACACAAACATTAGCTGTAACAAAACAAAGATTATTTGTAATAAAAAAAACCAAGGTTATTTGTAATAACATGCTAAATTGTAATCGAAATAAAGATACAAACACTTTAGGACAAAGACATTCATTTCAGGGAAATATCAAATGTAAACATATTCTAGAGATAAGAAAATATCAAACACAATTTTAGTAAACACAATTTACAAACAAACAACCCAAGAAAAGGGTATGTTAATAAAAATAAGATAAAGAATGTACATTTTCATAACTAACCCTAGTTTAAGCAAACAGGTACTAAAACTCAACATTATATAAAAAGATTATTTTTAGACATGAGGGCAGTCTAAATTTAACACGAGTCTCAATCGAACATCAGTATTAAACATAAGTGTAGTTTAGATTCATTTTTTAAAGGAATAAATAAAGAAAGCGCATAGCCGCTTAATAAAATAATTTTTTTAAAAATCTAAAAAGAGAAATCTTTAACTAGCTTCTGATTTACCCAATTTACTTGCACTTTCACTACACACCCGATTGTCACTTGTTCAAGATCCGGCTCGAGGAACCAATTATTTTATGTTGGAAAACCGAATAAGAGAACTTGTGTTTAATTACATAGATTTACTATTATTCTTTATTTTCACTTGTTCTCTTTACAATTAGATTTATTTTTATGTGTGGACTGTATGATGTTGTGTGTATGACCGTCTTTTAGTAAATAAGAAAAAGTAATATAACAAGAATTTACAAGAGATGTATAAAAAAGTATGTAGTTGAAAGAATGCATTTAGAAGTATTAAAAGAAAAACGTCAGAGTTGCGTTAAGATGAATGATTCCTCAACAATGAGCTAATGTGAGCCTGTTATAATTTAATAGTACAGTCAAAGCCCGGTATAACGAATACTCAGTTTAACGAATATCCGATATAACGAATGAGCAAGTTTTAATATTAACTACCTTATATAGCGAATGGCAAAAAATAAACAATCCCGGTTTAACGAATTACAAAGCAAAATAAAAAAATCTTTACAGAACCGTTAGATTTTTTTTTGTGTGTTTTTGGCTTCTTTGCTTTATATTGAAAGAACACGAGTGATGCGTTGCTGTTTTCGTTAAAGTTTTAGTAGTTTTGTTTGGTTCATTATGAAAACGAGATGTAAATTCGAAAAAGAAACTCATTTGATGAAAAAATAAAGATTTTAGAAGAATGTAAGAAAGGTATAAATCTTTCAGTAATATCACAAAAGTATGGAATACCAAAATCTTCAATAAGTACCTTAAAAAAAACGAATATAAAAATGAGGAAAATTTAAAAATTACAAACAATGGAACAAAAAATCGGCGATCTCTTAAAAAGGATGAATTTCCAAGAATGAAAAAGGCTCTCTTCGAATGGTTTTTAAGCCAAAGAATGGAATGGTTTTAAAAGCAAAGGCAATAGAAACTCATAATCCATGCAAGTGATGGCTGGCTATCAAGTTTAAAGAAAAGAAAGCAAACCGGCGAAAAACTTTCAGCTCGACAAGATTTAGCGCAGCCTTTTAAAAATCAAATTAACAACTTAGTAAGCGAAAAGAATTAAACAAGAGATGCAATTTTTAATGCGGATGAGACCGGTTTATGTTGTATTGCTGCCTGACAAAACACTTGTCCATGCAGGAGAATCCAGTCCTCCTGGTATGAAATTATTCAAGGAAAGGTTAACAGTTCTATTTGCAAATGCATCCGGTTCAAAAAAATTAAAACCGCTTTTAATTAGTAAAGCAAAAAAAACCTCGTTCATTTAAAAGCAGGATTATTCCAATGAATTACATCCATTCAAAAAATGCGTGGATGAATTCAGAAATTTTTAAGATGTGGTTCCAGAGGTAGGTTTTATGCTCAGATACATTTTTCGTGACAGTGTTTTACTTTTGTTTTTAATTTTTCTCTAAGGGTGAACAATTTTTAAAAGGCAACAATCTACCCATAAAAGCACTACTTATCCTTGATAATGCACCAAGTCATCCGCCAACAGAGGAGCTGTTCAAAACAACCAAAGACGGAAAAATATTGACGCTTTATCTACCACCTAACGTTACACCTTTAAAACAACCGATGGACGAAAATGCCATCCGAATTTTAAAAATGCATTACAGATCATTTACTCAGTAAAATTCGATGCAGCTAACATAATCGATCCGGCTGGGAAAAAGATAAAAAAGAGTGCTTAGAAAATTGTTGGAATAAAATTATATTATCAGGTAGCACTACACTACACTAAATTATAAATACAATTGAATTTTTATGTTTTTAAAATTGCGGACCACCGTTTTTTATAAAATTTCAAGGTAAAAAATACTGTTCGATATAACGAATATCTCGGTATAACGAAAGGTCTGAACATTATATCATTCGTTAAACCGGGCTTTGACTGTACTTTTATTTTTTCTAAATTTGTGAAGAAATTATGAAAATGTTGTTTAATAGTTTCTTCCCTAATTGATCTGTCAATTTATATAGGAGCGTTCAAATTCTTTCTTCAATTCTTTCTTTACTATCCTTGCTTTTTGAAGAATATTTTGCCATTCCATAGGAAATTTAAATCTTATCTAAGTTGTTTGCTCTGCTAGCATATTTTTCTTGAATCAATTGTATATATATATATATATATATATATATATATATATATATATACAATTAAGTGCAAGATTTAAAGCTGCTATAATGGTTAGTATTAATTTTATTGTTCACAGCGAGTTTATTTCCTGAGTATGGTAAACTATTTGTAATTTAGTAACAGCATTTGTATTGGGTTTTTTCTAATTTTGATTCTGTTTTTCTCATTTTAAATAAGTAAATTCAAAAGTTTTAAATTTTAAAATATTTTATTTTCTATATTTTTTTCAACCATCTTATTAAGCGAACTGTTTCTTTCTCTATGCTAGTTCTATTAATTACATCATCTTCTGTTGGTATTTCTGGCATTCCTATTATTTTCCAAGGCTTTGGTAGAAAATTAATTTGATCTTCTGTTATTAAAAGGAATATTTTACACTATTACACTGTCCAACAAATTAAGACTTTTTGAATGGAACAGAATAGCAACCCCATAATTCTAAAAGGGTATGTTAGGTAGATTATTTTTGTAGAACAAGCTTATGGTCCAGCACGTCTGAGTTTTTTTACAGTGGGTCAAAGTTTTCATTTTTTGGTCGAAGGGAGTATTATACTGTATGAAAAAAATGCTGTAAGTTAATGTCTGAGAGAATTCCATTGTCATACTACTGCTATTTCCTAATTCCCTTTTACTCGAAAATTTGAAGAAAAAAAAAAAAAAAATATTTACATACTAAATAAACCACTATGGCCATATACATCAATTAATTTGATGTATATGGCCATACTTTTGAACAGTTGTAGACAGACGCTTAAAATTTACAACGAACCTGTATTGCTAAGTCCGCTATAACAACAAGTATAAAATTTGGATTTGGAAGTTAAAGGGTGATCCAATAGTTAATGTAATTTTGTGTATGTGACCAAACTTTTGAACCGTTATAGGCAGAACGCTGAAACTTAAAAGGGACCTGTATTGCTGAATCCGCTATATCAACAAGTTTATAATTTGAATTTAGAAATTAAAGGGTGTCCCATAATTGATGTAGATTTACTTATAAGAGCCTATATTTTGAACCGTTTTAGACAAATGCTTGCAAATTGGAGAGAATGTCGATTGCTATGGCCGTTATAGTAACAAGTTTTATTATTAAGAATTATAAATTAAAGGGTGCGCCAATAGTTCATTTAATTTGATGATTGTTGCTGTTAAATTAATAAAACATACGAGCATAACTACCCGCTTGAGTACTTGTAGGATACTGAATTTTATTTACAAAATTATTTTTAATACCAGAGTAAGTAAATGCGCAGCGCCGAGCAGCTCTTTTGGCTCTTTTACGCAAAGAGCAGAGCCAACTTGTTATTGCGCATTGCTCGGCGCCAATATGTTTGCTCTGCGCAATGAGAGAGCAGCGCATTAAAAAGTGCAATATGCTTTGCTCTTTTTTTGCGCTGCTCCTTTTTTGTGCGCAAAGCGCCAAAAGAGCCAAAAATGCGCTTGGCTCTTTAACTGTGGTACAAAACATATTTTTTTAACGTTAAGATTATAATGTAAAAATCAATTCAATAAATAAATTATTTGATTTATGTGCTTGGGAAAGTGTTTGGGACAGTTTAAAAGATTGTTTATCGTTTTTTAAATATAGCTAATATTCAAATGAAGGTTTGAGAAATATATACATACTTATGTATGTATATTTATTTTATTTATATTTGTAAGCATACATATATAAATGTATGTGTGTATATATGTACATATGTATGTCTGTATGTATATTTACGAATAATAGTGTTTTTTTGATTATTGGTAAGTAGTGGAGTTCCTTGTAAATTCAAGTGAGGGTCATATGAATGGCTCAGTAAAAAAAATTTTCAATAAGTGATGTCGAAAAAAGTAAGGATTAATTATACCTAATTAAGGAATTTTTGATGTTTACTGGTTGGGTAAACGTCCCTAAGGTCGGCATGAAGCAGTAGTCTGCATGTTTTTATTTAATATCTAAATAATTAAAAAACACGGTGATTATATGCATAAATATGATTTAGCTTTAATAAAAAATACATTCAGTTTTCTGTATTTAATATTTACATTAGACTGAGATGAGTATTTCTATCTATTGTTGACCTCTTTCAGTGACCACCTTTCAACTCATTTAGTAGGTGCCTGTTTTTTAAATAATTATTTAGTGGTAAAGCTAACTTTAACAATTAAGTAATCATGGTAATTAAATAAATTTTTTTACCATGGCAGTTTTTAGTGAAAGAAATATATTTAAACTTTGATTGTAAAGTGCTATTTAAAAAAAAATTATTTTTGTGGTCATTTTATTGGCTGCCGACATTAGGAACAAAACCTGCTTTGTTTTTCTATAGTCGGCATGGGGGTGTCGACTTGTAAAAAAAAGTGTTGTATCATATTAAAGTTTAATAATTAAACTCAAATTCTACAATATTATTTGTTGCTCACCTCTCTTGGCATTAGTTATAAAGAAAATAAGTTTAAAATGAGTTTACTAGTACTCGGCACACGTTCAAATGAGTATTTTAGGACCTGCCGACTATGAAATAAAGTGTTCTGAAATCGGCAGGAAGTTGTGTTTAAATGAAAATGAGATGTAGCAACAAATATTCTTAATGACATTTCTGGATCAAAAAATATTAGCATTGAAATATCCTTTAAGCCTTAAATTTGCTCAAGTTCCATACCAGCTATGTACCTACTCATGTAGATCTTAACCAAACGACTGCTGTCTCATCAATTAAATCAAAAATTACTTCTTTAAATCTTTTTTTTTTATTTTTTACACGGAGTAATTTAAACAGCTCTTATTATAAATAAAAAGTACAATTTTTGAACGGGTTATTTTCTTTCTCTTATAAAAAATACCTTGCCGACAATAGGGACAGCAAATGCCGGATTTAGGGAAATGTATGCCGACTATAGGCACAAATGGTATATTTGACAAAACACTTAAATTACTCAAACTTAATACAAATATATTTAAAAACTGTTTATTGAGCATAAAACCATGTAATTTTTGGACAGAAATAAATAGTTGATACACCAATACATGGTTTACACTCATAACAGCACCAGTTCAAACACAAAAAAAAAAACGTTAAACTGCCGACTACTGATACATTTACCCTACATATATTTCTCTCTGATTAAATATGTAAAGTAAAACAAAACTAACGTAACGCTTGTAGGATGCCGATGTTTTTAGTTAAAACTACGTTACCAAAAATTCAACCGTATATCATCCACATTTCCTTAAATCGATTATGAAATCATATTGAATTCATACTTTTAATATAAGTATCAACTTTAAATCCCACAATAAGCAAATCTTCAAATAAATAAAATAAAATAAATCCAAATAAATTAATCCTTCCTATATAAACATGCACATTAATATTAATATTACACTACATATTGTTACGAAATATTTTTTTGTAAAACTTAATAAAAACCAAACGAACCACTGTTACTACCAAAAGGAGCACGAGCAAAAGAGCTGCTCTTTTGGCTCAATACGCAGAGCAAAAGCGCCAAAAATAAAATTGAATGCGCTTGGCTCAAAGAGCAGAGCATGAAAAGAAGGAGCAAACGCAATGCGCATAAACGATTGGCTCTTTTTTTCTGCTCTGCTCTTTTGCGCATAGCTTAAAAAGGAGCGAGCATAAAAAGAGTACGCAAAGAGCAGAAGAGCAAAAGAGCGAGCCAATCTGAAGCCTGCTTAATACTAACATTGAAAACCTTAAACCTAACTAGAACTGATAAGCTTCGATTGTACACATGCACACATTAGCGACCATTACTCGTTAAGTAGTCATGTTTGATCATGTTTAGGCACATGCGTGTTAGTCTTTGTCAAACTAACCAATTACACGGAATTACATACATATGGAAACTAAATTATCTCTTACCCTAATGACCTTTTTTATCTTTTATTCTTAGAACTAATAAATATTATCTTTTAATAATAAACATGTTCAATTCTGAACAATCTGTTTTAGTGTTTGTCAAAATAACCAATTACACGGAATTACATACATTAGGAAACTAAATTATCTCTTACTCTAATGACCTTTTTTTATCTTTTATTCTTAGAACTAATGAATATTATCTTTTAATAATAAACATGTTCAATTCTGAACATTCCGCCGGGCCTCCAGAGGAGCTGGAGCCGAGAAATCTAATTTTACTACAGTATTATTACTTCGCCAACACTGATATTTAATATACATACAAAACAATATTAGAATAACAATTATAATTAATATCAAAGATGCGTGTCCTGATACAGTATGGAGTTGAATTCTTTTTAATTCAACGTGGGATGTCTTCATTTTTTCGACTGAATTTTTCAAATAGTTCATCTCCTTTGTGTTGTTGATAATTGTCACGTCTAAAGGTTTCACCAGCCTTGCTTCTACTTGCGGAAGTTCTAGACCCCATGACGATATCTGGTTAGGTGACTGCATACGTGAAGTAATTCGTTGTGAGGCTGGTAATGTCACTCCTTCATATGTTGCAATACATCCTGGTGATAACGTCAAAATTCCTTTAAAAGGTAAAGTTTTCCAGCTGCGCTTTCCCTGACCACAATCCACTGTAATCATAAAGTTGCTAAACACGGCGAATATCCAATGATTTTCAGTAGATGTTTGCTTCCAAAAGCTTGTAGTTGAAATTTCCTCGAATTCGCAATCAGCGTGCCTAGATTGTTTTAAGGCTGACACTTGGCTGGCTTCCATGGCATATTACCAATACAATTAAACTGACCTTGTAAATTCTTCTCACATGCGTTCAATTGCACTAGCGACATCAAAAAGTAAATGTTGGAAGCAAAGTTGTATGCAATCAATTCATTTCCAATTCTTGGTCTCATCGTGTGGTTCTTATTAGCAACTGGCAGCTTTATTATTTTATAAAGTTCAGAACTGTGCTCATACAATAAAGGTATCTCCAACTGAATTACTAACCATGACTCCATTATGATCCCTTTAGAAGTTATTGAATGGTAGACCTCTTTCAGCTCTGTTCCCGTAGTTTCTCCAGGGAGAACTAAATTATTTGGCAACATCTTTTTGATTTCTGACAGTTGTTTATGGAGCTGCGATGGCTTTAATAAATCAAGATTCACATGCCCGTGATTAATATCTATCAATAAGTTTATAATTGAGGATTGAATCCTGCTGCAGTCATCAATCATTAGGTTTAATTGTGTGGACATAACTTGGAATAATATAATCAGACGCTCGGTGTTTCTAGTACTTTGAACTTCTTCGTTGAACAGCTTCAGCTGGTTATATATTTCATTGAAGTTCGCGTTAACATCATCAGTAGTCTTTTTCAGAATATTTATAGTTGAGTCTACAATGGACGTTTGTTTTTGGATTAAGTTGTTCAATTCCTGTTGATTTTCAAACACATTTCTCATATTCTCCTCCATTTGATATCGGTCATCAGCATCCATCATACCGAAAAGCATGTGATAGAAAGATCCAACAAATTCGAAGGGAGCTCTTCTCTCGGGATTTGGTTAATAAAAGATCGTTATTTTCATTAAGTAAATTGATTTTTCTATCCATTGTTGAAATTACCATTTCACATGCTTCTTTGTAATATCCAAGATTTGGACAAGGACCACTTGACCTTTTTCAACAACGTCTGTATACGTTCCATCTCTTTTTGATATGTTGAAAGATCGAAATAAACTACTAAGCTCCATTTCGAATTGATCATATTTATTTGGCATATGTTGCTTAGATATAATGCTGTATTTGAAGAAATCTCCTTGATTGAAAATGGTTTATTGGCTTCTAACGGCGCAGTCTTTACTTGCTTCATTATCACAATCAGCAATAGTAGGAACCCTAACATTCTTAACATCTTATTTTCTTTTAGTTGCTTTTTTGATGTACAAAAACTTGTAACTGAAGAACCATTTTCTTGACCGTCATGCTTATCTGACACCGGCAATGCACATACTTTATGTATTGTACGCTTGAGTATGCTGTTTGGAAGTTTTACAGTCACAACTCTTACCATGCCATCTTTACCTTCATGTACCTCTGTCACCCTTGCCAAAGGCCACTTCGCAGGGTAAGTTGGTTCATCCTTTACCAATACCACTGAACCTTTCTTTAAGTTCTCCCTAGGCTGCCTCCACTTTGCTCTTTGTTGCAATGTCACCAGGTATTCCTCCTTCCACCGATTCCAAAAATCTTTTTTTAATTTTTGGATAAGCATCCATCTATTAAGTGAACTTATCTTAGACTCATCAATGTGGTCCGGACAGTCGATTGGGGGTCGACCAATCAGAAAATGACCTGGGGACAATGTATCTATAATATCGCTGCTCTGTCTATCTACTTCTACCAGAGGTCTGGAATTCAGAACTGCTTCTATTTGCGTCAGCAGCGTACACTTTTCTTCAAAAGTCAGCTTTGTATCTCCAATTATTCTTTTTCGATGATATTTTGTAGATTTCACACCCGCTTCCCCAATCCCTCCAAAGTGAGGGGCTGCGGGGGGGATGAAATGCCATTGTATTTTTTGTGACGCTAAAATTGATATAATGGATTCATTGCTTTTTATTGCTTTTTTGAACTTTGCATCTAATTTTTTATTTGCGCCAACGAAATTAGTGGCATTATCCGAATTTATATGAGTACAAAGGTCTCTTCGTGCAAAAAATCTTTTCAGCGCTGCCAAAAATGCATCAGTGGTTAGATCGCTTACAGCTTCTAAATGAATAGCTTTAGTAACCAATGTAACTGGTGACAACCAGCCTAATGGATCAAAGATTCTGGCAATATCTGAAAGTGCTTGCCTTTTTGTTATCTTATCTTTTTGAATAAAATTAATATTGAACATAAATTCATCCTTTACTGGATCCCATTGAAGGCCCAGTGTCCTCACTAATTCGTCATCCTTAATTCCAATGACTGCATTTTTATGAATGCTTTTAACATCTTCGATCACTTGTTTATCGTTTGATAACCACTTCCTCAAACTAAACATGGATTTCTTCAGCTGATATTCAATTTTACGCTGAATTCTTTTGCATTGTTGAATTGTATCTGCTCTAGTCATCAAATCGTCCATGTAAAAGTCTTCTTTTATTATGTTGCGAACATCCTCTTCCTTACAGCTATCAGCTATGTAGAACAGTGATCTTACAGCAAGAAATGGTGCAGACGCTGTGCCATACGTAATAGTATTTAATTTGCATTCCGTTATGGGATCATTTTTGTTTTCTCTCCATAACACATGTTGATAAGATTGATCTTCTTCTACAATCTTAATTTGACGGTACATTTTTTCCACATCCGCTGTCACTACATATCTCTACAACCTCCACTTTATGATGATGTCAAAGATATCCTTTTGAAGTTTCGGGCTCGTAAACATTATATCGTTTAAGCTTTTGCCGTTTGATATTTAAGCGGACGCATCGAATACTACACGTAATTTTGTTGTTAGACTATTTTCTCGTATTACCGGCTGATGCGGTAGGTAGTGCTTTCCACTATGGCTCTTATTTACCTATGTCATGTGACCCAGCTCTAAGTATTCTTGCATAAATTTGACGTAGTCCTTTTTTAGCTTTATGTTACGATCTAGTCTTCTTTCTAATGATAGAAACCTGGCTAACGCTTGTTTTCTGGATTGGCCCAAATTGATGTCATCTCTAATTGGCAATTTTACTACAATTTTGCCATATTGGTTAATCATTGTAGTTTTTTCGAATATTTCTAGGCAGAATTTTCTTCAACATTTGGAAGCTCCTCAAGCTCCCAAAACCTCTTCAGATTGGTCATTGCTGACAATAATTTGTTATTATTGCTGTTATTACTATAGACTCCTGTTAAAATCCAACCCCATTTTGTAGATTGAGCCACTAAGCCATTCTTTTTGCAAATCCCTTCTTCTAGAATATCGGCAAATACGTCAGCTCCAATCAGGATACCAACTCTATCTGACTTATTATACATTGGATCAGCTAGAACGTAGTTGTCCCACTGGTTGAATTAATAGTTTCACCATTGCCTTTGATGTGGCTACTTTTGTACTTCTAAGTCCTTGTATGTTAGTTTTGCACTTAATTTTGGAAGTCCTAATATTTGTGCAGCTTCTTCTGAAAGCGCTGTAATTTGTGATCCCTGATCAATTAATGCTCTTAGCATAATTAATTCTCCACTTGCAGCACGAACTTTTACTTGTGAGGAAGCTAGCAGTATTGTTGTAGTTGTGTTTGGTTTTTTTATCATCATTGATTTTTATGTACTAGATTTTGGTTCCTCGTTTTTTTACTCATCTTTATGTAGCAGCCTATGGTGTCCTTTTCCGCAAAGACCGCATTTAGTTTTATTAGATCATTTTCTATCGAATTTGTGGTTAATGCATGTAAAGCATAATTTATTTTTATAAGCGATTTTTCTGTGGTCAGCCATTGGTAATGTTAGAAACTTTCTGCATACACTTGTTAAATGGCCATTTATGTTGCAGTAAAGGCACGCTTGTTGTGCCGCGTAAAGTGTGTTGGAAACTTTTGTATTGTCACCAACTTTTTTCTGGTACTTATATCCTTGGCGCTTCGTAACTGCTTCCAGGGCTTGAACTTGTTGCTCCAAAAATTTCAAAACGTCATTAAGACTTTGAATTTCTTTTGTTTTCTTAACATTTTGTTCATAATACCGGAGACCATCATTGTCTAGTTTTCTGATTACAATGCGAGTAATAAACGGTTCAGCATCCGTTATCTTCACATCCATTCCTTTAAGCGCATAAATGCAACTGTTTGTTGTGTCCAATAGCTGCTTAACACTTGCGGATGACTCGCTGATGACCATTGGTTGATCTTGTAGTTTGTCGAATTAAATGGTAAACAACAGCCTTCGATTCTCGTATCTTTGTTTGAAAATTTCAAAAGCCGCCACATAATTTATATCCGTCACTTTCAGGTGTTGAACTAGTTTCTTAGCTTCACCTTTTAGTGCTGTCACCAATCGATACATTTTCTCCCCATAAGAGAGCTAATTGCAGTCATGCACAAGGCTCTTAAACATATCATGAAATGGAGCCCAATCATTTATGTCTCCGTGAAACTCATGTATTTCTATTTTGCCTAAGTTGGTATGCCACTGGCATCAATTCTTGGCTCATTGGCCTGTTCTCTTGAAGGATTTTTTACGCTTTTTGCACGTAATGCAAGAGTCATGTAATACTCGTCTTCAATATTTTCCTTTAGGATACGCACTTCTTTAGCGCTAGTTTTGTATAAACGTCTCTCAATGCTAAAAATCGTTTTTTTATTTGCTGCGACTTTATGTCCAGTAGCTCGTTGGATGCATCAGATACTATTGTATGTAGTTCTGATATCCTTTTGCACATCCATTCTACCTTTTCGATAAATTCTTCCAGCAGTTCTTCGGCTTTTCCTTGGACATTGATAATGTCCTTGTTTTCTTTTTTACCGGCTTTTGATTCCATTCATTGGCTTTCTGATGATGACATACTGGCTTTTATTATCTGCTTCTTTTGGTGGTGAACAATTTCCTGATGTTTATCTAGCTCTTCTTCATTCATTACTTGTTGAATTAATTCAATATTTTCTGCTAATACATCCTCTATTGATTCGAATTACTTTTGTTCAAAGTAATCTTCAGACGTTCTTCCTGTTGTCAAAAGTGTTGTATTATTTGCCTCAAATTCAGCTCGAATCTGGTCAATACGTTTAGATATATCAGGAATTCTTGTAGCACGAATTGTTTTCAAGCTTACTTTTGTCCGAATTGTAA
This sequence comes from Gymnosoma rotundatum, assembly GCA_916610165.2. Lineage (NCBI taxonomy): Eukaryota > Metazoa > Arthropoda > Insecta > Diptera > Tachinidae > Gymnosoma > Gymnosoma rotundatum. Next base: position 76,084,110 of record OU744337.1, read on the forward strand.
CTAGCTCGTCGCCCAACTCTTTTTGGCGTTAAAATAATTTTGCTTTATTAGCCATAGCTAATATGCTTTATATTATTAATGTTTATAGAAATAATATCTGTGTATATAGATAGTTATTCACAACACAATCCCTGTTTTAGCCGAGATTGACGCCTTTTTTTTAACTTACAATCCTTGTTTAGGCCGAGATTGACGCTCTATAACTTTTTGGTATACTAAAAAAGTAAATTAAATTCTATTTTATAAATTTTATTTTTCAATAATAATGCTTGTTAAATTTATTATTCTTTAATTTTAATTTTCCACACTGTTTTTTTTTTCTCTCGAAGGACCAAATGTTAAATTAATAAAACATACGAGCATAACTACCTGCTTGAGTACTTGTAGGATAGTGAATTTTATTTACAAAATTATTCTTAAGTCCTAACATTGAAAACCTTAAACCTAACTAGAACTGATAAGCTACGATTGTACACTGGCACACATTAGCGACCATTAATTTATTACTCGTTAAGTGTTTTATAATCATGTTTAGGCACATATGTATTTTAGTTATAAAAACAAAAGGTTTCATTATCTGTGTTAGTGTTTGTCAAAATAACCAATTATCTTTTAATAATAAAGATATTCAATTCTAAACAATCTGTTTTAGTGTTTGTCAAAATAACCAACTACACGGAATTACATATATATGGAAACTAAATTATCTCTTACTCTAATGACCTTTTTTTATCTTTTATTCTTAGAACTAATGAATATTATCTTTTAATAATAAACATGTTCAATTCTGAACAGTTGCCATACTTTTTAACAGTTATAGACAGACGCTTGAATTTTACAACGAACCTGTATTGGTAAGTCCGCTATAACAACAAGTATAAAATAGATTCTATCTTTTGAACCGTTATAGACAAACGCTTGCAAATTGGGCAGAATGTCGATTGCTATGGTCGTTATAGTAACAAGTATTAATATTAAGAATTAAAAATTAAACTGTGCGCCAATAGTTCATTTAATTTGATGTATATTGCCACTAGTTTGTTTGGTATAATAAGAAGTATAAAAATTTTAAATTATAATTTAAAGGTTTTTACACTAGTTGATATAATCTGATGTATATGACGAAACGGTTGAACCTTTATAGCCATACGGTTGAAATACTACAATAGCAAGTATATAATTTAAATTTGGAAATAACCGGTTGCTGTAAATTGCCATAATCTTGACCCGTTAAAGGCAGACAAATGAAATCGGTTTTGAAGCCGGTTTTTTGCTGATTTTAAATGATGAAGTACTGCGTTTGAATTTTTCCCTAAAGAACACAAGAAATTTCTTTTGTAATCGACTACCGCCAATCTATAATATTTTATTTATCTCGTTATTCCCTACGATTTTTTAGTTTAGTTTCAGCATGTACACCTGTACGAAAGCACACAGCACTGGGTTTTACGAGCGTTAAAAATTTCCCAAGGCCCCATTTGGAGATTGCCAAGAGATCGCGATTTTCGGTATCGTCCATGTACTTTCGCATAGCCCCAATTTCCGGAAGGCTTGGCCTATTGCAAAATGAATGGCATATGCTACTGTCATCTGTGAAAAAATAGATACAGTTGGAAGTCTGACGTAGAAGGTCGTTAAGAAAAGTAAGAAATAGGGTAGGAGAGAGGACGGAACTTTGACTAGATCCAATCTATAACAACTCGCATAGTGCGATCCCTGAGAAAGCTCGATATAACTCGACAGAAGCTATCACCGACACCAAAAGCAATAAGTTTTGATATGAGTGCACCAGGTCACACTTTATTAAATGCCTTGGAAACATCTATAGGTACTACCTTATTTTCACCGAAATGGTGAATTGATTGATATCATTTTTCCGCAAGGAAAGCCAGTAAGTCATCTTTAGAGCATACCCAATAGAAGCCGTACTGTCGATCACTGCATATGTAGACACAATTCCATCGAAGTAATTTTTATGCTGTTCCTCCTTTGTCCTCAAAAATTATTAAGGTTTCAAGCGATACAAATGCTTCGATTACAGGTCTTCCCTAATAAGATTTAAGATTCCATCATCTTTAGATTTGTTAGAAGTATCATTAAGCTCTGCTATGATCACTTCTGAAATATCTTCACACGGCAGTTCGTCTGTCAATATTATACACATACACATGTATTTATATATAGCCAACGTAAAAAAAACACAACTACATATTTTGTAATACTTACATTTCTTGGCATATTTTCGAGTTTAATTTATTAATTTATAATAAATCTTTCTTAATAAAACTTTTTTGAACTTTTGTGAAAAAAAAAGTTTGGCTTGTTTTTTGCAAGAGGAAGACTTTTTTTTTCTCAAAATCACTTTCTTTTTTATGTTATATATAAAAAATTTAAGGAGTAAAATGTTGGGTAATACCATAAATGACCAATTTATTTGTGATTAAAAAAAAATACTTTTAAAATTGTTCTCAAATACATGTTTAGAATCCTGTTTGTTAATCTTTAGTTTTTGCATCTACTCCAAATGACTCAGCGTGCCGCTTGGCTTTCATACGTAAATCTGCAATGCTTGAGTTTTTACTTCGAACTGCAGTAAGATTCAATGGACATTGGGTTGTTGCAAAAATATTCGATCTTGTGTTTGTATTTCCCATAAATACAGCATACTAAAAATAGTGCATTATTAATTCATTGTTTGCATGGAAAAATCAATTGTTTAACCTTATGTGCAGTAGCAGTTATACATGCTGGATCAAAAGCTGAAAATGTACCCTTTCTCGAAACTGAAGAAAGACAAGGCGAACTTAACAGAGTGTCTTCAGTTTTGTTTTCCATACTCGCATCTGTAGTAGTAGGAAAATTTCCAGCATTACTTTGAATTTTCGCTTTGTTAACATATGGAGCTAGGCGACATGGTTCTAGTGCGGTGAAAAGGGGCGGACTTTGCCGATTTAATATTATACCTATAAAATAGAAATTAATACATAAACAAAGAAAACAAAGGAATTTTTCTTTAAAAGTAATTAAAGTACTTTCTTATTTTTATAAATTACACCTACGTTATACGAGATGATTGTGCTTGCTTAAACTGCAACATCGTACACAATAAATTATATAAGTAAAAGCATCTACATAAATAAACTAAAATAGCATTTTATGTAGACATTAATACTTTTTAATATAAATCCTTACTTACAGCGTGAAGTGGTTTGAAACCGATTTATATTGTACATAAATTGGTTTCTCATAAAACAATGACGATAGCTTAATAAAATGAAATGACAGAGGAAAAGCAGAGGTGCTTCTGCGTTTATTGAAAATTGTCGGCCCCCTTGGGTAAAGGGGGTTTCTGAGTAGGCGCAAATATTAAAAATTTTTAATTTTTTTAATTAGACCTTGAAAATATTTATAAAAATGTGCTTACACATGTAGGTTATCTCTTTCAGTTTGAGAGTAAGTTGGTTTACAATTATTATACCCTTCACCAAGAAAACTGAAAAAAAAGTATAACTAATTTTGTCATTCCGTATGTCATTTCGACAATATCTATTTCCGTCCCCATAAAATATATATATTCTGACTTCTTATGGATAGCGTAGTGGATTGAGCAATATCCGTCTGTCGGTCCTCACTCACACAGTGTTATGTTATAAATATGTTGACCGATTGACATAGTGTCGAAGAGGTGCTATTGGAAATCAGTATGATCGGTCCTTGTCCTTCGAGGCAGCAGGTAAAACAATACGCCTAACTCTAACTTTTTCATGTCATTTGGAACAATAAAGTAAGTCCAATTAAAAAACAAATATATGGGGTGATAGTTAAAAAAATAAATGAAAATATATGCGCTCCCCCATACCTTCCGAGTTACGGGGCTCTGAAATTTAAAAATTTTTTAAAATACCAATTAAGGAATCATTTTACTTGTTAATGAAAAATAATAAAATTAAATAAAATAAATTTTATTTTCGAAAAACGAATATTAACACACGAAATTTGCATGTATGCTATTTTTAGTTACTGGAACAAACTTTAAAATATATTATAAGTAAAGCTAAATATGGGAATGAAAAAGGATAGCACATACAAAAAACAAACGTGTCATTGGACTCTGTTTTTGTTTTGCTTGTTATACCCTTACCACAGGTGAAAAAGGGTACAGGAATACCTCGCATAATACTACTTCGGTCAGTTCGGTTTTTCGATAGTAAGGTATAAAATTACGAAGAAAAATTTGTTCTTGGAACAAATTGTTCTAAAGAAATAATTAATTTAAAATTTCAATTTCCCAGCAAAAAATTTTTGAAAAGTTAATCGAGTGTGGAATTTAGCAATTTTGGCGGAAGTACTTCCCAACTAGATTGCCAACTTAATGATTTTAACAAGGCATTAGACTTTTATAATCAATTACTGAGAATCGATAACATTAATTATTGTAGGAATTAATGAGAACCATTAGTACTTATTTTAAAGTGTTTTTTTTTAACATAAGGAACTAGTTCCATTACTACTTCCTTTTTTGGGAACTAAAGTAATGTGATTTGTAAGCGAGTAACAAAATATGGCAGTCACAAAAGTAAGTCATATGTGGCAAGTACTTTTTAAGGTAATGTCTAATTTTTTGCTGGGTTATTATGAATACATTATATTTTCGGTATTTTCACTTTATAATGAGAACGTTAATATGAAAACATATTGCACGCGCTCGCAAATGTACTTGCGCATAGGCGCATAGGGCCCGAGTGCCTCAATTAGTCCTGTTTCAAATAGTACGGTGAAATAGCTAGTATAATAAATATTTACTAAGTTGTAAAGACATCCATTGTTATTCACCACAATTATACTAGCTGGCAATAACCCTAAGCAAAACTATAATTTTTTTGAAAAAAAAAAAATTAATGTGGTTATATCGGGTGTTTTTTTAAGGCCGGTAGAACTTTAAATTGCAAAAAATAAGACAAGAATTTTTTTATACGAAAGATCGGAACGTGGCATTAATACTTAAAATTGATTTCGGACGTATAGCAACCGCGGCTGCTCATGAAGAAACGCATTCTGGACGTTCAATTTTGGGTCACTTTATCACTTTCACTTTCACTTGCTGTCACGAATAATACGAACAATGTTGGCGAAAATGTTATCGCGTAAAAAAATTAACTATTTATAAATTAATAATTCAAAAAACGCGAGATATTATTTTAATACGTGGTTATTTATATCCTTTAAACTTAATACTAAAAACTAAAATTACAATATGTAAATATATGGCCACAGAATATTCAAAATATAAAATTGACCGTTAATATAAAGTTAATAAAATAAATGCAAATGCATTGTAAGTATTAATATTTATAATTAACAACAAGAACAATGTAACGAGTAAACAAACAAAGGGGTTAACAAACAAATAAAGGAATTACCAATAGTGATGGCACTTTGATTAGTGATGGGCAGGTGACTAAAAGTTATCTCCTCTAACATTCTACCCCCGTTGATAGGTCTGCATTTCAATAAACATAAGAACTGGGAAGAGGTAGAGGCCACCTTATGAATTGGTCGTCGAAATGTGAATTGTGTGAAACCAAAGAAGAGCCAATCAAAAGATGACCAGGTGTGAGTGCTTCGCCATCATTGAGGTCATCTGACATTGGAGCTATTGGCAGAGAATTTAAAATGGCTTCTATTTCCACAACTAAAGTTTGAAGTTATTGGAATGAAAGACAGGCTTGAGTAACATTTTTAATTAGCGGCATTTTTCAGATTTAACGACTGCCTCCCAAAGCCCACCGAAGTGTGGAGCCCTGGGGGGAATGAAACAAAAGTCGAAACTATTCATTGAGAAGTGTGTTTTAATGTCAGCCATATTTTTATCGGAAAGCAGCTTTTCTTTTAACTCTTTAAGCTAATTATGGACGCCAGCAAAATTTTTTTATTATCGCAAAAAAAGCGTTGAGGTAGGCCACGTCGACTTACGAAGCGTTTTAAACAAAGTATGTAGTTGTTGCTTGAAAGATCGTATACCAGCTCAAAATATGTTTCCTTTGAACTAAAATAAACAAAAACCGCAATGTATGTTTTGTAGGGTGCCTTTCCACAAAGACGATATAAAGTCAGAAATGGGCCACAACAATCCACACCAGTTACTAGAAATGATCGCTGAGCTCTAAGGTTACCCATTATCTGGACAATCAATTTTGGTCTTTATGTTCATCTGATGTATAAATGAAGCTTATTTTTGAATAGATGGCTGAACCGAGTTTTTGTTTAGAAGTATTTGTGTTTCTGCAGCAATATCTTTGTCTCTTAACGATAGATTTGTTCTACGTTCATAGGAAATACGAAAAACATAAGAAAGTTTTCGAATAATTTTATAATAATAAGAATGCTTATCAAAAATTATATCTTTAACGGGCCTGCCAGTGATATGCGTTGTGCACTTGCAGATGACTGTTTTTTTTTCTAAAATTTCTGTAGGATCGGTGTTGATATTTCCGTGCCAATTTTCAGCACTATTATCAAGAAAAGTTGATGAATGCATTTTCAACCATTGCAAAACAATTTTCGAATTTGTCCAAAAGAAAACTGAAGACACAAATTTAGAAAATTTACCTTGTATTTTACAACAAGTACGACTAAGTAATACTGCTGCACAAAGTTCAAGACGAGGCAAATACTGGACCTTAATAGGAGCTGCCTTCGATTTGGCAAATAACAAAGTCGATTTCTAACTAGCATTAATAGACACACGATAGTACAAGCAGCAGGCAAATACCAAGCATATTCTCCGATGTGAAAACGTACCGAGATACTTCATATAACGAATGTGTTAAAATCATCAGTAATTTTGAACCACTTATTTGCCAAAGTTGGGGCGAGGGGATCATCCCAACGAACATTTTGGGCCCATGGCCCAAAGAAGAATTTTACATCTAATGACGATTGGGCTTTTAAGACTAAGCATATCAAATATTTTGGCTACATTTGACAAAATTTAGCGTTTTGTAGGTTTCCGCATATCCGACAGATCGTAGGTAAACAAAAATATATCCTGGCTAGGATTCTAGGCCATTCCAAGTGTTTTTGGGATATCGTATTCAGAGTTTTTGTCAACTTCTTCACTGTTGTTGTTGTTATTGACAAAGTTCGGGCAATTACTGTTTCACTTAACAAGCTGAAGATCATGAGCGCTTAAAACTTTTACTATTTCAGCTTTCTTAACTGCTTACATTTCGAGACTGTCAGATCCAGTGAGAACACCATCGACATATAAATCCTCACAAAGTACCTTTGTACCGATCGGAAAAGTTGATCTGTGTTGATCAGCTATAATGAACAAACTTCTAATTGCTAAAAACGGTGCCGCTGAGAGCCCATATGTAATGGTGTTCAGACGAAACACGATAACTTCATCTTGTATATTAGATCTCCAAAGAATCAGTTGAAATTTACGACCACGGTCATCGATTAGAAATTGGCTGTAAATTTTGGATTTAAGAGCGAATCTATTCAATCGAAACGAAAAAAGAGCAGTAATTAAATCTTGCTGTATTTTTGGGCCAACCATGAGTACATTATTTAAAGAATGATTCGAAGTTGTACGAGCTGACCCATTAAAGAGTACGCGAAGCTTTGTGGTTGTAATATGAGGCTTGAGTACACAGTGATGAGGTATGATATAATGTGGACGAGATATAGGACCACTCTAAAGTGACATGTGACGAAGTGCCATATATTCGTACATAAATTCGAGATACATAGATTTTAATATAGAATCACGATCCAATCTACGTTCGAGCGACAGAAATCTACGTTTAAAATTTTCAAAAGACTCACCTAAGTAATCAGGACTTTGTTTAAATGACAGCCAAACTTTAATACGTGCATTGATGTCAATTTTAGTATTTTGAATAATCTATTTTTCAAACGCCTCTTCTTCTTTTTAATACGCTTTCTGTTGTGTTGACGAGGCCATATCGAAAAATACTTCTGAGCTAATCAGCAAATCAAGCCGTTGTGGCTTGTAGAAGAATAGATCTGCTGATGATGCGTCAATATATTCACCCGAATGTTTGGTAGAAATTGATTTCGTCACAGCGAATTTTTATGAGATTGGTAGGACAAAAGTCGAGATTTGATTGTAGTAGCAACCGAAAATTTAATTTTCTGTGCTCGTCACCAATGCCAGAAACCTCTTGATGACTTGGTTGAAAACAGAGTTTAAGTCTTTTCGCTACTTCTTCTGTAATAAAAGTTATTTCTGAACATGAGTCAAGGAGTACCCTTATAGGTTGAAAATAGCCAAAATTATCCTTTACGAAAACAACAGCAGTTGGTTTATGGCTCTTTTGAATGAACGAGCATGTAATGATACAACATTATTAATTAATTTTTAAAATAAAATCTTTTTTTCGTGCTATTTTCCATTATCCCGGTTAATTATTTAAATCACCGATATTGATTATTAAGGGTCAAGGCACGTCTCGATGGCCATTCGTTACCGCTTATTTAACTCTTCAATAAAGTTCTGACAAACATTTTAAATAAACTAAAAAATTTTGCCAAACAATAAAGCAAAGACGAAAATCAAAGTTTAAGCAAACACAACAATAACCAACAGTAATTCTATTTTTCTTTCTCCGCTTTATAAGGCTAAATTTTTTTCCTGCTCTTTTATACAGTTGAAAGAGGATTAAAAATAAAATATCACAAAACACATCAAAGTTTAAGCACAAACAACAATAACCAATCTGCTCTTTCAAACCAACAAATAAATTGCATATTTGAAAATGTTATGGGATAATAGCATAATATAATAAATAATATTGTAAAAATTCCCAAAATAATTTTACAAATAAAATTTATATGCATTCGCTTGTGCAAACTGTGTTGTGCACTTGCAGACGACTGTTTTTTTTTTTCTAAAATTTCTGTAGGATCGGTGTTGATATTTCCGTGCCAATTTTCAGCACTATTATCAAGAAAAGTTGATGAATGCATTTTCAACCATTGCAAAACAATTTTCGAATTTGTCCAAAAGAAAACTGAAGACACAAATTTAGAAAATTTACCTTGTATTTTACAACAAGTTCGACTAAGTAATACTGCTGCACACAGTTCAAGACGAGGCAAATACTGGACCTTAATGGGAGCTACCTTCGATTTGGCAAATAACAAAGTCGATTTCTAACTAGCTTTAATAGACACACGATAGTACAAGCAGCAGCCAAATACCAAGCATATTCTCCGATGTGAAAACGTACCGAGATACTTCATATAACGAATGTGTTAAAATCATCAGTAATTTTGAACTACATATTTGCCAAAGTTGGGGCGAGGGGATCATCCCAACGAACATTTTGGGCCCATGGCTCTTAAAGAATAATTTTACATCTAATGACGATTGGGCTTTTAAGACTAAGCATATCAAATATTTTGGCTACATTTGACAAAATTTAACGTTTTGTAGGTTTCCGCATATCCGACAGATCGTAGTTAAATAAAAATATATCCTGGCTAGGATTCTAGGCCATTCCAAGTGTTTTTGGGATATCGTATTCAGAGTTTTTGTCAACTTCTTCACTGTTGTTGTTGTTATTGGCAAAGTTCGGGCAATTACTGTTTCACTTGACAAGCTGAAGATCATGAGCGCTTAAAACTTTTACTATTTCAGCTTTCTTAACTGCTTACATTTCGAGACTGTCAGATCCAGTAAGAACACCATCGACATATAAATCCTCACAAAGTACCTTCGCACCGATCGGAAAAGTTGATCTGTGTTGATCAGCTATAAAGAACAAACTTCTAATTGCTAAAAACGGTGCCGCTGAGAGCCCATATGTAATGGTGTTCAGACGAAACACGATAACTTCATCTTGTATATTAGATCTCCAAAGAATCAGTTGAAATTTACGACCACGGTCTTCGATTAGAAATTGGCTGTAAATTTTGGATTTAAGAGCGAATCTATTCAATCGAAACGAAAAAAGAGCAGTATTTAAATCTTGCTGTATTTTTGGGAAAACCATGAGTACATTATTCAACGAATGATTCGAAGTTGTACGAGCTGACCCATCAAAGAGTACGCGAAGCTTTGTGGTTGTAATATGAGGCTTGAGTACACAGTGATGAGGTATGATATAATGTGGACGAGATATAGGACCACTTTAAATGACAGCCAAACTTTAATACGTGCATTGATGTCAATTTTAGTATTTTAAATAATCTATTTTTCGAACGCCTCTTCTTCTTTTTAATACGCGTTCTGTTGTGTTGACGAGGCCATATCGAAAAATACTTCTGAGCTAATCAGCAAATCAAGCCGTTGTGGCTTGTAGAAGAATAGATCTGCTGATGATGCGTCAATATATTCACCCGAATGTTTGGTAGAAATTGATTTCGTCACAGCGAATTTTTATGAGATTGGTAGGACAAAAGTCGAGATTTGATTGTAGTAGCAACCGAAAATTTAATTTTCTGTGCTCGTCACCAATGCCAGAAACCTCTTGATGACTTGGTTGAAAACAGAGTTTAAGTCTTTTCGCTACTTCTTCTGTAATAAAAGTTATTTCTGAACATGAGTCAAGGAGTACCCTTATAGGTTGAAAATAGCCAAAATTATCCTTTACGAAAACAACAGCAGTTGGTTTATGGCTCTTTTGAATGAACGAGCATGTAATGATACAACATTATTAATTAATTTTTAAAATAAAATCTTTTTTTCGTGCTATTTTCCATTATCCCGGTTAATTATTTAAATCACCGATATTGATTATTAAGGGTCAAGGCACGTCTCGATGGCCATTCGTTACCGCTTATTTAACTCTTCAATAAAGTTCTGACAAACATTTTAAATAAACTAAAAAATTTTGCCAAACAATAAAGCAAAGACGAAAATCAAAGTTTAAGCAAACACAACAATAACCAACAGTAATTCTATTTTTCTTTCTCCGCTTTATAAGGCTAAATTTTTTTCCTGCTCTTTTATACAGTTGAAAGAGGATTAAAAATAAAATATCACAAAACACATCAAAGTATAAGCACAAACAACAGTAACCAATCTGCTCTTTCAAACCAACAAATAAATTGCATATTTGAAAATGTTATGGGATAATAGCATAATATAATAAATAATATTGTAAAAATTCCCAAAATAATTTTACAAATAAAATTTATATGCATTCGCTTGTGCAAACTGTTGGCATCACTGTTATGTTTTTTCTTTCTCTTGAGAAATTAAAAAAATAACTGTGTTTTTTATTTTTAATACGCCTTACGTCTGCATTAAGAGTCGGCATATAACCAACCTAACGCAGAAGGGAATGTAAGAAAAAATAAAAACATGGTTTGTTTGTTGGTTATTTTTGTTAAAGCCTTAACATTTCTGTATTGGCTTCTGAAATAACTCTTACGTTGTTTTTTTACTCAAAGGAAATGATTTTGACTTTTCTAAAAATTTGGATAAAGGTTTCCGGATGAGCTGGCTTTAGCAACCGGAGAAATACGTATAGATACCTGCTATCCCAAACCAACAAATAAATTTCATTTTTATTTGAAAATGTTATGGGATATTATCATAATATAATAAATAAAAACCACCAGTAATTCTATTTTTCATTATTATTTTTACTAGATAACGGATTAGATATAGCACTAGTAGACTAGGATTCTACAGCCACGAAGATATGAAGCGTCGTATGATGAGCTGACTGACAAATTCGACAACTACTTTTAGAGCAAAATTTCGACACTAAGAGACCCTTTCGAAAGCAATTTATGCAGTGTCCATTACGTTTTATAAAGTTTAAACGTTCCGAAGCGACAAAAACGAAGAACACGTTGCAAGATAATGTTTTGCGCAATTGCAATACAGGCAGCTAATATTTGAGTTTGAATTGACACATGTGGTTGAGGGGCGATTAGAATTCGATTTGATTTTATGCGACTAGAACTAGTTTTTATATCACTTATCTTACCATTAAATTGACAGCGATTGCCACGAAGGAAATGATTTAAAATCTATTTTTTCATTATAATTTTGTTTTGTTGAATTATCAAGCTTCGATAACACTATATGAATTATGATCGCGTTCATAACATCCCTTTCTGACCCAAGCGATAAAAGTGAACCACGAATTGCAGATACGGTATCAATTATATGTATGACGTAACGAAACATTATCACCTTTAATCATTTCAGAAATATTAAAGAGATTAGTAATATGTTCCACAAAAATAATAATTAATAATAAATAGTTAAATTTATCAACAGGTGTTAAAAGATGAATTTTCATGGACAATGTTCTTAAAAGTTGAAATAAATCGTTTATAATGTGCATACTTTTCATCGAAGTGAGGCAATTTTATTGATGGTAATCGATTATGGCTGGAAAGTCCAATCAATTTATTGAGATAACTTGGTTCTATTGAAGTTGAGCAACGACTTCTATTTAATATAGACAAAATTTTTGCTTTGGCCATAATTTAAATTTCTTTAAGATCACCTCTAGCTACATCGGAAGGACATGTTTTTTAATCTGCCCTTGAATGTGAGAGATCTGTTTGAAATACGACTCCAAAATTTCTAGTCTGCATTGCAAAATTCCAGTGTCAACCTTGTCACCATCATTTTCAATTTTCTTTTGGATACAAGAAATATTTCTTTTAATCGTAGCCCTTTGTTGTTTGAGCGATGCCAAGAATTGCCAAGAACTACATCATCGTTATTAACCGTTTTTGTTTATTCGAAATATAATTAATTTTAATTCGAAGCACTTCACAATTCTTATCAAATTTTTTGAAGTTTTTTAATTACAAATTAATGAAATTTTCGGCTTTTGGTTCTTTTTAATTAATTTTCTAAACATTTTTAGAAAGAAAAATTATTTACAAATGTATGCGGACGTTTTCCAAAGAAAACAAGAAAAATTAGACGCTAGCAGAATGAAATGCAGCATTTTCTGGACCGCCACATCCTTCATCAGCATTCTTTGCATCTATCTACCTTATGTTATGTACATCGTAAACATCATCTATTTAACCAACTAAGCTTAATGTTAATTTGGTGAGACGAAGTTCACACACAACTTAAAGCTTTTCTTTGTCATTCTCTTTGTAACTCGTCTTGTACATTTGTTGTTGCTTTTTTGTACTAGCAATTTGATAGTCACAAATGCAACTTTTTTATATTTAATTATTCATACTTGTTTGCTCACAACATTATAGACACTGTTTCAGTATCATATTGACTTTTATGAGTTAAGTATGAATGTAAATACGCGGTGCCTAGCGTTTGTTTTAATTTTTAATTTTCACCCTGACCAGGATTCGAACCATCGATTTTACAAATTAATGAAATTTTCGGCTTTTGGTTCTTTTTAATTAATTTTCTAAACATTTTTAGAAAGAAAAATTATTTACAAATGTATGCGGACGTTTTCCAAAGAAAACAAGAAAAATTAGACGCTAGCAGAATGAAATGCAGCATTTTCTGGACCGCCACATCCTTCATCAGCATTCTTTGCATCTATCTACCTTATGTTATGTACATCGTAAACATCATCTATTTAACCAACTAAGCTTAATGTTAATTTGGTGAGACGAAGTTCACACACAACTTAAAGCTTTTCTTTGCAACAACAAATGTACAAGACGAGTTACAAAGAGAATGACAAAGAAAAGCTTTAAGTTGTGTGTGAACTTCGTCTCACCAAATTAACATTAAGCTTAGTTGGTTAAATAGATGATGTTTACGATGTACATAACATAAGGTAGATAGATGCAAAGAATGCTGATGAAGGATGTGGCGGTCCAGAAAATGCTGCATTTCATTCTGCTAGCGTCTAATATTTCTTGTTTTCTTTGGAAAACGTCCGCATACATTTGTAAATAATTTTTCTTTCTAAAAATGTTTAGAAAATTAATTAAAAAGAACCAAAAGCCGAAAATTTCATTAATTTGTAAAATCGATGGTTCGAATCCTGGTCAGGGTGAAAATTAAAAAAAAAAAAAAAAAAAAAAAAAAGTTTTTTAATTACTTAAAGTATTATTAAAATTTAATTTAATTTATTGCGCCACAAAAAGTTTTATTTGTTTCAACGAAAAATTATTATGATTAATGGATCAAAAAAAGATCATTCAAAACTCGAATTTATTTGTTACTCGAGAAAACCAGCCGTTTTTAAAGTTGGCTCTAAGAACTTTGCGAAAGAAAAAATGCGGCTTTAACACGAGCGGCTATGTTGCACCGAAATAAAATGTTTTACACAATTAGGAATTTGTTGCAGATCTAAGGGCCTAAAGTTATTTTTACACTTTGTTTAAATAAAATTTTTTATTAAAACTTTAACACCAAAAAATGTCGTGTAAAAAAAAACTATTTATAAATAAATAATTCAATATTCCTTTAAACTTAAGACTAAAATTGCAATATGTTAATATATGGCTTCAAAAAATTCAAAATTTACCTTTAATATAATGCAACAAAATCACTAAAAATAATAAATGCTAATGCATTGTAAGTATTAATATTTAAATTTAACAACAATAAAAATGTAGCCTGTAGACAAGCAAAGGGATTAACCTAGACAGATTAATATACTAGATAGTGGCAGATGTGAAATTTTGTTTACACTTTTATTTTTTTCCTACAAAATTTTTTTCCATACAGTGGTGTTGTAGAAATATATATAAAATTTTTATAAAACAAAAAAGTTTCACACACTTTTTGAAACTGGATTTTATTTAAAAAAATGTAGGCCTCGCCTCCTCATGCTTTTGTTTGTTCATTTTATGTGTTAAAACCAAGAAATTTGGTACAAAATATGTTTATATACATTCGTGATTAAGCTAACATCATCACGAGGATGCGAGTTTTAGGAACTTCTCTAGCTTAAATATATGCATGTAAGTAACATCAAAGGAAAGCGTATGACATCTAGATTGGATATTTCAAATACAGAAAAATTAATGTTAAGATGGTTTTTGAGAAATTTAATATCATAACGCATCGGACTATTCCTAAAAAATGTTGAAGTAAGATAGCTAAAAGAGTTGTTAATCAAATAAAGAAATAAAATTTAATTTTTTTTTTTTTTGTTTTAACATATAAATTCCCGGAAAGGGGAAAAATGTCATAAAAAAATTGTTTTTGCAAAATAAAATCTTCTTTTCGTGTTATTTTCTATTATACCGAATACGTAATTATTTAAATTAATGGTATTGATTATTGAGGTTCAAAGCACGTCTCGATGGCCATTTCGTTACCGCTTACTTAACTCTTCAGGAAACTTCTGACAAACATTTTAAATAAACTAAATAAACATTTAAAAAAAAATTCCCATTGATTTGTTAAAATTTTTTTTAATTTACAAAAGAGGCCTTAATTAATCGAGGGGCTGTCAAATTTTGTAGTATTTAGCCAACATTTAGAGACTTGCCGTTAACCTTTTTGTAATCGGGTCTTTGCCCTCCGAGGAATTTTACAATAATTTAAAAATTTTGTTCCAAAATTGGCAATGTTGGAAAGAGCTGGAGGGGAAACCGGTTTAATTTTTGACCTAATTTTGCTTTTATTCGCATTTGGTATAGTTTGTCTTTAAAATTGTTTAAACAAATTTGCTAGTACTGAAGTAAGTTAAAATTATATTATCAAAAAAAAAGAACATTACCTTTTTGCGGAAATCCTTAAAAAACGATATTTTTACATTTTCTCAATTCAGAGGCTTGTAACTTTTTAACGAAAGGCGCTATCAGAACCAAACTCTAAACTTGTTTATTTAAAAATTTTATTAAGCATATAGCAAATTTCTTAAAGTAATAATCCGATAATTTATAAGCGTACTACGCCAAAAACACTAAGTTAGATTGGCCAAAATTGACAAGCCATTTTTTCTCTGCACATTTTTATAGATATTTTCAAGGTCTGATTAAATTAAGAGAATCTTAATATTTGAGTGAAAAATAAACTTCCTGTCATATTTAAAAAAAATGTCCGATGTACTCAACTTTGTTGCCTTACCCAGAAGCCCCCCTTCATCCTAGGGGTCTGACCGTCCGTAGATTCATTGAGAAAGACCTCTGCCCTGCTATTGTAAAATTTCGTTAAGATATATTGAGTAATTCATAAGATACCGAGTTTTGTAAAAAAAATTCAAACCGTTATGCATCAGTTGTTTGACATATGAATATATATTTCATAAAAAAAATTACATATTGTTCACTTTTTGTTGCAGTTGTTTTAGAACTGCTATTACCTGTAAAATTAATGTGCCTTGGCACCAACCTTGAACTCGTACTACCTTTTGGAGGCCAAGTATAAATGTGCAGTGACGTTTATAGTTGTTCTTTTATTGTTGTTGTAGTCTGCAGCACTTGAAATAACAAAACACGTTGTACTGAACCAAAGCACTTTGCGTTGTGGGAATAAATTATTATTATTATTATTTTATGTGTAATCATATTGCAAATAAATTTCCCACAATATTCTTGTACCAATTTTAAGCACCGTTTAGTTTTAAGCAATAGATCTAATTTCGACCTAAAATATTCTCCCACAATATTATTTAAAATTTATTTTTAAATTACTTCTCTAGATTCTCATAAGTAGTATATAAGACACGAATTTCTGTAAAATAAATTAATAATACAACCTTCTAAGGAGCTCTTCAGTTGAGCTCTACCAAAAATAAAGAAATATATCGCTGGTCTCATGTAGAAAGGCCCTAACCCGAATTTTTATGAAAAACAGTTTTTTCGTGATTCCATTACATTTCATGCAAATACACCTCGTCACAAAATGTGAATATAATAGTATAAAAAAAAAAAACGATATTACAAGCAATTGCATTTCAAATATTACATTGTGATAAATACAGTTTCTGTTATGTTTTTACCTTCTCCTGTAAAATCACAATTATGCGAGTTAGGGCGTTTCTACATGAGACCAGCGATATGTAAATGTATAGGGTGACAGGGAATTAAAAAGTAAAAAAAATTTGGTACCGCATATTTACCATTTTACATAGTAATGCCATCAGCTCTTAATGGGTTAAGTATTTTTGTTTTTAATTTTAGTATTTCCGTAAAGATCTCTTCAAAAGCTTTAAAATGACACCCATACTGATGTTTAAAAAAATTTAAAAACTTCAGACCCCCGTAGCTCGAAAAGTATGGGTAAGCGCCAAATTTTCCACTTTGTTATTTTTCTTATTTTTTAAATCTCTATCGCCTCATATACATATTTATTTTTTTTCTAGCTGATCTAGTGCCTCAGCAAACTTGATATCAACACTAACTTGGGCGGACAGACGGCCAGATATTTAAAAAAAATTATAGTATTTCCTTAAAGATCTCTTCAAAAACTTTAAAATAATACCCATATTGATATTTTAAAAATTTAAAAATTTCAGAGCTCTGTAACTCGGAAAACATGGGCGACACTATGTTTGATCGATTGGAATATTTATTTATTTTCTAGTTAATCTAGTGCCTTGCAAACTAGATTTCAACACTAACATGGACGGACAGATGCACATAGTTCAATCGACTTCGCTATGCATAAGACGTCAGAATTTATACACTTCATGGGATTGGAAATGGATATTGAAGAAATTACACACGGAATGACAAACTTATATATATCTTTTTTCACTTTTTGTGGTGAAGGGTATAAAAAAGGAAGAATTGAAAGCTAAAAGAAGTGGACGCTAAATAACCAGACTTCGCATGAACTAATTACACTCCCAGAGGATCACTCAATCAATAATAAATTATAGATGAATTTTAATTCCCCAGTTCAATGATGTGAGACAAAAATTTATGCGTCTTCTTGCGGCGATTGTTCGGCCATCGACACGGACTTTCTTTGGGAGCAGGATAACTATCAGTTGATGACATGATGTGCGCCAAGTTTACCCATTCACAGTCCTCGGCTAAAAGAATGAATAGTTGGGGCACCCCGCGCTGCTCGTTCCCAGCTTTTTTCCCATATATTCCGGGTTGATCGGTTCAATGTGCACGCTCAGGAATCGCGTTAGTAAAATATAAATGTCTGTTTAAATTCCACTTCAATTCTGTGAGATCAAACTTTAAGCGTCCTCTGAAAACTCGATTGTTCGGCCATCGACACGGAATTTCTTTGGTAGTTGGTGAACTATGAATTAATTGTATGACAAACGCCGCTTTCACCTATTTACAGTCCTCGACTGAAAGAAAGAATAGTTGGCGAACTCGGCGCTGCTCGTTCCCAGCTTTTTTCCCGTATATTCCGGGTTGATCGGCTCAACATTCGCACACAGGATTCACGTTATATACAAAAACAATTAAATAGCAAATATTCTAATTTATTTATTACTATTGAATATGTGATGTATTTATTTTTAATCGAACGAACAACCAAATATGCTATCGCAGTCAAATTAAATAAGACTGGTTGCTTTGACTTTTGTTTGTTTACTCCACTTACCAGCAATGTTGCAAGAAAAATTTTAGCTCTTGTCCCCAATTTGTCGAAATGTATCCCCAAAAATTTCTATTTCTAAAACGTAATCCCCAATATACCCCCCCCCCCCCCCAAAAAAAAAAACTAAAAAATACGCATCTTTATTCAACTCTTTTGTACACATTTTCCTATTTAAAACTTTTTACTTTGCTTCAGGAACTTCAAACTTATAACAGCAGATTTTTTAATTATTAAAATGGGATTTTATTCTTATCAGTGATTCCAAGATTTCATACTCCTCAGTTTGGTTTTCGTTGTGTTCATGATCTAAAATATTCTTTCTACAAATGCATTACTTATTGGCATAATTAACAGATTGAACACAGATGCAGCGATTTTACGTACGAAATAATTTCCAGCATTATCTTTATATTCGTATACTATTGCCCAAAAGCCAAAAATGTTTTTGGGCATTAAACTTTCTGTTCTTAATGCAACATTAGAGTCTACGGATATTTTAAAAATTTGATACACTGAATCAAATTTATTCCTGTTTTTAATATTCTTAAACTGTAAATTTGTGAAGAA
This sequence comes from Gymnosoma rotundatum, assembly GCA_916610165.2. Lineage (NCBI taxonomy): Eukaryota > Metazoa > Arthropoda > Insecta > Diptera > Tachinidae > Gymnosoma > Gymnosoma rotundatum. The sequence continues at coordinate 76,103,134 of OU744337.1, forward strand.
ATCATAGTTTTTCATATTTTCGGGGAATCTTTAAAGCATTTCGTTTGCTAGTACGGTTAAGTATTATAAAAAAAATTATCTAAAATTTATTTGGTCCGAAAGTTGTAAAACGCGCAATTCCTCGGAACGTAATATACCAACATCTACGTCGATGATAGCCAATAAATCTTGTTTGTGACTAATTAAAATGTTTGTTTTATCAATATCGAATATATTGTGGCTTTAAAAATTTTAAACAAATTGACATAAAAAGTGACATTAAATGCTCATATCAAGAATATATGTCGATCAATATTATCGCCTTGAAATTATAAGTTGACCGCATTTACTTCATTTATAAATTTACTTAAAAAATTAAATACAATGTATTAGAATTGATATTAAGCTCAGCCGACATAGTTGTGTCATTTTATCGTTGGTATTTGTACCTACTATATGAAAATGATGTTGTAATTCAATCTATTGATCGCAGACTCTTTTCACAGCCATCTGGTATTTGATATTTGCATAAGTTTAAAAAATTTATTTGAATCTACACCAAAATTTATTAAATCAATTACTTGTTTATATTTTAATGTTCGCAGTGGAGAGTGCGAGAAGTTGTTAAACAGTTCCTTCGCAAGAAACTCGCCAGTGTGGGTTATTGATTTTGCTGCTTCTGAGCTGCATAAGTGTAGTGAATGACAAACGTATTTAACTAATTGAATATAACTAAACTACATATTTTTCTTTTCAAGCAAAACATAAAGAGACTTTTTTGCATCATACATATTGCTTGCATATATTTAATCCACTCGTTCTTTTGCAGAGTATCCTAACCATTGTGTAAAGATTTTCTCTGGAATTTGCACTTCTATCAAATTGTGTAATTATAACTAAGTAGGAAAATATTATGAGCAATGCAGGCACAGATAACGGTTATATAAAGCTGATTAAAAATATTGTTGTAGAAAGGGAACAAAAGGTTTTAACAGATAAGTTATAATTTTTGGCACAATTAAAAAATTAAAAACATAAATATTTTAGTATTTAAAGATATATAAAAAAGTTATTCCGAATTTTTTTAAGTAGATTCATGAAAGTTGCCGCTCTGAAAAGTCTGCATCTTTCCGTTGCTTGTATCTGGTGGACGAAACATCTGCTGCAATTCGGATAAGTCATTTATACGCACTGGGTCATCACGTTGGGATTTCTTAATGTAGACAATGCCTCTGTTTGTGAAGACGTTTAATATAGTTTTGCTATTTTTTAACTATAAGGCTGAAGAAATATTCAGTAATTTTCCGGCGTGAGATTTTTAATGACATAAAATGGCACAGTACTGTCATATCCAATAAAGTTTAAACCCAAGACATTCTTATTAGATTTAATGTAAGACGTGATAGATTTTACAACAAAGGTTCTTTCGAAAGGAGATTCAAATTTAATAATTATCGCAGGATAACTAAAATCTTAATTATCATTATTAGGTGTTTTTTTTATTATTTTTGTTTTTAGGAATTGAATTGTTAAGCTCACTCGAAAAGTAGCTTTAATATTCAGGGGGGTTGATGTTGACAGCTTGACACAGGCAATTGTACAAATTAAATAGATTTTTATCTTTATTAAAAGGTACCCCTGTTATACGTATATCACTTGCCACAATAAAGTTATCTTGTTTTATTACTTGATTCTTCAATAATAATATTTCTTTTTTTAAACTATCCGTTTCATTTGTTAATTTAATACGAGGGCTGCTCTATATATTTCTGGCCTAATAGTGAAAATGCTAATATTTATAATCAAAAATGGTTTTATTGTTTTTCAAAGTATTCTCCAGCATGATTTATACACTTTTGCATGCGCTCAAACCAGTTGTCGAAGCACTTTTTCCACTCCGATTGAGACACCTCTAAAACATGGTTTTTGAACACTTCAACAGCTTCTTCTGGCGACGAAAATCGTTGACCACGCATTTTTTTCTTGATGTGCGGAAACAAGAAGAAGTCATTAGGTGCCAAGTCAGGGCTGTACGGCGGATGACCCATTAATTCGACGTTTTGCCCGGTCAAAAACGCTCTGGTTTGAGCCGATGTGTGAGAGGTCGCATTGTCATGGTGATCAATGATTCGTCTTCTCTTGTTGGTTTTTCGAATTTCTTCGATGACTTCAGGCAAACAAATTATAGTGTACCACTCAGAAGTGACCGTCCTATGTTGCTCAAGCGGAACAGTTGCCACATGACCAGTTTTGCCGAAAAAACAGGCGACCATTTGCTTCGAAGTGCTTCTTCCGCGAACAACTTTCGTTGGATTTTGCTCGTCTTTGAAGACCCACACGGTCGATTGTTGTTTCGTTTCGGGTTCATACGCATAGATTAATGATTCGTCACCTGTGACGATCTTATAAACGTCTTTTGAAGCACCGCAATTATATTTTTGCAACATTTCTTTGCACCAATCGACACGAGCCTTTTTTTGAGCGACTTTCAAATTGTGCGGGATTCAACGAGAACATACCTTTTTTACGGCCAGGTGTTCATGCAGTATCGAATGTATGCTGGTGGAAGAAATGTCCAAGGATGACTCTATCTCTCGGTATGTCGCATGTCGATCTTGCATTATGAGTTCACGCACGGCATCAATATTCTCTGGCACAACAGCCGCTTTTGGACGACCTTCACGGAATTCGTCTTTGAGCGAGCTGCGGCCACGATTAAATTCATTATACCAATTTTTCACAGTGCTATAGGATGGTGCTTCATCGCTATACAAAGATTTAAGTTCATCAATGCACTCTTGTCGTGATAATCCACGTCGAAAGTTGTGAAAAATTATGGCACGAAAATGTTCACAAGTTAATTCCATTTTTTTCTAGTCACTGTAAACAACACAAATAATGGTCGTACGTCAAAACATTTTGAGTACGATTATGCTTAAAAATGACAAACTTTCCAATGAAAATGTCAGATTGCACTTGGCAGCACCCAGTGTTGCCAGGCCAGAAATATATATAGCAGCCCTCGTAATTTTGTTAATAGCTATATTCTTAATGTCATGTACAGCGGATTCAATGTTTGATACCCTTTCTAAGTAATACTGTCAATACCAGGAGCTTTGGAGTTCCGTAGAACATTCACACAAGATGTCACCTCTTGTCTTGTTATATTATTTCTTACATCAATAGAGGTAATTTTGTTATTTAACCACTTAATATGTTTTGTTACCTTATTACATCTGTAATAATGTTAGCTTTCTGAATACTACTGTGTATAAGGGCGCCATCTACATTTAAACTATTTAGTGTCGAGTGTTTGCCTTTGATTGCTTTTGTCAGTCTCCAAAACTTTTTATTACCTGTTGGCGTAGAAGTTGAAACTCAGCTGTTATTCGCTTTATATTATTATTTATAATATAAAGCGAAGTCAGCTGTTTCAGTAGACACAATATTAAGTTTCTGTCAGGGATCTACTACATCTTTGTAATTTTCTAAGATACCTGTTTCTTTGGCCAATTAAATACAAACTTATGTGAGAAAACTTTCTTTGCCACACTTGTTTTCCGCCCATGGGGATTCTCTTAGACGCTTTCTGCAGAATATATGTAATTTTTCCAAGATCTGTTCGGTATTTGATTCTTTAACAATCATTGAGTGTAAGTTATTGATCTTTAAGTTATCATTCACAAATTTACTAATAGCCTTCCAGTTTGCCATTCTATATAGGGAGATTTTGACTGTGGTGTGGATTATAGGAACAAGAATTTGCAAACGATCGGTACGTGATCATAAAAAAATGTCGACTACCGAAGATTGCCTTGCTATTATATTTTGACAAAATCTAGTGAAGAAGTTTGGGGCATATATGTAATAATGTGAACCAAGTTGGTGGTTAAATAGCGAATTGCCTGCTGAGTTATTTGGAGTATGAAGAATTCATACGTTGTATGAAGAATTCATACGTTGTATGAAGAATTCATACGTTGTACCTGTGATTTTATCCAGATCAGCATTGAAGGTTGGTGTAAATCTTGGACAGTAAGCAGTAAATCTTATTTTATTGTTGTTGAGTTTAATTAAAACGGATACGTTTTCTAAAATTTAGGTTGGATATTTTGATAATATTTCATGCGGAATAGAACTTTTGACGGCTATAAGAACGCCACCACCATGAGTATTTCGGTTCTCTCTATAAACTTTATAATTTGAATTTGTGATTTGGTTTAAGGAACCGTTAGTTAATAAATACAACGTCTATTTCATTTTCTTGAATAAAGTTTTCTAGTTCTATTTGAGTTGCGAGGTTAGCTATACCTTGGGTATTCCAATGCATAACTTTAATGCATTGGAATGCCCAAGTACTCTCATTTTGTCGTACTTGGTTTTGCATTTTTCTAATGCATCAAGGGCTTCAAACTACATATCTAGGATTTGCTCATTAGAAAATTATTACTTACATCAGAACGATAATTTGCACTGGCTACTGTTGCAAAAGAAACTTTTTCACTGTTCTTCATTTTGTCTTTAGTGTTGGTTTGCAGAACTTCTTCATTTAGTGGATATAAATACCTTCTCTGTGAATTAAATATGCTTGAACTTCTTTTGCTGGTAACTTTATGGCGCATTTCTATGTACTCCTTTCGTAAGGGGTACTGGGCATTGTCGACTCGATGATTAACATTTTTAAACCATCTATTTATACATTATGTAGGACCCTCATTTTATTTTAATTACCTCACGCTTTGATATTTGTTGCTTGTTAAATTCTAGCATGTACAAAGCGTCGTCACCGTTTGTTCGGGAGGTTTGAGTCTCCTTTACATTTGCAAGTTCTACATTAAAAGAGTATTTGAATTCATCTATGTTGATTTTAGTATCTAATCTCGGCAAGCCAAACAGCATGAGCTTTAACACCTTATCATCTCTCACGGGATGAATGAAGAATTGTATTTTATCCACTTTTAGTTTTTCAATAATTCCTTCATACCCAAATAATGTATTAGAAAGTACCTTTGTTCCTACTGACATCCTTTTATATTTGCAACCTTTTCCTAAAAGCTTCATGTTAGATGTAAGGCTCTGACAGCTATCAACAATAATCGGAGGCACTTTAACCAAGCTCTCGTTTACATTTCCACATTCATCGCTAGAGCTGTCATCCTCCAGGTCAGATAAGGCTTATACACTAACGCTAATAAATTATAATTTAAACAGAGCCATAAAGAGGATGGAACATAGACTCAAGTATGTTACAACAACAGCCATTATGGCATCAGTAAGACGTAATGTGTATGTATAAGTTATTCATTTTATTTCTTCCGTTTATAAATGTTTTACTTAAAGAAAGTATTTTAATTATTCTATTTCAAATATTGTCTGTTTATTTAATCTTTCAGTTTTTTTGACTTCTATTTACTTTAATTCAAATTATTTTCTATTATTTTATTCTATCTGCTATGGGGATCGCTACTTTTGATCGTTACAACTTATTATTTGTTTTAAATTAATTATTTGGTTTAATAAATTAAATTTCTTAATAATTTGTTTCTTGCTTTCCTGCTATGAGGATCGCTTCTATTGATCGTTAACACCAGACTAACTAAAAGGAATTCAAAATGAAACGCAAATAAAGAATCACTCTCAAGTATTTTTTTAAAGTAATAATGACAGCAGTATAAAATAAATTAAGTAATTAGATTATGACTTAACTACCTCCTCCCTCGAAGAACAGGCATCCCGACTGTTAAATTTAAAATAGTTAACAAACTTTGCTATAAATTAAAAAGGTTTACAATAATAACATTTATTTTGTTAGTCTTCAAGCTTAGAACAGTATTTATCATTTTATCTAACTAAATAATAATTGTTTATAATTACTCTTAACAAAAAAAAATGTGAAAGTCTGGGGATTTTGATCTGAGAACTTACCAAAATGTTTTTTGTTTTAAGATTATCTTAAATTATCATTATGGACCGGTCTATTGTCAATTAAAACTCTTTGACCTAAATCTTTTTCAACAACCTTCTCAACATGCAACTTTCTAAACTTATTTTCTAGCCTTCTATTAAATTTAACAAATACTTTATCACCGGGCTTATAAATTGTATTTTGTCTTTTTCTATTTTGATAACCTAGTTCTAAGTTGTGAGCTTTTAAATTTTTTTTTATGGTAAGCCTAACCTCTTTGGAAATAGAATTTAAAACATCCATTGGCCTAACACCAGTAATTGAATGGATTGTGCTATCGTACTTTGCGATGAGAATAAGTTCTTTAGTATCGTTGAAGTGACCTTCGGATTTTAAACATCGCGATATTTCTCCTATTGTGCTGTGAAGCCTTTCCACTTGCCTGTTGCTAATGCTGTGTGCTGGAGGAACAGAATAAATTTGGACACAAAATTGATTTAAAAGAAGAGACTTTATAGTATGTGAATTAAAGGATTTTTCATTATCGCAAACGATTGTATGAGCCAAGGCGATTGTGGCAGAAGATCAGTTGACTTTCTTGTTTATGTTTTCAGATGTCAAATTTTGTTTACACTTATAATTTTTTTTCCTACAAATTTTTTTTCTTACAGTGGGGTTTTGGAAATATATTTAAAATTTTCATAAAACTAAAATGTTTCACAGACTTTTTTAAAACTGGATTTTATTTAAAAACTGTACGCCTCGCCTCCTCAAATCTTTTGTTTGCTCATTTTGTATGTTAAAACCAAGAAGTTTGGTACAAAATTTTGTTCCAAAATTTGCAATGTTAGAAACGGCTGAGGGGGATCCATTAAAATTGTTGACATAATTTTGCTTTTATTCGCATTTGCCATAGTTTGTCTTTTTAATTGTTTAAACAAATTTGCTAGTAATGAAGTAAATTTAAATTACATAAGCAAGAAAAAAAGCGGAAAATCCTTAAAAAACGATATTTTTACATTTTCTTAATTCAGAGGCTTGTAACTTTTTAACAAAAAGCGCTATGAAAAAAAAACTTTAAACTTGTTCATTTTAAATTTTATAAAGAATATAGCAGTAGTAATCCAATAATTAATAAAAAAATTGTAAGCTCATTTTCTCCCTGCACATTTACTAAACATACTTTTGTAGATATTTGCAAGGTCTGATAAAATTTAAAAAATCTTAACATATGAGTTAAAAAAAACTTTTCCAACATTTTCAAAAAAATTAATGTCCGAGGTACCTAAATTTGGGGCCTTTCTTAAAAGCCCTCCTTCACCGTAGGAGCCTGAACGGCCTCTGTAAAATTTCGTTGATATATATTAAGTGGTTCATAAGATACCGAATTTTGTAAAAAAAATCACTTTTAAACCACTGTGCGTAAGTTGATTTGACTTCTGAAAATATATTTTACAAAAACAAAATACATGTTGTTTAGTTATTGTTGTAGTTGTTTTAGAACTGCTATTACCTGTAAAATTAAAGTGCCTTTAAGAAAAAAATTTAAAATAGTTAACAAGGGGGTTTTGACATCAATAATCGATCGCGTTTCAATGAAAAAGTAAATTGCAAATTTTGAAAATTTATCAAGAAAAGTTATAAAGTTAGTTTTATTAGTTGTAAGAATATCTATATGTAGGATTTCCCCAGGGTAATCAGGAATAGGTGTATGGCCGATCAGCGCCTTTTGTGGATGCCTATTATATTTGGATTCTTTGCATGTTTTGCAATTCGACGCAATCGCTTTAAGTTTTTCTCTGATTTTCGGAAAAAAGTAAGGCCGTAGTATTTGATTAAGGTTTTCACGCACATTACGGTGAGCTCTATTATGTTCAGCCGCTACAATTTCGCTTTGATCATCTTGTTTATGAATATCTATTACAAACTTATCTGTATAAACAAATTTTACTGACGGAAAATAGTGTATTATTTTATTCTGAATTAAACCTAAAATATGAATGTCACAGTGAAGACCATTTACAACATGGCAATTTACAGCTTTTTTTAAGAGTTCGAAAATGTCTTTTAAATTGCGAAAATTTGTTAAATGTCTCGTTTTGTTTTTGAAAACTGTTTTAGATGAAATACTAGATTCTGTTGATTTGTTTAAAATAATTTGGTTTCTAAAGCAATTAACTGGATTTGATACTGTTCTTATAATTTCTGATAACGATCCCTCACTATGAATTGTTGACTCTATAGACTCTGAATTTTCCGGCGATATTTCTGTGTCTACTCCCACCGTGCCTAACTCTTCATCAGAATCAATCGTTGCCTCTACTGAATTATTATTCTCAGATTCATCTTCTGCATAGTTGCCGTATTGACGTGATAATGCGTCGGCCACTATATTTTCTTTTCCTGGCTTGTAGAAGAATTTAGGAGCGTATACTTCAATAAAAGCGCACCATTGCCTAATTTTTGGGTTGGGATTTATTTCAGAAATTAAAAACGGTAGAGGCTGATGATCGGTATAAATATGTATGTTTTTAGCACCGTATAAGTAATTGCGCATTTTTTGCAACGCCAACAGGATCGCTAGCATTTCTTGCTCATTGGTAGCATAATTTTCTTCAGTATAGGACAACGTCCTCGAAATCATTGTAATCGGTTTCCCATTCTGAGAGAGAACTGCTCCTGTTGCTGAAGACGAAGCATCAGTAGTGAGCTCAAAAGGTTTTTCATAGTCTGGGTGCAGCAATAGGACATCTTCAGAGGCAAGAATGTTTATTATTTTATTAAATGCTGTAAGCGCTTCATCATTTAAGCTAACTGCTAGTTTTTTTGAATGCATACTGCTAACATTGCCGTTTTCACCACGCCAGTATTGCGTAAGCGGTTTAGTGATTTGAGCGTAGTTTGCAACAAACCGGCAATAATAGCCAGCTAATCCCAAAAATTATCAAAGGCCTTTAATAGTTTGAGGAACTTGTAAATCTATAATATTTTTTACTTTTTAGGGCACGTCTTAATTCCATTTTTGCACACCGTAAAGCCCAAATATTCCACAGAGCTTTGAAAAAAATTTGATTTTTCGCATGATACACGCATATTCGACAAAAAAAAGTTTTTTTTTTAATATATTTTCAATGTCTTGCAGGTGTTTTTCAGCATTGGTAGAGAAAATAATTATGTCATCTATGTAAACATGACAACTTTTACCAATTTCGTCTCGCAACACATCATCGATTACTTTTTAAAAAAACCCCAAGTGCATTTTTTTACCCAAAGGGAAGTCTGCAGAACTCAAATTTGCCATTATTGATACTAAAGGCTGTCTTTTTCCTATCACCTTCAGCCAAGTTTATTTGGTGAAACCCGGACTTGAGATCCAATGTCGTAAAGAAGCACCCATTTCCCAAATAAGATAAACAAACAGTAGTATCTTTTATTGGATAACGTTCACTTGTGGTCTTGGAATTTAGTTTCCTAAAGTCTATCACAAGTCTTTTCTTTCGCTTTCCAGTTTCGTCGAATCCCTTTTTATCTACGATCCATATAGGATTATTATATGATGATCTAGTTGGTCTGATTATTCCGTTATTTAATAAATTTTCAATCTCACTGTTAACAAAGTCTGTAAGCGCTAAAGAATATGGATATGACTTCGAATAAATAGGTTCATTGGTTTCCGTTTGTATTGCTGCTACTATATCAGTGTGAAAGGGTAGAGCCTGATTTGGATCCGCAAAAACACTCTTGTTTCTTTCTAAAACTGTCAAAAGCTCTTCAAATATGGGTGGTGAAATATCACAATTAGCAGGATCAATAATGATTTTATTAACTTCGCGACAATAGTGAAATAAAAGTTCCTCCTCTCCCTATTTATGTCTCAATATTCCTTGGTCACAGTCTATCTGGGCATTAATTTGCTTAAGGAAGTCAAAACCGATTATGCCATCAAAGGTTAAAAGTTCGGGAAATAAAAAAAAAACAAGATGTATGGTTAAGCAAATTTACGAAACATTTTGAAACAAGCGTAGAATTTCCATGAATTGATTTGACAATAAAAGGCCCGTCTATTGGCTTGATAGCTTTCAGTTTTTCTAAATTTTTTATATAATTTTTCGACGTACCAGTATCTATCAGCAGTTTTAATTTCCTTCCTCCTATTGTTCTTTCAATGTATGAAAGAAAAGACCAACGTCTAAAAAATTTATCTCATCCTCAAAAAGATAAGTTATCAGCAGAAATCTCCTGATGTTCGTCTTTGAAATGGTTTAAATGGCAGCTACAGAACATCTAGATTGTGGTTTTGCAAAATTAATTTGTGAGCCAAAGTGATTTATCCTCTGGAATTTGTTTTGATTTTGACGTATGGATTCAAAGGGTCTTTTTGAAGTAGTTGGAAATTGGTCGATTGGTGGTGGCTATTGTTTTGTTGTCGAAAATTAAAACGAGTTCTTGGGTCAATTTCCATAAGTTGACACTGTTTTGAAAGATTAGACAAAACTTGAGGGTCTCTAATCTGCGTATCTGTAAACGTCATTTGCATAGTTTTGATAAGAATTCTGATACCGAATTTGCGTTTCTTGGTGACGGTTTGGTCCAACAGACTGGTAATGTGGTGAATTATTAAACATGTTCCCTTTGAATGATTCCAAAACGTTGTAGCAAAATTATAACGTAAATTGTTCGTCTCTAGCTCTTGCGGCAAAGCGAGAGCAAAAGGCAAGTCGATAGGCTTACTAGAAAACAAAATGTCGCACATAGGTGTACGCAAACCCGAAATAAAAACGCGAAGGGCATTTTCCCTATACTTTTGACATAAGGATTCTATTAAAACATGATTTCCTTCATTTGACATTAAAACTTTATTATTTATTGCAGTTTACTTTAGCTCAACTTCATCATAAAAATGCGTAAGTGTACTAGAGCCTTGTCTAAGCGTTAAAACTTCTTGCTCTAACGTAGATATACTTTTTTATCACCGTATGAAAAATCGAGTCTCCCTAGTATAGCTCTGAAGTTCAATACGATATTGTATGAACTTAAGACTATATCTGCGGCGCCTACTATCTTGTTCCTTATAATTGCCACTGCCTGATAATACTTAGATATGCCTTATAGCTTTCATATAATTTATGTGCAGTCACGGCAGCTTGACGCCAAGAAACATATTTTGATGCATTTCCATTAACGTTTTTTAGCTTTTCTTTTTATTTTATATCTTTTTTGTTGCAAAAAAAAATGTTTTATTTCAATGATTTAACCCTCCGATTAGTGACACTTCTGAACTTCACGGCCGCGTGAAAAGCTCCCTACGGACCTTTTTTGTAAATCATGTTTTTTTCGTATAAATTTTTTTTTTCATTTTTTTTTTGTTTTTATTGTTTATAACTAAATTCTACATACAAAAATAATTTAAAAAATTTTTTTTTGCTTGAATTTTCTTAAGACTATTATAAAAAAGTTTAAAAATTATTGTTGTTGAGCGTGTACTTCTTGTCTGTGCGCAAGTGTTGCAGCGATGTAAAAGTGTGCTATGGTCTCCGCAAACAGCGTTGCCGAAGCAGTATGCCCGCTTTTTCTGCTGCCGCCCCTACTCAGAACGGCAAAGGCGAAATGACGGTCTACTTGACCTAGCCGCAAACGACGGTGCATTACCTTCCATCGGTCTTGGTAATACCTGAAATGAAAAAAAAAAATAAAAAACAAATAACTGTATATTCTATTCTTGAATTTGAAGATGTTTTTGTTACCCTGACATCGAATGCTTCCATCGCATTGCGTATCCTTGGATATGAGGTTATATGATTGTTCAGGGCCCGTTCTTCGATATTTGGTGTGGCCAATTGTTTCGTTAGCAGTGACAAGAACGACCACCGTCTGTCACTCCTTTTTAAAGGCTTCATTTCGTTGTAAATCGTAAAAGCAGCCAATGCAGCGACGTCCAGCATATTATAAAACATGGCCAACGGCTATTGTTGTGTTGCTCTTTTGCAGCTGTAAGTGCCTAGCATTTGATCCATGGTATCAACGCCGCATTTGTTAGCGTTGTAACCTAATATGGAATAGGACTTCCGCTTCTCGGTTTGCTCGTCAACGAGCCAGGTGTAGTGCATTGTGGAGAGCACGTTCACCACTTTATTTTTTTTCGGCACGTATGAGCATAACGCTATATCCCCTTCGTTGAATCCAAATAATGTACTATTGATGGTGCGTTTCGGGTTCTTCTTGAACTCCTGTGGAATGAATGTTTTGTTGTAGCGCACTGTACCATCATATGCGGTCTTCCTCCTCAACAAAATACGTGCCAAATCAAGAGTGGTAAAGAAATTATCCGCGTATATAGTACGGCCAGCATCTAAATATTTCTGCACAAGATCTAGCACTACGTTCTGCCCTTGGTTTATCTTCCATTGTTGGTTTGGCAGTTTTCCAGAATATATCATTCCCTTCACAGGATAATAACTCTGTGAGTCACATAACCTCCATACTCTCAAACCATACTTAGCTGGCTTTAACGGAATATATTCCGTGAAGCGGGTGCGGCCTCTGTAAGGGAACAACTGCTCATCAACTGTTAGTGCTTCATGAGGAGTGTAAGCTGCTGCCAAATTATGTTGCAACATTTGCCAAATATCGTCAATAGCCGCAGTTTTTCTGTTGATGAGTCGCTGTTGTCGAGTATTTCCATTGTCGAATCGAATAAATTGCTTTATACACATAAAGCGATCGTACGACAACGCAGCTTTGTATATTGGGCAACGCGTTGCGCCCCATAGTTCCATAGCTGGTTCATGGTTTGATCTTGTGAGTCCAGCATACAAAAGAATAGCTACAAAGGCGTCAAACTTTCACTGTCACTGGCTTCCACTGCTTTTTCTTCGTGGGATTCCATGCAGCTGTTACCTCCCTGCCTTTACGATTTGTTTCACGTAGCACTAAGTGTATTATTTCCTCTGTCATGATTGAACGCATTATTGTATAGGGGTCGTGTATATTTCAATTTCAGCAACGTCCAAATTACTTGCATCTGCCATATTTATATTTTTGTTTCACACGATTTTACTCTTCGGTGTCTAAATTTTGGCTGATTTGGTTTACGAAACTACAACTTCTTTTATACTCTTTCGTACGTCTACCTAAACTTAAAGACATTAGGGATGATGATAAAAACAAAAAATTCTAAGAACAAAAATACTAAGAACAAAAAATACTAAGCACAAAATACTAAGAACAAAAAATGTGTTGTTGGGGTGTTGTTTGTAGTGGCCGAAGTAGGAGTAATTTCGGTTTGAAAAGGCAAAAAGGTCCCTAGGGACCTTCTCAATCATCGGAGGGTTAATGCAATTTTTATTAAGTTCTTTCTCGATTTTTTTAATTTACTATTGTCAATAAACTTGTGTCACGAGATTTTAATGATTGAAAATGGTTTATAGCTTACAACCTTTTAAAAGTCTGTCAAACATTTAGTAGTTTAATTTTTCAAATATTATTAGTGTGAACGCACCACGTTGGGCGCCTTCAATTTACTTTAATTCAAATTATTTTTTGTTGTTTTATTCTATTCAATTTCTGTCTTATTGGTTTCTCGCCTTCCTGCTATGGGGACCGCTTCTTTTGATCGTTTCAACTTATTATTTGTTTTAAATTAATTATTTGGTTTAATAAATTAAATTTTTTAATAATTTGTTTCTTGCTTTCCTGCTATGAGGATCGCTTCTATTGACCGTTAACACCAGACTAACTAAAAGGAATTCAAAATGAAACGCAAATAAAGAATCACTCTCAAGTGTTTTTTGAAAGTAATAATGAGAGCAGTATAAAATAAATTAAGTAACATTAATGATAATAAGCAAACTAATAATAAGAATAATTAGATTATGCCTTAACTTATATAGCCAAATTAGTACGACGAAGGAACGTTTTAAATTCATTGTTCATGCTTGTAGTTTTATGTTGTGTGTGCACGGTGGGATCCATAAAACACGCGGTGTTCTTTTTGGTCGTCACCTTTAATCAAACTAAAATAATAATAAAGTAAAATTACTAGCAAACGCGGCTAACTGAAGTAGAAGATTGAGTAATAAACATAAAACATCTATAGATTTTTTTTGACGCAGAAAGAAATAAATTTAATTGTTAAAACTTTTGTATAAATATTTTTATTAACAAACTTTTTTTTAAATAGGTAATACTGTTGCCGCATGCCGCTTGCATTGGCCTTTCACCATAAAACGTAAAATTTGAAAATGACGACTGAAACCATTGTAAATATGTAACTGGTGTATTGCAGTAATAAACCTATTCCCGAAAAGTTATTTATTCATTGTTTATTTTTTAAGAACTAATATATAAATTTTTCTTTAGATATTTTTATATAATGTTATATTTTTTAGTGCCTGTTACTAAACCCGCAAAGTTGTTTTTTATTAATATGTTGTTCATAGTTATTGCCATTGAATTGGCGCCTCAAACCATTGTAAATATGTAACTGCTGCTATATAACTGCTGTTTCAATCAGATTTTTTTATCTCATTTTAGTAATAAACCTATTCCCATTATTTATTATTTAAAAACTAATATCTAAATTTTTCTTTAGATGTTTTTAATGTTGTACATAGTTATTGAAATTGAATTGGCGCTGCTTATAATTTGGTTCTGTTTTATGGATCTTAATTCTTCTTCAGTTTTTGCTATTATTGTTTCTCTTGTTAATAATAATTGTGCAAAGTAGCACACGCAGTAATGACAGCTATTTTAGTTGCACTATTAAATCGTAAACTTGGAAATAATACTTGAAAATACCTTTCAAAAATTCAGAAAATCTCTCTATGTATTACGTACGAATTCGAGATTTATTATAAATGTTCTCAGGTTTTGTTCGTGGATTAGGCATTTACTGCATTGTTTATTCCCAGAATCAGCTGAAATATAAAATTTTTGAAATTAACCATCTTCAATAAGGAATTTAAACGGCTGTTTTTAAATACATAAATTGCTGTTGTTAAGGGCAGGCTCGTTTGCCTTCCTCAACTGTTAGTTTAAGGATAACTTAGTGGTGCACTAAGTTATTTGTTGCTTTTAACTATCCAAGTGGTACACCAGGATAATGTTGTTAAGCTCTATTGTTTTGTTAAATTGTCTAGGTGGTACACCAAGACAATGTAACTTCGAAAAGAGTGTGAACACAACGACTGACAATATGCAAATGGCAAACTTTATTAGGAATTCTTTCTTTTTATATTAACAAAAAAGTAAAAATGAAAAATGCGATATCAACTAAAAAATAATAAACTTAATTGTAAACACGCCGAAAAACGTTCATAAGTTTCTGTACTTAATTCTTTTCCCACCATTAGCCAAAAATAAATATTGTATTTCATTAAATACTTTAAAATTATTTTCCCACTGTAAGGCAGTGTAGTACAGATAACGGGTTGAGTCTTCTTTTAAGTATTTGTTTTACTTTTAGGCTAATTATCAGTAGGACAATTAGAGCCAGGCCCACATAGCTGATGGTTAAACTGTGAACCTTATGATGAATTGTTGTTGTTGGTAACTCATGTAATTGCGCCCTTACTTCCCCCTGTAATCGGTTTATGTTGTCAATAGTTGAAAGATATGGCAGGGGTTGTGTTAGCTTCTTCACATCTTGCACTAGATGGGAGAATGGTACCCCATTGCTTGTATAGGATGGATGTAAAATTGATGTGATAGTTTTGTAGCCGTATATGGTGATCCCATCGTTTTCCGTTGTGCATCCTGCTGAGAGCGTAAGCACGCCAGTTCCTTCCACTAGTTGAGAACTACTTTCTCCTTTACATACTGTGCTTAGTTTAAGTGGCTGATGAGTTGCGAGCAGCCACTGGTTCTTTTCGTAAAGTTTGTACCATACAGTTTTGCTGCCGATTAACTCTACGTTGCAAGTTGAGTCAGATTCATTATTGAATTAATGAATTTCACAGCGACAGGTTGGAGAACCTTTGTAATATGTAGCATGAATGTTCGGGCATAGAAACGTATCGTGCTCAAGTGTATTACAGTCCAATGAGCGTTGAGAGCCATCATTTTAGCAGATGGTATGATAGCAACTAAAGAATTATATATAAGTTGTGGAACCGGCGTAATATAAAATAAATCGTATTCATTCTGATGTGATAATGGGATGGTTAAGGTGAAGATAATGTGTTGGTTTGAAATTGCTGCGTGAGCTGTCACTATACCATACAAATGAATGATATCTGTGACTGGTGTAGTTAGATCAGCTGGAAGGTTTGCTTTTATAGTGTCAACTTCAGCAGAAAATTGTTGTGGAGTTAGTAGAATTGGGCTTATTCGACCATGATAGGTGTTAGCTACCAAAAAAAAAAAAAATTATCAGTAACAATGAGTAATTGGACGCTTAGAGAGAGGATGATCTGCGATCGATGATTATTGTCATTATTTTTCAAGTTCACGAGTTAGCTTATTTGGAAATTGATTTTCTCGAAGGTAGTTTGCGTACGGTTTTCAGATTGCTTCATAAGATTAAGAGTAGAATCTAGAAACCAAGTTTGATTTCGCAGAAGACTATACAAGTAGTCTTCACTGAATTTCATATTATTAAAAGTATTGGTCATTGCTTCTGCATATCTTGAATCAAGGACTCCAAACAAGGAATTCGCTTCGTTCCCAACGATGTCTATTGCTCCCCGCTTTTTTCTTTTTGTGAGTCCTTCTAGTCCAGACTCCATTTTGTTCTTGACATTTTGGAAATAGGTTAGTAGACCATCGCAATGATTATTGAAGGATGGGTTATTGCAGGCCTTTTTCAAGGCAGATGTTCCCTTAATTAAAAGCTTCAATTCTTTATAGAAAGGTGCTAGATCAAAATAAATAAGAAGTTTCCTTTCTGCTTTAATTGGTTTAACTTGACCAATATTTTCAAAATGTAAGCCAGGATTGCTAGTGATTTTCGTAAAAGCTACTTGTTAGCATACAACAAATGCAAATAATAGTGCTAGGAGCATCAACTGGCTTGTTGGGGATAAAGCACAACGTTTTCGCGGTGGTGGACCTTTATTTTCGTCGTTTGGAGAACTGCTTCTCTTTGGTATTAAGTCGTAATCTGTTACTTTGTTGTCTTCGGTCACTATTGGTAATTCTGGAGGAAGAGTTGCCAGTAGGTGAATTGCTCGCTTAATGATGCCGTTAAGTGTTTTGACATCTGCTGTTCTAACAATTCCGTCTGGACGGGGTTGTATATCAATTATCTTTCCGAGACGCCATGTCATGACCGGCGAGTTTTGCTTTATTTTGACTTTGGTTCCTAGTTGCAGATTTGGGCACTTAGTTTGCCATTTATTCCGTTGCTGAAGCTCGTTGAGATATTACTGACACCACCGTTTTCAAAATTGATGTTTTATTTGCGATATTAATTCCCATCGTTTGGTAAGTGTTTTTGAAGTTGATTGTGAAGTTGCGTCAACTTCTACCGTGAGGGGTTCACCGATCAAGAAATCACCAGAGCGTGGTGCAATTGGTCTTGAATTGAGAATTGCTTCGACTTCTATTATCACTGTTTCCATTTCTTCATAAATCAGAGATCCATTTGCTATTTCCTTTATCAGTAGCCGTTTGGCGGATTTGACTGCAGCTTCCAGCAGTCCACCAAAATGCGGGGCTCGAGGTGGAATTAAGTGGAAACTGATGCTTCTACTGGCACACTCTCGCTGGATTTTGTCTTGAGCAGTAGTAGCGAATAACGCAGTTGACAACTTTGCTAGTTGATTCCGAGCTCCCACAAAATTGGTTGCGTTGTCACAATAAAGATGCTGACTGTAAACTCTTCAACTTATAAATCTCTTAAGAGCCCCAAGGCATCGGTTGTAAGGTCCGTTACAAGTTCTAAATGAACTGCATTTGTCGCAAAGCAGCAGAAAACCGCAATGTACGCCTTTTGGGGTCGTTTTCCTCTAGATTTGAAATTAACCCATATTGGGCCGCAGTAGTCAACTCCGGTCGTGCTGGCGTTACTCTTTCTTCTGGTAAATTTCTCATGATCTGCTGAAGAAGTTTTGGTTCGATCTTGCACATTGGACACATTTATGAACAGTTTTTCGAGCCAGGTGTTTGCCTTTGATAGGCCAAAAACGTTGTCGTGCGGTAGCAGGGAGTGCGCTAGGACCGCAATGTTTATTTTTGTTGTGTATTGACTAAAATATCAGTCTTATTATTATAACATTATAGGGCAGTAGCATAGGATGCTTGGCAAAAGACAACGAGGATGCTTCTAATCGACCCCCCACCCTTACAAGATAATGTTCATCTAAAATGGTTATAAGCTTTTAATCTGGCATGATTTGTCGAAGCGTATTCAACGAATTTCTGTGGTTGATGCTGTGCAGAAAGTTTTCATTATTGTTGGCAACCAGTGAATTATAAGGGTTTTGTTTCAGTTCACCGATCGTCACATCAGAACTTAAACAAAAGGAAGGAGGCCAATGTTTCTCACTTCCATGAAGAAAGAATGGCCCATATATTCAGTTGGGTGTATGCTGTAACTGATGTGGATCTAGGCCTCTAGATAATATGTCTGCTGGGTTATTTTTAGAACTCACATGCCACCGTTGCTCAGGTACCGTGTTGTCTTGAATGCAAGCGATTCGGTTTGCAGCAAATGTACGAAACGAGGAAGATCTTGAATTTATCCATGCTAAGACTTTTTCTAAATCGGTCCAGTAGAATGTGGGCGTCGTACTCATGTCCAGATGCAGCTTGACCTTTGCGCCTAAGTTTGCGCCCAACTGAGCAGCGCATAATTCTAACCTTGGGAGTGTTTACTTTTTGAGAGGGGCTATAGGTGATTTCGCACATAGCAAGTATACGATGACCGTTGCATTTTGTCAAAGTGTTCTGGCATATATTGCAGCTCCATATGGCTTTTCGGACGCATCTGTAAACACATGAAGTTGTATCTTTCCAGGAACCACTCGATGCACTTGAAAGGTCTCAAGTTCATTTAGATTACTACGAAAATTTCGCCAGCGTGAATCAAATTCTGACGGCACCGCCTCGTCCCACGAAAGATTTAAAGTCCATAATTCTTGGACAAACATTTTTGCTTTGTCGACTACAGTAGCCCGGGTGAGTCAAAAATGCGCGCTAAGTCCGACGTTACTATTCTTTTAGTCACCGCCTTGATTGGTCGTATATTAACCTTGATTTTAAGTAGGTCATCTTTTGGTAGCCACACTAATCCTAACGTTTTTGTATAATCCGCTTTGTCTGTTGAGAAGTCAAGATTGACTTCTTGATCACCGTTGGGTATGATTAGCGCACCACTTTCTTAAAAGGAATCCATACTTAGCCATGACATGTTGTAGTTGGCGTTGAGTTTCTTAGGTTGTGTTTAAACTATCAGCTCCACCTAATCCATCATCGAAGTAAAAATTCTGTTCGATAAACTTGGCGGCGAGCGGAAATTGGATTTTATTGTCATGGCCTTCAAGCACTTGATTGCCAGATATAGAACTGTCTTGGTGCCATATGCGACTGTATTTAATTGAAAATAACTGATGGGTTCAGAAATATTATTTCGCCACTGAATTATCTGGGACTGACGATCTTTGGGGTGGATCAATATTTGTCGGTACATTTTTTCTATATCTGCAGCGAACACGAAATGCGGCAGCCGAAATCATACAAGAATCATAAACATATCATTTTGTAGTGGTGGCCCGGTATGCAAAATATCATTTAATGATTTCCCTGACGCTGTTTTTGCAGAAGCATCGAAGACCACGCTAAGTTTAGTATTGCTGCTTTCAGGTCGTAAAACGCAATGATAAGGGATAAAGTATTTACGCCACTTTACTTCGTCTATTTGGATTTTCGACATGTGCCCATTGTTTCATACTCTGTCATAAATCGCACATATTGTTCCTTCAGTGAAGCGTCTTTTGACAATCGACGTTCTACTGAGAGGAATCGGTTGACGGCAATACCATGTCAAGCTCCCAATAACAATGTTTCAGCAGAGAACGGAAGTCGTACTACGAATCGTTCTTCTTTGTCACGAGTCGTATGTTGATTAAAATGTGTGCGTCAGAGGGAGATATTTGTTGCTGTCTGCTTTTGATCTCCTCGAGTTTTTTATTCTCTTCAGTTAGAATACCGCATATTGCTGATGATGAGTGTTCCCTGATACTATCCAGCCAAACGTTGTGTTTTGTAATATTGGGAGATCGGTAGTCAGTTTGATTTGTCCTACAGCAAGTAACTGGTGGAGAAATTATTTGTGGTAATACAAATGTCTCTAGCCGGGTTGAGAAATTGTTGAATCGGGAGTGAATCGTAATGTTGACTCGGTGTTGTAACTTCGTGCGGTTTTTTCCAATGCCGTTGATTGAAATTAAGGTTTCCATTGCTGGAAGTTCTAGCCATCTGACTAATCTCTCCGTAATGAGGTTGACTTGTAAACCCGAGTCGAGAATTGCCTTCATTCAGTTTCTACACCTTTCGCCTTGACCTTTACTAATGCTGTTCCTAGTAAAGCATAGGGTCTTGTTTTTACGGAACTTACAGCTATACTTTCAGCTTCTTCTGTTGATGTATTGACAAGAAAAGCCGCATTTTCTGTTGGGGAGTTATTGAGTGTAACTAATTCTTTGGTTGACTCAGTTTCCTTTTAGGCTTGCTATGTTTATTTGAAATTAAATTTACTTGTGGTATTGGTTCCAAATGAACAAGGGTGTGATGCCTTTCTGGCAGCGGCCTGAAGTGGTGCATTGTTTAGTAAAATGGTTACTATAAAAGCAGTTAGCACATAATTTATGCTTCTGTACTAGGTTAAGCCGGGTTGTTGGGCTTAGCTGGATGAACTCCTTGCATCGATATAATGGATGAGAGTCTTGCATGCACCCTATGCATCGCCGATTATCGTGTCGGGGTTCTGCTGTAAGCGTGCATGTTTTGCTTGTAGG
Organism: Gymnosoma rotundatum; assembly: GCA_916610165.2. Lineage (NCBI taxonomy): Eukaryota > Metazoa > Arthropoda > Insecta > Diptera > Tachinidae > Gymnosoma > Gymnosoma rotundatum. The sequence goes on from OU744337.1 coordinate 76,123,972, forward strand.
AACTGTTTTCTCTTTGTATCCCATTGCCCCAAGAGTGTGGAAATAATTTTCGAGGAAGGTAAGAAACTGGCTTATTTGTTGGAAATCGATTGTTCATATTGAGTATGCACGGTTTTGTCCACCTTTTTAATCAGTATGTGTATAAAAAGATTATCTCACGACGAAATTTGGAGTCCCATATTGGAGAGGGCTGCCAAACATTCCTTCGTTGTATCGTGCAATCGCTTAAGAGCACCTAGTGTAGTGTACTACCACAATCCATTAAAAAATAATAAACATGTATCGTATCTGATGGCCACACACTGTATTAATGACACATTAATGTTATTGACACATAAATATAATAACAAGTATTTTGGAAATAATGTAATATAAATGCAGTCGATACATGTTGACTAAGCACAATATTGTTTGCCCTAAGTTCAATAAACTCAATTTCAATTATGAATGAGTGTCAAATTGAATTGAGTGTATTAGTTACTGTAAGCCAATTTCATGACACTGAATGAAACAAATAAAGTAGTATTGGTAAGCTAGAATAAGTTAGAGAGGCTGAGAGTTATTTTAATAAGTAGTATATAAGCTGGAACAAAACTTTAATAAAACAGACTTTAAAGTAGAAACATATATCGGCTTTAACAGCCTTGCTTTTTTATTTTAATATCTCCATATTTCGGCAGTTCCTTTGAACGCCTAGTGTTAAGCTGTCCTCCTTGGCAGCTGTATAAATATAACCAAAGACTATAGGGCACACTTAAACATAGGACTAAATTATAATCCCATACTAGTGTAAATGCGCCAGATGGTTGGTCAAGTAGCCTTTGAACCGCTGTGGCCACCATTATTCTTTTGTTGCTATATTGATCCTGCAGCAGCAGCCGAGCAGCTTCATAATTTTCAGCAGTAATAGCGAGATGATTAATCAGGTTCGCTGCTTCACCGATGACGTCGGTCTTTAGATTCTACATTTTATGAACATCAGACATCTGTTGTTCATAAAAAATCCTTTTAAAGAGGTCGGAGAACGATGACCACTTCATGTAATCACCATCGAACTTGGTTATGCTGGTAGTGGGTAATGGTAGAGTAGGTGGTCTGATTGATTGAGGGTGTTGATTATTGGCTGTGGTGAGCTGGATGATTGCTGACTGGGAAGCTTGTTCGAGGTGAACATATTTGGCAGAATGATAACCAGCGATGTCCGGGTCGGGATATTTATCCAACACCCCATCATTAAGCCTTTCTAATTGCTGCCATAATTGAATGATTGTGGCACTTTTTACCTAATAATAGGAGCTATCTTCACCAGCTTGCACATTAAGGCCTTCTAACTGCCGACTTAGAGCTGCCATTTTTTTGAGAGACCGACTAATTAAACCGTCGTGACCACCTGCAGCACCAGATGCATTCGGTACACATGCTGCAACTACTTGCGGTTGATCCTTTTTCACAGTATTAGATTCTGCGCCTTCATTTTCAAGCTCATGTTTCATTATGTCTATGTACTTAAGCACCAACGCCTGAATTCGAGTATGTGAAGTACTCATCGGATGTATCTAAGTCCTTTAAGCCGCGCAACTCATTATCTGCATTGTCGAACTCTGTCCATGCTGTTTTCAGACGGGACAGTCGCTCCTTATAATAGGTTGTTGTTTTTCGACTGGCTGAGTCCTTAGTGAAATTCTGAACAGCGGTAGCAATATATTCCCCAGTTTCCTTCAGCTTCAGGCGGAGAAGTTTTTCTGATTCCTTTTCCATGGTGGTTTATTTAACGCTTATTAGGTTTGTTTACTTCAACGATTTCAGGTTGTGTTCTAAATCCGAAGTCCTGTCACGGTCATCAAAAATGTGAAGGGCAGCCTCGTTTGCCTTCCTCAACTGTTAGTTTAAGGATAACTTATTGGTGCTTTTAATTATCCAGGTGGTACACCAGGATAACTAAATACGAATGTGGGTACAATCAATATCTCCAATAACTTTAAGAAATTTTGAAATTTCAAAGAAATCAGATGCTGTTTGCTGACAAACAAAAATGTAAGAAAAAGATATGGAAAAATTAAAGGCAGATGTGGTGTTTTTCCCGTTGCATCGAAAGACCGATATTGCATATTTTCAATAGCAAAGTTTTCGAAACTATGTCATACATATAATCTTGCTCATCTAGTTCCTTGGAAAAGTTGATTTCAACATGAGTAAATAGGAACTGGGAGTTTGAACTCACTTCCGGCCAAAATGTATGGACAAGTTGCAAAAGCCATAAATCAAGTTGCAGAAGCCATTAATGTCACTTTTAATTGCTTTTTATGCTAAGACACGTGCTAGACCCTTTTTTTACTGTCCCGCTAATTTATTACCCATTAATGTCAAGGCTTTTTATGCTAATGACGCAGGTGCTAGACCTTTTTTTACTCTCCCGCTAATTTATTACCCATTAATTTCAAGTACGTAGGCAATTAAAAAATGACAAGGGTCGCATGAGTGTAGTTGTGAAATGCAGGTGTGCATTGATCTTGTGTATAGGGATTTGGGGAGAAAAAAGAAAGTATGTTAATTTCTGTTTAAAATTTTATTGAAATGATCGTGATTTGAATAATTAAAAATGCAGGTGTACATTGATCTTGTGTAAGTGGTATGTACTGATCTTGTGTATAGGGATTTGGTGATGAAAGGAAAATATGTTAATTTCTGTTTTAAGTTTTATTGAAATGATTGTGATTTGAATTATACAGGTTTTCCTTTTTTTTTTGTTTGTAAGTGGATGTAATAGTATTATAGTGTGCACTGATCTTGTGTATAGGGATTTGGTGAGAAAAAAGAAAAATGTGTTGATTTCTGTTTAATAAGAATAATATTTGGGAGTAGAAAATTTATATTGAATAATAAATAAATGTGTTTAAAAAGTTTAGTCACGTAGGCCATTGAAGAATGACGAGGTTTGGAAATTTTAGATGAATGCAGGTGTTAAGGTCATTAAATTTTGAATTTGGTTTTCAATAAGCAGAAGAAATATGGAAGAAAAAGTATAAGAAAATTTTTTTTTTTTAAATTAAAAAACTAAAAATTTCTATACAATAAGGATTGTATTTTTTTTTCAAAGAGTAATAAATTCTTCAAACTAATTGCTTAAATGTGAAGTGCTAGATGACGTGGGTTGGTATATTAATAAGTGTGACAATGTGATCACAAGTACATGGAAGGAATAGAGAAGCCAAACACAGCAGGTGTGTTGAGACACTGTTATGTTGAAAAATGTAAAACATGTTACCAAGTGTAGTTAGAGATAGCTAAGAAAATATAATTTTTTTTATGGGAAAGAAATAAACAATCAAGGTAAAGATCACGTAACTTCACAAACGTAAGATAAATGCAGGTGTTAAGGTTCTTGAACTTTGATTTTTTTTTTTTTTTTGTTTTCATTAAGCAGAAGCAATATGTGATAAGAATGTAGACAGATAATAGGAATTTGGCTGTATTGAATTTTTTAGTAAAACTCTACAAAGATAGATACTGAGTAAAGGTAATGATCTTGTTTGTGTGTGTGTGTGTGTTTGTTTGTGGTCAATTTACGTTTTAGGTTTGCTTGAAATGATATATGAATATATGATATATGAATATTTAATAAGTGTAAATAGTAATATTTGGGAATAAAAAATGTTTTTTATTCACTACTCTATATTTGAAATATTGTATGTTATTAGCCATTTTTAGTGTAATATTCAAAATCATTTATGTAAATATATGAAAAAATTGATTGTAAACATTAAAAAGGGTAGGTGATAAAGACTCCAAAGTCCAGTTTTTTCACGACTATGACGGCGATTATTATTGCTAAAGATAAAAAAAATGGCGGTTTAATGAGGATGGTCATACTAGGGATATATAATATTATAAAAATATTTAGTCTTTTATTTTTTTTTTTTATTTTTATTAAACAAAACTTGGGCTATATAATAATTATTTCTTTTTGGTGTGCAAAATTATCACGTTGTTATTTTAGTAGTTATTTATTTATTGAATTCATTATAATTAATTTTTATATAAATTCAGTAAAAATTCAATAAAGTTTGACAGTTTATTATAAATTATACAACGATGAACAGCAACACGGAATTAATTGCATCTTTTAACAAGTTAAATGTAAGGCAGAGATTAATGGCCAGTTTTTGACTTCATATTTAAATACGCATTTAGCTAATTTTCATTTAAATTTAAGTTGTATTTAAATGCAGTTTCATTTTTTCAGTCCTAATTTAAGTTCTCATTTAAATATCACAAAAATATGGCAGCATTACGAAATATCAACATAAATCTGCGTTGTTTATGAAAAACAGCTGCTAACAAACACAATGAATTGCAAATTTTGTGAAAAATTTTTTAAATATATTTAAAAATGTCAGCGAGACTCATGTATTCATCACCTAAAGTTATTTTATTTTTTAAATTAACTTTTTAATTAATATTTTCATTAAGAAATGTGTGCAAAACATAAAATATTGTTCTATCAATGGCTAAAATGTTTGTTTACTTTTGTTTAGTTTTGCGAAACAACAACAAAAAATGCCATAACCATATGGTGAAACTGTATTATTTAATTTAATTTAAGTTTCATTTAAGTGTGCATTGAAAAACTGCATTTTGTACTTAAGTAGAACTTAAATATAAATGACAGGGATATGATAGATTTGGAAAACTATCATATAACTGGAGCAGAGCGAATAACAACAAAATATGGAGAGTCTGTTGTTCTAGAGTTGGCAACGAGTATATTTTACCTTCCTAAGAGGTTTAATTCATTGAGCGACAAAGATGTTGAACTCTTGTCTATGATTACAAAATGTCCGCCGAGTGATAATAGAGATAGTTCACTCTGCAGGTTGGAGTTAAAACCACTTCCTCCAATGAGAGACTATTATCCTTTCAATACATTTAAATGAAAATTATTTAAATAAAGCAATCATTATTATAACAAAAAGAAAAAAACGGGTTTGTTTTTCATTTACAATTAATTGAATTCAGGCTATAAGAGTTGTCTATAATTAATCTATTTACTCAGTATTAAATAAAATTTTAATCTAGAAAGATGAATACTATTGAAGACTTTCTACAGAAATTTGGAAATGAAATTTTCGAAATACATTTAGAAGAAATACAAGCGTTTAAAAATAAATATACAGATTATAGTATTTATAATGTAGCTTGCGCACACGATACTTCAAACGTAGATGTTGGTATGTGTGCATGTTATTTCTTTCATAAGAGAAAACTAAAGGTGATGAATATTATCGAGAAGTATAAAAAATTATTCAACCTTTGCCATCAACTTCCATAAATCAAAAAAGAACAGTAATAGAGATAAGTTTTTTACTCGGAACTTTAAAATCAATAAAACAACATACGAAAATATTTTTTCAAAATAAAAAATAAAATATATATTTATTATATTAGTCTATATTTACATAGAATTATTATAATTTAGTTTAACAACTTTTACATGTATTATTATTATTAGTAGTAGTAGTGTTAAACGTCGTTGCGAACAGATGTGTTTTTCTGGTTATTCGTAAAAAAAGTGTAATATTTATGGTTGTACTAAACCAATATTTAAGAAAAAGAAAAAACAATCTGATTACAGTGAATTTAATAAACATATTATTCCCTACAACTAAAAACAAAAAACTTAAAGAAAAATCAAACTAAAAAACAATAAACAATTAAAACACTATACAAAAATAATAAAAATGAGTAGAATTCTCTGTCGCGCATGTAACAATGCAATCACAACAACCACGTACGTTAAATGTTATAATTGCAATTCTAACTACCACTTCTCCCCATGTTGCTCTTTGTCAGAAGTTACGTATAGTAGCATGTATGGAGAGAAAAAAAACAAACTGGAAGTGCCAAATCTGTAAGTCAAAAACTAAATATCCCAACACACTATATCAAACTGTCATTTTTGACGAAAAAATCAACAAAAAAAGTAAGAGATGATGATGAAAAGAGTTGTGAAGAAAAAAGAGCAAAAATATTCAAAGACTCACTCTCTCTTAACACCGTTAATTCTAATTTGTGCTCGGTTCAATCAGATGTCAATGACCTGAAAACAGATATAAAAGATATCAAAACAAATCTAGAGCAACTAACAACAAGTGTTAGCAACTCCCACAAACAAATAAGCGATGATTTGAAAACTGCACTCTCCACAATGACTAATACTCTTTCAAAATTAGTCGACCAAGTAAGAGAACTGACTGAAAATGACAAACAAAGGGAGAAGCAAATCAATCTACTGGAAACACGCATAAACAAATTAGAACAGCATAATATAGAATGAAACGTAGAAATAAAAAATGTTAAAAATGGTGAGATGACTCCAAAGGAGATAATAAAATCAATTGCGTCCTAATTAAACGTAGAAATTGGAGAAACAGACATAAGTAATGCGTATAAGCCTAAAAAGCAAAATAATAAGGTTGTGGTTGAATTTAGATCTCTCAGCAAAAAAAAGAGCTGATGAGTAAAGTTACACGACACCGAATAGATACCCACACCTTAGGCAATATTGTAAACCAAAACTGCAACAACAACAAGAACAAATATATCTATATTAACGATCAACTTACTTTTAATAATCGTCACTTGTTGTGGATAACAAAAATTAAAGCAAAAGAAGCAAATTGGAAATATGTGTGGGTCAGAGATGGCAAAATATTTGCCCGCAAACATGACAATTCACAACTTATATATATAAGAAGCGCTACTGATATTGAGCAAATCACTACTTCAACAAATTAATTTTTGTGATATTTTTTTAGTTCTTAATCATATTAATGAAAATTTAATCAAATAAATAAACCCCCAAAAATTAAATTAATTTAGTGCCCTTTCGAAGGAAAAAATGGAAATCAAAACACAAACTTTAGATAATTTTAATAAATTTGATAGACAGTGCTTAAGTTATCCCACGTCAATTATTTACACAAATATTCGTTCACTCAGACTTAATTTCTCTACGTTTATAGTGAGCATAAATAAATTAAATACCAAACTAAAACTTATAATACTAGTTGAAACCAATATAAGTGACAGTGAAAACTCCCTGTACAACATAAATGGATTTAATTCGGTTTTCTTAGGGAAGGAAGAGGGGGAGGAAGAGGGGGAGGAATCGCTATTTATGTAAGAGAAAATATCCAATTTAGGCAAATCTCTTTAAATACTAAATCCTTTGAACTTATACGTCTTGATGTTAAAACAAATAACAAAACCGTCCCCCGAATCAAAAAATTACTGAATTTATAAACGAACTACAAGCAATCGTAAGCAAAATAAACAAAAAACAAGAATGTATTTTAGTTGGAGATATTACTATGCAATAAAATTAAAGAATCAAATTGGAACAAATTAATGTATTAATCAGAAAATGCTAATGATTTATACAGTAAAATATACTTAAAATTTAGTTAAATATACAAAATATCAACAAAGCTAACTAAAACTAGTAAAAAAAGATCACCAAACCAATGGATTAGTGAAGAATTAGTTAGATACTGTGACTATCGGGATAAACTCTACAAAAGATGGAGAAATAATAAGAACAATAAAAATTATGAATTAGAATATAAAAAGTTCAGAAACTCAGTAAATAAAAAAATAAACTATGGAAAAAACAACTATTTTAGAAAAAAATTCATTGAAAATAGAAATAATATTCGAGTAACATGGCAAATAATAAACGAAATAGTTGGAAAGAAAAGAAACAATATTGATGAAACGCTAACTAAAAACTTTAAAACCAATACGATACATGAGTTATTAAATGGCTTTGCTACAAATTTCAAAAATAATATAAACAAAATAATACATAACTGTAACATAAAAACAATAAATAGTGTTGAAACAGTGCTACAAAACTCCTTATATTTAGAATGTACTAATGAGGAGGAAATTTATAATATTCTTAAAAGTTTAAGCACAAGGAAAGGCCCAGGAGTAGACGGTATAAGACCGTTAGATTTAAAAAATAATGCAAAATGCCTTACACCCATCTTAACCAAGTTTATAAACTTAAGCTTAGAAAGCGGCGTCGTACCAAATATACTTAAAACTTCTTTAATACGTCCCATTTATAAAAGCGGATGTAAGACGGACTTCAACAACTACAGGCCTATTGCTATATTACCAGCTATTGAGAAAGTGTTAGAGAAGTCGTTGTAAGGAGATTAACTGTGTTTCTTAACAAATACAAAATAATAAACGAAAACCAATTTAGATTCCAAAAAGGGAAAAATATAAACAAATTAATGGGAAACTTCTCAAACTACATTAATAGCTGTCTTGCTAAACGTATGCACTGCCTAGTGCTATTCATTGATTTTAGTAAAGCTTTCGATACACTCACACATAACAAACTACTGCAGATGATGGAAAAAATTGGAGTTAGAGGAAGCACACTAAACTGGTTTAAAAACTATCTCGATTGTAGAAGAAGTAGCGATAGATTATGGCGTACCACAAGGTTCAAAACTTGGACCGATATTATATACAATATATGCCAATGAAATGTTAAATACACTTCCAGGGAATTCAACATTCGCTTACGCAGATGATACCGCAATAGTGGTGTCGCATAAAAAAGTTGAATATGCCACAGAATTGATGCAAGAACAACTAAATACAACAACAAAATGGTGTCACGATAACGGCCTAATTGTAAATGCAAATAAAACAAAAATGATGCATATGAAACCTCCACATTTTGCACATTCAAATATAAAGTTAAAATTTCATAACTATGAATGTCTTCATAATAAAACCATAAACCCCAACACAACTGAAGATAAATGTAACATAGCCATAGAAATGGTGGAAACTTACAAGTACTTAGGAGTGTATGTAGATAACAAATTTAAGTGGAAGCCTCATATAATAAATCTACAAAAGAAACTACGGAAGTCAGCTTATATGCTCTATCATTTAGGTCAATGCTCTACTTACGATGTACTGAGACAAGCATATTACTCATTAGCTGAATCTTACATAAAGCATGGCATCGCAGCATGGTGAGGCTCAACACATTGCAGAATAATACAAAATACGCAAAACCAATTACCAAAAATTCTTTTAAGAAACTACCACTTCTCTTATAATATAGACAACAGAAATCATCTAAACAACTTTAGCAACAACGGTCAAAACAACACAACACTACTTCAATACGCCATTCAATAACTTATTATCTAACACAATACAGCGCAACATTTATGTCAACGCAATCAACAACATGTCTTCTAACAACAATTCTTTGTTAACAGCAAGGAACAACTCATCAATTACAACCAACAATTCCACAACGGGAAGATTTCTAACAACAACTAACACAACAACGCGAACAACAAACACAAGAACACCAACAACAAACATAACTTCAAACACAGCAACAAACAATTCAAATAATATTGCCTCGAGACTGAACGTTTTAAATATTAAAAGTATATATTACTTCACGATAGTAAACGAATTTTATAAGGACAACAGATTTCTCAGTGTCATAGATCACGAGTATAACACAAAACGTCAAACTCAGGGAAAATATAAGGTCAAACAATTTTTCAATGAATATGGCAGAAACGAGCTAGGCGTCAGCTTACCAACTATTTTTAATAAAATACCTTCAAATCTAATAAACCAAGAAAATTAATTTAAAAGGAAAAAACTTTTAAAACAGTGGCCCATATTCATAGTTATAGAATAAAGTAGACTCTTGCTAAAGTAAACTCTAAAATAAAAAGCCCTTATTACCTTTTTTGCTTTCATAGTCAAGAATAAAGTATACTTTAAGTTTAGCCGCCTACCACTGGGTGTCAACTAAAATTTGATAAATGTTTTCATACAATTTCTTAACAAACAGTTGAAAAAAGTAACCTTGTTTTTATTTTGTTCACTTTGGTATAAAAATCAGATAAAGAGTATTGTGTTTTTAAACCAAATAAAATAATTTTGGAAAAATGAGTTAAAAACAGCTTTGGGTAGTTTTAAATTTAGAGTTGACTTTCTCGCCAAAAATATATTTTAAATTGTCTATGAATGAGTTAGAGTCGATACTAAAGTAAAACCGACTTTAGTTCCCTTAAAGTATACTTTATTTTAACTATGAATATGGGCCAATGATATTTAATATTGTTAGTTAATTAAATGTTAAAAAAAAAGTAGTAGAAGTAGTAGTAGTAGATAAGTATTAGAAATCTTCTTTGAAAGGCGATCTTTGAAATGAAAAAATCAACAGTTAACAACTAACCTTCAAAGAGAATAAATAGCAAATAATAAAAGGAGCGTCAGCCTAAAATATACGACGTTGTGTTTGAGATGGAGTACTTTCTCAACTTAAAATTAAAAGTTTCCTGCGGCTTTTCAACGCTCCATGGATTTAAGCCGATGATATGGTTCCATTATAAGAACAAGCATTTTACTGGATTTGGACAAGAAGAATGGCTACACCTAATGAGTTATAAGGACTACAAAAATCCTATTGAGTGATATTGACGGATTAAACGAAAGAGACATCGAAATAGATTTAATACGCCTCTGTTATGAGATTGGGGAAAAATGGAGAGAAAAATAATAACCGATGTAAAAATTCATTGATTGTGTTTAAGAATGGAAAACAAATAAAAAAAATAAAGTTGTATAAACAAATTGTATGAGTTTTTATTTTATTTCTTTACTTTAAAATTAAGTAGAAACTGCAAACATAAGTGACCACAATTAAGAGAATTACTTTTCTGATATCTTTTATAGTTGTATTTTATATCATATCCTAAATCTCTTAATACTTCTAGAGGTGGTTGAAGATTTCCAAAACTGCCGAAATATTCCACATAATCGTTATCTTTATAGTAGGTTACCCAATGTGTAACATTTTCTCTATGAGAGTCTAAATTGATTATTCCGCATTCAGTTTGGCGTGGAGTTTTAGGGAGTGTATCTCTCATATAAACTCCCCTTAAACAAGGAATATACTTTTTTCCAAACCTTTTCAAATCCACATCAGTAAGCGGTCTATTGGGTAGCTGCTGTATTAGTTTTTTGATTTATTATAAAATATTCCATATCCCTTTTTATAAGGTTTGAGATAGAGACCTTTTCCCATTGTTAATGTTCTATTATGACGCTTATACTCCTCGAGCTCCTGCTTACCATTGCTAGCTGTAGTAATAGCCTTAGCAATCGACGAGCCACCAGAAGCTAAAGCACCCAGTGCTCCAAGTGCTGTAAGTATAGGTACAAGCGGTAGAACACCCCCAATTTTAGGAACGGTAATAACTCTTGGAATTTTCACTTCTGATTTTTTGCCAAGAAATGATTCATCAATAATTTTTTTTGCAGTTTTTATTGCCTTTGTAACATTTGTTGGTTTTTCTTTTCTTAAGACCAAAGTTGCTGATTTAATTGCATTGCGAAAAAGGTTTCGTTTTCAAGTTTTTATAAGATTATTCATTTTAACCCCTAAACCAAATTTAACTTTAGACTTCATTGCGTTAGTAACATGGTATGCATTTAGTTTTTCTCCAAGTGTGCTATATTTAGCTTTCACTCTCTTCCAAGCTTTAACAGCTAGTTCTCTATCAGTTTGATGTCGTTTATTAATATCAGAGTTCTGTGAATAAGCAATATCATGAATTTTTCAAGCAGCATCCAAGGGATTGATTCCTTTATCTCCCCTTTGGATACGTTTATCTAATTTCGTTCCAGGTCCGCAAAATTGATAACCAGGTAGGTGAACCTCAACTGGTAGCGAATTAATTAGCTTATTTAGTAGTCCTTCTCCACTAACTACCTGTTTACCAATAACACTTTTCTTTGCGTACACCTTCATTTATAACATATAGTTTCTGAAAATATGTACGAAAGTAGTAATTAATATAAAGAAAAAGATGTTCACTTGCTTTAACTTTTCATTTGTAAAGATGCGTTTAATTAAACAACATTCAAATATTTTAGTAAGAAATTTAGGTTTCAGTGAAAAAAATAATGTAACTAAACATAGTTGCATTATAATTATATAAGAGCATTAATAGTGAACCGTCCAATTGCGGAAAAACTAACGTTATGCTTAGTTTGATTGAAAGCCCTAATGGATTGAAATTCAGAAATATTTACTTTTATTCTAAATCGCTACATCAACCCAAATATCAGTATCTGCGAAAGATAATATCCTCGGTAAAGGGTATGGGTATATATACATTTTCAGAAAACGAAGATGTCTTATCACCTAATGAAGCTAAAGTAAACTCTGTAATGCTATTTGATAATGTTGCATTTGAAAAGCAAAACAATACCAGATAATATTTTTGCATGATCTGATAAAGTTATCGATGCATTTTATTTATGTCAAACATATACACATATTCCAAAACATTTAGTACGTGATAATGCAAACTTAATAATAATGTTTAAGCATGTTTAAGATCATGTTGGAAGTGACATGAATGTTCGAGGGATAAATATGGATTTCTTGTAGTAAGATGATGAAAAAAGTAATGGACGTTATAGAAAAGGTTTCGATATATTCATTCAAGCTTAGTCATAATTGATTGTTAAACTGCTTTAGACGTATAAGAATTTATGTTGATGCTATTTGTTTATCACACATTAAGAGCTATTTTACTATTAATATAATTTGGTTAGCTGTTTGAAGAAGCTGTATATCTATTTAAAGAAGCTGTTTAGCTGTTTAAAGAAGCTGTTTAGCTGTTTAAAGAAGCTGTTTAGCTGTTTAAAGAAGCTGTTTATCTGTTCAAAGAAGCTGTTTAGCTATTTGAAGAAGCTGTCCAGAGAAGATATTTAGCTGTTTGTTTGAAGAAGCTGTTCAAAGAAGCTGTTTAGCTGTTCACAGAAGCTGTTGAGCTGTTTTAGATCTCACACATTTTGGAATAATTAAGTCTCTTACACAATAACATGGAGGAAAATGTATTAAAAGAGTTGGTGAAATCCAGAAAAATTTTAAAACAGAAATTTTAAGCTGTTAAGCGCGGGGAAACAGAAATAATAAACAATTTAGAAAATACATTTAAACCTCTAACAGAACCGTTAAAAAAATTAGTCAAGTTATCTAGCGAAAGAACATTTAAACCAAACGAGGTTACAAGTCTAAAAACTACCTTTAAACATGATAATATAACTAAGAACAGTGATAATGGTATTATGACTAGCACCCCGAAGAAAAAAGAATATTTGGATTCGTCCTCAAAATCAAGTGGCGCAAAAGAAGAAGAAGAAGATGTTGACTTAGATAATGAATCCTTTTATTCACAATCTGATGAATAGAAATTTGATTTAACAGACCTATATAAAAACAAAAAGCTTGATACAATATTTGGACCTTACAAAAATCAAAATGGTGACTGGAAATTTGGAAATTCGGATCTAAAGATAACTGATGAAAAAATAATGATAGGAAATAAATCTTGGGCGTTTACTCCTGGTCTATACTCATTACTCTTTCATAAAAGGCCATAGCACTATGACTCATCAGAATTAGATATATATAAACGAATTTTGATGGATACAAGTGCACACAGAAGAAACTTTGATCCTAATAATCAACTAAAAGGAAATAGAGGTTATAAATATAAGGAAATATTTAATAAGCTATTTGCTACAACTCACATTGGTGAAGGTTTAATGAAAGTAAAACTTAATAAACTAAACTATATATACTGGGATGATCCTAATGAAATAGTAGACCGGCATCACAACAAGCTGGTAACAAAAACCATTCTAATGAGATAATATCAATAATTGAGGAATTAAAAGAATCAAACATAATTGAGTAGTTGTAGTAATAATAATGACTGTTGATAAATTTGGCCATTACTTCAAAAAGGAATTGACGATCTCTAGCAAGCTGATTTGGTAGAAATGGGAAATTATTCATCTAAAAACAATGCCCCAAATTCATAGTTATAGAAAAAAGTCGACTCTTGCTAAAGTATACTCTAAAATAAAAAGCTCTTATTATCTTTTTTGCTTTCATAGTCAAGAATAAAGTATACTTTAAGTTTAGACGCCTTCCACTGGGTGCCAACTGTAATTTGATAAATGTTTTCATACAATTTCTACACAAACATTTGAAAAAAGTAACCTTGTTTTTATTTTGTTCACTTTGGTATAAAAATCAGATAAAGAGTATTGTGTTCTTAAACCAAATAAAATAATTTAGTAAAAATGTGTTAAAAACAGCTTTAGGTAGTTTTAAAATTTAGAGTTGACTTTCTCTCCAAAAGTATATTTTAAATTGTCTATGAATGAGTTAGAGTCGATTCTAAAGTAAAACCGACTTTAGTTCCCTTAAAGTATACTTTATTTTAACTATGAATATGGGCCAATGGATTTAGATATATGCTAACAGTCATTGATATATTTTCAAAATATGCTTGGGCCGAAACACTTAAGTCAAAAACTGCAGCAGAAGTTTGTAAGGCATTTCACAAAATATTTCGTGTGGAGCGTATACGTAGAGTTTACAGACAGATGATGGCAAAGAATTTTTTAATAAGAAGTTTGGACCATTAATGAGAAAACATTCAATAAATCATTACTCTACATATAGTGTTATGAAAGCTTCAATTGTTGAACGCTTCAATAGGATATTGAAAGAAATAATGTGGAAAGAGTTTAGTAACAATGGATCTTATAGATGGATTAGTATTTATAAAGGTTTGATTAATCAATATAATAAAAAAATACACGGAACGATCAAAATGGCTCCTATTCATGTAACTCATGAACACGAAAAACATTTACTGAATACTGTACACAATCATTTAAAACTATTTAAAGCTTCACGGTTTAAGGTTGGAGACTATGTACGTAATAGTAAATATAAGCACGTCTTTGAAAAGGGGTATGCACCGAATTGGACAACAGAAACATTTAAAATAAGATCGGTACAAAATACTTACCCAGTCACATTCATACTCGAAGACTATGAACGAAATGAAATAAAAGGTGGATTTTACAAGGAGGAGTTACTACGCACTCGTTTTCCTAATACCTTCTTAGTTGAAAAAGTATTAAAAACTAAGGGTTGGGATTTTCAAGTCAGCATAATTCTTGGATACGTAAAAATGAAATATTGTAAAACTAGCAATAAATTTAAATAAATACATATATTAAATAAAAACAAACTGTAAATAGCGTTTTTTATTTATTTACATTCTATCATCCGTTATGTCAATAACCTTAGCACTGAGCGGGAAATCTTCAATTTTAACGGCAAATATCTTTCCGCAAATAGAGTTAGCGGCTGATTATGAATGTTCTCTAATTGATTTTCATTCATATAATTCGATTCACAGCGTATAGTATGATAATAATCTTTTCCATTTTGGAGATCAAATAATTGAAATTCCTATAGGTTCTTATGAGTTGCAAGACATAGCTGATTATATAATCGCAAAATATAAAGAAAAAATGATAATAAATCAATTGTTGTTGAAGCCTACAAATTGAAATATCAAATTGAATTATCATCCTCACATGATACAATTTTCTTTGATCGAAAAAGATCTGTTGGTAGATTACTTGGTTTTAGTGGTGGTGTTTTAAAGCCTGGTATAAAACATTTATCGAATCAGCCAGTAAATATTTTAAAATTTAATGCTGTGCAAGTTAAATTTAATATAATTCGAGAAGCATATATGAATAATTTTCCACCACACATACTTTATGAGTTTGCAGTGGATGTTCCTCCAGGTTATAAATTAGATGTTATCCCGAATAATCTAATCGATTTACCAGTGAATGCGAAAGAAATAACATATCTCAAAGTTTGGATTGTTGACCAAGAGGATCGCTTAATAAACTTTAGAGGAGAAGAAATAACAATTAGATTGCATTTGAGACCAAGGGAAATATGATTATTTACAATAAAACGGCGCAAATAAAAGTTAGCGAAAACATTCCACTAGAAACTGTTAAAGCTAAAAGACCTAAATTAACAGAAGAAAATAAAAGGTTTCTAAGATTACTTAATTTAAAAGTAAAGAAAAATGTCTGATATACTAAATGTTATGGAAACTCCTGCTTCGGATGAGAATATAATAAAAAAGGATTATCATAGTTACGTACCATACATTCAATTATTTAAAAATAATGATGAGATACGAATTACTCTGCAAAATCAAGACTTGTATGTTCTTCCTAGTGAAAGCTATTTGTATATAGAGAAAAATATAAAAAACTCTAACGGGGAGAACTCTCCTAATACCAGACCAAGAAATAATTGTGTTGCCTACTTATTTGATGAAATAAGTTATGAAATTAATGGTGTTGAAATTGATCGTACACGATACTTAGGGATGTCTAGCACAATTAGAAACTATGTTTCCCTTAATGAATTTGAAAGCAATATGATGAGAAATGCTGGATGGAGTGTTTCTCGAGATTTAGCCATGCAAATATTTTATTTTTATATACCCGTAAAACTATTTTTTGGAAACTATTTGAGGATTTCAATAAAATAATATTAAATAGCAAACATGAACTCATTCTTTTACGGAGTTCAAATGATGAGAACGTTTATTACTCAGCAAATGATAAAGAAAATCTTACTTTATTGATTACGAATATTACGTGGAGAATTCCACACGTGCATGTCTCAGTCTCTAAAAAACTGCAAATAATGAAGATTAATAAGGATGGTATCTCTTTACCCATAGCATTTCGGAGTTGGGACTGTTATTTTAATCCTACATTCTCTGGCGGAAGAAACCATATTTGGAATGTTAAGCTATCAATTAACCGAGAGAGGCCTAGATTTCTATTATTCGTGTTAGAAAACAATAAGAAATATATTCACTCTGATTTAAAGAATATAAAAGTACATTTAAATTCAGATTCTGTACGATGATTTAAATTTAAAGATTGCAGAGAATCGCTATGCTATTTTATATGATATGTATGCGAAATTTCAGCAAAATTATTATATGAAGCCTACACAACCACTTCTTTCCTGTGAAAAGTTTAGGGAAAACCCAATTGTCGTTATTGATCTAAGCTATCAAAATGAAATGATTAAGAGCGGGCCTATTGATGTGAAAAATGAGTTTGAGACAGCCATCCCGATTCCTACAAACATACATGCTTATTGTTTAATTCTCTATGATCGCTTGATGAAGTACACTCAATTAGCTGGAATTGTCCAGAAAGTTATTTAATCTTTTATTAGTTATGAATTCATATTACTTACTTTTTTTTTCTTTTTTTCTGCCCAATTAAATGAACACATAATAAAATGTTCATTATAACTTAAAACAATGGCATTTTTATTTCGTAAATATCTATATACATATATACATATTATTTAATTGAATTTTTCTTATTATTTAGTTTATAAATATTTTACTAATTTATACAATTTGTTATTGCTTTGTTATTTCTTCAATTTCCTTAATTAACATATTCAATTCATCTTCACCATTACCACTATCCAATTGGTAATGGTGCCAAGCATATGTATTTATATGATTATTCATAATTTTGAGCTTAGTATCATTTAAACTTAAAGCTACTTTATTAATTTCATTAGTTAAAATATTATGTAATTTTGATGTAAATGTATACATATACGCCATAACTGTTTTTTTTAGAAAATAAAACATTTTTATAAATATCTATATTATGTCTACTATACACTTTTTAACTACCTTTGCCTTTTTTACATCTTTTTCATTTTCAACTGTAAATGCGTAAACTTTAGGAGCTAAACCAACAAAGTCTGTAATAAATTTACCCTCCGTTTCATCCTTCATCATTCCTAATACTTTTTTTTTTTAAAGAGGAAAACCAAACGGATTATTTTTAGGGTATGATGAAGTATCAAACCGATCTTTCAAATCATCTTTTATATCACTATAAAAATCATCTGTTTGAATAGAATGGTCTGGAGTAGTATGTTGTGGTTTTATGCATTTGCATAGTCCACATTGTTTCAGTGAATTGTGATATGCTATGGAATTTTGGTTTTGCAATCAATTCTCCTATTCCTATATGATTGCAGTTAGTGCGACCCCATTCACTTAGCAATCGCACATCTTTCCTTTTATCTACATTTTCCATGGTTTTTCCGTACACTGCATTATTGAAGAGCTTGCAAAAGTCAAAGGTTTTTTAGATTTTTTCTATACTCTGGATTAAAATCAATATACGTTTTCAACCACGGTTTCTGATTGAATTGGAGAATTCTATAAACTTTTTCTAAAACCAACTTATTATTTAAACATTGTTCTAATGTTTTATAATGTATCACATATCTTTGCTTATTTGAAAGATCAGCTACTAATTTTTCATGCTTACTTCCACCAATAACCTTGTTTTCAGCACAAAATGGTAAGTCATTGTGGCGATCATGGCACTCAACAGGGTAAGATAAATCAACCTCATATATATAACTTACTTCCGAATTAGGCGAAATATCCCTTGGATGAATGAAATCATTTGTCCAAGTAAAACCACCATGTAGAAGATATTCAGACATTGCCCAACCATAGAGGTTATTTGCATCTAGATATAAAATATATTCAGAAGGTTTTGTCTTATCATAGTTACTTAAATACTTATGATTCGATTTACTATATCTCTTACTGCACTGTGTGACTCCACCTCGAATTCCACGTTTACTAAAATTACACATTTCAAGATCAGTTAGTAATTCTAACTCAATTTTTGTGTATTTTAGCATAGCGTCCCATGAAAAACCTGGGATTGTGTAGTAGTGACATGGGTCAAGATTATATATTCTTTTGCAAACTCTTCGAAAATTTTCAAAAATATCCGTTAGCAAGAGAACATCAGTCTTTAAATACACCTTAATATAATCCCGTAAAGAACCACAATTAAATTTCTGCCATACCTTTTAAGCATGCACATAATCTTCTTCCTAGCAGTTTTTGTCATTCAATTTGCTGTAAAACAAGTCAGCTGATGGAAATAATTTCATTGAGTTTTTCGAATGTGTTAACGTACTCATAAGGAAAAATACCCTTTCGCCTCATGAGAATAAACTCTTTAGAATCTGAAAAACTTCTGCGATAAATTAGAAGCTAAAACATCTAAGCTTGATGCCATGAACTTATACGAATCTGAAAATCTTCGCTCGATTTTTTGCTGTTGTTTTTCTTTTCGAAATTCATCGAGTTCTTTTTCTATAACAGCGTACGGGTTTTTTTTAGAAATTTTCTCTTTACGCAGTTCATCTACTAAAATCTCAATTTCTTCATCAGTATATATACGGATTTTATGGGATAACAATATATACTGCTCTTTGTTTAAAGGAATAACGTTTGTTTCACCTATAAAATTTAATAAATCTTTCACAAACAAATGCCAATCGTAAGATGAAAAATTGTGGAAAAATATTGGAATATTGGAATTTTGTTAAATTACATGAATTATGTGCTGCACCTCTATATTTTCCTGACATATGGCAGTGATCCCTTACAATTGGTTCATTACCTAAGGTTTTACCGCATATGTGACAATATATGGCACTATTGAAATTTTCACTTTCTAAGGGAGTTAGAGAGTGCATGGGAACAATTTTCTCAAAATAATTATTATAAATGCCTTTACATTCCCTAATTAAACTACTTACAAAGTGTTTGCCTACATTTACATCCCTATCACTATTTACAAATATTTAAATTTTCATTAAAGCTACAACTAATATTAAAGGAATATGCGCACGGTATGTACTTCTTAATAAAATTTGAACTATTTACATTATTATTACTTACAGCTATATCCTCCAGCACACATTCAAAATCGGCATACACTGTGAAGGGGACATCCATCTGCCTCTCAAAATTTTTATAGTTTAAAAAAGCCTTTTCTCCTTGCGGCATCTTTGAAATACACCTACCGCATTCTTTCGCTTTATGTATTGCCATTCTATCCGGCATATATGTATAAAATAGGCATGCGTTGCATATAAGCGTATGTCCGTGTTGTAAAGATAGTTGAGTTGATAATAGTCTAGAAAGAAATTTAGAATATTAACAATTGTAATTCAATAAATTAGTTTATAAAAAATTACCTTGATATATTTTTTATTAATATATAGTGATATTTCTCGCCACAATCACTTTCCAAAAGCATTAAATTTATGTGGAAGCGCTTTTCTGTGCTGGTTATATAGTACGGTCCAATTGTTGTTTCCGTTTTTTTATTATTATCAAACACATTAATGCTAATATCTATTATTTTTTTTCAAATATATTGATATCCTTAATATCGGTCGGAAACTTCATTCCATTGAAATTAAGTATCCTTCCACATTCCAGGCTTATAATTGGACAAGAAATATCATTAATTTTATAGGTTGATGGGCGGTCGAAGTTTTTATTAGCTCCGTTATAAAAGGCTGCCACTGCACTCCACTTGAAACAATAAATAACTTTATTTTTCACGTCAACACAACACATTTTGTTTGCCAGCTTTGTCGGTGTTGAAATATGTTGCGAACCAGAAATCGGCGATGCTTTATTAATACTAATGTCCAGCCAGTTTAAACGAATGAGCGTCCACCCTGAATTTCTCCGCTGAAACTCAGACATTTTTGTTTTTATCATATCAATGTGCGTTTTTAACGCAGTATTCACATCATCTGCTCTGGACAAACGCATCATTTCAGTTATGTGGTACATATCTGTTTCTGGTTTTATAGGATTTGCTGGTAATTTATACCTAGCCGATAATTCAATGTTGAATTTAACAACAACTTGATCCGCTAGGCTGTTGTTAAGCAGTTTTAATAAAAGCTTATGTCCTTCCTCTAAGTAGTTTTCAACATTTAGATGGTTGTCACCTTTAGGGAAACGGTATGCCAGAAGCCGCGATTGAAATTAGGCTTTAAACAGCTTTGTTCTGATTTCCACTGCTTTAGCAACATTCGACTTGTGCACTGCTCCTGCACAATGGTTAAACCATTTTATTCTTTCAATGCTAATATTGCAATCTTTACATTGCATTATAGGTTTTTCCTCTATCTGCCGAATTTTCAAAGGAGTGTGTGGTGCCAGCGGTTCTGCATCATGTTGTCGCTTCCTCGATTTTTCCTCTGCCTGCTGAATTTTCAAAGGAGTGTATGGTGCCAGCGGGTTTGCATCATGTTGTCGCTTCCTCGATTTTTCCTCTGGCTGCTTAATTTTCAAAGGAGTGTGTGGTGCCAGCGGTTCTGCATCATGTTGTCGCTTCCTTGATCCAGATGGTGTTATATCCCGATGCTGTATAGGCTGCTGTTCTTTAACGCAAGTTTCATGTAATTTTACATGGGTTTTTTTCCCCATGATGTTAATGATATATGGGAGCAGAAAACACAGGGATTGTGTATTTCCATATGTTTTCTTAAATATTGTTACGTTTATTTAAATTATAAACGTTTTATTAATGAGTTCTTTATTTGCAAAATAATTAAACACACAACTTTTAGAGTTTTAATTAAATTACACTTTATTTAATCAATTATTTGACGATTTAACTATTCGCGATTAATAATACACGCTGGCAACTTTAATTGTTGTACCATAAGATCTTAACTAGACGACGCTCACAATACGAATGAATCAACACGTATTGGCGTTGCTTTTATATAGCCTATTTTTAGGCGTTCTTGAATGTTCGAGAATTTCTACCGCCATCTATTGCTTAGTTGAAAATGCTGCATTGCCACTTTTATCTCAGACACATTAGTGAGCATTATTATTTACTTCTAGAACCTTCAATCATTATTTAAAAATACATGTTGTGTATTTTTATTTAGTTGTTATACAATGCAGGTGTGTGTATGTTTGTGTATTGTGTTTGTTTAGTCATCTCTTTGTGTTAGTTGTTTTTGTTTTGCAATAAAGATGTTTTATAGAAACTTCTAGCTGCGAAAACAAACATAATAGGTCATTTCGTTTCACTTTCTCCATTATTTTAACATCTTTTTATGATTTTAATAAAGCATCTTTGTAACAATACATATTGCGATTATAATTACTTCCACAAATTTGACATATGAACTTATTAGACGACATTTTGTTTCTTGTATAAAATTTTGTGTAATAGCGGATACAATAAAACTTTGTATAGTAGCGGACACGATGTACTAAGTATAACTTCCTATCGCTGCACACTTTATATAATGTTAAGAACTGACTCTGTCTAAGTATGTATATATGTATGTATGCTCAACCACACCTTTATTAATTATTCAATAAACATTTTTTATTCCCCAATATTACTATTTACACTTCTTAAATATTCAAATCACGATCATTTCAAACAAAACTAAAACTTAAGTTTACCACACACACACACACACATACATACTAACACACAAACATATACAAACACACACACACACAAACAAGATCATTACCTTTACTCAGTATCTATCACTGTAGTGTTTTATTAAAAAATTCAATACAGCCAAATTCTATTATCTGTTTACATTCTTATCACATATTGCTTCTGCTTAATGAAAACAAAAAAAAAAAAAAATCAAAGTTCAAGAACCTTAACACCTGCATTTATCTTACGTTTGTGACGTTACGTGACCTTTACCTTGATTGTTTATTTTTTTTTCCTATGAAAAAAAAAATTATATATTTTCTTAGCTATCTCTAACTACACTTGTTAACATGTTTTACATTTTTCAACATAACTGTGTCTGAACACACCTGCTGTGTTTGGCTTGTCACACTTATTAATATACCAACCCACGTCATCTAACACTTCACATTTAAGCAATTAGTTTGAAGAATTTATTACTCTTTGAAAAAAATACAATCCTTATTGTATAGAAATTTTGTTTTTTTAATTTAAAAAAAAAAAATTCTTATACTTTTTTCTTTCATATTGCTTCTGCTTATTGAAAACCAAATTCAAAATTCAATGACCTTAACACCTGCATTCATCTTACATTTCCAACCCTCGTCATTCTTCAATGGCTTACGTGATTAAACTTTTTAAACACATTTATTAATTATTCAATATAAATTTTCTACTCCCAAATATTATTTTTATTAAACAGAAATCAACACATTTTTCTTTTTTCTCACCAAATCCCTATACACAAGATCAGTACACATCACAATACTATTACATCCACTTACAAACAAAAAATGAAAACCTCTATTAATTATTTAAATCACGATCATTTCAATAAAACCTAAAACAGAAATTAACATATTTTCCTTTCATCACCAAATTCCTATCACAAGATCGGTACATACCACTTACACAAGATCAATGTACACCTGCATTTTTAATTATTCAAATCACGATCATTTCAATAAAATTTTAAACAGAAATTAACATACTTTCTTTTTTCTCCCCAAATCCCTATACACAAGATCAATGCACACCTGCATTTCACAACTACACTGCGACCCTTGTCATTCTTTAATTGCCTACGTACCTGACATTAATGGGGTATAAATTAGCGGGAGAGTAAAAAAAGGTCTAGCACCTGCGTCATTAGCATAAAAAGCCTTGACATTAATGGGTAATAAATTAGCGGGAGAGTAAAAAAAGGGTCTAGCACGTGTCTCATTAGCATAAAAAAGCAATTAAAAGTGACATTAATGGCTTCTGCAACTTGATTAATGGCTTTTGCAACTTTTCCATACATTTTGGCCGGAAGTGAGTTTAAACTCCCAGTTTCTTTATAGTAACATGTACATGGACGGCCACCTTTGGTAAAGGGTATAAAGGCACCTCAGTTTCACGAATACTTGCAAGAGTTCACGGATTGTGTATGGCGGCCGTTAATTTCATTTCGAAGACTTCTAAGATCTCAAAAGGATTAGGAAGAACATAATTATAACTCCGATGTGTTAAGTCTATTAGAAATCACTTCCAATGTTAATGGTAATCAGACATACTATCGGAAGTGGTGCTATTGAAAATCAGCAAGATGGATCCATGTCTTTAGACGCAGTGGGCAAAACACTATGGCTACCTCTAATTTGTCCATATTATATGAAACAAGTAAGAGTGCTATATTCGGCTAGGCTGAATCTTTTATACCCTTCACCATCTATGTAGATCTAGTTAAGTGAAGTATTCCAATCAAAAAAGCAAATTTGGGGTACTGCATATATTATATAATTTTACATAAAAATGATATCAGCTCTATCAGAATGGGTTAAGCATTTGAAAAAAATTTTAGTATTTTCTTAAAGACCTCTTCAAAAGCTTTAAAATGATACCCATATTGATATTTACAAAAATTTGAAAATTTCAAAGCTCCGCAACTCAGAAAATACGGGCGAGCGCCAATTTTTTAACTTAATGATTTTTTTCTTATTTTTTAATCCTCTATTACCATATATATATATATATATATATTTGGATTGGAGTTACTTTATTGTTCCAAATCACATGAAATAATTAGAGGTAGGCGTGGTGTTTTGCCTGCTGCCTCGTAGGGCATGGACCGATCATGCTGATTTCCAATAGCACCTCTTTCGCCACTATATCTGATCGATTGTGTGAAATCAAATTCACATTGGTTGATTGAATTCATCGTGATTTTAGTATTTAAAAAGTGTAAATAGTAGTATTGGGGAGTAGAAAATCTTTATTTAAAAATTGATAAAGGTATTCTTTTTTTTGTATGTAAATGTAATGGTATAGTATATGTACTGATCTTGTGTATAGGAATTTGGTGAGAAAAAAATATGTTGATTTCTGTTTAATAATAATACAGGGTCCGACATTTAACGTTTTTTTTTTAACTAGTGCTTATTTCGTGAATGGTAACACTTAGCTCATGTCTGATTTGACAGATAATTAATTTTATCCCTCTGCTGACCAAATATGGTTGTGCATACGCTTGAACAACTCTGGAAAATATTGCGACATTACTTTGCGAATATGTGCAAAAATTGCGTACTGATTTTTGGAGAAGAAGAGAAGCACCGTCAGCTCCGTATGTTCGTTATCTTATGAAAAAAAAAAATGGCATTCTTATCGATAAACCAAAGCCTGAAAATCCAAAAGTAGTGCGCACACCCGAGAATATTGCTGCTGTGGCAGATAGTGTGCGTGAAGCGCCATCAACAACAATTCACCGTAGTTCTCAACAATTGAACATTTCGGAGATATCATTGAGACGAATTTTGCATAAAGGCCTTGGTATGACGCCATACAAAGTCCAGTTGGTCCAGGAATTGAAGCCAACTGACCATCCAATGTGTTTTGTCTTCGCTTTCATTCAGCATTTTCAAAAAAAAAAAAAATTATTTGGGAGTAGAAAATCTAATTTACTTTATTCGTGCTTGATTCCTTCAAATATAAATATTTCATGATATTCTCATGAAATATTTAATATTTTAAACTAAATTAAAAAATGAAATTTATTACTGCGGGGAAAGCATATCCATATGGCCATTCTACTACTGCTCAAATAGCTCATCAGTGGATTTTACCCAAATTTTGTATAGAAAACTAGAAAGTCTTATATCAAAAGCCAAATTGATTGAATGAGAATTCCATTGAATCAATAAGACAAAAGGCAATAACAACTCAAATATGTTTTACACAAAAACACAGTAACTATTTTTATTTTTTCTTTAATTTTTCTACATAAGGGATCCCATTGGGAACCCTTCATATGTATTTGAAAGATTTAATGAAAAAATAAAAATTTAAAACAATTTTTATTAATAAGCAATGTGTACATGCAAATATATCAATATTAAAATTTATTATTCGGAATCTTTTAAAATTTAATTTACTCTTTCGTGCTTGATTCCTTTAAATATAAATATTTCAATATATTCTCATGAAATATTTATAATTTTTAACTAAACTTAAAACTGAAGTTTATTACTGCCGGGAAGGCATATCCATATGGCCATTTCACTACTGCTCAAATAGCTCATCAGTGGATTTTTTCCAAATTTTGTATAGAAAACTAAAAAGTCTTATATCAAAATCCAAATTGATTGAATGAGAATTCCATTGAATCAATAAGACAAACGACAATAACAACTCAAAAATGTTTTACACAAAAACACAGCAACTATTTTTATTTTTTCTTTCATTTTTCTACATAACGGATCGCACTGGGAACCATTCATATGTATTTGAAAGATCAATGAAGTTATAAATATTTCATGAGAATATCAGCTCCATCATAATGGGTTAAGCATTTCTAAAAAAATTCAGTATTTCCGTAAAGACCTCTTCAAAAGCCTTAAAATGATACCTATATTGACATTTTAAAAAATTTTAAAATTTCAGAGCACCGCAACTCGGAAAATATGGGCGAGCGCCAATTTGTTCACTTGATTTTTTTCTTATTTTTTAATTCTCTATTACCCCATATATTTATTTTGATTGGAGTTACTTTATTGTTCCAAATGACATGAAATAGTAAGAGGTAGGCGTGGTGTTTTGCCTGCTGCCTCGTAGGACATGGACCGATCATGCTGATTTCCAATAACACTTCTTTCGACACTGTAGAATAGCAAATCTTTATTTAAAAATTGATAAAGGTTTTCTTTTTTTTGTATGTAAATGTTATGGTATAGTATATGTACTGATCTTGTGTATAGCAATTTGGTGAGAAAAAAACTATGTTGATTTCTGTTTAATAATAATACAGGGTCCGACATTTAACGTTTTTTTTTTTCAACTAGTGCTTATTTCGTGAATGGTAACACTTAGCTCATGTCTGATTTGACAGATAATTAATTTTATCCCTCTGCTGACCAAGTATGGTTGTGCATACGCTTGAACAACTCTGGAAAATATTGCGAAATTACTTTGCGAATATGTGCAAAAATTGCGTACTGATTTTGGAAGAAGAGAAGCATCGTCAGCTCCGTATGCTCGTTATCTTATGAAAAAAAGTTAAAAAATGGCATTCTTATCGATAAACCAAAGCCTGAAAATCCAAAAGTAGTGCGCACACCCGAGAATATTGCTGCTGTGGCAGATAGTGTGCGTGAAGCGCCATCAACAACAATTCACCGTAGTTCTCAACAATTGAACATTTCGGAGATATCATTGAGACGAATTTTGTATAAAGACCTTGATATGACATCGTACAAAGTCCAGTTGGTCCAGGAATTGAAGCCAACTGACCATCCAATTTGTTTTGTCTTCGCTTTCATACAGCATTTTCAAAAAAAAAAAAATATTTGGGAGTAGAACATCTAATTTACTTTATTCGTGCTTGATTCCTTCAAATACAAATATTTCATGATATTCTCATGAAATATTTAATATTTTAAACTAAATTAAAAAATGAAATTTATTACTGCGGGGCAAGCATATCCATATGGCCATTCTACTACTGCTCAAATAGCTCATCAGTGGATTTTACCCAAATTTTGTATAGAAAACTAGAAAGTCTTATATCAAAAGCCAAATTGATTAAATGAAAACTCCATTGAATCAATAAGACAAAAGACAATAACAACTCAAATATGTTTTACACAAAAACACAGTAACTGTTTTTATTTTTTCTTTAATTTTTCTACATAAGGGATCCCATTGGGAACCATTCATATGTATTTGAAAGATTCAATGAAAAAATAAAAATTTAAAACAATTTTTATTAATAAGCAATGTGTACATGCAAATATATCAATATTAAAATTTATTATTCGGAATCTTTTAAAATTTAATTTACTCTTTCGTGCTTGATTCCTTCAAATATAAATATTTCAAGATATTCTCATGAAATATTTATTATTTTAAACTTTAAACTGCCGGGAAAGCATATCCATATGGCCATTTCACTACTGCTCAAATAGCTCATCAGTGGATTTTTTCCAAATTTTGTATAGAAAACTAAAAAGTCTTATATCAAAATCCAAATTGATTGAATGAGAATTCCATTGAATCAATAAGACAAAAGACAATAACAACTCAAATATGTTTTACACAAAAACACAGTAACTATTTTTATTTTTTCTTTAATTTTTCTACATAAGGGATCCCATTGGGAACCATTCATATGTATTTGAAAGATTCAATGAAAAAATAAAAATTTAAAACAATTTTTATTAATAAGCAATGTGTACATGCAAATATATCAATATTAAAATTTATTATTCGGAATCTTTTAAAATTTAATTTACTCTTTCGTGCTTGATTCCTTCAAATATAAATATTTCAAGATATTCTCATGAAATATTTATTATTTTAAACTAAACTAAAAACTGAAGTTTATTACTGCCGGGAAAGCATATCCATATGGCCATTGCACTACTGCTCAAATAGCTCATCAGCGGATTTTTTCCAAATTTTGTATAGAAAACTTAAAAGTCTTATATCAAAATCCAAATTGATTGAATGAAAATTCCATTGAATCAATAAGACAAAAGACAATAACAACTCAAAAATGTTTTACACAAAAACCCAGCAACTATTTTTATTTTTTCTTTCATTTTTCTACATAACGGATCCCACTGGGAACCATTCATATGTATTTGAAAGATTCAATGAAGTAATAAATATTTCATGAGAATATCAGCTCCATCATAATTGGTTAAGAATTTCTAAAAAAATTTAGTATTTCCGCAAAGACCTCTTAAAGAGCCTTAAAATGATACCCATATTGACATTTTAAAAAATTTTAAAATTTCAGAGCCCCGCAACTCGGAAAATATGGGCGAGCGCCAATTTGTTCACTTGATTTTTTTCTTAGTTTTTAATTCTCTATTACCCCATATATTTATTTTGATTGGAGTTACTTTATTGTTCCAAATGACATGAAATAATAAGAGGTAGGCGTGGTGTTTTGCCTGCTGCCTCGTAGGACATGGACCGATCATGCTGATTTCCAATAACACTTCTTTCGACACTGTATCTGATCGATTGTGTGAAATCAGAATTTCAAAGTCACTGGTTGACTGAAATGATCGTGATTTGAATATTTAAAAAGTCTAAATAGTAGTATTGGGGAGTAGCAAATCTTTATTGAAAAAATGATAATGGTTTTCTATTTTTTCAAATGTACTTTTTTTGTATGTAAATGAAATGTACGGGTCTTGTCTATAGGCATTTGGTGAGAAAAAGAAAAATATGTTGATTTCTCTTTAATAATAATACAGGGTCCGCCATCTAAAGTTTTTTTCAACTAGTGTTTATTTCGTGAATGGTAACACTTAGCTCATGTCTGACTTGACAGATAAATTAGTTTTCTCCTTCTGCTGAACAAGTATGGGTGTGCATACGCTTAAAAAACTTTGGGAAATATTGCGACATTACTTTGCGAATGTGTTCGAAAATGACGTAACGATTTTGGAAGAAGAGAAGCACCGTCAGCTTCTTATGTTTGTTATCTTGTTAAAAAAGTGAAACAAACTGGCATCTTCATCGATAAACCAAAGCGTGCAAAGCCAAAAACTGTGCGTACACCCGAGAATATTGCTGCTGTTGCAGATAGAGTGTGTGAAGCGCCATCAACATCAATTCACCGTCGTTTTCAAGAATTGAACATTTCGGAGACATAATTGAGACGAATTTAACATAAAGACCTTGGCATGATGCCATACAAAGTCCAATTGGTTCAGCAGTTGAAACCAGCTAACCATTCAGTGCGTTTTCGCTTCGCTTTCATTCAGCATTTTCACAAAAAAAAAAGTTATTTGGTGGACGCTTTATTGGGGAGTAGAAAATCTTTATTGAATAAATGATAAATGTCTTTAAACAGGTTAAGCACATAAGCCATTAAAAAGTGACGATGGATGAAAATGTAAGATGAGCGCAGGTGTTAAGGTTATTAAATTATAATTATGGTTTTCATTAAGCAATAAGGATTTTTTTTCAAAGAGTAATACATTCTCCCAACTAATTGCTTAAATGTGAAGTGCTATATAACCTGGGTTGACATATTGATAAGTGTGACAATGTGAGTAAGGGTTAGTGCAATGTGCGATCACAAGTATATGAAAGGAATAGACAAGCCAAACACAGCAGGTGTGTGGAGAGGCAGTCATGGTGATATATATTAAAAATGCTAACAAGAGTACGAGTAGTTAGAGATACCTAAGAAAATACAAGTATTTTACACATTACAAAAATATGAAAAGAGTTGAAAACATAAAAAGGTAGGTGTATAGAGACGGACAGATAATAAAAATAAGAATTTGGGTGTATTGAATTTTTTAATAAATAAAAATTTGAATAAATAAGGTGTATTCAATTATCTAGTAGAACATTGCAGAGATGGAGATTGAGTAAAGGTGCGTGTGTGTGTGTTTTTGTCTTAATTTAAGTTTTAGGATTGATTAAAATGATCGTGTTAAAAAAATTAAAAAAAAGGGTCAATAGTAATTTTAGGGAATAGAAAATCTTTATTGAATAATTAATAAAGGTGTTCTTTTTCATATGTGTTATTAGTTGTTTTTTTTTTGTTCTGTACTTTTTATTTAAATTATTGTATGTTTTTAGCTATGTTTAATTTCTTTTATATTGTTAATTTCTTTTTAAAATAACTCTTTTCGAAATACTACTTTTAAATCACCTACAGTAAAATGTTGTTGGTTATCATTGCTTCGTGGATGTCGGATTAGGGGAGGGAGAGGTTGTTATTGTTAGTTAATCGTTTTCGGACAGTTTGAAAGTTTAAATATAAAATAATATATATGTTTAATATAATATATTTGTTTGATACACCATCTAATACAATGGTTTCGTTTTCATGTCGGTATGTTAAACCATAATAGGCTTGTGTACTACTTCCTTCAATATTAAATATATATATATATATATATATATATATATATATATATATATATATATATATATATATATATATATATATATATATATCTATATATATATATATATATATCTATATATATATATATAAATGACACATCTACCAGTGACAACACGAGCAACTCTATGAATCACAACAGTAACAATATAAACGTCAGGGCAAACAACAGTTATGAAAATATAATAAAATATTTAAATGTTCTTAACATCAACAGTATATATTACGCAACTATAGCTATTGAGTTTTACAACGATACACGTTTTTCTTTCAAAGAAATTGACCACCAATACAACACAAAAAGAAGAATAGGAGGCCGTTTTAAAGTCGGAGGCTTTAAAAACAAATACGGAAAAAACACCCTAGAAGTAACTTTCCCAACAATTTTCAACTTGCTACCAATAATCATTTTATATCCCAGAAAAACATTTTAGAAAAGGTGACCAAGTGTGGATTTAAGTATTTTTGTCGGAAGAACTTACCAACTAGGTTACAAACGTAATGATTTTAACAAGGCATGAGACTTTTATAATCTATTCCTGAAAATCGATTACATTTATTATTGCTAAAAGTTATAACGACTCTTTAGAGTCTGTAATATTTTTTACAGACAATAACTCCAAATTGAAATCGAAACGAAAATAATTTGTTGTAAAATTGATTCTTTTATTATGTAATACATTCAACAACTGATCTGTATTAATTTGTTTAAGTTGTTAACGCAAAATTACAAAAATCTTAAGAATTTATTGCAGTTATTCCTTTTTTTCAATGTGATTTAAAAGCTTAAACAAGAAATTGTTTGTGTATACAAAAATCTGTATGCAAGTAATTCACATACAATACAAAGCAAAAGTAGTAAAAAACAATTTAGTTCTTTACTACCGAAGGGACGGACTGCGGTGAACAACGACCATAGAAACTATTTTAAGGTATTCTCTTTTAACTTAAACAACTAGTTCAATTACTGCTTCCTTCTTTTGCGAACTAATGTAATGTGTTTTGTAAGCGAGTAACAAAAAATGGCAATCACAAAAGTAACTCATTATATGACAAGTTCTTTTTAAGAAGGTATTATCTAATTTTTTACGGGTTATTCCAAACAAAACCACGGGGAAAAAATTAATCAAGCGAATTTTTATAAGTTCTCAATGAAATCTCTTATTTTCTTGTATTTTTATTTATTTCTATATATTAAGATACGAAAAAATTATAAATATTTTTACTCGTACTACTAATTTGAAATTGTGTATATATTAAGAATATTCTTCTGCAGACAAGCAACTAAGAATTAATACTGATGTTTTTTCAAATTTTTCTGTTAGATTTATTAAAAGAAAGTAATAGTAATATCGTTTAATACTAGAATTTTATCAATTTAACCGTTAATAAAAACTCTTTCTGTTCAATTTCATGATATTCAAAACAATTTAAATTAAAGTATTGTTTTGAAATCTACTTTCATTTTTATAATTAAATATTAGTGGTTTTTGTTATTTGGTTGGTATTTACAGCTGAAGCAAATGTACGAGTATCAAGCTACATAACTACTAGACCCCTGAACAAATGCATTTGCTATTAAAAAGTACATATGATTTGCAAAACATGAACGCTTGCTTGAGGTTATTTTAAAAACGATGAACATGTCTTTGAGAACATCAAACTCATTGAGTAACTATTGGTTGTACTCGACTGAGAGTGTGTTAGGTGAGTACTTGTTCTTTTTTTTTCTCTTACTTGCAAATGTTTTCTACGAACATGTCGAGTATCATGCGACAGTCAAACTTCACTTGATACTCGCAGTACTAGGTGAAGTTTGGCAAATATTTAATTAAATTCATTTGTATTGAATCTTCCTTTTTGAACGGCCAAAAATAAAATAGAAATAAATAAGGTAAGTTAATAATTTAGTTTAATTAGATATTCTTTAATTATTTATAACTATGTTAAAATTAAATAAAATAAAAAATAATATAATAATGATGCGTATATATATATATATATATACAATATATAGAAACAGAAAACAGTAACACAGCTTAAAATAAATGAATATAAATCAAATTTATTACTTTGTTTTTTATTTAATAAAAATGAGTAGTAGTTTTAATAAAGCTATATATATACATACATATATTATATATATAAATATTTTTTAAATATTTTTTATATGCATAATATATGTATATATATATATAGCTTTATTAAAACTACTACTTATTTTTATTAAATAAAAAGCAAAGCAATAAATTTTCTTTAAATTTTCATGGTTTGTATTTCTTATTCTTCTATGTTAACGACAAAAACATTAAAATATTATTTTAAGCTTCACTATAAAGAAGGCAAAAAATACTTGCAGTACCATATGAAGTGAACATATTTTTTAGGTACTTCATTTTTTGGTACTTGCATTCTTATATGCTAGTTTTTTCGGAACATCTTAACTTCGGCTTATTGCATATTCGTTTTTGCCGAACAAACAATCACTACTTTCACTGCTTGTGCTCTCACTGAGAGAACAAATATAAACGATGTTTGGGAGCGAGTTTCACATATGCACAAAAAAGTTACTCGTTGCAGATGTCTAATATCTACATACATTAAAATTCGACCCTATTTTCGTTAGTGTTCTAGTGAAAAAACGAAATAAAAACGACAGTGTGGCATTACCGTTGTCGTTGTCGACATCAGTCATAAATATAACGGTATCTCCATTTTGAAATGAAGATAGTAATGACAATAAAATATTACTTCCTTGTCAACATCAGTATTAGCAACGAAATTCAAACGAACGTAATAAATAAATTCAAAATGAAAACAAGCTTATCAAGGCAATTCGAAAATTGAGTTTCTGAAATGAAACAAAAATTCCACTTACGATAAGGATATTAATATCATTATCAAAGCCTAGTTATATGATACTTGTGCAAAAAATCGCAGAACAATTGCTAGTTTTATTGTTAGTGTTGTTGCAGATTTTCGCATGTTCCATTTCAGTTAAGGAGTAATCTGTTCCAACACGTAAAATCTTAAAAATTAAAAATTTTGATATATACCTTTACAAATGGTTTTATAAATAAAACGTTTTTAATATAGAATAAGGCATTGAAAAGATGTTGACGCTTTGTCATAGCATCTTCACTTGAACTTGAAAAATTGTTTATTCATATTTGTAAGAAATTTTTACCTGCTGAAGATCGTGCAGCTAATCCATATAATTTAACAAATGTAATTTAGATTATCAAACCGCAAACTTCATTTATATATTTTTCCATAACTTTCAGGCATATGATTGTCATTTCTTCATTAGAGAACTTTTATCTATTGAAGGTGATATAAATATAATTACTTCAACTAAAGAATTATATATATTTACATATATTAAAAAAATTATTTAATGATGATGGTGATGAAAAAAAAGTCAAAAGAAATTGGTTTTCCAGATTCTTTTCGGCTTATGCAATCAAGTTTATAAAAACTAACTAGCTACTTGTTCACTATAAAATCAATTTATTAAAATCATAGTGAGTTCAGTTTAATGAAGCGTGTCATTCCGTATGACTAATTAGGTTAAGTAAATTGTCTCGAGGAAACACAGCTACCACCTCGATCATGTTTCTTCAATAGCATTATTAATTAGTAGTGCAATGAAGAGGATTATGAAGACGCTGAAAAGGTTTGGCAAATATTAAGATGTAACACATTTTTTGACTATTTACACAAAGGGAAAAACAAACAATCTGGTTAAAAGTTCTTCTTTGATTTTATATTTTCACTAAGCATAACCGATATGTTATAAGAATGCTAAAGAAAAATTTTTTTAGTATTGTGATGACCAAAAAAACTGCAGGGCATTTTTAGCCACATAAATAAAATGTATAGCAATGTGTTTACATATATTGTGTTTTATTGATGAATTACATTCATCTAAAGAGCGGATTATAACCACCAAGTAGGGTCTTATTCTCTTTACAGGGTATTTAACCATAGAGGTGAATTTTAATTAACAAAGTAGTTTACTCCTTCACAAATAATGTATGCTGAGATACGAGAGTCGGCTAACAAAGAGAAAGAGAACAAAAGGCGAATAAACTAGAACAGTTTCATTGTCTCTGTGTGTGGTGGATATTGACAGGCGACACAACTACAAATCCAAGTAGTATAAAAGAATGATGGTGTGGCAGAAAAGACAGTTTTTGGCGAACCGGCGTGGTGTAAAGACGTGGCAACAGCAAGGTAAACAGGCGAATAGGGAAAGTAGAGCTTTTGGTTTACAGTCAATAGGTTAGTACATGTAGAGGTTCTAGGATTACATCCTAGAAATATAGTCAGGGAAGTAAATCGAATTACATTCGATTATTAGTAAGAAATTCTTGGTACATAATCTGTTGGATTATATCCAATAGGTTATTAGCAATAAAGGACTCTAGGGTTACATCCTAGAATTAGCAGTAGGGAAAGAGAATTGAATTACATTCGATTGTAGACAGGAGTTAGTTTTACATAAACTGTTGGATTATATCCAATAGATTATAAGCAAGGAAGGACCCTAGGATTACATCCTGGGACTAGAATCAGGGGAGATAGTCATTTTACAAGAGGAGCTGTTTATTACCCAAGCCTGCTGCTATCGTCTAGTAATTAATAAGAGTAATTAAAAAAAAGTGTAAAAGAAGATAAGAACGAAATAAATAAAAATCAAGTTTAAAATAAGCGGTGTGAGTTATTGGAGAACCTGTGGCTGAGTATATCCCAGCTGAAAACCCGGAGTAACCGGAGTCGTTACAATTAGCGCCCGAGCAGGGACCCATATAAATCACTGTAGCTTCCGGCTACAGTGATTTACCGTAGAAAAAGTACACTTTAGCTAGCTGCATAAAAATGGTACGTACTTCGTGGGTTTATCTACTGAGAAAAGAGGAGTTGGTTCAATATCTGGAGGAGTTCTCCTTGGAGGCCGTTGGTTCAGTCGAGGAACTCCGTAAAAGGTTTGCGACACTCATCACAAGCGAACAGAAGGACAAAACTTTAGCAAGACTAGAAGAATTGCAGATCAAGCACAGCCGCAGTAATACGCCAACTTCGTTGGAATTGCCAAGCTTGCCAACAGCAGGTAAAGTCCTACAACAAAAGCCTAACGAGTCCAGCCAGATGTCTTATTCAAGCATGGTAGACATTGTTCGAAAGTGGTCATTTCGTTTTGACGGGAAAACGGACCCATTGAATTTTATAGAGCGTGTCGAGGAACTAGCGGATGTATACGAACTTAACAGTAGTTTGCTCCCACGATGTATGCCAGAACTCTTGAAGGAGGGTGCCCTACTATGGTCTCGAAACAACAATAGACATTGGCAATGCTGGAAGGCCTTTAGGGAGGATTTTCTATCATTTTTCCTGCCTCCAAAGTACTTCGAGGAATTAGATGACCAGATTCGAAAGCGACAACAAAAACCCCGTGAGTCGTTTAAAAACTTTGTGATCGAAATGCAAAACATGATGCGGCATGCCGGATATTCTAAGGAACAACAAGTCGAGCGAATTTTCCGAAATTGCTTAGTGGATTACCAGCTGTATATTCGTCAAAATGATTTTAAAGACTTAAGAGATTTAATTAAGATGGCAGAGGATTATGAGATAATCAAAAGTAGCCATCCCGAGGTGAGTCGTGACCCAAGGGAAAGTCGAATAACAGGAGGCCGTAGAGAGGAGCGTGCAGGCAAGTAGTCTCTTCCAAAGATCTCAAACCCATTAACCCTAGTCTGTCCTGCAGAAGATGTGGAGAAGAAGGCCACGGGTATCGATTTTGTCAGAACCCCAGCATTTTATTCTGCTGGACGTGCGGTAGAAGGGGCTTGAGGGCGAGGGATTGTTGCAGAAAAGGAGAGTATGCGGGAAACGCTCTAGGTCCTCGCCAATTGCAAGGAGAGGTGTCGGACCGAACACGTCAACCCTTGCTGCAGTAAATACATTTAAGGTTACAGAGTCCAGGCTATTAGCAATCGTCCAGATAAATGGCCAAACAAGAGAAGCTACGGTGGACACTGGGGCGTCAAAAAGCTATGTGAATGAAGAGCTAGCCAGAAAATTGAGAAAAGGGGAAAAAGTAAGGAGAATTGTAGGAAATATAAGTCTTGCGAATGGCGTCAGCGTACCTATCAAGGAAGAAGTACAAGCTGAGGTGAGACTGGGGAGAAAGACATGCCGTATGGTATTTGGGGTAATACAAAATTTAATGGACGAAGTACTTCTGGGCCTTGATTTTTTACGGGAAATGAATGTAGAGATACGCTTCGGAGACCAGAACAAACGCTTTGAAAAGGTGAATCAGCAGGTGAGGTCAGTCTTAGAAAACAGGAATGAACAAGATGTATCTGGGCAGGATAAACCCGAAAAAGAAATCACACTAGATTTCCTGTCGGAGGAGCTAGAAAAATTTAAAGCCATTCAGGGCCCCACAATGTTAGCAGAACATAAAATTATCCTCAAGGATGATAGAGCAGTAAAGAAAAGGTACGCACCAAGAAATCCAGAAATGCTAAGGCGAATATACCAAGAAGTGGACGAACTATTAAAAAATGGTTACATAGAGCCATCGACCAGCCCATACAGTGCCCCAATAGTTATGGCTCCAAAGAAAAATGGAACGTTTAGGCTCTGCATTAACTATCGTCTGCTCAACGCGAAAACAGTTACCGATGCCTACCCACTACCACGTATAAGTACAATCTTGGATCAGTTGCGAAACGCTAAGTATATAAGTAGCATCGACCTAAAAAATGGATACTGGCAGATACCCATGGCAGAGAGCAGCAAGCCGTACACAGCATTTACGGTACCAGGAAAGGGTTTGTTCCAGTGGAAAGTGATGCCCTTTGGACTACCGTCAGCACCCGCTACCTTCCAGAGAACATTGGATAGGGTTATAGCCCCGAGATGGAACCATATGCGTTTGCTTACCTGGACGATATTGTCGTTTTATGAAAATCCCTTGAGGAGCACATGGAAAATTTGAAGGAGGTATTTCATAGGTTGCGAGCAGCTAGATTAAAAATTAACGAAGAAAAGTGCAAGTTCTTCCAGACGGAGATTCGTTACTTAGGACACTTGGTGACACAAAATGGTATTCATACCGATCCTGAAAAGGTTGCAGCTATAAGAGATTTGCAGCCCCCGAGAAACGTAAAAGAAGTACGCCGATGTCTTGGCATCGCGTCGTGGTATCGCCGTTTTGTTCCAGCATTCGCCGAGATAGTACTTCCATTGACCTCCTTGTTAAAGAAGGGGAGACATTTTCGTTGGAACGCAGAACAGCAAGAGGCTTTCGATTTGTTAAAAAAAACACCTGACGGAGGCACCAGTGTTGGTATGTCCCAATTTTTCCCAGCAATTTACCCTACAAACTGATGCGAGTAATTATGGACTAGGAGCGCTGCTAACACAAGAAGTGGATGGCCATGAACGGGTTATACAATATGCTAATCGACGACTCAATCAGGCAGAGATGATCTATACCGCAACCGAGAAGGAATGTCTGGCTATTGTGTGGGCCGTTAGAAAGATGAGGCAGTACCTGGAGGGATACCACTTTATAATAATCACGGACCATCTGGCCCTAAAGTGGTTAAATTCGATGGAAAGTCCATCAGGACGCATTGCTCGATGGGCACTGGAACTGCAGCAGTATGATTACGAAGTTCGCTATCGAAGAGGAAAGTTGAATGTCGTAGCCGATACTCTATCACGAGATCCCTTGAACGTGTTGCAACTTGTTAATATACAGGAGAAAGAAGACGATTGGTGGAAGCAACGAAAGGAAGAGGTTCTGAAAAGTCCGGAAAAATATCCAGACTATATGATGAACGAAGGTAGTATGTATCGACACATACTTATTTCTGATGAAGACGAAGAATGTACCCCGTGGAAACTATGTATACCATCCCACCAAAAATGTCGAGTTATGGAAGAAAACCATGACTTACCAACCGCAGGTCATTTAGGAATCCGGAAGACATTATCTAGAATTTCAAACCGCTACTACTGGCCTGGTATGTTTAGAGATATAAGAAACTACGTTAAACGATGCCTGACATGTCAAAAATATAAACCCGAGCAACGGTTGCCACCGGGTCACATGCTCTCTCGTATTGCCGAAGAACCATGGTCCATAGTGTGTGCAGACTTCGTTGGACCACTTCCAAGATCAAAACAGGGAAACTCTGTACTACTAGTTTTCACCGACAAGTTTTCAAAGGACCAACAACTGCTGCCCACAAAGTAAGGCGGTCATGTCAAAAGAGGTATTCAGCTTAGTAAGGAAAAGTTTAAGCAAGGCAGCTAGAGATCAAGCCATGTACTACAATCTTCGCCGGAGGCGGTGGAATCCGAAAGTGGGTGAATTAGTTTTAGTCAAGGAGCACGTTTTGTCCAACGCAGCTGAAAATTTTGCAGCCAAGCTAGCACCAAAGTACCAGGGACCATATGGAGTAGAAAACCTTATTTCTCCGGTAATTTGTGAAATAAAAAAGGGCCAGAAGAACTTCCGCATGGCTCATATTAGCGAGCTAAAACCTTTTTAGGGAAATGAAGGTATATAGCAAGGTAAATTCAATATTTTCCGACAAAAATACTTCATTCCACACTTGATGACCTTTTCTAAAAATTTTTGCAGGGATGTAAAATGATTATTGGCAGCATGTTGCAAATTGTTGGGAAAGTTACTTCTAGGGTGTTCTTTCTGCATTTCGTTTTTAAACTTCCAACTTTAAAACGGCCTTCTATTCGTCTTTTTGTGTTGTATTGGTGCTCAATTTCTTTGAAAAAACGTGTATCGTTGTAGAACTCAATAGCTATAGTTGCGTAATATGCACTTTCGATGTTAAGATCATTTAAATCTTTTATTATAATTTCACAGTTGTTGCTTGCCCTGATGTTTATATTGTTACTGTTGTGATTCATAGTATTGCTGGTGTTGTCACTGGTAGATGTGTCATTTATATATTTATATATATATATATATATATATATATATATATATATATATATATAAATATATAAATGACACATCATATATATATATATATATATATATATATATAAATATATAAATGACACATCATATATATATATATATATATATATATATATATATATATTTATCTAATTTAATAGTGAAGGAAATAGTACACAAGGATATTATGGTTCAATATACCAACATGAACAAGAAAAGCAATATCAAGGAAAAATTGCAAAAAGAAATCATTTAATTAAACAAATATATTATTTTATATTTAAACTTCCAAACCAAACTTTCACTGTGGAAGAATACAGTTTCGATTTCACTTTATCAGTCATAAAACGATTAACCAACAATAACAACCTCTCCCTCCCCTAATCCAAAATCCCGAAAGCAATGATAACTAACAAAATTTTACTGGAGATGATTTAATTGAAGTATTTCGAAAAGAGTTAATTTAAAAAGAAATTAACATTAACAATATTAAAGTCATGAAACATAGCTAATAGCATATAATATTTTAAATAAAGAGTACAGAACAAAAAAAAAAAGAAAACAACGAATAACACATATGAAAAAGAACACCTTTATTAATTATTCAATAAGATTTTCTATTCCCTAAAATTACTATTGAACTTTTTTTAATTTTTTAATCACGATCATTTCAATCAATCCTAAAACTTAAATTGAAAACAAACACACACACACACACGCACGTTTACTCAATCTCCATCTCTGCAATGTTTTACTAGATAATTGAATACACCTTATTTATTCTAATTTTTATTAATTAAAAAAATTCAAAACACCCAAATTCTTATTTTTATTATCTGTCTATCTCTATACACCTACCTTTTTATGTTTCCAATTCTTTTCATATTTTTCTAATCTGTAAAATACTAGTATTTTCTCAGGTATCTCTAACTACTTTTGTTAGCATTTTTAACATATATCATATCGCACATTGCACTAACCCTTAATTACATTGTTACAATGAAAACCATAACCAAAATTCAATAACCTTAACACCTGCACTCATCTTACGTTTTCAACCATCGTCGGTTTTTTAATGGTCTACGTGCTTAACCTTGTTAAACACATTTATGATGTATTCAATAAAGATTTTCTACTCCCAAATAAAGCGTCCGCCAGATAAATTTTCGTTTTTAAAAATG
Organism: Gymnosoma rotundatum; assembly: GCA_916610165.2. NCBI lineage: Eukaryota > Metazoa > Arthropoda > Insecta > Diptera > Tachinidae > Gymnosoma > Gymnosoma rotundatum. The sequence goes on from OU744337.1 coordinate 76,164,947, forward strand.
CTGTATGAAAGCGAAGCGAAAACGCACTGAATGGTCAGTTTGCTTCAACTTCTGAACCAGTTGGACTTTGTATGGCATCATACCAAGGTCTTTATGTAAAATTCGTCTCAATGATGTCTCCGAAATGTTCAATTGTTAAAAACGACGGTGAATTGATGTTGCTGTCGATTCACGCACACTTTTTGCCACAGCAGCAATATTCTCGGGTGTACGCACAGTTTTTGGCTTTTCACGCTTTGGTTTATCGATGTAGATGTCAGTTTGTTTCACTTTTTTAACAAGATAACAAACCTCAGAAGCTGATGGTGCTTCTCTTCTTCCAAAATCCTTACGTCAATTTCGAACACATTCGCAAAGTAATGTCGCAATATTTCCCAAAGTTTTTTAAGTGTATGCACACCCATACTTGCTCAGCAGAAGGTTAAAATTTATTTATTTGTCAAATCAGACATGAGCTAAGTGTTACTATTCACGAAATAAGCACTAGTTGAAAAAAAACGTTAAATGGCGGACCCTGTATTATTATTAAACAGAAATCAACATATTTTTCTTTTTCTCACCAAATGCCTATACACAGTATATAAGTATATTATACCATTCCATTTGCAAACAAAAAAAGTACATTTGAAAAAAAAAACCTTTATCAACTTTTCAATAAAGATTTTCTACTCCCCAATACTAACTACTATTTACACTTTTTAAATATTCAAATCACGATCATTTCAATCAATCAATGTGTCGAAAGAGGTGCTATTGGAAATCAGCGTGATCGGTCCATATCCTACAAGGCAGCAGGCAAAACACCACGCCTACCTCTAATTATTTCATGCCATTGGGAACAATAAAATAACTCCAATTCAAATAAACATAAGGGGTGATAGAGAATTAAAAAATAAGAAAAAACATCAAGTAAAAAAAATCAAGTTTGCCTTTCGAAACTTGAATTCAACACTAACACGGACGGACAGACGGACGTCGCTCAATTGACTTCGCTATGCACAAGGAGTCAGAATATATACACTTTATGGGGTCGGAACTGGATATTGTAAAAATTACAAACGGAATGACTAACTTAGTTATACCCTTTTTTAAAATTTGTTGTGATAGTTGAGGCCGCTTGTGAGATTTTTAAATATTATCTCCGAAATTTATCTTTCGATTACAAAAAATATAGTAAACAAGGCTATAATATATTTTGCAGTGCCTAGAAAAGCCCTAAAATTCGACCCAGGAAACGTCGGAAACAAAAAGCTTGTACACAGTACATATATTATAAATGAAAGTGCTGATGAACGAACTATATAAAAACATCTAAAGTAAAATTTTTATATTATATAGGTTTATTACTACAGTTAGATAAAAAATCTGATTTAAACAGATGTTATATAGCAGCATTTACATATTTACAATGGTTTGAGACGTCATTTTCAAGTTTTACGTTTTATGGTGAAAACCCAATGCAATCGGCATGCGGCAACAGTATTACCTATTTAAAAAAAAAGTTAACTTGGCAATGCCATTAAAAGCGGCCGATCGGCAATGTTGAATTTAGTTTAACTTTTTGTTTTGTCGCTTTAATTTGTCAAATCATCCATAATATTTTTTCGTATTTCTTTAGTTCACTAAATCGTTGTTCATTTTATTTATTTTTCCTTGAAATATTGTTGCAATTAAATTTATTTATGTCTGCGTCAAAAAAATTAAAGATGTTTTATATTTTTTACACAAGCTTCAACTTCAGTAAGCCGCGTTCATTTGCCTATGTAAAACAAATTCAAGCGACAAAAAGCCAAGCTGATTGCTCCCCTGTCTGCATGCTGCTTATATTAGCCTTTTACTATTAATTTTCTTTATTATTTAATATTATTATTTTAGTTTGATTAAAAGTGACGACCAAAAAGAACACCGCGTGTTTTTTGAATCTCACTGTGCCCACACAACATAAAACTACAAAATCGTCATAAAAAGCCAAGCATGAACAATAAATTTAAGATGTAACGATACACATATTTCTTCGTCGTACTAATTTGGTACATAGATACACAGTGACTCTTGTGCACTGGTTGTCTAAGTGCCGTCAATTTTCTAAATGTACCCCGGAATTGACAGATTTTTTGCAAGTATTCTATGCAGCCTGCTCGTCTCTGAAGAGCTCTCTATCCCACTGTACAAGGCCTTCTACGATCTGCGCTTTGCATTTCTAACTTGGTTTTTAAACTTATTTAAGGAAGTTTTGTAGAGTGACCAGTTTCCCGATCTCTTGGCTTCATTAAAGAGTTTCGGCAAGCCCTACGAGACTCGGACCACCGAGGTGGTCCACGGATTGTGCGTTGCACTGATGGTCTACAAGACCTTTCGATTGCATTTTTAAAAGCGCTGGTAAGTCTGCTCACAGCATCTTCAATATTCCCCGTGTCCCTGAAGACCATGGGATAGTCTATTGCATCCATAAGGCTTATGTTCTGATCCTCCCAATTCGTCTTGCGTCTGTTAACATAAACAGCGGTAGTGCCCTTTCTGTTCACAATAGAAAAGGCAACGTAACGATGATCAGAAACGGAATAGTCCTCGGCGACTTTCCAATCTTCAATCAAGAACGAATGGTGTGCATCAACAAGCGTGGGTTCCAACATCTCTTGCCTATTCGGTACGACGCAAGTTGGTACTGAACCCCTATTCACTATTACTAGATTATTATGTAATCAAGAATACACTCGCCTCTGTCGTTGGCCACTGCCACCGAATCTTCATCACTGTAGTCAGATAAAAATAAGATATTTGGGTGACTTTTCGCCAAAATTCAGGCTCTAATCTTTCTGTTATTACATGAAGTTGCGAAGTAGAGTAATTTATAGCCTTTTGCGGCTCTTGAACCAACGCGAAGTCTTCGCCTTGTTCTGCCAGGCGAAGAATTAATGCAGCAGTCGCTGCTTTCGAGTGGGAGAGGTTAATGTGGATCACCCTCACCATCTTCTTGATCCGGATCATAAATGACGTTGACGTCTTCTGGATCGGAAGACATAAGAGTGTCTTCGTCCTCCGCAACGTCCGGGCTCCGTAACGTCTGGCTCTCCAGCCAGACAAAAGTTTGATTGGGAACCCTCTGCCGTCTCCGGGTCAGCGGGTTCATTTATGTCCGAACTGGCTTTTATCTGTTCATTCAACTGGCTTCCACCGGTTCGTGACAAACAACCACGTCCTTGTTTTGCGACACCTCCAATTGATCGCTGGACATGCTCAGCTTGACACTGTCAAAACCATAAAAGATTTTGCCAACATCAGGTTTGGAGATGTTCTGTAACGACAGGATTTCGCTCTAGCCGGGGTAGGTCAGCGGATGTCCATTTAACACAAACACCTTTGTTTTGTTTGACGTTATAAAATTTATTTTATTATTCTTTTGTTTTTTTATTTCTTTTACTTAAATTTAACTTGTTAAAAATTTAAATAAAATAGATCGAAAAATAAATTGGATTACAAAAAAAATTTAGTTAGCCCAGCCACACGGGAGTCAATTAAGTAATTGGCGAATCGGACAGTAGAAGCTATGGCAGCAAGCGATCTACCATTGCGGTGGCATACGCACTACCAACAAGGGTTGACTTATTTCACTGGGCAGCGAGAACCTTGATGGCATACGCACAACCTATGGTCAGGCGGCCCAAGTTTTAGCGATTTCTGACCGATTTGTCTACAAAATTATTTTAAAAAAACAGGAGTCGTCAAAATGTGTACGTCGGTCTAGGAGACGGCAACACCGAACTTCAAGCCAGCCGAAGTATCCGAATTGATTTCTTGGTTGGAAACTATAACGAGGAATTGATCTTTTATTGGAGTGGCATAAGCAAAACTTCGATAAGAGATCTCTTCTCCACTGATCAGGTCTTAGCATTCGATGGTATACGCACGATCAAATGATGCTAAAGAAAAGGCACTAAAGTGATGCTTTTACAAATTCTAATTGGTGCTTTTAGTAAAACAGAGAAATGACCAATCTTGCGCATTTAAAGTCCATTTAAATAATACAGTTCTACCACATGGTTATGGCATTTTTTGTTGTTGTTTCGCAAAACTAAATAATAGTAAACAAACATTTTAGCCATTGATACAACAATATTTTATGTTTTGCACACATTTCTTAATGAAAATATTAATTAAAAAGTTAAATTAATAAATAAAATAAGTTTAGGTGGTGAATACATGAGTCTCGCTGACATTTTTAAATATATTTAAAACATTTTTCACAAAATTTGCAATTCATTGCGTTTGTTAGCAGCTTTTTTTATAAACAATGGAGATTTATGTTGATATTTCGTAATGCTGCCATATTTTTATCGTAGTTAAATAAGAACGATCATAAATGACTGAAAAACTGAAACTGTATTTAAATAATACTTAAATTTAAATGCAAATTAGCTAAATGCGTATTTAAATATGAAGTCAAAAACTGGCCACATATGTTTTTTTATATAATTAGTAGAGATCATTAAATTTTCCCCGTTCAAATTTTTTTTATCTAAACGACAAAATATTAACCATTCTTTTCTAAGCTTGAGTTTTTATTCTGAGTATTTCCACAATTATACACTGCACATTTCATTTTTACACTTTTTTTTAACTTCAATAATATGTAACTTTACTACTTTCAAGCACAATTTACTATGATGAAATAAAATAACTGTATTTTAAAGTGATTCTTTCGAAAAATACGCGTTTTTTCTTAGGTGTGGTGCTATTTGAAATATATTTTTATGACGCCACGAGAGAGAATTTTACTCTCAAGGTTTTAATAAAAAAATAACGGGACTGCTGTTTGCGTAATCTTATTATTTGATTCATGGCTGTCAAGGTTTGAAGGCTGCAGGGGTTTCTGCTGGTCTTATGCCAGCATGGGCTTTGGAAGTACCAGCCGAAAGTCAAGTGGTACCTCGTTTTTTGGCCTCAGCATCGTCAGAAAACAAACAAATAATAACACATATGAAAAAGAACACCTTTTTTAATTATTCAATAAAGATTTTCTATTCCTTAATATTACTATTGAAATTTCTTTTAATTTTTAAGTCACGATCATTTCAATCAATCCTAAACCTAAAATTGAAAACAAACACACACACACGCATCTTTACTCAATCTCCATCTCTGCAATGTTTTACTAGATAATTGAAATTGAATTGAATTCCAAAACCCCCAAATTCTTATTTTTATTACTTGTCTGCCTCTTTACACCTACTTTTTATGTTTCCAATTCTTTTCATATTTTTCTAATGTGTAAAATACTTGTATTTTCTTAGGTATCTCTAACTACTCTTGTTAGCATTTTTAACATATATCACCATGACTGTCTCTCAACACACCTGCTGTGTTTGACTTCTCTATTCCTTTTACTTGTGATCGCACATTGCGCACATTGTCACACTTATCAATATATCAACCCATGTTATACAGCACTTCACATTTAAGCAATTAGTTGGAAGAATTTATTACTCTTTGAAAAAAAATCCTTATTGCTTAATGAAAACCATAATCAAAATTCAATAACCTACACCCATCTTACATTTTCAACCATCGTCATTCTTTAATGGCCCACGTGTTTAACCTTTTTAAACACATTTATCATTTATTCAATAAAGATTTTCTGCTCCCAAATAAAGGATCCGCCAAATAACTTTTCTTTTTGTGAAAATGCTGAACGAAAGCGAAGCGAAAACGCACTGAATGGTCAGTTCGCTTCAACTCCTGAACCAATTGGACTTTGTGTGGCATCACAGCAAGGTCTTTATGTAAAATTCGTCTCAATAATGTCTCCGAAATGTTCAATTGTTGAGAACGACGGTGAATTGATGTTGATGGCGCTTCACACACACTATCTGCCACAGCAGCAATATTCTCGGGTGTATGCACAGTTTTTGGCTTTTCACGCTTTGGTTTATCGATGAAGATGCCAGTTTGTTTCACTTTTTTAACAAGTCTTTTTCCAAAACCCGTACGCAATTTTCGCACACATTCGCAAAGTAATGTCGCAATATTTCCAGAGTTTTTCAAGCGTATGCACAACCATACTTGTTCAGCAGAAGGATAAAACTTATTTATTTGTCAAATCAGACATGAGCTAAGTGTAACTATTCACGAAATAAGCACTAGTTGGAAAAAAACATTAAATGGCGGACCCTGTATTATTATTAAACAGAAATCAACACATTCCTCTTTTTCTTACCAAATGCCTATACACAGTATATATGTATATTATACCATTCCAGTTGCAAACAAAAAAAGTACATTTGAAAAAAAGAAAACCTTTATCAACTTTTCAATAAAGATTTTCTACTCCCCAATACTAACTACTATTTACACTTTTTAAATATTCAAATCACGATCATTTCAATCAATCAATGTGTCGAAAGAGGTGCTATTGGAAATCAGCGTGATCGGTCCATGTCCTACAAGGCAGCAGGCAAAACACCACGCCTACCTCTAATTATTTAATGTCATTGGGAACAATAAAGTAACTCCAATTCAAATAAACATATGGGGTGATAGAGAATTAAAAAATAAGAAAAAACATCAAGTGAAAAAAAATCAAGTTTGCCTTTAGAAACTTGAATTCAACACTAACACGGACGGACAGACGGACGTCGCTCAATTGACTTCGCTATGCACAAGGAGTCAGAATATATACACTTTATGGGGTCGGAACTGGATATTGTAAAAATTACAAACGGAATGACTAACTTAGTTATACCCTTTTTTAAAATTTGTTGTGATAGTTGAGGCCGCTTGTGAGATTTTTAAATATTATCTCCGAAATTTATCTTTCGATTACAAAAAATATAGTAAACAAGGCTATAATATATTTTGCAGTGTCTAGAAAAGCCCTAAAATTGGACACAGCAAACGTCGGGAACAATAAGCTTGTATACAGTTCATGTATTATAAATGAAACAGCTGATGAACGAACAAATTTACCACTATATACAAACAACTAAAGAGAAATTTATATATTATATAGGTTTATTACTACAATTAGATAAAAAAAAATCTGATTTAAACAGCAGTTATATAGCAGCAGTTACATATTTACAAGTTTTACGATTTATGGTAAAAGGCCAAAGCAAGCGGCATGTGGCAACAGTATTACCAATTTAAAAAAAGAAAGTTTGTTAATAAACATATTTATACAAAAGTTTTAACACGTAAAATTTAATTTAACTTGGCAATGATATTAAAAGCGGCCGATCGGCAATGTTGAATTTAGTTTAATTTTTTTGTTTTGTCGCTTTAATTTGTCAAATCATCCATATTCTTCTTTTCGTGTTTCTTTTGTTCACTAAATCGTTGTTCATTTTTTCCCTTTAAAAATTTTTGCAAATAATTTATTTATGTCTGCGTCAAAAAAACTAAAGATTTTTATATTTTTTACACAAGCTTCAACTTCAGTAAGCCGCGTTCATTTGCCTATGTAAAATAAATTCAAGCGGCAAAAAGCAAAGCTGATTGCTCCCGCGTCCACATGATGCTTATATTAGCCTTTTACTATTAATTTTACTTTTTTATTTAATATTATTATTTTAGTTTGATTAAAAGTGACGACCAAAAAGAACACCGCGTGTTTTTGGAATCTCACTGTGCCCACACAACATAAAACTACAAAATCGTCATAAACAGGCAAGCATGAACAATAAATTTAAAACGTAACGGTACCCATATTTCTTCGTCGTACTAATTTGGTACATACATACACAGTGACTCTTGTGCACTGGTTGTCCAAGTGCCGTCAATTTTCTAAATGGACCCCGGAATTGACAGATTTTTTGCAAGTATTCTATGCAGCCTGCTCGTCTCTGAAGAGTTTGCGGCAAGCCCTACGAGACTCGGCTATTTCCGTGGACCACCTCGGTGGTCTGCCCTTTGTGTTCACAACAGAAAAGGCAACGTAACGATGATCAGAAACGGAATAGTCCTCGGAGACTTTCCAATCTTCAATCAAGAACGAATGGTGTGCATCAACGAGCGTGGGCTCCAACACCTCTTGCCTATTCGGTACGACGCAAGTTGGTACTGAACGCCTATTCACTACTACTAGATTATTGTGTAATCAAGAATACACTCGCCTCTGTCGTTGGCCACTGCCACCGAATCTTCATCACTGTAATCAGATAAAAACAAGATATTTGGGTGACTTTTCGCCAAAATTCAGCCTCTAATCTTTCTGTTATTACATGAAGTTGCGAAGTACAGTAATTTATAGCCTTTTGCGGCTCTTGAACCAACGCGAAGTCTTCGCCTTGTTCTGCCAGGCGAAGAATTAATGCAGCAGTCGCTGCTTTCGAGTGGGAGAGGTTAATGTGGATCACCCTCACCATCTTCTTGATCCGGATCATAAATGACGTTGACGTCTTCTGGATCGGAAGACATAAGAGTGTCTTCGTCCTCCGCAACGTCCGGGCTCCGTAACGTCTGGCTCTCCAGCCAGACAAAAGTTTGATTGGGAACCCTCTGCCGTCTCCGGGTCAGCGGGTTCATTTATGTCCGAACTGGCTTTTATCTGTTCATTCAACTGGCTTCCACCGGTTCGTGACAAACAACCACGTCCTTGTTTTGCGACACCTCCAATTGATCGCTGGAGATGCTCAGCTTGACACTGTCAAAACCATAAAAGATTTTGCCAACATCAGGTTTGGAGATGTTCTGTAACGACAGGATTTCGCTCTAGCCGGGGTAGGTCAGCGGATGTCCATTTAACACAAACACCTTTGTTTTGTTTGACGTTATAAAATTTATTTTATTATTCTTTTGTTTTTTTATTTCATTTACTTAAATTTAACTTGTTAAAAATTTAAATAAAATAGATCGAAAAATAAATTGGATTACAAAAAAAAAATTTAGTTAGCCCAGCCACACAGGAGTCAATTAATTAATTGGCGAATCGGACAGTAGAAGCTATGGCAGCAAGCGATCTACCATTGCGGTGGCATACGCACTACCAACAAGGGTTGACTTATTTCACTGGTCAGCGAGAACCTTGACGGCATACGCACAATCTATGTTCAGGCGGCCCAAGTTTTAGCGATTTCTGACCGATTTGTCTACAAAATTATTTTAAAAAAACAGGAGTCGTCAAAACGTGTACGTCGGTCTAGGAGACGGCAACACCGAACTTCAAGCCAGCCGAAGTATCCGAATTGATTTCTTGGTTGGAAACTATAAGGAGGAATTGATCTTTTATTGGAGTGGCATAAGCAAAACTTCGATAAGAGATCTCTTCTCCACTGATCAGATCTTAGCATTCGATGGTATACGCACGATCAAATGATGCTAAAGAAAAGGCACTAAAGTGATGCTTTTACAAATTCTAATTGGTGCTTTTAGTAAAACAAAGAAATGACCAATCTTGCGCATTTAAAGTCCATTTAAATAATACAGTTCTACCACATGGTTATGGCATTTTTTGTTGTTGTTTCGCAAAACTAAATAATAGTATTTTTTTGTTTCAATTTTAAGCTTGTTGGGCCTAACGTTCTCCATGTCAATAAAAATACACTTTTTATTACATATTTTCTCCCGACGTTTCGTGAATTTTTGTTCACTTCTTCAGGGGGTTGTCTATTTTTTTAAAACATTTATTTAAAAAACATCAGTATATTACAAATATTATTACCTATACATACGGTAAAAACTTACATTTTACTTATATTGTAGACATGATTTTAGAGAATAATTTTTCCTAGTTTTTTAAACTTCAACGAAAATTTTTTTGGTTTTTATTTGTTTCTAATGACAACACTGTATATCGCGCTTAAATTGTCTGTATCTTCCTTTTTGTTCATAGTTCTGTTTATTTTTTCTTGTATTCGTAAACTTTCTGTTGTGTATCGTTTTCTTTCATTGCTTTCCTTGTTTAATATTTTTATGTTGTCAAAATCTGGTACGTGTTTTGTTTGTGTTATGTGCTTTGATAATGCAGTACTTTCTTTGTTTTTATTTATGTCTGCTTTATGTTCATACATTCTCGTTTCCAAACTTCTTTTAGTTGTACCAATGTAAACAAGATTACAGCTGTTATTATTACTACCTTTGCATGGGATTTCGTATACTACATTATTTTGTTGTAATTTGTCGATTGGGGTTTTTGTATTTGTAAAAATCGTACTTAATGTTCTATTTGGTTTATATGCCAGGTTAATGGTACTTTTGTTTATTATGTTTTTTATAAAGGGTGTTTTTTATAGACGTATAGAACTTTAAGTTGGCATCACTTTTTTAACTGGCGGCCATTTTGTCAGCTGTCAAGTGATTAATATTTAGTTTGGTTTGCCATTTCATCATGAATAGGTTGACAAAAGAACAACGCTTGCAAATCGTGCAAATTTATTTCGAAAATAATGGTTCAGTTCGCGAAGTTTACCGCAAGCTCCGTCCATTTTATGGTCGACATAATCGGCCATCAGAGCAATTAATTCGGTTAACCATGGATCGTTTTCGCACTACGTTTACTCTATGTGATAATACGCATCCGCAGAGACGTCGAACAGTGCGCACCGAAGAAACAATTGCCGCTGTAGAGCAAAGTGTTGAAGAGGACCCGAATGAATCGATTCGCCACCGTGCACAGCAATTAGAGCTTTGTCCATCAACTTTATGGAAGATTTTGCGCTAAGATCTTGGCTTGCGACCTTACAAGATCCAGCTTGTGCAAGAATTAAAGCCGCGAGACCATGCAATGCGTCGTGATTTTGGTGTATGGGCCGAAAATGAGATTGATCTCGATGCTGATTTTCATAGCAAAATTTTGTTCAGTGATGAGGCTCATTTTTGGTTGAATGGCTACGTCAACAAGCAAAATTGCCGCATTTTGAGTGAAGGGAATCCACATGAGACCCTTGAAACGCCATTATATGCACAAAAACTGACTGTTTGGTGTGCTCTATGGGCTGGTGGAGTCATTGGGCCATACTTCTTCCGAAATAATGCTGGAGAGTTAGTTACCGTTAATGGAGACCGGTATAGAGCCATGATAACCGACTATTTTGTTCCCCAATTGGATGGCATGAATGTGCATGAGTTGTGGTTCCAACAAGACGGCGCTACATGCCACACAGCGCACGTTACAATCGATTTATTGAAGGAAACATTCGATGAGCGCATAATTTCGCGGAATGGACCTGTCAATTGGCCACCAAGATCGTGCGATTTGACACCATTGGATTATTTTCTTTGGGGATATGTGAAGTCGCTCGTCTACGCCAACAAACCAGAAACGTTAGGGGACTTGGAAGCCAACATTCGTGGCGTTATTGCCAACATACGGCCCCACATGCTCAAAAAAGTGGTTGAAAATTGGACCTGTAGAATTGACTTTATTCGAGCCAGCCGCGGCGGCCACATGCCCGAAATCATATTTAAACATTAATGGCATAAAATTTTCCTTCCAATTAAGCCAAATTGATGGACATTAAAACGATTTTCTTGTGTTTTATTTCAATTCGAAGTTCTATACGTCAATAAAAAATACCCTGTATTATTATTGTCGGTCAGGCCAGGTACATATTTAATGCTGTAAAATTGTTCTTCTTTCTTGTTGTGATTGTCATTGTTAATATTTTAGGACGAATACTAAAGAGCATAGTATCGGAAAAATAATAGTAATAATAGTATAGTATCGGAAAAATAATATAAAAAACTCAATAGAACTAAAAAATCAACTAAAAAATTTAACCCTGGTTTCGAGCGATACCTTAGTTTCATTTGATGTTGTCTCATTATTTACAAATATTCCAATTCACACAGCTATCAAAAATATAATGGAAAAATGGAGCATTATAAGAAACAATACCACCATACCGCGTTCAAAGTTTCTGGACATTCTTAAATTCTGCCTATATGACAACAATTATTTTATGTTCAACAACAATATTTATAATCAAATATTCGGTATGCCTATGGGAAACCCTCTCTCACCCACTATTGCTAACATTGTACTAGACAACTTATTGGACAAAGCATTGGCTGAACTAAATAACAAAAATATCAAAATAAAATACGTTATAAAATACGTAGATGACTTTTTAGCTGTAATTAACATTAACGACAAAGATGAGATTCTAAACACACTAAATGGATATCATCCGAAAATTAAGTTTACAATTGAAACGGAAAAAGAAAACAAAATTGCATATCTTGACACAATATTACATAGAAAAAACAATAGAATAATTATTGATTGGTATACAAAAGATATATCATCAGGCCGAATCATAAACTATAACACTACACAACCAAAATCACAAATAATAAATACAGCAAAAAATTTTATAAGTAGAGTGCTTGAAATAAGTGACCCACAATTCCATAATACAAATATTAAAAAAATTTTAAAAATATTAAAAGACAACAGTTTTCCCATATTCTTAATTAATTCATTACTGAAAACCTATAAACATAAACAAAATATCAACAATGACAATCACAACAAGAAAGAAGAACAATTTTACAGCATTAAATATGTACCTGGCCTGACCGACAATAATAATATAAAAAACATAATAAACAAAAGTACCATTAACCTGGCATATAAACCAAATAGAACATTAAGTACGATTTTTACAAATACAAAAACCCCAATCGACAAATTACAACAAAATAATGTAGTATACGAAATCCCATGCAAAGGTAGTAATAATAACAGCTGTAATCTTGTTTACATTGGTACAACTAAAAGAAGTTTGGAAACGAGAATGTATGAACATAAAGCAGACATAAATAAAAACAAAGAAAGTACTGCATTATCAAAGCACATAACACAAACAAAACATGTACCAGATTTTGACAACATAAAAATATTAAACAAGGAAAGCAATGAAAGAAAACGATACACAACAGAAAGTTTACGAATACAAGACAAAATAAACAGAACTATGAACAAAAAGGAAGATACAGACAATTTAAGCGCGATATAGAGTGTTGTCATTAGAAACAAATAAAAACCAAAAAAATTTTCGTTGAAGTTTAAAAAACTAGGAAAAATTATTCTCTAAAATCATGTCTACAATATAAGTAAAATGTAAGTTTTTACCGTATGTATAGGTAATAATATTTGTAATATACTGATGTTTTTTAAATAAATGTTTTAAAAAAATAGACAACCCCCTGAAGAAGTGAACAAAAATTCACGAAACGTCGGGAGAAAATATGTAATAAAAAGTGCATTTTTATTGACATGGAGAACGTTAGGCCCAACAAGCTTAAAATTGAAACAAAAAAACATTGAATTTAATTGGCCAAAAAACAGACAACTATATAATAGTAAACAAACATTTTAGCCATTGATACAACAATATTTTATGTTTTGCACACATTTCTTAATGAAAATATTAATTAAAAAGTTAAATTAATAAATAAAATAAGTTTAGGTGGTGAATACATGAGTCTCGCTGACATTTTTAAATATATTTAAAACATTTTTTACAAAATTTGCAATTCATTGCGTTTGTTAGCAGCTTTTTTTATAAACAATGGAGATTTATGTTGATATTTCGTAATGCTGCCATATTTTTATCGTAGTTAAATAAGAACGATCATAAATGACTGAAAAACTGAAACTGTATTTAAATAATACTTAAATTTAAATGCAAATTAGCTAAATGCGTATTTAAATATGAAGTAAAAAACTGGCCACATATGTTTTTTTATATAATTAGTAGAGATTATTAAATTTTACCCGTTCAAATTTTTTTTATTTAAACGACAAAATATTAACCATTCTTTTCTAAGTTTTTTTTTCTTTTGGGAAATAAAAAAACTTAAGCTTGAGTTTTTATTCTGAGTATTTCCACAATTATACACTGCACATTTCATTTTTACACTTTTTTTTAACTTCAATAATATGTAACTTTACTACTTTCAAGCACAATTTACTATGATGAAATAAAATAACCGTATTTTAAAGTGATTCTTTCGAAAAATACGCGTTTTTTCTTAGGTGTGGTGCTATTTGAAATATATTTTTATGACGTCACGAGAGAGAATTTTACTCTCAAGGTTTTAATAAAAAATAACGGGACTGCTGTTTGCGTAATCTTATTATTTGATTCATGGCTGTCAAGGTTTGAAGGCTGCAGGGGTTTCTGCTCGTCTTATGCCAGCATGGGCTTTGGAAGTACCAGCCGAAAGTCAAGTGGTACCTCGTTTTTTTGGCCTCAGCATCGTCAGAAAACAAACAAATAATAACACATATGAAAAAGAACACCTTTTTTAATTATTCAATAAAGATTTTCTATTCCTTAATATTACTATTGAAATTTCTTTTAATTTTTAAATCACGATCATTTCAATCAATCCTAAACCTAAAATTGAAAACAAACACACACACACGCATCTTTACACAATCTCCATCTCTGCAATGTTTTACTAGATAATTGAAATTGAATTGAATTCCAAAACCCCCAAATTCTTATTTTTATTACTTGTCTGCCTCTTTACACCTACTTTTTATGTTTCCAATTCTTTTCATATTTTCTAATGTGTAAAATACTTGTATTTTCTTAGGTATCTCTAACTACACTTGTTAGCATTTTTAACATATATCACCATGACTGTCTCTCAACACACCTGCTGTGTTTGACTTCTCTATTCCTTTTACTTGTGATCGCACATTGCGCACATTGTCACACTTATCAATATATCAACCCAGGTTATACAGCACTTCACATTTAAGCAATTAGTTGGAAGAATGTATTACTCTTTGAAAAAAAATCCTTATTGCTCAATTTTCGCAAACATTCGCAAGGTAATGTTGCAATATTTCCCAGAGTTTTTCAAGCGTATGCAAAACCATACTTGTTCAGCAGAAGGATAAAACTTATTTATTTGTCAAATCAGACATGAGCTAAGTGTTACTATTCACGAAATAAGCACTAGTTGAAAAAAACGTTAGATGGCGGACCCTGTATTATTATTAAACAGAAATCAACATATTCTTCTTTTGCTCACCAAATGCCTTTACACAGTATATATGTATATTATTCTATTTCAAAAAAGGTACATTTGAAAAAAAAAACCTTTATCAATTTTTCAATAAAGATTTTCTACTCCCCAATACTACTACTCGTATTTACACTTTTTAAATATACAAATCATGATCATTTCAATCAATCAATGTGTCGAAAGAGGTGCTATTGGAAATCAGCGTGATCGGTCCATATCCAACAAGGCAGCAGGCAAAACACCACGCGTACCTCTAATTATTTAATGTCATTGGGAACAATAAAGTAACTCCAATGCAAATGAACATATGGGGTTATAGAGAATTAAAAAATAAGAAAAAACATAAGTGAAAAAAAATCAAGTTTGCCTTTAGAAACTTGAATTCAACACTAACACGGACGGACAGACGGACGTCGCTCAATTGACTTCGCTATGCGCAAGGAGTCAGAATATATACACTTTATAGGGTATGAACTGAATATTGTAAAAATTACAAACGGAATGACTAACTTAGTTATACCCTTTTTTAAATTTTTGTTGTGATATTTGAGGCCGCTTGTGAGATTTTTTAATTATTATCGGAACAATAAGCTTGTACACAGTACATATATTATAAATGAAATGAAATAAATTACCATTATATAAAAACATCTAATAAAAAATTTTTATATTATATAAGTTTATTACTACAATTAGATAAAAAAATCTGATTTAAACAGATATTATATAGCAGCAGTTACATATTTACAATGGTTTGAGACGTCATTTTCAAGTTTTACGTTTTATGGTGATGGGCCAATGCAAGCGGCATGCCGCAACAGTATTACCTATTTTAAAAAAAAGTTAACTTGGCAATGCCATTAAAAGCGGCCGATCGGCAATGTTGAATTTAGTTTAACTTTTTGTTTTGTCGCTTTAATTTGTCAAATCATCCATAATCTTTTTTCGTGTTTCTTTTGTTCACTAAATCGTTGTTCATTTTATTTATTTTTCCTTTTAATATTTTTGCAATTAAATTTATTTATGTCTGCGTCAAAAAAATTAAGGATGTTTTATATTTTTTACACAAGCTTCAACTTCAGTAAACCGCGTTCATTTGTCTATGTAAAACAAATTCAAGCGACAAAAAGACAAGCTGATTGCTCCCCTGTCCGCATGCTGCTTACATTAGCTTTTAACTATTAATTTTGCTGCAGGGGTTTCTGCTGGTCTTATGCCAGCATGGGCTTTGGAAGTACCAGCCGAAAGTCAAGTGGTACCTCGTTTTTTTGGCCTCAGCATCGTCAGAAAACAAACAAATAATAACACATATGAAAAAGAACACCTTTTTTAATTATTCAATAAAGATTTTCTATTCCTTAATATTACTATTGAAATTTCTTTTAATTTTTAAATCACGATCATTTCAATCAATCCTAAACCTAAAATTGAAAACAAACACACACACACGCATCTTTACTCAATCTCCATCTCTGCAATGTTTTACTAGATAATTGAAATTGAATTGAATTCCAAAACCCCCAAATTCTTATTTTTATTACTTGTCTGCCTCTTTACACCTACTTTTTATGTTTCCAATTCTTTTCATATTTTTCTAATGTGTAAAATACTTGTATTTTCTTAGGTATCTCTAACTACTCTTGTTAGCATTTTTAACATATATCACCATGACTGTCTCTCAACACACCTGCTGTGTTTGACTTCTCTATTCCTTTTACTTGTGATCGCACATTGCGCACATTGTCACACTTATCAATATATCAACCCAGGTTATACAGCACTTCACATTTAAGCAATTAGTTGGAAGAATGTATTACTCTTTGAAAAAAAAATCCTTATTGCTTAATGAAAACCATAATCAAAATTCAATAACCTACACCCATCTTACATTTTCAACCATCGTTATTCTTTAATGGCCCACGTGTTTAACCTTTTTAAACACTTTTATCATTTATTCAGTAAAGATTTTCTGCTCCCAAATAAAGCATCCGCCAAATAACTTTTCTTTTTGTGAAAATGCTGAACGAAAGCGAAGCGAAAACGCACTGAATGGTTAGTTTGCTTCAACTCCTGAACCTATTGGACTTTGTGTGGCATCACAGCAAGGTCTTTATGTAAAATTCGTCTCAATAATGTCTCCGAAATGTTCAATTGTTGAGAACGACGGTGAATTGATGTTGATGGAGCTTCACACACACTATCTGCCACAGCAGCAATATTCTCGGGTGTATGCACAGTTTTTGGGTTTTCACGCTTTGGTTTATCGATGAAGATGCCAGTTTGTTTCACTTTTTTAACAAGATAACAAACATAAGAAGCTGATGGTGCTTGTCTTTTTCCAAAATCCGTACGCAATTTTCGCAAACATTCGCAAGGTAATGTTGCAATATTTCCCAGAGTTTTTCAAGCGTATGCAAAACCATACTTGTTCAGCAGAAGGATAAAACTTATTTATTTGTCAAATCAGACATGAGCTAAGTGTTACTATTCATGAAATAAGCACTAGTTGAAAAAAACGTTAGATGGCGGACCCTGTATTATTATTAAACAGAAATCAACATATTCTTCTTTTGCTCACCAAATGCCTTTACACAGTATATATGTATATTATTCTATTTCAAAAAAGGTACATTTGAAAAAAAAAAAAACCTTTATCAATTTTTCAATAAAGATTTTCTACTCCCCAATACTACTACTCGTATTTACACTTTTTAAATATACAAATCATGATCATTTCAATCAATCAATGTGTCGAAAGAGGTGCTATTGGAAATCAGCGTGATCGGTCCATATCCAACAAGGCAGCAGGCAAAACACCACGCGTACCTCTAATTATTTAATGTCATTGGGAACAATAAAGTAACTCCAATTCAAATGAACATATGGGGTGATAGAGAATTAAAAAATAAGAAAAAACATAAGTGAAAAAAAATCAAGTTTGCCTTTAGACACTTGAATTCAACACTAACACGGACGGACAGACGGACGTCGCTCAATTGACTTCGCTATGCGCAAGGAGTCAGAATATATACACTTTATGGGGTATGAACTGAATATTGTAAAAATTACAAATGGAATGACTAACTTAGTTATACCCTTTTTTAAATTTTTGTTGTGATATTTGAGGCCGCTTGTGAGATTTTTTAATTATTATCGGAACAATAAGCTTGTACACAGTACATATATTATAAATGAAATGAAATAAATTACCATTATATAAAAACATCTAGTAAAAAATTTTTATATTATATAAGTTTATTACTACAATTAGATAAAAAAAATCTGATTTAAACAGATATTATATAGGAGCAGTTACATATTTACAATGGTTTGAGACGTCATTTTCAAGTTTTACGTTTTATGGTGATGGGCCAATGCAAGCGGCATGCCGCAACAGTATTACCTATTTTAAAAAAAAAGTTAACTTGGCAATGCCATTAAAAGCGGCCGATCGGCAATGTTGAATTTAGTTTAATTTTTTGTTTTGTCGCTTTAATTTGTCAAATCATCCATAATCTTTTTTCGTGTTTCTTTTGTTCACTAAATCGTTGTTCATTTTATTTATTTTTCCTTTTAATATTTTTGCAATTAAATTTATTTATGTCTGCGTCAAAAAAACTAAGGATGTTTTATATTTTTTACACAAGCTTCAACTTTAGTAAACCGCGTTCATTTGCCTATGTAAAACAAATTCAAGCGACAAAAAGACAAGCTGATTGCTCCCCTGTCCGCATGCTGCTTACATTAGCTTTTAACTATTAATTTTACTTTATTATTTATTATTATTTTAGTTTGATTAAAAGTAACGACCCAAAAGAACGCCGCATGTTTTTTGAATCCCACTGTGCACATATAACATAAAAATACAAAATGGTCATAAAAAGGCTAGCATGAACAATAAATTTAAAACGTAACGATACCCATATTCCTTCGTCGTACTAATTTGGTACATACATACATAGTGACTCTTGTGCACTGGTTGTCCAAGTGCCGTCAATTTTCTAAATGTATCCTGGAATTGACAGATGCTTTGCAAGTATTCCATGTAGGCTGCTCGTCTCTGAAGAGCCCTCTATCCTACTGTACAAGGACCTTCGGGATCTGCACTGATGGTCTACAAGACCGTTCGATTGCATTCTTAAAACCGCTGGTAAGTCTGCTCACAGCATCTTCAACATTCTCCGTTTCCCTGAAGACCATGGGATAGTCTAATGCGTCCATAAGGTTTATGTGCTGATCCTTGCAATTCGTCTTGCGTCTGTTAACATAAACAGCGGTAGCGCCCTTTCTCTTCACATTAAAAAAGACAACGTAACGATGATCAGAAACGGAGCAGTCCTCGGAGACTTTCCAATCTTCAATCAAGAACGCATGGTGTGCATCAACAAGCGTGATGTCTTCCTGCCTTTTCGGTACTACGAAAGTTGGTTCTGAGCCCCTATTCGCTACTCCTACATTATTATGTAACATTACCAATGAACCAGGTGGTGGACCCATCTGGTCGTACGGCATATAGGTGGAAGAGATCCACATCGCGGATTCCTTTGCTTCCCATGCTACTGTAATCAGATAAAATTAAGATATTAAGGCGACTTTTCGCCAAAATTCAGGCTCTAATCTTTCTGTTATTACGTGAACGTCAGGGCGCTCAAAGAGCTCTCCAGCCAGACAAGAGTTTGATTGGGAACCCTCTGTAGTCTCCGAGTCAGCGGGTTCATTTATGTCCGAACTGGCTTCCATCGGTTCATTCATGTTCGAACTGGCTTGCAACGGTTCGTGGCAAACAATCACGTCCTTGTTTTGCGACACCTCAAATTGGTAGCTGGAGTTTTCGGGGTTGGGTTTGTCGTCACCTCGATAGATGCTCAGCTTGACACTGTCAAAACCATAAAAGATTTTGCCTTGCTTCTTTCGAAGTAGTGACAATGATTCCTTGTTAAGGACCACAACCGCCTTTCTTATCAATCCCTCCAGTTTGGGGATTTTCACTACCTTCCAGTTACTGGTCGGCAGATTAGAACTTCCTCTCTGTATGATTGCCAGAAAGGTCGCAGAGTCGCGTGGCTCCCTCAGTATAATCGCGATAGATCTCGGTCTGCGAGGTATATCGCTGAACGGGACCGCATCCAATCTTGCGCTGGGCCACACTACCCCGAGGGACGTGACTGCTTGCGTAAGTTGCAGTGCCAAATTCTCGTTTGAGCGCGATAAAATTTTATTGTGGGTCAAGCCCACTGGTCTTATACCAGTATGGGCCTTGGAAGTACCAGCCGAAAGTCGAGTGGTACCTCGTTTTTTGGCCTCAGCATCGTCAGAAGGCTAGACAGCTGGGGCTAAACTATGATGTGGTGATGCCCTAACCAGACATTTGCCAGAAGGGAGCCACCGCTCCTACAAACCTGACATTTCTAGGCCGTGTGTTACCACGTAACGGAGAGCACAAAGCCTAGACTCTGCCCGATCTATGTCAGACGCCTAATACCATAGTATATATGTGTCATAGGTGTCTGACATACGCTTCCCCCTATCCGCCACCTAGGGACACGTCCGATGGAAGTCTGACATACTTTTATTAAAAATTAAAATTTAACTATATGTGTATTGCAGAGTTCTATATAAAGTGTTAAAAATATTCCATCTACAACAATAAAAAGTGCTGACAACTATGTTAGTATCATTATACCCGTAAAATTGGGTGCTTTCACATTTGTTTCTCTATTTTGTCTATGAAAAGACCTATTATTGCGAAAAAAAAGTATTCTATATTGGATTAAAGGTCCTAAGGACCTCCACACAAAATTTTGTTGAAATCCATTCAGAAGTTTTACGTGATGCGAACATAAATAGACAGACAGATGGACAGACAGACGGACAGATAGACAGAAAGATAAAAATTTCAAAAGTAGGACTTTTGTACTCTTGATCGATTACTATCTACACCAACAACATAATTTTCAAAAAATATTACATGTATAGAAATGAACTCGTTACGGTTTTATTATATGTATAGATTTAAATCAATAAATTTTTTTTAACATTTGGTTGATTAAATTAAAGAATTTTATGCAAAATCAATCCATGTTTAAGACATTGTTAAAGGTTGTAATGATATATCAAATATATGGTTTTATTATTAAAATTTGCACAAGCTACAGTTTGGACACAAAACTTAAATACTTTGAAACCTAAAGCATCTCCTTGTTATCCATTATATTGTGCTGAAATTTATTATACATATGTAAAATGTTTTCTATGAATTAACTAATTATATTTTGAATATGTATATTTATTAATATTATTACTGTATTATTTTTACCTTTATTATACTTACCTTTATTTACTTACCTTTTTTAAACTTACCTCATTATACTTACCGTAAAAGTGTATCGTAAAATTACGAGTTGCCCATTTAGTTAATAATGGAATAATTCCAGTTGTCTAGTTGTAAACCACAAAAGACTTAAACAGTATCAAAAATACTCACTTACTAATCAGCAACCTGCCAAGCAACATCATTGTGAAACCCCCAACTTGAATTATAAAACCCCAAATCATACCTACTTGTATTATAGTACCTAGTTAAAACTTAAATAAAAGAATTTGACTTTTGTGAAGAAACTCTGAAGAACAAGTCTATTTGCTAAAAACAACATTACGTAAGTCAAGAGAAATAAAATAGTCTATTTCCTCATACTCTCCACCCTAATACTCTAATTGGCACAAAATCAATTATAACAACAAATTGTTCATGGTCCTTATCAAGCCGGCAAAGAACAAAAGCAATAAAACACAAACTCTCTTAAGAACAAAATCAAAAGGAAAAAAATTAGCAAGCAGCAAAATAACATGAGGTAAAATTCCACAGTTTGTAACAATGTCGGAGTGAGTAAACATACATAAAAAATAGCCTTAAACGTAAAATTCAACTACAATATAAAATTGAAAATTAATTAAGAAAAGCATTAATACTTACCCAGTTTTTTATACGGCCCCGTGAAATTTGAACAAATAGTGAAACAAAATAATACCTACATACTTACCTATAATAGTTAAATTGTAAAAAGCATAGGCTTTTACATAACATGTATGTATGTACTTCTGAAGGTACATAACCCTAAAATTCAATTCGGTGCGATAAAAGTGTGAAATCGCGTAAACTCCTTTATACGTATGTACATAGATGATTTATATATACATAGAAACGTCTAGACACATCCCGTTAGAGATTTATACATACATATGTATACATATTTGCATTAATAGAAATAACAATTGTGCTTTAAAGAAAAAACTCGTGTTTACTAAAGGGCAGCACAACTTAAGAAAAATGTCTTAAAAGCATTCACGTAAATTTCAAGTAGTGTGTGTATAGAACACCATCATTTTCAAACACATACTTTCAAACACAAATGTTTTGCTTTGCCACCAAAATAGAGAATTAGAGAACAAAAGTGTTTTAGAACAACATTGAAACAAAACAGAACTAGAACAAAATGATATAGAATATCAAAACTGAAGTAGAACATTCAAAACATGCTTGAAGTTTTTGATAGCAGAATTCGGCTAAAGAGAAATTTTAATATGTAAAATATCAAAATAAAACGTCCCAGCTACAGTGTCGTCAACTTAAAAGTTTGATAACGCTCAAAACGGGGAAAACCATTATAATTACTGTTTTATTTAAAATGTTATTGAATTATTTTTTCCAAAAAATTTTCATATTTTTATATTAAATATATAATAGTAAAATTGTCGTTTACATTTCAGGGTTTTCAGAAAAACGAATAGCAATAAAACTTAACAAAAAAAAAAAAAAAAAAAAACAAAACAAAACAAATTTGCCTGTATTCGATCAGAATAAATAATTTTTCTTTTCATAAATTCTATACAAAAATTTTAAAAAGAGTTCAGCAATTAATAGGTAGTAAGGATTTAAAATGAATAACACGTGCTTCATTATTTATCGTTTTACAAAAATTTTTTTACAAATTTATTCTTTTATCAGAAGTTCCATATTTTCATATTAAAAATATAAGAATAAAACAGCCTGTAATAAAAAAACAAATTTTTATGTTTGCATATCATTTCTTTATATACTCGTAGAAGCGTTTTCTTTCAACAGCCTTAAATCCCATTATTTAACAACACTGCTTTATTTTCGTGAGCATTTTTTGTATATGTTCTAGTGCACTCGATGTTTCTACTATGATTTACCGTTTTTTGTACATCATTTTCGCCTATTGTTTTGATGATCTACTCTGTTTTAAAACACAAGCACTAACAAAGCTGTAAAAAGAAACCTTTCGAATGGTGCTTGTTTTGTTTTAGTGCGAGTCATGTTTTGTCATTCTTGTTATGATACTTGTGTTTACAATGAAGTTCTGTGTTTTAAAGTAGTGTACACTAGAACACAGAACTAATAAAACATTTTGTGCAGCTCTTTATTAACCCTAGAGCACTAATGTTCGTCGATTCGACGAGCACTGCTCTTTTCTTACTAATTTTCTCTTTACTGGCTGGGTTGATCACTCTCATATTTCGTATAGTATCAGTTGCTAAGTTACTTTCATTGTAGGTGCACGTGTTTTTTAAAACTTTTTGCTATTTATTTATTTATTTGCTATTTACGCATGTTAAAACTCTGTCTGAGATTCAATGCAACCCCAGTAGAGACTCAAAAGCAACCGGGATTCCAATCGACTTTCCGATATTCACCCGTCACCCAAAACTTTCGCCAGTTACAAAAGTATACCACCTCAGGAATAAAACAAGAGGTGAAGCAGGTGCGATAGTAAATCGATATCCACTTTCTCACGATAACTTTGAGCTTGCATGGAATGCACTTAAGGCTCGTTATGAAAATAAACGCGTTCTGCTTGATAACCAGACTCTCTTTGAGATCCCACCGGCAACCAAAGAAGATAGCGAATCAATATGAAGCAGTAGAACGGCTTACAAATATTAAAACCACAAAAGATAGTTTTAGTCTCACAAGGTCAAATCAAGCCAAACTTCAAATATATGTATCCCAAGATAATCTTAACGAATATTTATGTGAGGTGTGCAATAAAATCACTCTTTAAGAGCATGTCCCAAGTTCCGAAACTTTTCAGTACAACAAAGAGTAGATTTTGTGTATAAGAATAAATATTGCAATAACTGCTTAGCTCTTTCACAAATTGCGGAAGCAAACACACCTGTCTCCATTGCAAAAAATTCCACCATACTTTGCTTCATATGAAACAAATATTCCCAAACCCTACTTTAAGAAAAGAAAACCAACAAAATAAAGAAGTGGAAGATGAAACACAAAGAGTAGCTCAAAACACTTTCTCTAACACGACTCAAGCTATAATGAATAGCAATCGAGAAGAACTTCCACAAACATCAAAGCTATTTCAAGCAAATTGTGTTACAAGTAATAAAAACGTTCTCTTACGAACTGCTTTGATGCAAATTGATCATAGAAATCAATTATTCACAATAAGAGCTCTCATTGACCCAGGTTCTCAGCGTACCTTTTTTGTCAGAAAGAATCAGAAGACGCCTTCAGTTACCTTACCAAAAATCGCACTTTGAAATTATCGGAATTGGTGGACAGAAACATACTGCAACCAAAGAGTGCGAACTTGTTTTGTATGCAAAAAAATAACAATCTCAGAATCCCAATCAAAGCGACTGTATTGCCCAGGGTAACCATGCGTCTTCCTGCTTGCACTTTTGAAATCCCTTATTCAATCGAACTAAAGAATTGGACTTGGCAGATCCTACCTTCAATAAATCGTCCCAAATCGATGTCATACTAGGCAACGATTATGAAAATTTTCTCAATATTGAAGGTATAAGAAGTAGCATTTATTGTCAAACTTCAGCGTACAACACTGTATTTGGATGGGTTCTCAGTGGTCCCATTAAAACAAGAACGGTTAACAGTTTTACTTCCTCAGTGCAAGTATCGGACACTTCAGAGTTAAATAATTTGCTAAAAAAAAGTTTTGGGAACAAGAAGAGATATCTGTTACCCGCCGAAGCTCAGCAGAAGAAGAATTTTGTCAGAGCTATTATGCCAAAACCACTACACGTGATGATAACAGCAGGTATGTCGTAAGATTACCTTTCAAACCCGAATTTCCTGAAAAGTTATTTCTTGGCTCATCGCGATTTGTTACTCTGGCACAGTACGCTCGAATGGAAAAAACTCTGAATAAAGATCCCTACCTTCAGTCACAATATCAAGAAGTTCTGAAAGAATACCTATCTCTTGATCATATGGAAGAGGCTTTTGCTCATGAAATTATATCACAAGGCAAATATTACTCATACTATTTGCCACAACATGCAGTTGTTAGACCAGAGCACAAGACCACTAAAGTCCGAGTTGTATTTAATGCCTCGAGGAAAAAAAATCACAAGTTTCCGTTACTGATATTCTTTACACTTGGCCCATTGCAAAATGACTTAATAACAACAATACTTAACTGGAGGAAGTACAGATATGTGTTTAGTGGCGATATACAAAAAATGCTCCGCCAAATATTGGTCCACTCCGATGACCGACCCTTCCAGCGAATTTTATTTCAACCTCTATTAAAAATTACTAGTTGAAATCCGTTACTTTCGGTGTAAACTGTGCGCCTTATTTAGCAATTCGGACCCTTCATCAACTCGCATTAGACTCCAAATCTGTATTTCCAAAGGCAGCGTCAATTTTACGTACTGAAACTTATGTCGACGACATTCTCTCTGGCGGTTATACGATAGAAGAAGCCCTCGTTATACATGCTCAACTCTTAGAAGTTTTAAGTTCAGCAGGTGTCCCTTTAAAAAACGATAACCGCAAACAACCCTCAACTACTCGCGAAGTTACCCAAGGAGGATCTTTATGATTCAGACTTCCTTCGCTTTCATGAAACAAGCTCAACTAAGTCCCACGGCATTAAGTGGAATGCGCTCAATGACTCATTCTCTTACAATTTTACACCCACAAAAATTACTAAACGAAAAATTCTTTCCGCTGTTGCAAAACTTTTTGATCCTGCTGGATGGCTTGCACCCTTAATTATAAGGGCAAAAATTTTGATACAGCAATTGTGGCTAGAAGGATTACAGTGGGATGAAGATATTTCATTGGATTCTCTTGGAAAATGGAATAGTTTAGTCCAGGATTTCTTGAAAGTTGAACTATTTCTATACCTCGCTGGTTACAATATACCCCGTCACACTCTATTCAAATTCACGGATTTTCAGATGCCTCAAAATCAGCTTACTGTGCCACAGTGTATATTACTATTCAGACAGTATGCCTACCATGTTTAGAGCCCAATGGTGCGGTTTTACTGGAAGAACTTGTTACCTATGTTAAATCATCCCTGAGTATAAACATTAATAAAATATACTTATGGCTTTCCAAACCTCCATCATGGGAGACATACGTTGCTAACCGATTTGCTCAGATTCATCTGTTAACATCAAACGCAACCTGGCGGCATGTCCCAACTCACGACAAGCCTGCGGATCTTGATCAGTTTACATAATCTAAAGCCACACAACATCTTCCTTTTTTTTAACCTACATACTTATTAATGTTTAGAAATATTCTAAATTGACGAATTATGTATATAATGTTTAAAAAGTTTAATGTTCTTAGTTAAGTCTCTTAGGCACTGTAACTTTTCTTCCTCTTTGAGTAACATATGTCACTTGATTTTTATTTTCTGCATTATGGAAACTTTGATTTACTATAGGACTTTTAAGTGAGCTTTCATGCTGGTTTTTATGAGGACTATTATCTGGGCTTATTAAGTCTATTTATTCATCTTTTTTTTTCTAAACTAGAACGCCTTTTCATTCAGTGTTCTCTATTTCGCCAAAAAAGAACTCCGTCATTATCTTTCACCAAAAATGACAGTAGCCGGAAATCAAACTGAGACTGGTGTACGTTTTAACATGACTTTCTCACCTGGGAATATTGTTTGTAATTTAACTGTTTTCTTGTTATAATTTTCAGACATTTTTTTATATTTCGCTCAACCTGAATTTTGTATTTCTCAGCATTTACAACTTTTAGTCTGAAGTTGGATTCTAACTGACGCGACATCAATAATTCTGAAGGACTAGGTAAATTACCTTTTGGTGTTGTCCTGTAGTGTAGCAGTGCTATATAATAATCTGAATTCGTCTCCTGACATTTGGCTAATAATTTTTTATAGTTTGAACTGAACGTTGTGTCATTCCATTAGATCGTGGAAAGTGTGGACTGGAAGTTATGTGTTCTATGGACCAATTATTGCAAAACTGTTTGAACTCTTTTGAGTTATACGGAGGGCCATTATCGGATACAATAGTTTTTGGAATACCATGTCTAGCAAAAATAGACTTCAATTTTGTCACAACTTGTTTACTACAGTAACCTGCATTTAAAATATCAATTTCAATATACTTCGAGTAAAAATCAAGAACCAAAGGGTACTGTTTTTTGTTAAACTCAAATATATCAGATGCCACTTTATTCCACGGCAAATTTATAAACTCATGAAGAAGCAGTTCCTGTCTTCTGTTGGAATTTTTATATTTGGCACAAATTTCACAACTGGAAACTAAATTAAAAATATCGTGATTTATGTTTGGCCAATAAACAGTACTTTCTGACAACGTTGTATACCCATGTGCCCTTCATGCAAACCATTTATTATCTTGCGACGTAAATTACCTGGTATAATTATATGATTGTTTTCTAAAAGAATTTGGTTAACTACAGTTAACTCATCTTTAATATTATAGAAAAGCATTGCCAGTTTATCGACAGATTTTTTATTGCAAGGCCATCCATTCTGTACTTACGAAATCACTTTCTGAAGTGGTTCATCATTTGCTAAGTTTTCTTTGATTTCACTAAGAAGAGAGTCAGACAAGCGTAATCACAATTTCCTTTAAAGCATTTTCCCTAAGTGGCGCTCTAGAAAGAGTGCCTGCAATAAATAGGTATTTTCCTTGCTTATATTGGACCTCTAGGTCATAGCACTGAAGGCGTAGCATAAATCTTTGTAGCCTGGCAGGAATATTATACAATGGCTTTGTAAATAGTGTCACAAGTGGTTTGTGATCAGTTTCAACTTTGACTTTTAGACCAAAAATATATTGATGAAATTTAGTACAACCAAACAAGATAGCAAAAAGTTCTTTTTCGATTTGGGCATAATTTCTATCTGTAAGTGAAGCAGAAACGTAGGCAATAGGATTTTTTTCATATAGAATCGTAGCACCAACAGCGAACTTTGATGCATCAACTGAAAGCGTATGAGGTTTATTTGGGTCAAAATATGTTAAAGCAGGCGCTTTGGTAAGATCATATTTTAAATTCTCGAATTCTTTACTATGAACTTCATTCCATTACCAATCCACTTTATGTTTTAACAAGTCACGCAAATGTTTATTTTTCGAGGAAAAATTGTTAATATATGCACCTAAATAATTTACCATACCAAGAAAGCGTTGCAAATCAGAAATGCATTTAGAAGTTGGCATGTCCATGAAAGATTTAATTTTTTCGGGATCAGCCTTAACTCCATTGGCACTAAATATATGTCCTATGAACTTTATTTCATTTTTACAAAACTTCAATTTCTCTTTATTAAACTTCTGACCAGCTTGTTTTGCCCTATCTAATACTTCTTTTAAAATTTTGTCATGCCCATCGACTGTAGGAGAGTGAATTAAAAAATTTTCTATATAAATAATGAGGCCTTCAATATCACCAAAAAGTTTAATCATTTCACTATGAAAAATTTCAGGAGCAGCGCTAACTCCAAATGGCAATCTTAAAAATCTATATCGCCCGAATTATGTATTAAATGTACATAACTTATATGATTTCCTGTCAACGGAATCATCCAAAATCCACAGTTGGCGTCTAATGAGCTGAAATATTTGGAACCACTTAATCGCGCTTTGCAATTATCAATGTTTGGGAATGGATAATGTGGTCTCATTATCGCTTTGTTTAAATTTCTTGGGTCCAAACATACACGCAAATTGCCGTTTGGTTTCTTTACTATGACTACAGAACTGACACACTCAGTAGGCTCATTTATTTTACCAACAACATTCAAACTTTCCATTCTATTTAATTCTTTCTTCAATTCATCATTCAAACTAAATGGTACTTTTCTAGGCGGATCAATGGCAGGAGTAATTTCTGGCTTAACACTAAGCTCACATTTATTCTTCAATTCTCCTAACCCTGAAAAGATTTCTTTGTAATATGTAAAAATTTTATCGACAAAATTTATGTACTGAACAATATTCATTTTCATAGCTGTATTTAAATCTAATATATTTTTACATTTCATATTTATAATAAAAAGATGTAATTCATATTCTTTGTTTTTAAAATTCACTATCAAATTAACACTGCCAATTATAGAAAATTTTTCACCGCTGAAGGTCAAAATATTTGTTTTACTAACATGTATATAATCACAAACATTAAGGTTCAAGCAATTTGCAGTGTGTACCGACAATATATTGGCCTGCGCTCCAGTGTCAATTTCAAAGAGAATTTTTTTTAATTAACTGTAGTTTCAATGTTCCACTCACATATTTCGTTATGTGCAGTTTCTACTTTTTTTACAATATTTTACTTATACTTATATTTATTTTGGGTATGTAAAATTCCTATGAAAAGATCCTCTTCTTTGCCTTCTTCTTCATTTTCTGCATTGATTTGTTTGTTGTGGTGTTGTTTGCCACACATTTTTATGTTTGAATTTATGTTTGATGCCGAGTTTCGCTGGTAACCACGTGTTGAATTTGACGATGATTTTACTGACGAATAATTATAATTTGGCTTGACTGTGCTGGCCGTTGAAGTGCTTTTATTTTGATAATGTAAAGCTCCTATAAAATTATTATTGACTTCGTTGATTTGATTTAAATTTTCTTTAGCCATTGATATTATTTTAGCGATTTCCATAGCTTTAGTTAGAGAAATATCACCTTAACTTAATAGTCTTTCTTTAATATGCATGTATTTTGACGATAATCAACATACAAAAATGTCTCGAATTAATTCATCTTTTAAAGTACCGAATTCACAGGTGTTACTAACGATGTCATATACTCATCTAGTCACTCTTCGTTATCTTGTTTCCTAGTAAAAAATGTATGTCGTTCTATTGCCTTATTAACCTTTGGTAGAAAATAGTTATCAAATTTTGCAACTAGACTCTTATAGTCAATAGAGTCAAGACCAGCATTAAACGAATTAAAAATGTCCATTGTTTCATTACCAAGATGGTGTAAAAGTAAGGCCACAAGAAAATATATAAATTTGAAGCGCTTAAAAAAATTGTAAATTGGGTTTTCCATTTTTTTTTTTTTTGTAAATGTTTATTTATTATATACAAGAGAAAAAGTTACAAACTCAAAATAAACAAAAAGTATATTAATACTTATTGATATACAAAGTCTCATTTTATAGAGCTCTCAAGTATAATTTCTATTAATAATAAAGTTAATTTTTCTGTTATTTTGATATTATATATGTACATGGCATTTTTGATATTTGGGTTTTCCATTTCCATTTTGTCCACTCTATTGCCAGATTGGACGACTTTAAATTTATTGGAGCTATTGATGTAGTAATTGAAGTATATTTTTGACTTAGCCCAGTAGTCATATTTGATGCATTTAGCCCAGAGTCGTTTGCCATATTATACAGCTTACTAAGTTTTTATTCTTTCTTAAAAATGATTTTTTTTCTTTTTTTTTCCTTTGTACAATTCTTTTGTCTTTTTATTAGGCACGCACACCTGGCACCATGTAGTATTTATAACCAACTGTTTTATTCACGAATAATGATATTACATAAAATCTTAAGGCTACGATATAAATAGTGTTAATTAAAGAGAGTCATAAAAGATCAGTTTACATAGCTAAAGCTACACAACAATGATTGCCACTCACTACACTCAGAAGTCAAGGAAGATGTTCTTAACAGGTTCTCATCGTATAGCAGAGCCCTACGCGTATTAGGCTATATTTTTCGATTTTACAATAAAAGTTTGAAAAGTAGGAGACGAAATAACAATCGCTCTAAATCAGACGAGTTGACTCAAGAGGAAATGAAACAAGTAAAAGTGAAACTCCTTGTTATAGCTAAAAAACGTTCTATCCCGAGGAATATCAAAATCGACTTAACTCTCAAATAATATTCAATAAAAGCGGACTTAAATCTGTAAATCCAATTCTCGACTCAAAATTTATTATGCGCGTAAATGGAAGATTATCTCAAGCATATCTTCCATACAACGAACGTTATCCGATTATTTTGCCTGGCAGCTCCCGTTTTTGCCATCTGTATCTCACGCATTTGCACGAGCTGTTATGCCACGCAGAATTCGAATAATCCGATTGGTGCAAAAAGAATTTTTCATATTCAGACTTAAACCTCGTGTAAAAAACATAATAAGTCATTGCAAAGAGAGATGCAACTTGTCTCATCCCTTCCAGATCACAGGGATTGATTTTGCAGTTCCTTTTGAAATTAAAACCTCTCACCTCTCAGAAAATCTCCTATGGTTAAAGCATATGTTTGTGTGTTTGTATGCTTCAGTACAAAGGCTGTACACTTGGAACTCTGTTCGGACTTATCCTCGACTGCGTTCCAAGCCGCATTTCTTCGATTCGAGGCGGGTGCTCCCCAAAAGGGTAGTCACTGAAAATGGTAGAAATTTCTTAGGTGCTAGTAAGATATTAAAACGCGAATTTTATACATTTGTAAAGTCTGCAGCTCGAGACATATCCCAAAAATACATAACTCATGGGTTTGAATGGAGATTTATACTGCCATACGCTCCGCACATGGGCGGTCTATGGAAGGCGGCAGTTAAAATTTTCAAGTTTCATTTGAAACGAACACCTGGTGCTCAAAGATTCATTTTTGAAAACTTTTCTACTATCATAGGCAGAATTGAAGGCGTTCGCAACTCTTGACCGATATATGCATTGTCTGAAGAACCAACCAGACCAGACCGTTGAAAACATGTCTCTTATCAATAGGTGAGAAAAGTTAAAGGTCATTCATCACCAATTTTCTATTCGATGGAAGGAAGACTATCTCAAGTCCTTGCATAAAAGACATAAATGGAAGAGCTCGGTTCCAAATATGCAAGTAGGCGATTTAGTGGCTATCATTGACGACTTACTACCTGCATACGAATGGCGGTTGGGTAGAATAGAAATGACTTACCCTGGTACGGACACCAATGTACGTACTGCTGATATCCACACAGCATCAGGAACAATAACTCGACCTGTCGTTAAATTGTGCTATCTTCCATTCCTGAACGATTAAAAATTTTACTTACCTCTTTCATATTTATCTCAATTAGTTCTTAACTATATTATCCTCATATGTTTACACTCTGTTTCATCTAAAATTTCAGCTAGAAAACGACTTCAAACTCTATCTTACCAAATTACTTATTTCTAATGTATTCTCTTTTTTCTATAGAACCAACAGAAGATTAGCTACCACTCGACCAAGTGCAAGCCGTACAATGTAACGTCATTTGCAATCTCGCTATCCTGACGTTTATAGATGCATATTGTGCAATCGCTTTGTAATGAATACTTTGCTTAGTAATTGGGTGTAAAACAAAGTTATACAATAATAATTTATAGTAATGATTAAAGAATAATTTCAATGAGTCAAGCACATAGTATCTAGACAATTAAGAGTTACATCCACATAATCTTGCTAACCTCTAACTTGCAATAAAGCATGGTTTTTGTTAAATGGGTAGCGTTCTTTTTGATCCAGTAGTCAAAGTGCAAACATCTGAAATTGCGCTAAGTAAAAGTGCTAGATTTTCAAGTTAAAAGCAAAAATATTTTAAAACGGTTAATTCTCTAACCAGTATTTAAAATTTAAGGTAAATTCCATTTCCTAGAAACATAAATTTTATTAAATCATCAAGCATTTGATAAACCTTCTCTCAATTATAATTTGACCAGCATATATATATCATCGAATCCCAAAATCTAAAGTTTCTTTTTAACATAACCTTAAAATTTTCACGCTGGCTCTGAACTATTTTACAAAGAAATACCAGCGTATTTTGTCGCCGAAACACAAAAATTACAGGTAACCCAGTCAATAGTTTAAATAGTATTAAAACTGATCAAAACTTTCCCAGCAGGACTAACATTACACTCAATTTGTAGTGGTGGACACCGGTATCTAGCCACCACTGTAACTTTATTTGTTAAGTACACAAAAATTACTCCAAAACTCACTAAGACTGCACACTATAAAGAGTTGTATACAAATTGTATTTGTTCATTGGCATATGTCTAGAGACGAAAAACAACAAGAAAATATCATAAATTGATTTACATACATACATTTATTCACAAAGGTTGGAAAGAAGACAAGACAATTAAAATTACTTTATTCTTCAAATCAAATAGAACCATAATGAAAAACAGCGTGGCAAACTGTTTGAATGAAATCAATTAATTATTGATTCTCCACTAAATTTCTGTACCACTAAAATGACATCACGTAAGTGTTAAGTGCTTCCAAAACATAATTTAAAAAGTTGACTTAAAATTGCTAAATTCTATTTTGAACATACTAAACTAGAACCAAAAGAACAATTATCTTATCAAAAACCGAAATCCGTGGAAGTGCGTGTATAAATTTTAATAAATATCATTGAAATAAGCACTATATAAAATATGATTTGGAAACCTTAACAACATTACAACTTAAGTTGTAACCTAATAGCTGTAAATTATTAAGTTTTTTTAAGTTAAGGTATGTCTCAAGATTAGAGAAAGATCATCATGAAGAAGAATGCAAAACAAAATTAATCAGTAACTTTTTTTTTGATCCACGTAAAGCTACAGCGGATTGTGGAGGCCTCAGCAGTTCCAGCTATAGATTGGTGAGTCATTTTGTTTTATCCATATATTTTGTTTTGCATAAATCGCTTCAAAGTTTATCAAAGCTTTAAGTAACAAAAAAGAAAAAAAAAAAAACAAAAGCAAGCAAAAATTTTTACAAGATAATCAAAACCGTCAATCGAGAGTCTGTTGCAGCAGAGTTTTATTCATAAAACTTGATCTCGTTTTTTGTTCTCTCATTTTTTTTGTTTTTTTTTTTGGTTCTTAAGTCTTTGCTTTTGTTCAAAGGGTACATGAAATTATTATTAGTTAGTTAATGATAATTAATCGATGCATTGTATTTATTGTGTATTATGCAAGTATTTTTATTATATGTTATTTTACACCATCGGCTAGAGCTATAAGTTCTGCTTTGAGTGATTTTTTTTTGCAAGTAGTAATATCTATGAATTAAAATTAAATCGTTTGAATATTAAAAATGTCTTCTTCAGATAAATCCATGAATAAAATTAAATTAAACACTTGAGTTGTACAGATACAGCGTAGGAAACCAACGGAACAAGAACCCCCCCAACCGACTGACCGCTAGTGGCAATTAATGGCTCCCATGAGTTTGTCAATTCCCTATTGCAATAACATCCTCGTATCCCTATATAATGAGAACACCATGGTTATCAGGAATACAACAAATTTTGTTTTCATGTAATTTTTCTTAATTTGATGTATTACCTATATGTAGGTGTTCTAGTCAGATCCCGTACATTACATAAATTGGCGCCCAACGTGGGGCTAAGAGTGCTATAGAAGTTATAATAAAAACAATAGCAAAAAAATCATCGGTTTGCCTAGGATGCACTTTTAGCTCAAACCTCTTAGTTTGTATTTCGATAATTTTTCAAGAAAACTTGAAAGAATAGATCCTTTGTATTTACTTTATGGCAATAGTTTTTAAAACTTCTTTGGATTTTCAACGATTTGGCGATTAAGGACCGAATTAGTTGACCATTTATTTACTTAAAGACAGTTGTTTAATTATTACTACGAGGGCTGCTATATATATTTCTGGCCTGACAACACTGAGTGCTGCCAAGTACAATCTGACATTTCCATTGGAAAGTTTGTCATTTTGAAGCATAATCGTACTAAAAACGTTTTGACGTACGATCATTATTTGTGTTGTTTACAGTGACTTCAAAAATTAATATAGAAAAAAATGGAATTAACTCGTGAACATTTTCGTGCCATCATTTTTCACAAATTTCGATGTGGATTATCACGACAAGAGTGCATTGATGAACTTAAATCTTTGTATGGCGATGAAGCACCATCCTATAGCACTGTGAAAAATTGATATAATGAATTTAATCGTGGCCGAAGCTCGCTCAAAGACGAATTCCGTGAAGGTCGTCCAAAAACGGCTGTTGTGCCAGAGAACATTGATGCCGTGCGTGAACTCATAATGCAAGATCGACATGCGACATACCGAGAGATAGAGACATCCTTGGACATTTCTTCCACCAGCATACATTCGATACTGCAAGAACACCTGGCCGTAAAAAAGGTTTGTTCTCGTTGGATCCCGCACAATTTGAAAGTCGCTCAAAAAAAGGCTCGTGTCGATTGGTGCAAAGAAATGTTGCAAAAGGTGTTTCAAAAGACGTTTATAAGATCGTCACAGGTCACGAATCATGGATCTATGCGTATGAGCCCGAAACGAAACAACAATCGACCGTGTGGGTCTTCAAAGACGAGCAAAATCCAACGAAAGTTGTTCGTGGAAGAAGGACTTCGAAGCAAATGGTGGGCTGTTTCTTCAGCAAAACTGGTCATGTGGCGACAGTTCCGCTTGAGCAACGTAGGACGGTCACTTCTAAGTGGTATACTACAATTTGTTTGCCTGAAGTCATCGGAGAAATTCGAAAAACCAACAAGAGAAGACGAATCATTGTTCACCATGACAATGCGAGCTCTCACACATCAGCTCAAACCAGAGCGTTTTTGACCGGCCAAAACGTCGAATTAATGGGTCATCCGCCGTGCAGCCCTGACTTGGCACCTAATGACTTCTTCTTGTTTCCGCACATCAAGAAAAAAAATGAGTGGTCAACGATTTTCGTCGCCAGAAGAAGCTGTTGAAGTGTTCAAAAACCATGTTTTAGAGGTGTCTCAATCGGAGTGGAAAAAGTGCTTCGACAACTGGTTTGAGCGCATGCAAAAGCGTATAAATCATGCTGGAGAATACTTTGAAAAACAATAAAACCATTTTTGATTATAAATATTCGCATTTTCACTATTAGGCCAGAAATATATAGAGCAGCCCTCGTACATGTAGTCATGAGTTTAATGGAAAATGTATCGAAAATATTCTTTCACATTCATCCGAATGTCCGCACTGTAAGTGTGATTGCCAATTAACGGATTTAGTAGTTAAAAGGTATGACAAAAATACCCCTAGGCAGAACCCAAGTAATTCTAATCGGGGTAGACCTAGAGGAGCCATGTCAACAAAATATAATACAAGAAATTATACTAAAAATTTAACTCAGCAGCATTCTCAACAATCATCATTAGACCTTACTAGTTCGAATGTAATTGTACAAGCTGAAGAAGGGGATTACAATATCCCAATTAATCCACCATCTGGCCACTCAGGAAATAATATACAGCAAATATCTCACATCAATAACAACCAGAATTCAGTAAATACTCTAAATTTTTCTCAACTTAATCAAATGATTGAGAACTCGCTGGCACAGTTACTAACAAATTTTAATATTATTCCCAATACTACCAATCAAAACTTAAACATTCGCAGTAACACGGGACAGCCGCAACCCACAGCAAACTCTAACAAAAGTAATTGTCAGCCACCACCAAATGTTAACCATAGATATTCACAACCCCCGCCTAATGCGCACAGTAGATACCTACAACCACCACGATGTTTTTCTTCTGAACCTGCTCAGTTAAATTTATCGGGAAATAAGTTTATTGACCCAAATTACGATTTTAAAATTGATAAAATCACTGCAATAATTCAAAACTGGAATGTCAAGCCAATGGACTAACCGTAGAAGAATTTCTGTATAGAATAAGGTCTCTAATAATGAAAAATTTTAATGGGGACTTTAATATTATTTTTAAAAATTTGCACATGCTCCTAACCGGTAAAGCACGACACTGGTATTGGAGGTACCACAAACAAGTACGTAACATTGAGTGGAACGGATTTTGCCCGGCACTTAGATACCAGCATAATGATTTTAAGACAAGTTTTGATGTAAGAGAAGAAGTTCGAAACCGAAAGATGAGATCAGGAGAAACATTTGAAGTCTTCTACGAAAATATATGTTCTATGCTCGATAGACTGGAAACACCGATCCCAGAAGAAGAACTGGTAGAAATCCTCACTAGGAATCTGAAACAAGATATTAGGAACGAACTTTTGTATGTCCCGATATGTTCTCTCGCACAGTTGGAAAAATTAGTGCAAATGAGGTAAAATCTTTTAGCAGACGATTACTTTAGACGCCATGTACCAGCTAAACCGACTTCCCATCCCACGAATAGACGTGCGGTAGCAGAACTTGAGTTTTCGGAAGATAATCCTGATAATATCAACAGATCTTATGAACCCACAATAGACGCAATTAGCAACGGTTCAAACTTATCAACATGAGGGATCAGGTCATCACTGGGATGACTGTTTAGAGGATAGAATCGTTTTTTTGCTATGAGTGCGGAACAAAAAATATGTATAAACCTCAGTGTCCCCGTTGTGCTGTAAAAAAACCATCCTTTTCAAAAAATATACCAAAAAACTAATAGATGAAAAAACTGGAGCTCAATCATAATTTACAAAATTCTCAAACTAGTACTAATCAACATAGTAAAATATTAATTCGTAATGAAGATGAGCATCTACCTTTAAATCGAATTATTTACCCACAGAGACCCTACCAAGAAAGATTAAGAGATTATATTTCTATACGTAACAAAATTTTAAATACGGCTTCATTATCTAATTACAAACAAAACCCCCAAAACGGTCTACCCTTCGTTTACGACGATATTTCAAATCTCGAAAGCTAGTTAATAATTGTGTAATATCAGCGATTATTACCAACGACACTGATAAACGTTTTTATGCCAGAATAAAATTTTTAAAATTTGTAGAGTATGGGCTACTGGACACAGGCACAAATGTATCATGCATTGGCTCAAATCTGGCCACTTATAACTTTTCGGAGTTTTCGAATTTTCATTCTTTTAAGACTTTCGTAAAAACTGCAGACGGTAGGGTACAAAAAACCATAGGAAGGCTAGAAGTAGATGTTTCATTTAAAGGTCAAGTTCAAAAAGTTAAGATTTTAATTGTCCCCTCGATTTCTCAAAGAATTATTATAGGATTTGGAAAGTATTCAAGCTTGGGGCAGATATCTTTGAGTCGGCGATCATAACGAATTCCTGCTATGATATAACTTCACAAAAAAATTTAGCCGAACTAGCTATGTTTCAAGAATCAGATGATAAATTTTCGAAGCCGTTTGTAAAGTCTGAGTCTAAAGAATCAGAATATCCCCTTACTCTACAGTAGCGCGATCAGTTAAATGCTATAAAAAATCTTTTTCCTAATTTTAAGAAGCAAGGCTTAGGCTTTGCCATTTAAGCAAAGATTTTACCCCGTGTCACCCGCTGTAGAAAAATTAATATACAAAGAAATAGATAGAATGTTAGCATTAGGAGTCATAGAAGAATCAACATCACCATGGAGTTCGCCTATGCGACTAGTGGTAAAACCCAATAAGGTTAGACTATGTTTAGATGCCAGAAAATTGAATCAAGTTATAAAAAAGGACGCGTACCCGTTACCCAACCTCAAAGGCATTTTTTCTAGGCAACCTAAAGCTAATCTGATTTCGAAATTGGACTTGAAGGACGCATATTAGCAGGTTAGCTTAGGGAGACCCCTGTACCAATTAGTGGTCATGCCTTTTGGACTTGTACAGCCCCTCAAACAATATGTCGTCTGATGGACCAACTAATACCACCTGATCTTCGGCATTGCGTTTTCGGTTATCTTGATGACCTTGTAATTGTGTCAGAAAATTTCCAGTCTCATTTAGGCACCCTCGTACGAATAGCAGAACAATTCAGGAGGGCAAATTTGACCTTTAATGTTTCCAAAAGTTTTTGTGTAACACAGGTCAAATATTTGGGATTTGTCATAGGTCAGGGAGGAATCAAAACAGACCCGGAGAAGGTAGAAGCAATCATAAAGTGTCCCACCCCGAAGAACATAAAGCAAGTGAGCGGATCTTTAGATATTTCGTGTTGGTACCACCGATTTATTGAAAATTTTTCAACGGAAGTCCATCCCATAACCGAGGTACTATCAACTAAACGTCAATTTAATTGGACAGAAGAAGCGCAACAGGCATTCGAGAAGATAAAATATCTCCTCACAACCGCACCAGTCTTGTCTAACCCAGATTTTTCAAAAAAATTCTATCTACATTGTGATGCTAGCGACTATGGGATAGGAGCTGTGCTTGTACAAATGGATGAAAATGGATTTGAGAAACCTTTAGCTTATATGCCCAAAAAACTAAACAGTGCGCAACGAAATTATAGTGTAACGGAGAAGGAGTGCCTCGCTGCGATTGAAGCCATTAAAAATTCCGCTGTTACCCAGAATTGCAGGAATTTGAGGTCATCACAGACCACTCTTCTCTTGTATGGCTAATGAAGCAGCCATATTTGTCAGGTAGATTAGCTAGATGGGTGTTAAAGCAACAGTCTTATAATTTTACCATAAGTCATCGAAAGGGAAAAGAAAACGTGGTACCTGATGCTTTAAGTAGAGTTTCGTACGCAGAAATTTGCGACGTGCATTTCTTAGAACCCGGAATAGATTTAAACTCTCCACATTTTCATGATCCGGATTACAGAACCCTTAAGGAAAAAATCTTAGAAAACGTCTACAAATATGCAGATATAAAAGTCATCGATAAATTCGTTTATATCCGGACTTGTCATTATACCGGTAGTTTGGACGAAGAAGAAAAATCGTGGAAATTATGGGTACCTCTGCAGCTTAGAGCTGAGGTCGATAAAAAAAAGCTCACAAATCGATTACGATCCACGGGGGAGTGGCCAAAACACTGAACTTAATTAAAAGAAACTTA
The DNA here is from genome assembly GCA_916610165.2 of Gymnosoma rotundatum. Taxonomy (NCBI): domain Eukaryota; kingdom Metazoa; phylum Arthropoda; class Insecta; order Diptera; family Tachinidae; genus Gymnosoma; species Gymnosoma rotundatum. Next base: position 76,205,023 of record OU744337.1, read on the forward strand.
TATTGGCCTGGTATTGTTAGTAATATTCGTGATTTTGTACGTAAGTGCGATATGTGTAAACAAACTAAGGCTCCAAATTCAATTTTAAAACCGGAAATGGGTATGCCAACGTTTTCAACTAGGCCATTTCAGCGGTTATATATTGATTTATTGGGACCGTATCCCCGAAGCAGAAATGGCCATATTGGAATGCTAATTGTCTTAGAGCATTTGTCTAAGTTTCATTGGCTCAGTCCCAAAAATAATTCAGAATTTTCTGCTAAACCATATTTTCCACATATACAGTGTTCCAGAATTTATTATGAGCGACAATGGAAAGCAGTTTTTTCAAACGAATTTAAGATCTTTTTAACGAAATTAGGAACTAAGCATCTATTTACGGCATTATACTTACCGCAATCAAATGCATCAGAGCGCGTAAATCGGTCCTTAATATGCGGAATTCGCTCTTTCCTAAAAAATGACCATAAGACTTGGGATGAGAACATCAGTTCTATTAGTTGCGCACTACGAAATACACATAATCAAAGTATTAAATGTTCTCCTTACTATGCCTTAAAACTTTAAGACAAATCAATTAATCCACTACCTAAGGAAAATGAATTAAATTTGCTACGCAAAACCCTAAGGAAAATAATAGAGAATCATATGAAATAAATAGACGTGTCTATAATCTAAGGGCCAGACCAATGCAGTACACAATAGGACAGAAAGTTTTTTACAGAAACTTTTCTCAAAGCAGTGCTAGCAAGAACTATAATGCAAAGCTAGCCCCTATCTTTCAAAAGGCGCAAATTCGCGAAAGGACCGGAGCCCACTGCCATGTACTGGAAGACGAGGCTAGAAAAATAATCGGAACATTCCATGCAAAACATTTACGTCCATAAAAGAAAAGATAGCTTTCCTTCTTATTCTGTTGTTTGAGAACCAGAATAATCTGGTTTGTAATGACTACTTTGCTTAGTAATTGTGTGTAAAACAAAGTTATACAATAATAATTTATACTTATGATTAAAGAATAATTTAATGAAACAAGCACATAGTATCTAGACAATTAAGAGTTACATCCACATAATCTTACTAACCTCTGGAGGTACTAAGAAAGAAAATATAATTTATATTGACAACTTGATTTTAACGGATTCGGAATGTTAGTTGTATTTCACCTCACACTGTTGCATTTATATTATCAACATAAGTTAACAACATTGAAATATTGCTGTAAATTCAGGTTTACGCCAATAACTGTTTTGTTAATATCTTTATACTAACTTGCAATAAAGCATGGTTTTTATTAAATGGGTAGCGTTCTTTTTGATCCAGTAGTCAAAGTGAAAACATATCAAATTGCGCTAAGTAAAAGTGCTAGATTTTCAAGTTAAAAGCATTGAAAGTTTAAAAAAAATATTTTAAAAAGGTTAATTCTCTAACCAGTATTTAAAATTTAAGGTAAATTCCATTTTCTGGAAACATAAATTTTATTAAATCATCAAGCATTTGATAAACCTTCTCTCAATTATAATTTGACCAGCATATATATATCATCGAATCCCAAAATCTAAAGTTTCGTTTTAACATATTCTTATAATTTTCACGCTGGCTCTGAACTATTTTACAAAGGAATACCAGCGTATTTTGTCGCCGAAACACAAAAATTACAGGTAACCCAGTCAATAGTTTAAATAGTATTAAAACTGATCAAAACCTTCCCAGCAGGACTAACATTACACTCAATTTGTAGTTGTATCTAGCCACCACTGTAACTTTATTTGTTAAGTGCACAAAAATTACTCCAAAACTCACTAAAACTGTACACTATAAAGAGTTGTAAACAAATTGTATTTATTCATTGGCATATGTCTAGAGACGAAAAACAAGAAAATATCATAAATTTATTTACATACATACATTCATTCACAAAGGTTGGAAAGAAGACAAGACAATTAAAATTACTTTATTCTTTAAATCAAATAGAACCATAATGAAAAACAGCGTGGCAATGAATGAAATCAATTAATTATTGATTCTGATGAATGATGAATTTTGCGGTTTGATACTATAAATTACATTTGTTATGCGCTGGACCCCTATATTCAACCGCTAAATGACAATGATTAGCTAAACAATCTTCAGCAGGTAAAAACTTCTTACAAGTTTGAATAAAAATTCCAAATTCCAAAAATATTTTTCAAGTTCAAGTGAAGCTGCTATGACAAAGCGTAAGCATCTTTGCAAGTCCTTATTATGTTAGAAACGTTTTATTTATAAAACCATTTGTAAATGTATGTATATATTAAATTTTTAAGATTTTACGTGTTGGAACAGATTACTCCTTAACTGAAATGCAACAAGCGAAATCTGCAACAACGATAACAGTAAAACTAGCAAATGTTCTGCGATTTTTTGCACAAGTATCATATGACTTAGCTTTGATAATGATACTAATATACTTGTCGTAAGTGGAATTTTCGTTCCATATCAGAAACTAAATTTCCGAACTGCCTTGATAAGCTTGTTTTCATTTTGAATTTATTTATGATGTTTGTTTGAATTTCGTTGCTAGTACTGATGTCGGCAGAGAAATAATGTTTTATTGTCGTTACTATCTTCATTTCAAAATGGAGAATACCGTTATATTTATGAGTTCTATTATGACTGTCTTGAGAAACGGACGTCTAGCGGATACTGATAAAAATTTTGTATTATTTATGTACGCATATATAGTTTTTTACGCATATTTAATCGCGTTTTTTTTAACTAGAGAAAGAGACTCTTAAACAAACAGAACAAAGTAAAGTTTAAAAAAACTGTGTCAGAGCTTAACGCTCTAAAACCATTAATTGTCAAAAACATTTTAAATAATCAATTAACACAAAATATTTCAAAAAAGAAACCGAAATAAAAGAAAAAATGACACACTAAGTGAAACGATGCCAAAACAACTAAAAAACAATTATTACTCAATTCTTGATAACGATAATCAATGTAACAATGAGTATTTAGAAATATTTGAAAAACATGTACAAGAAAAAGAAGAAGCAACAACATCTCGTAACATTGCAAAAAATATCTTAAACAAGAATGTCGAGAATGGTGCAAAAACAACAAACAATCAAAACAAAAAAATACCACCTCTCAATATCTTTGATGTGGATCCCAACGAACTTATCAACTTCATAAAAAAGGGGCTAAATATTAAAGACTTTAAAATAAACGAATTTTACTACAAGATAATATCTCTTTATATGTCAACAATTGACGATTACAATAGAGTAAAAGCTTACTTACAAAAAACAAAATCCTAATTTTTTACTTTTACTCCAAAAAATATAAAAACAAAAACTTATATGTTAAAAGGCCTTAGTCCAAATATTGACAATAATGAAATTTTGGCAGAATTCTTTAAATTCCAAAATGAAAATTTAAAATTTATTAAAGTCAGTGAATTTAAAACTAGAAAATCAATTAAAGAAAATTATACTCTTCCAATTTATTTAGTCCAAATAAGTGGTGACAGCAACACTAACAACAACACCGTTGTGTACGTTGGGAACCACTAAGAAAACCTGAAATTACTTAGGGCCAGTTTTTGACTTCGTATTTAAATGTCATTTATATTTAAGTTCTATTTAAGTACAAAATTCAGTTTTTCAATGCACACTTAAATGAAACTTAAATGACCAATCTTGCGCATTTAAAGTCCATTTAAATAATACAGTTTTACCATATGGTTATGCATTTTTGCTGTTGTTTCGCAAAACTAAACAAAAGTAAACAAACATTTTAGCCATTGATAAAACAATATTTTATGTTTTGCACACATTTCTTTCAATATTTGATAAGTTGGGTCGTGCTCAATATTTTTCTCTTATCGACCTAGCAAAGGGCTTTCAATAAATTTTAATGGATGAAAGAGATATAGAAAAGACCGCTTTTTCTACACCTTTTGGTCATTATGAGTATATCAGAATGCAATTTGGGTTGAAAAACGCACCATCCACATTTCAGAGGATGATGAACTTTGTTTTGGGAGAATACATAAACAAAATATGAGTTATGTTTTCAACTTCAGTTGATGAACATATTGATAGTCTGAATAAAATTTTTTGCAAGTTGAGCGAGTACGGTCTTAAAGTACAGTTTGATAAGTGCAATCTCATGACTCAGCAAGCGGAATTTTTGGGGCATATCATAACTGTTGACGACATTGAGCCAAACCCTGATAAGATAAGGGCAATCAATGAGGTGGCTCTACCCAGGACAGTAAAACAAATTAAGTCATTTCTGGGATTAACTGGTTATTACCGGAAGTTTATAAAAAATTATTCGTCTATAGCATCACCTATAATAAACTATTTAAAGAAAGATAAAAAAATTGATCAAAATGATCGAAAATACATTGAAGCGTTTAAGAAACTAAAAAGCCTAATAACGTCTTATCCTATTTTGGCATATCCTGATTTCGAGAAAGAATTTATTGTGACTACCGATCCCAGTTATAGTGCGTTAGGTGCAGTGCTTAGCCAAGAGGGTAGACCCATTTGCTATGCAAGCCGTACATTAAATAATCATGAAAGGAATTATTCTACCATCGAAAAAGAACTTTTATCCATTGTATGGGCACTGAAATATTCAGTTAAGTGAATATGATTTTGATATTGATTGTGTAAAAGGAAAAAATTATAGAGTGGCGGATTTCTTAACCGAATTGAACAGAGGGAAAACTCGAAAGAGGAGCAGGTCTTTGAATTAGGTGATGAGGAGTTTAGAATGGTGCATAGCGGTATGGAAGATTTGAATGATCACTTTAAGATAAGTTAATAAGAGAAAACTGTAGAAAGGTTATTTGGGAAATACCTGATTTTATATGTAGATGATTCCGACTTGTTAGATGAAGGTCTTTTGGAGAAACTTTTTAGAGAGAATATAGTTAGATGCTCTGTAGGAATATATTGCGAACTGGAGGAACTGGAGAATTTGTAGTGAAGCAAAATACGATCGTAAACCCATAAAAAAGCATTTCCAGCATACAGAAACGCCGAAAAAGCCGAATCAGATAGTTCATATGGACATTTTCCATGCGGAGAAGCATTATTTTTTGATAACTATAGACAGATTCACAAAGTTGGGAAGTGTTCACAAGCTTTCAGATAAAAATATGATTACCATTAAGACGAAGTTACAAGAAAGAATAGCTTTGTTAGGTAAACCGGAACTCTTGATCATGGACAACGAATATGATAATGACTCACTTTACTACCCCCCATTCTTATAAGGGAAATTCGGATATTGAAAGGTTACTTTTAACAATTCTTGAACATATAAGAGTAATGAAATGTGCAGAAGAGAGAATTGGTACAGAAGAGCTAGGGATTAGGGCAATAGGTTATTATAATAACACAATTCATTCAACAACTAAGCAAAAGCCAATAGATTTCATCAATAGATTAGATTTGGACTTTAAGAAGGTTATTGATAGAATGGATAAAAAGAAAAGACATTTGATCAAAAAGATAAATAAAAGAAGAAAACCAGTCCAGACATAGATAAAGACAAAATGTATATAAAAAAACCGGGAGCAGAAAGACAAAAAACTGCCAAAAGATATACAAAATATAATCAAAGCAATCCTAACAAGATTGATGTTGCACTGAGGCATGATATATGATAGTGAGGAGTCAGCCCATAACTTTGATTCAGGGTTATTCAAAGCTTAAACACATGATTGACCTAAAGGAGATAGAAGATACAGTCAGTAAAATCAGAGTAAGCATTTCAGGTAATATGAGGGTGAAGCAGGGATGGATGATGTTGAACTTACAAAGAGATATTGAGGAATTGGAACATTCATTGTTGACAATAGAAAGACATGATAGCAGAGATAAAAGAGCATTAATTGACGTAGGAGGAAAATTAACTAAATGAGTATTTGGAAACTTGGACGACCAAGATAAACAAGATATTGATAATCACTTTAAAACAATAGATATAAACCAACATAATATAATAAATAATCTGAATAAACAAATAACTATAAATAATGATATGCAAAAGTATATGTTGAATGTTAAACTGATTTTGGAATCGCATAAGGAACTGTTAAATGAAACACACAGTAAAGAACTTGAAAACAAATTAGAACTTATAAAATATAATCATTTAACATTGTTAATAAATTAAATAAAGGACAAAATTGAAAGAATACAAGATAACATAATAAGTTCTAAACACCAAATGATGAACAGATTCTTTTTAACTAATAAAGAAATTGAATTTTAACAAATCAATAGTGATAAGTTAAGACATATTAAGTGTTCTTTGGTAAACTGTCAAAAGACATTATATTGTTTGCAATATCAATCCAAATATTTTTGAAGAATGATGAAAACCCAGTATTTGTTATAACAATACAAAATGTAGATAATATGCAAGTTAATTTAAGTATTTCTAGAGTTGTAACCATAAAAAACGAAACACACTATGTAAATGAAGAAAAAAATGTAAACAATTTGGAAAAAACCAATAAATGTACTAAGAATATTATAAGTGATTCGTATGATGAATGTACAAAAAGAAAATTTACTCAAAAATTGATACAGGAACTGGATTTTGTTTTATTGATAAATATAAATTCCGCTTTAAAAAATACTTGTAATGAATATAAATATAAACTAACAGGAAATTAATTAATAAACTTTCAAAATTGTGAAATAGAAATAGATGAACATAAAATCAAAAGATATGAAAGCAAAATTGATATAATTATCCCTAATCAACAAAAGTTAGATAATAATATTACTGAATTAATGGAAATTCCTAAATTTGACAACTTAGAGGAAATTAAGGCATTTATAAACGAAGATTATAAAATGTATCATACTTATATACTTTACTCACTAATTTTATGTGTTCCTTGTGTTTTGGTGGCTTTGAGGTTCAAATAGGTTTTGTTTCGAAAAGACTCGAATCATAAGGAGGGGCGAGTCATATATGACTGTGATATGCCCGAATGTACTAATCAATTGGCGACAAGTGACACTGGCAATAATGTAAACATTTGGCCGTCTACTTAACTTTATGCTTAAGTCGCTATTTTTTAACCACACAACGAGATTTGTTTGTGGCAGCGAGAATTTAAAGTAACCTCCACCGTTTTTTTGTGGATTCATCATAAATGAATCCATGAACAAAATCCTCAAAACATGCATCATTTGTTAATATTTAAGTTATCAGATTACTAATACATACTTACTTTTAAGTTAGAATTTAAGATGTATAAAAATTAAAGATGAGATTTGTGAAAAACCTCAAACCCGTTGGATATACCAACGGAAGTTTTATTGAATTAAAGCTTAAACTAAACATTAAAGACATTAATAAAGACTTAGAATTAAAGTTTGAACTAAATAATAAAAGTAAATTTTATTTGTAACAAAACTCGCACACACAGATTATTACCTTTACTCAGTATCTATTTCAGCAGTGTTTTATTAGAAAATTGAATACACGTTATTTATTATAATTTTTATTTGTTAGAAAATTCAACACACATAGATTCTTATTTTTATTACCTGTCTGTCTCTATACACCTACCCCTTTCTGTTCGCTACTCTCTTCATATACATAAATGAAAAATTATACTAAACAAAATTTTTCTTAAGCATTCTTATCACATATCGCTTCTGCTTAATGAAAACCAAAAATTAAAATTCAATAACCTTAACACCTGCACTCATCTTACATTTTCAACCCTCGTCATTATTCAATGGCCTACGTGATTAAACTTTTTAAACACATTTAATTATTATTCAATAAAAATTTTCTACTCCCAATTATTATTATTAAACAGAAACCAAAACATTTTTCTTTTTCTCACCAAATGCCCATACACAAGATCAGTACATATACAAAAAAAAAAAATACATCTGAAAAAAACCGTTATTAATTATTCAATAACGATTTTCTACTCCCCAATACTACTAATTGCACTTTTTCAATATTCAAATCAGGATCATTCCAACTAAACCTTAAAAAAATAAAAATTTTTCCTTTTCCTCACCAAATATCCATACACAAGATCATTATATATACTTTCCATCCTCTTACACAAGATCAAGGCACACCTGCACCTTACAACTGCACTCATCTTATCCTTGTCATTCTTCAATGGCCCTCGTACTTTTTAATGGGTAATAAATTTTCGGGAGTGTAAAAAAGGGTCTAGCACGTGGCTCATTAACATAAACATTTATGGCATTTATGGCTTCTGCATAAATGATTTATGGCTTTTGCATGATTTTCCATGCATTTCATGCACTTTTTGACCGAAAGTGGTTTCAAACGCACAGTTCCTATATACTGAAATGGCTGATACAAAAACCAATATGCTATTATGTATAAATACTATTATATACATACATATATAATAGTAATTAAGTTGGGAAGTCCCTCCGACAAAAATGCTTAATTCCACACTTGATTACCTTTTCTAAAATATTTTGCTGGGATGCAGCATGATTATTGGCAGCATGTTGAAAATTGTTGGTAAAGTTACTTCTAGGGTATTCTTTCCGTATTTATTTTTAAAGCTTCCGACATTAAAATGGCCTTCTATCCGTCTTCTTGTGTTGTATTGGTGGTCAATTTCTTTCAAAAAACGTGTATCGTTGTGAAACTCAATGGCTTTAGTTGCGTAATATATGCTTTTGATGTTAAGAACGCTTGAATCTTTTTTTATACTTTCATAGTTGTCCTGATGTTTATATTGTTGCTGTTGTGATTCATAATGTTGCTCGTGTTGTCGCTGGTAGATGTGTCATTTATATATTTATATATATTAATCCAATTTAATACTGAAAGAAGTAGAACACAATCCTGTTATGGTTCAACGTACCAACATGAACAAGAACAAAAATATCAAGTAGAAATTGCAAAACGAAACCATTTTATTAGATGATGAAACAACCAAATATATTCAGCCTTATTACGGTTGTCGTGTCGAAAATCCTAAGTATTTTTCAAACGGTATTACGCGCGTCGTTATCGTGAAATATATTGCTCAAAAAACAAATCTATTACAAAAATCGGTATTATGTTTGCCGTATTCGAATAATAATTTATTCAAATATTGTCGTTGAAATTTATGTACGCAACAATTTTTTTTTCGTAAACTTTTAAAATTTACGCTTACAAAAGACAAATTTACTTTTGATTTTTATATTATGCTTATTTTGATTTATTTTTTTCATACTTTTTTTCATTTTAACTATAAAAATAATGAAATGATAAAAATAATATGGAGGAACATCAGATTTAGCTAGGTTTTAGTTCCAATGTCAATAAAATTGAAGCTAAAGAAGAGTGATAAAATTAGCAACAAAATTAAGCATTCAAACCGAACTGTATACTGAGTTATGAAATCGTTAAAAAAAAATTAACGATTTAATAGAAAAAAATGGATATCAAAGGAAAAAATTTATAAAAAGAGCATAGGAAATATCTCCTAAAGCTGATGTCCGATGAAATCGAATTAAAAACGTAAAATTGAATTAGTAAATTCCATTTTCTGGAAACATAAATTTTATTAAATCATCAAGCATTTGATAAACCTTCTCTCAATTATAATTTGACCAGCATATATATATCATCGAATCCCAAAATCTAAAGTTTCGTTTTAACATAACCTTATAATTTTCACGCTGGCTCTGAACTATTTTACAAAGGAATACCAGCGTATTTTGTCGCCGAAACACAAAAATTACAGGTAACCCAGTCAATAGTTTAAATAGTATTAAAACTGATCAAAACCTTCCCAGCAGGACTAACATTACACTCAATTTGTAGTTGTATCTAGCCACCACTGTAACTTTATTTGTTAAGTGCACAAAAATTACTCCAAAACTCACTAAAACTGTACACTATAAAGAGTTGTAAACAAATTGTATTTATTCATTGGCATATGTCTAGAGACGAAAAACAAGAAAATATCATAAATTTATTTACATACATACATTCATTCACAAAGGTTGGAAAGAAGACAAGACAATTAAAATTACTTTATTCTTTAAATCAAATAGAACCATAATGAAAACCATTATTGATTCTGATGAATGATGAATTTTGCGGTTTGATACTATAAATTACATTTGTTATGCGCTGGACCCCTATATTCAACCGCTAAATGACAATGATTAGCTAAACAATCTTCAGCAGGTAAAAACTTCTTACAAGTTTGAATAAAAATTCCAAATTCCAAAAATATTTTTCAAGTTCAAGTGAAGCTGCTATGACAAAGCGTAAGCATCTTTGCAAGTCCTTATTATGTTAGAAACGTTTTATTTATAAAACCATTTGTAAATGTATGTATATATTAAATTTTTAAGATTTTACGTGTTGGAACAGATTACTTCTTAACTGAAATGCAACAAGCGAAATCTGCAACAACGATAACAGTAAAACTAGCAAGTGTTCTGCGATTTTTTGCACAAGTATCATATGACTTAGCTTTGATAATGATACTAATATACTTGTCGTAAGTGGAATTTTCGTTCCATATCAGAAACTAAATTTCCGAACTGCCTTGATAAGCTTGTTTTCATTTTGAATTTATTTATGATGTTTGTTTGAATTTCGTTGCTAGTACTGATGTCGGCAGAGAAATAATGTTTTATTGTCGTTACTATCTTCATTTCAAAATGGAGAATACCGTTATATTTATGAGTTCTATTATGACTGTCTTGAGAAACGGACGTCTAGCGGATACTGATAAAAATTTTGTATTATTTATGTACGCATATATAGTTTTTTACGCATATTTAATCGCGTTTTTTTTAACTAGAGAAAGAGACTCTTAAACAAACAGAACAAAGTAAAGTTTAAAAAAACTGTGTCAGAGCTTAACGCTCTAAAACCATTAATTGTCAAAAACATTTTAAATAATCAATTAACACAAAATATTTCAAAAAAGAAACCGAAATAAAAGAAAAAATGACACACTAAGTGAAACGATGCCAAAACAACTAAAACACAATTATTACTCAATTCTTGATAACGATAATCAATGTAACAATGAGTATTTAGAAATATTTGAAAAACATGTACAAGAAAAAGAAGAAGCAACAACATCTCGTAACATTGCAAAAAATATCTTAAACAAGAATGTCGAGAATGGTGCAAAAACAACAAACAATCAAAACAAAAAAATACCACCTCTCAATATCTTTGATGTGGATCCCAACGAACTTATCAACTTCATAAAAAAGGGGCTAAATATTAAAGACTTTAAAATAAACGAATTTTACTACAAGATAATATCTCTTTATATGTCAACAATTGACGATTACAATAGAGTAAAAGCTTACTTACAAAAAACAAAATCCAAATTTTTTACTTTTACTCCAAAAAATATAAAAACAAAAACTTATATGTTAAAAGGCCTTAGTCCAAAGATTGACAATAATGAAATTTTGGCAGAATTCTTTAAATTCCAAAATGAAAATTTAAAATTTATTAAAGTCAGTGAATTTAAAACTAGAAAATCAATTAAAGAAAATTATACTCTTCCAATTTATTTAGTCCAAATAAGTGGTGACAGCAACACTAACAACAACACCGTTGTGTACGTTGGGAACCACTAAGAAAACCTGAAATTACTTAGGGCCAGTTTTTGACTTCGTATTTAAATGTCATTTATATTTAAGTTCTATTTAAGTACAAAATTCAGTTTTTCAATGCACACTTAAATGAAACTTAAATGACCAATCTTGCGCATTTAAAGTCCATTTAAATAATACAGTTTTACCATATGGTTATGCATTTTTGCTGTTGTTTCGTAAAACTAAACAAAAGTAAACAAACATTTTAGCCATTGATAAAACAATATTTTATGTTTTGCACACATTTCTTTCAATATTTGATAAGTTGGGTCGTGCTCAATATTTTTCTCTTATCGACCTAGCAAAGGGCTTTCAATAAATTTTAATGGATGAAAGAGATATAGAAAAGAATGCTTTTTCTACACCTTTTGGTCATTATGAGTATATCAGAATGCAATTTGGGTTGAAAAACGCACCATCCACGTTTCAGAGGATGATGAACTTTGTTTTGGGAGAATACATAAACAAAATATGAGTTATGTTTTCAACTTCAGTTGATGAACATATTGATAGTCTGAATAAAATTTTTTGCAAGTTGAGCGAGTACGGTCTTTAAGTACAGTTTGATAAGTGCAATCTCATGACTCAGCAAGCGGAATTTTTGGGGCATATCATAACTGTTGACGGCATTGAGCCAAACCCTGATAAGATAAGGGCAATCAATGAGGTGGCTCTACCCAGGACAGTAAAACAAATTAAGTCATTTCTGGGATTAACTGGTTATTACCGGAAGTTTATAAAAAATTATTCGTCTATAGCATCACCTATAATAAACTATTTAAAGAAAGATAAAAAAATTGATCAAAATGATCGAAAATACATTGAAGCGTTTGAGAAACTAAAAAGCCTAATAACGTCTTATCCTATTTTGGCATATCCTGATTTCGAGAAAGAATTTATTGTGACTACCGATCCCAGTTATAGTGCGTTAGGTGCAGTGCTTAGCCAAGAGGGTAGACCCATTTGCTATGCAAGCCGTACATTAAATAATCATGAAAGGAATTATTCTACCATCGAAAAAGAACTTTTATCCATTGTATGGGCACTGAAATATTCAGTTAAGTGAATATGATTTTGATATTGATTGTGTAAAAGGAAAAAATTATAGAGTGGCGGATTTCTTAACCGAATTGAACAGAGGGAAAACTCGAAAGAGGAGCAGGTCTTTGAATTAGGTGATGAGGAGTTTAGAATGGTGCATAGCGGTATGGAAGATTTGAATGATCACTTTAAGATAAGTTAATAAGAGAAAACTGTAGAAAGGTTATTTGGGAAATACCTGATTTTATATGTAGATGATTCCGACTTGTTAGATGAAAGTCTTTTGGAGAAACTTTTTAGAGAGAATATAGTTAGAGGCTCTGTAGGAATATATTGCGAACTGGAGGAACTGGAGAATTTGTAGTGAAGCAAAATACGATCGTAAACCCATAAAAAAGCATTTCCAGCATACAGAAACGCCGAAAAAGCCGAATCAGATAGTTCATATGGACATTTTCCATGCGGAGAAGCATTATTTTTTGATAACTATAGACAGATTCACAAAGTTGGGAAGTGTTCACAAGCTTTCAGATAAAAATATGATTACCATTAAGACGAAGTTACAAGAAAGAATAGCTTTGTTAGGTAAACCGGAACTCTTGATCATGGACAACGAATATGATAATGACTCACTTTACTACCCCCCATTCTTATAAGGGAAATTCGGATATTGAAAGGTTACTTTTAACAATTCTTGAACATATAAGAGTAATGAAATGTGCAGAAGAGAGAATTGGTACAGAAGAGCTAGGGATTAGGGCAATAGGTTATTATAATAACACAATTCATTCAACAACTAAGCAAAAGCCAATAGATTTCATCAATAGATTAGATTTGGACTTTAAGAAGGTTATTGATAGAATGGATAAAAAGAAAAGACATTTGATCAAAAAGATAAATAAAAGAAGAAAACCAGTCCAGACATAGATAAAGACAAAATGTATATAAAAAAACCGGGAGCAGAAAGACAAAAAACTGCCAAAAGATATACAAAATATAATCAAAGCAATCCTAACAAGATTGATGTTGCACTGAGGCAGGATATATGATAGTGAGGAGTCAGCCCATAACTTTGATCCAGGGTTATTCAAAGCTTAAACACATGATTGACCTAAAGGAGATAGAAGATACAGTCAGTAAAATCAGAGTAAGCATTTCAGGTAATATGAGGGTGAAGCAGGGATGGATGATGTTGAACTTACAAAGAGATATTGAGGAATTGGAACATTCATTGTTGACAATAGAAAGACATGATAGCAGAGATGAAAGAGCATTAACTGACGTAGGAGGAAAATTAACTAAATGAGTATTTGGAAACTTGGACGACCAAGATAAACAAGATATTGATAATCACTTTAAAACAATAGATATAAACCAACATAATATAATAAATAATCTGAATAAACAAATAACTATAAATAATGATATGCAAAAGTATATGTTGAATGTTAAACTGATTTTGGAATCGCATAAGGAACTGTTAAATGAAACACACAGTAAAGAACTTGAAAACAAATTAGAACTTATAAAATATAATCATTTAACATTGTTAATAAATTAAATAAAGGACAAAATTGAAAGAATACAAGATAACATAATAAGTTCTAAACACCAAATGATGAACAGATTCTTTTTAACTAATAAAGAAATTGAATTTTAACAAATCAATAGTGATAAGTTAAGACATATTAAGTGTTCTTTGGTAAACTGTCAAAAGACATTATATTGTTTGCAATATCAATCCCAATATTTTTGAAGAATGATGAAAACCCAGTATTTGTTATAACAATACAAAATGTAGATAATATGCAAGTTAATTTAAGTATTTCTAGAGTTGTAACCATAAAAAACGAAACACACTATGTAAATGAAGAAAAAAATGTAAACAATTTGGAAAAAACCAATAAATGTACTAAGAATATTATAAGTGATTCGTATGATGAATGTACAAAAAGAAAATTTACTCAAAAATTGATACAGGAACTGGATTTTGTTTTATTGATAAATATAAATTCCGCTTTAAAAAATACTTGTAATGAATATAAATATAAACTAACAGGAAATTAATTAATAAACTTTCAAAATTGTGAAATAGAAATAGATGAACATAAAATCAAAAGATATGAAAGCAAAATTGATATAATTATCCCTAATCAACAAAAGTTAGATAATAATATTACTGAATTAATGGAAATTCCTAAATTTGACAACTTAGAGGAAATTAAGGCATTTATAAACGAAGATTATAAAATGTATCATACTTATATACTTTACTCACTAATTTTATGTGTTCCTTGTGTTTTGGTGGCTTTGAGGTTCAAATAGGTTTTGTTTCGAAAAGACTCGAATCATAAGGAGGGGCGAGTCATATATGACTGTGATATGCCCGAATGTACTAATCAATTGGCGACAAGTGACACTGGCAATAATGTAAACATTTGGCCGTCTACTTAACTTTATGCTTAAGTCGCTATTTTTTAACCACACAACGAGATTTGTTTGTGGCAGCGAGAATTTAAAGTAACCTCCACCGTTTTTTTGTGGATTCATCATAAATGAATCCATGAACAAAATCCTCAAAACATGCATCATTTGTTAATATTTAAGTTATCAGATTACTAATACATACTTACTTTTAAGTTAGAATTTAAGATGTATAAAAATTAAAGATGAGATTTGTGAAAAACCTCAAACCCGTTGGATATACCAACGGAAGTTTTATTGAATTAAAGCTTAAACTAAACATTAAAGACATTAATAAAGACTTAGAATTAAAGTTTGAACTAAATAATAAAAGTAAATTTTATTTGTAACAAAACTCGCACACACAGATTATTACCTTTACTCAGTATCTATTTCAGCAGTGTTTTATTAGAAAATTGAATACACGTTATTTATTATAATTTTTATTTGTTAGAAAATTCAACACACATAGATTCTTATTTTTATTACCTGTCTGTCTCTATACACCTACCCCTTTCTGTTCGCTACTCTCTTCATATACATAAATGAAAAATTATACTAAACAAAATTTTTCTTAAGCATTCTTATCACATATCGCTTCTGCTTAATGAAAACCAAAAATTAAAATTCAATAACCTTAACACCTGCACTCATCTTACATTTTCAACCCTCGTCATTATTCAATGGCCTACGTGATTAAACTTTTTAAACACATTTAATTATTATTCAATAAAAATTTTCTACTCCCAATTATTATTATTAAACAGAAACCAAAACATTTTTCTTTTTCTCACCAAATGCCCATACACAAGATCAGTACATATACAAAAAAAAAAAATACATCTGAAAAAAACCGTTATTAATTATTCAATAACGATTTTCTACTCCCCAATACTACTAATTGCACTTTTTCAATATTCAAATCAGGATCATTCCAACTAAACCTTAAAAAAATAAAAATTTTTCCTTTTCCTCACCAAATATCCATACACAAGATCATTATATATACTTTCCATCCTCTTACACAAGATCAAGGCACACCTGCACCTTACAACTGCACTCATCTTATCCTTGTCATTCTTCAATGGCCCTCGTACTTTTTAATGGGTAATAAATTTTCGGGAGTGTAAAAAAGGGTCTAGCACGTGGCTCATTAACATAAACATTTATGGCATTTATGGCTTCTGCATAAATGATTTATGGCTTTTGCATGATTTTCCATGCATTTCATGCACTTTTTGACCGAAAGTGGTTTCAAACGCACAGTTCCTATATACTGAAATGGCTGATACAAAAACCAATATGCTATTATGTATAAATACTATTATATACATACATATATAATAGTAATTAAGTTGGGAAGTCCCTCCGACAAAAATGCTTAATTCCACACTTGATTACCTTTTCTAAAATATTTTGCTGGGATGCAGCATGATTATTGGCAGCATGTTGAAAATTGTTGGTAAAGTTACTTCTAGGGTATTCTTTCCGTATTTATTTTTAAAGCTTCCGACATAAAAATGGCCTTCTATCCGTCTTCTTGTGTTGTATTGGTGGTCAATTTCTTTCAAAAAACGTGTATCGTTGTGAAACTCAATGGCTTTAGTTGCGTAATATATGCTTTTGATGTTAAGAACGCTTGAATCTTTTTTTATACTTTCATAGTTGTCCTGATGTTTATATTGTTGCTGTTGTGATTCATAATGTTGCTCGTGTTGTCGCTGGTAGATGTGTCATTTATATATTTATATATATTAATCCAATTTAATACTGAAAGAAGTAGAACACAATCCTGTTATGGTTCAACGTACCAACATGAACAAGAACAAAAATATCAAGTAGAAATTGCAAAACGAAACCATTTTATTAGATGATGAAACAACCAAATATATTCAGCCTTATTACGGTTGTCGTGTCGAAAATCCTAAGTATTTTTCAAACGGTATTACGCGCGTCGTTATCGTGAAATATATTGCTCAAAAAACAAATCTATTACAAAAATCGGTATTATGTTTGCCGTATTCGAATAATAATTTATTCAAATATTGTCGTTGAAATTTATGTACGCAACAATTTTTTTTTCGTAAACTTTTACGCTTACAAAAGACAAATTTACTTTTGATTTTTATATTATGCTTATTTTGATTTATTTTTTTCATACTTTTTTTCATTTTAACTATAAAAATAATGAAATGATAAAAATAATATGGAGGAACATCAGATTTAGCTAGGTTTTAGTTCCAATGTCAATAAAATTGAAGCTAAAGAAGAGTGATAAAATTAGCAACAAAATTAAGCATTCAAACCGAACTGTATACTGAGTTATGAAATCGTTAAAAAAAAAATTAACGATTTAATAGAAAAAAATGGATATCAAAGGAAAAAATTTATAAAAAGAGCATAGGAAATATCTCCTAAAGCTGATGATGATGATGATGAAATCGAATTAAAAACGTAAAATTGATTTAGAAGAACTGAAATGCAGATTGCGTTTTAATCTACCCTAAATTCAAGTTTTTTTTTAATCTATACATATAATAAAACTGTAACGGAGTCATTTCTGTACATGAAATATTTTGTAAAAAATTTTGATATTGCTGTAGATAGTAATCGCTATATTGAACACAAAACAGCTATTTTTGGAATTTTTTGGGTCTGTGTTCGCATCATGTAAAAATGTATGGATTTGCACAAAATTTTGTAAGGAGGTCCATTGGAATCTTGGTTCCAATATAGAAAAAACAAATTTTTTCGTAAAAATATATTATTTCGTAGAGAAAAAATAGATACAAGTGTTGGAGCACCCAATTTTACCGGTATAATGGTACTAAAACAGTTGTCTGCACATTTTATTGTAAATGGAAAGTTTTTTTATTTATTAAAAACACATCTTTCTAAATTTGAATTTTAAGAAAATTGGAAATGAAATACGAAAGTTTGCAAATTTAATTAAGAGCTAGTCATTTTGTTTTTTATTGTTATTTTTAAGTGTTACTTAATTGCCTAAAATGCTACTGCAAAAAATTTTTAATAAAATTTTATGTTTTGATCTATTACAAAATATTTTATTGTCGAATAAGTTTAATAAAGAGTACAGGACAAAAAAAAAATAAATAAAAATACATTTGGAAAAGAACACCTTTATTAATTATTCAATAAAGTTTTTCTATTTCCTAATATCACTATTGACACATGCACGCACACACAAGATGATTACTTTTACTCAATCTCTATCTCTGCAATATTTTACTAAATAGTTGAATACACCTACTTATTCGAATTTTTATTTATTTGAAAATCCAATACACCCAAATTCTTATTTTTGTTATCTGTTTATCTCTATGCAGCTACCCTTTTAATGTTTCTAATACTTTTTATATACATAAACGATATTGAACCTTACACTAAACAAAATTTTTCTTAATCATTCTTATCACAACCCAGCAAAAAATTTTTGAAAAGGTAAACAATGTGGAATTAAAGATTTTTGCTGAAGTACTTTCCAACTAGATTGCCAACTTAATGATTTTAACACGGCATGAGACTTTTATAATCAACTACTGAGAATCGATTACATTAATTATTGTAGGAAATAGTGCGAAACATTAGTACGTTATTTAAGGTAATCTCTTTGAACATAAAAAACTAGTTCCATTACTACATCCTTTTTTTGGAAAATAATGTGATGCCTTTTATAAGCGAGTAACAAAATATGGCAATCACAAAAGGAAGTCATTATATGGCAAGTACTTTTTAAGGTAATGTATAATTTTTTGCTGGGATATAGCTCTTGCTTAATGAAAACAAAGAAATCAAAGTGCAATGACCTTTACCTAGATTGTTTGTTTTTCCAATAAGTCAACCCACGTCGTATAGCAATTCACATTAAAAAATAAGAAAAAACATCAAGTGAAAAAAATTGCGCTCGCCCATATTTTTTGAGCTACGGACCTCTGAAATATAAAAATGTTAATGCTTAACGCATTAAGAGCCGATGACATTTTTAAAATACATACAGTACTTAAATTTTTTTCTATTCTTAATTCTCTGTCACCCTAATATTTGTTTTTTTTTATTGGAGTTAATTCACTAAACTACCTCTGCTACGGGCAGTCATCTTGACGTGATGCAGAGGCTTAAGTACAATGACCCATGTAGGCCGTGCTGGTAGGGACACCCATGCCAGAGGGGCTCATGGTGAGTGCGAAACTAAGAACTGCCCCCCCTCCCAGTGCCTGATAGCGTCTGTTCCCCAATGGGGCGGCTATCAGCTACCCTGTACGAATGTTTTCCCTTTCAATGAGACTGGGCATTCTGTCAGGGTACGTCCGTTCTTCTGGGTCAGCTAGACCCACGGTCCACTGTCCGAAACCCACCAGCGTCTGTTCACCATTGGTGCGGCTTGGTGGTCTGCCTAGTCCATACTAGGCAGCAGTTATAACCACATGGCAGCATGTATAAAATGCAACTTTTAAACTACCCCAAATGAAAAAGAAAAAATGCCCTAAGTATCCGGTCGGGGGCTTCATAATCTCCGGAGACCCTATTCCCGCGGTGACGATTTCAGGCTGCGGTGAATCGAATGTTACTGAGATCCAGGCTAGTCAGGTTGGAACGCCAGGCCTGACTGGTCTGAAAGTTACTGGTGTCACCAAAAATGCAGGAGGAGACTCTGGGAAACCGGGGTCATCCAAATGCGAACTAAATGCACGAAATAGTGCACAAAAAGGCAGCGAAGTGCCTCTGGATTTCACTCCAAGCACTTCCAAAGCAGCCAAGGTCCGTGCCGCTAAGGCTAAAACTGTTTCGGGCGCTGTAGGAACACAGCAAGGTTCTACAGCCAACCCAGTGCCGGCTGTGAGCAGCGGAACTGCGAACCAGATTTCGGGTTCCAATGTCTCACCTCCCCCCGCCAGCAAGGTAACTGCGAACAAGATTTCGGGTTCCCAAGCTGTGCCTCCAGCCGCAAAAGGCAAAACTATACCCCCACGGCACGCCCCACCTGCCAGAAGGGCCTTTTTGAAACGGCGTGCTGCCGAGAAATGTGTGGATCAGTTAGGCAAAAAGCCAGCTGAAACCCTTACGAAGGAGGAATCTACCTCATTAAAATGGGCAAGATTTTATCTGGCTGGCCTGCAAAAGCCCCCTTCCACATCCACGGATGGGCCTAAACGGCAAAGATCTGAGGAGGAGGCTCAAGCGCAGAGTCAGCAGCCCGCTACAAAGCGTCCAAAATATAAATCTATGGACAGAAGCTTCAGTGAGGTTGCAAAAGGCAACCTGGTACGCGCCGTCATTGATCGGAATGACGCGGATAGCTCCATCTCCCAAGCTAACTGGGAGGAGGTACGCAAGAAGTTGATGGGAGTGTTCTGGAGGGTCATTAAAGACAACCCAGGCCCCTTCCCTCAATGCGACGATGCAGGTTGGTTTCGTGGACGTGTCAAACTCATGGCATGTTCAAACGAGCGTTCGGCTATGCTATTAAAGCAAGCCGTCGCTCTTTTGGAAGGCCTATGGGCAGGAGCGAAGCTTGACGTGGTACCTCTCGATGAGATACCCCGCAGGCCTAGAGCCATGGCACGAATACCGGACGAACCTGCTGAACCCAAGGATATAATGGAGCTTATTCGGGGAGGAAATCCTGAACTACCAACCAGTGACTGGAAGGTAGCGAAGGTTTCCGAACCTGAAGGTGCATCCAGACGGGTTGTTGTCCTGCTGAGTCAGGAATCGTTGGCGCCGCTTCGGGAGAGACGAGGAAGGATCTATTACGGATTCGAAACGATCCTTCTTCGTGTCTATCGAGGCGACGACAAGGGTAACCTGACCCCGGAGGGTGATGAACCTACACCGGAAAATGTGGCAAATGAGGAGACTGCCAGTCTGATCTCCGAGGAAGGCACCCTATCAAACTCTGAGTTTGTGGGTGAATTCTTCGAGAGAATGGACGGGGCAGTTGACGAGGACGCCCTCTTGGACTCCGACCAAGATGACGTCAACGTCACAATCATATCCGCAAACAGGGATGGTGATCCTTCGCATCTCGGAGAGAGGAGAGGAGATCGTATTAGCCCAAGAACCATGGCTTCATCGGGGCAAGGTTTGCGGGCTTGGTTTTAGAGGCTTCAAGCTACTGTATATGAATGGTCCGGGTAAGATCAGATCATGCATAGTAGCGAAGAGCAATCTGAATATCTTCATTCTCTCTGATTACAGTGATGAAGATACGGTAGCAGCTGCCTGGGAGACAGACGGCGGTACGATTATAATAGTCTCCAGTTACATGGCGCATGAATGCGAAGCACCGCCGCCAACGCTTTGCAGAATAATTAAGATGGCAGCCACTCGAAACCTGCCGGTCATTGTTGGAGCAGACGCCAACGCACACCATGTTGTTTGGGGAAGCTCGGACTCTAATGCAAGGGGTGAGTCTCTTTTTGATTTCATTCTTTGTAATAATGTAGACGTTGTAAACGTTGGGTCAGAACCCACTTTTGTTGTAGCAAATAGAAGGGAAGTTCTTGACGTTACGCTAGTTAGTACTAAGCACTCAGATTTGATTAGGGCATGGAAGGTCTCTAGTGACTGCTCGTTCTCTGATCATAGGTATATTGAATTGGACGTAGTGATTCGGGTACATGGGGTCAGCCCCCGACGTAATAGAAGGAAAACGGATTGGGAGCGGCAACATTCTCTCCTTTCCGATTCTCTTTCGAGTCCACCGAGAATAGAAAATCGGCGGGACATTGAAGTCGCGGTGGATGCTTTAACCAATGCGTTTGAACGCGCGACTTCGGAATCCTGCAGAATGAATATCTGCCGAGGTAAGAGCAAACCACCTTGGTGGAGCTCGGATATTGCGGAGGCACGAAAAGCCTCCCGTAGACTTTTTAATGAGGCCGAGAGATCAGGAAACTGGTCAGCTTATAAGTCCTCAGTGAACAGATTTAAGAATATGATAAGAAATGCGAAGCTAAGGTCTTGGAGATCCTTCTGCAGTGGAGTGGAGGGTGCTTCCGAGACGAGCAGGCTTCGTAAGATTCTATCGGCAACGCCCATTGTCCCTAGTTTCATTAAGAAACCATGTGGCAATTGGACCTTGAGTGCACAGGAGACCCTAGAGGTTCTCATGGAAACTCACTTTCCGGGCTGTGCTCCTTCTAGGGGAGAAGGAACAGCCATCCTTGACAGCCGTGCATCAGTTCCCTTTCCTATAAACAGGGAAGGACTTATGTGGGCTCTTGGTAGTTTTGACCCGTTTAAATCAGCGGGTCCTGATGGTGTCATACCGGCTGATTTGCAGCACAATACGGATATTGTCATACCATGGTTAATTCCGATATACACGGCATGCATTGCATGGTCGTATATACCGGAACCATGGACTTTTTGCTCTGTGGTCTTCATTCCCAAGGGCGGAAGGACCTCACACACTGAACCGAAGGACCTTAGACCTATAAGTCTATCCTCCTTCCTCTTGAAAACTCTGGAACGGATAATTGACCTCCACTTGAGGAGGACGATTAATCCGGACCGACTCTCCGCCTCTCAACATGCGTATGTCAGGGGCATATCTGTTGAGACGGCATTACACACGCTTGTGGGGTTTATAGAAAAATCCCTAGAGCATAAGGAATATGCATTGGTTGCCTTTCTAGATATAGAAGGGGCTTTCAACAATGTGAAACCGGAGGCCGTTACGATGGCCCTGGAGGGACTGAATGTAAATCAGTCGATAATAAACTTTATAAGGAATCTATTGACTAATAGGGTCATTACTTCCAGTATGGGGTTAGCTACCATATACAGGGTAGCTAAGCGGGGTACACCACAGGGGGGGGGGTATTATCTCCCCTTCTCTGGAACCTCGCCATGAACGCATTGCTGACAGAAATGGACTGCAAGGGGTTCAGGACTGTGGCATATGCGGATGACGTCGCGGTCGCAGTATCAGGAAAGTATCCTGACACGCTATCGCAATGTCTGCAATCGGCGCTTGGTTGCGTCAGTAGGTGGTGTACCGAGAGCGGGCTTAGCGCGAACGCTCGAAAACGGAGCTTGTGCTCTTCACGAGAAGAAACAAGATTCCAAATTTTCCGCTACCACTCCTAAATGGAGTGGAGCTTGGGTTATCCGACAGGGCAAAGTATCTGGGTGTCATCCTGGACTCAAAACTGTCGTGGACCCCCAATGTCCGGTTTCGGGCGGATAGGGCCTCAGTGGCTTTGTATGTGTGTAGAAAGGCCATGGGTAGACACTGGGGCATAAATCCCAACACGTCATACTGGCTCTTTAACACGGTCATAAAACCCATACTCATGTATGGGGTTCTTGTATGGTGGTCCGCACTGGGCAAACTTGTGAACTGCAGTATGCTGAATAGAATATTGCGAACTTCGGCCTTGATGGTCACCGGGGCAATGCGCACCACTCCATCGAAGGCCCTTTTTACGATGCTGCACTGGCTACCAGTCGATCTCATGGCCAAGCGGCTGGCTATGAACTCGGCGGTTAGACTAAATGCAGCGGCGACGTGGAAGTCAGGGGACTTTGGACATGCGACCATTTTAGGCTGCTCCTCGGCCATCCCTGACAACATCGATTATTGCACGCCCACCCCCATGTCTGATATTGGTTTCGGGGTATCAACGTCGGGCACATCGAATATGCGTGGGGATGTGCTTGATGTTTATACTGACGGGTCAAAGTTGGACACGAGGGTCGGGGGGGGCGTCTTTATTCCTAGATTTCGAATCAGAATGAAGTTTAGGCTACGGGATCAGTGTAGTGTGGTACAGGCTGAGATTTCAGCCATCAGAAGGGCGGCTTGCTGGATGAGGTACCACAGGATATACGGAGAGGATATCCGGATCTGTACTGACAGCAAGGCCGCGATTAACTCCTTATCGGGTATCTATACGACATCCAGATTGGTACGTGAATGCCGGACATCTCTTAACGAGATGGCGAGACATTCCAACCTGGAACTGTTTTGGATACCGGCTCACTCGGGCGTACCCGGGAATATAATTGCGGACGAACTCGACAGATCGGGAACCCGGTTGGCAGACCGGGAGACAGATCCACTGGTAGGAGTCCCACTAAGCTGCTGTAGAGCTTTACTTCAGCAGGAACTCCTCAGAGCCGCACAGTCTAGATGGTCTGAGGAGGTTACCTGCAGGGTCTCGAGGACATTGTGGCCTCAGTACGATAATAGGAGAACCGCAAATCTACTGAGATTTCCTCGGGGGCAGCTGGGCATACTGGTGGCGGTGCTGACGGGGCACTGTGTCATTGGTACCCATGCTAGGAGATTGAATCTTCCGCATCATGACTACTGTAGAAGCTGTCAAGATGAGGAAGAGGAAGAAACGGTAGAGCATCTGCTCTGCCACTGCCCAGCTCTTTCTGAAAATAGAGCGGCCATCTTCGGCAGTCCGAGACTGCATGGCCTTACAGACTTATCTGTCTGCGACGTTGCTAGGATAAACTTGTTTATCCGGTCCTCGGGGTGGCTTGGATTGGGATCTTTGACGGTGCCGTAATGGCCTGAATCTGATCCCCTGCAAATCCTGTTTCCAGGCAACACAACGGGACCTTTGGGACCCAAGTGGGTCGGTCTTATGCCGACGGCCTGTGCAACCTAACCTAACCTAATTCACTAAACTAGATTTACATAGATGCCCACAAGGCATATTTAACCAGGTGGCATCGCTGGGGCAGATGATAATTTTTGCTTAAATTACTTTTTTCTTTGTTTACACTTGATTAATGTCAAAAAAATTGGTTTTATTTACGATTGAGAAAAAAATTATTTCAATTTTATATCCAAGTGCTGTGTGTGTTTTAATTATTTAAATATTGAATAAGTGTTATAAAACAAATATACTTAAATAAAATTTTGCGTTGAAATCTACAAATAAAATGTACGCATTAAAATATGAATTAAAATATCCGTCAACGTTTTCTCTCTTAATTTTCTTTCTGCTGTTACAGGTTTTTGTCATACATCATTGCTTTTTTGTTGTATTCGCTGTCGTCGCGCTGCCACCTTATAATTGAAATGCCTTGGATGCCCAGAAAAAAAATTACTTTAAAAAGTAGCTGCCATATAATGACTTACTTTTGCGATTACCATATTTTGTTACTCGCTAACAAAACATATTACACTAATTCGCAAAAAGGGAAGTGGTAATTGAACTAGTTCTTTAAGCTTAAGGAGAATACCCTTAAATAAATATTAATGATAATCATGATTTTCTATAATATTTAACGTCATCAATTCTCAGTAATTGCTTATAAAAGTCTCATGCCTTGTTATACTCATTAGGTTGGTAATCCAGTTGGGGTGTCCATCCGCCAAAAATGCTTAATTCCGCCTTTTCTATAATTTTTTTGCTGGGTGGTGAATGGTATGTAAGGTCGGCATAGCTGTAAATAGTACTGATACTTGTTATTACCTTCACCATAAAAAGCGGAAAATGGTATATCTAAGTTTGTAATTCCGTGTGTAATTTCTACAATATCCAATTCCGACCCCATAAAGTACATATATTCTGGCATCTTATGCATAGCGAAGTCGATTAAGCGAAACCGTCTCTCCGTCCGTGTTAGTGTTTGCCGAGGCAAAGCTGATTTCACAAAAAAAAAATAAATATTGCAATTAATCAGTTATTGTGTCGAAAGAGCTGCTATTGAAAATGAGTATGATCGGTCTATGTCCTTCGAGGCAGCAGGCAAAACACCACGCCTACCTCTAATTTTTTTATGTTATCCGGAACAATCAAAAAAGTAAATACATGGGGCGATAGAGCATTAAAAAATAAAAAATAAATATTAAGTGAAAAAATTGGCGCTCGCCCATATTATATTTGAGCTACGGACCTCTGAAATTTAAAAATTTTTCTAAATATCAATATGGGTATCATTTTAAATCTTTTAAAGAGATCTTTAAAAATATATAAAAAATTTTTTTAAAAATGCTTAACTTATTAAGAGCCGTTGGCATTTTTATGTAAAATATACATATGCAATACCAAATTTTTTTTTATTTTTTGATTATCTGTCACTCTAATATTTGCTTTTTTGATTAAAATTACTTCACTAAACTAGATTTACAAAAATGGTGAGGATATATAAGATTCGGCATAGCCGAACTTGTTTCAGATTATTTTTTAAGGAATTTTTATCTGCTACTCCGCATACCAACATGACCTTATCATAAACTATTTAGAAATTCACGCAATTTACTGTCACCCACCTAAATGATATTCCAGGACTTGAATTTACTTCAGTTATCAGGTACATTGAGCCGAGCGTAAATGTGGAAATGTAAATGTGTGAACTGATCATTTTTGTTATACGAAGAGCTATGCCAATGCTTAGCCAGCTGAAATGTCACGTAGACGTAACGCTTCAACCAGCTGAAAATATTTCAATACGAGTTTTCGTGACAGATGCAGTCAGTGATGGTAAATATTATCATAAATTGAAGTGAAGTACATACCCCCTTTTCAAGTACTTAGTTGTTCTTTTTTACTTCAACTTTTAAGTTGTGAAATTTTATCACATACAATATAATTTTAAATAAATCATGGAGTTTTCTTTTATAAATTTAATATGTTCTACATGTAATGTTTTGTAAAATTGTTAGACTGAGTATAACTTATGCAAATGTTATATTTTTCATTATCCACAGAAGAAAAAATGATTTGGAAGCAGATTTCTATAAAAATGGAATACCCAGGCAAGACAAATAATATTGTTTTAATTTAAAAAAATCAAATAAAATTATCGCAAAAGAATTATGCCAGAAGAGATGGTCGTTCCCTCGGGACAAATATGCTAAGGAAAAGAGGCAGGAAAATTTACCGTCCAATAGTGGAGCGAATGGCCTTCAATGCAAACGATGGAATTTATAGCGCACTGTATTGTTCCTTGACCGTAACTGATGACATTAATATGCATTTACATATATTTTTATAAGCCAAATGTTTCTTACAATTTTATTTTCAGCATGAGATGTTTATACAACATTTGTAAATAAAATAATAATTCACAGTCGTCTTCTGGTTTGTCATTGCTTGTGACTTCCACATTGTCTGCTCAGTCACCAGTATCTGGTCTCCACCATTGCCGGATGTGTTGGCAGATACATTATGAGCGTGAATATTGGCTTCACCAAGAACACCGGCAGTGTCTAAAAGAATAAGGCAGGCTGAAAGTACTGACGACCAACATTTTTCTGGAGCCCTGGATTGTTTCACGAAGATGTGTGAAAAGAAAAGTGAAAAAATAGGGAAGAAGATATACTCACTTGTTTTGGGAAAATAATTGTGTAAACAATAAGCTCTATGAGCCATACAAAACAAAATTCGTAATGCAGAGGGTAACGTCATCGGTAATGCAAACGAGCCTGGAACTTCATGACTAACAACCAGGTCTATTATATAAAAAAATATTTAGTACTTTTATATTACTTTTGTTTTAGCCTTTAAGCGTAGACTTCTTTTGTGTTTTTAATCAACAACTATCAATTTTGTTGCTAAAAATTTTAAACCAGCAAAATCTATACATTTTGAGGATTACAATTGGAAAGTTTTCTTGTCGCAAATTTATTCACATAGAAGCAAAATTTTTTTGATAACTAAAAATACTAAAATTTTTAAGTTGTGTAAATAGATATGACTATGTCTGTATGTCGAAAGAAGTGCTATTGAAAATCAGCATGATCGGTCTATGTCCTTCGAGGCAGCAGGAAAAACACCACGCCTACCTCTAATGTTTTCATGTCATTTGAAACAATAAAGTAACTCTAATCAAAAAAATAAACATATGGTGCGATAGAGAACTTAATCGCCCATATTTTCCGAGTTACGGGGCTCTGAAATTTATAATTTTTTTTAATATCAATATGGGTATCATTTTAAAGCGTCTTTAACCCTGGAAGGTCATTATTTGTCGAACCGACGACGCATTTTTTTACTTTTGTGTTTTATTCTCTTTGCTTAAATTTTTGAAGCTCAATTTTCGTACAGCGTCAGTGGTAATAATACTCTTGCTGTGTGCGCGTTTTTGGTTTTTTTTCTTCTAAGCGTCGTCGAAACGACGAAGTATGAGCACTACATAATAGTTACATAACTTTTTAAATTTTAGACAGTGTGTTTGTATTGCAATTGGTTACATCAATATCACTAGCCAAATCTTTACTACCCTGAAGATAACGTGACTAGTCCATACACGCATGTAATTTATATTCCATATGGGACTAGGACTAGTCCAAAGGTAACCCAAGTGTATAGAGAAAACATGATCCATTTAACATTACGATGTCCTAGGGCTGGACCATACAACACACCTTTGCATTACATGGGAGTAGTTTCAAAACTACTTCTTTTCACTACACGATGAAACACCCCAGAGGGTTTGTACAGCTCTTGGCAACACTTTATGCAATTGTCGTTTAACAACAAACTCTTGTTGGAAAATAACATGGTCCCTATGTGCATTACATAGGATCATGTTGTAGAGTCAATTTCAGTTATATGGACCTCGTAGCCCAATATTATTTGCAGGGTATGTGAACCTTATAAGCTCACATTGATGAGAACTCTGTGTTCAAATAAAAAAGAAATTCCTACGGAGTTAAAAAATTTTTCAAATCGGAAATGTGGAACCTCAGTGTTTTGTTATGGCAATGAGTTAACGCTTTTCTCTTACAAGCCAAAACCAAATAAAATGATTTATATGGTCTCATCGTATGATGAAGAGGGTGCAGTTAATCCAGTTTCAAAAAAGCCTTATATGGTAGAATTTTATAATCAAACGATAGGCGGTGTGGATACATCCGACCAAATGTGCAGCGTAGTGAGCTGCTCTGGAAAAACCAACCGATGGTCGATGTGCCAATTTTATGGCTTTCTGAAGAATCAAAAGTGAAAAAACGAAAGATATGCGCTCTTTGTCCATCATATAAACGACAAATGACAAAATCATCATGCTCTAAATGTAAAAAAAGGTTGTGCGGGGACCACAAAATAGAACTTTGTGCCTCTTGTGAAAACTGAAGACTGACGCTTATGAAATTGTGTACCCGTATTATCTGCTATATTAGTTTTAAGATATATATTCATTTAGTTAATTACTTTTTTTTTTGGTTTTTGTTATTTTTTTGGTTTTTTCAAGTCATGTTTTGTACAATAAGCCAAGTGAAGTAGTGCTATGAAATGTTAGTTTTTAAATAAATAATATATTGAAAAAATATTTTTTTGTTCTACTACGTTAAAACAGAAAGCACTTAATATAAAAAAGTGGGTTTTTACAAGTTGTTTACGATTAGGACAGTTTTAACACCCTTTTTTATAAAACCGTCGCTGATACGACGAAGAATGGCCTTTACGCAATAAAAATAAGTATGACCTTCCAGGGTTAATAATACTGAAATTTTTTAAAAATGCTTAACCCGTTAAGAGTCGATGATATTTTATGTAAAATTATATATATGCATTACCAAAATTATTTTATTTTTTATTTTTCTGTCACCCCAACATCTACTTTTTTGATTGGAGTTACTTCACTAAATTAGATTTACATAGACGGTGAAGGGTATATAAGATTCGGCGTAGCCGAATACAGCACTCTTACTTGTTTCTTTACTTTTGTTTTGTTTTACTTTGATGTGGCTATTCGATGAAAAATCGTTTTTGTTGCGTTTTAATAAGATATGGAAAATTAAATTTTAGTACGAAAAAAAGGTACGTATTTTAATGTTTATGCACGTACTACATAATATAAAAATTTTTTAATGGTTTTTATTTTATTGACTATTTTGAAAAGAAACATTCATTGCAAAAATAAAAAATAAATCAGCCAATCTATCTCTTAAATGTATAGCCGTTAAGAAGATCTGCGTACATGCGTAGATATCGATCTCAAGGGCCGTTTACCGTTGCTTCTAAGTTGTCTTCTCCACCATCCTTTTTGAAAAAACCTATCTTCTGAGTCCTGCTCCACAAAATTTGTTGGATAATACCATTTTTATATCATTTTGCATGGTAATTGTGAATTACTGTGCAAGCCAGTACAATGGTATCCATTGTCCGGTGGCATTGTCCTTAAAAGCACTGTCCAACATCGCACAGTATTCGGAAACAATTTTCAGTCACCCGCCGAGCTCGAGAAAGCCTGTAGTTAAGGCAGCATTAAATTGCGTTTCAAAGGGAAGGCAGCATCTCCTAAAAAAATGCGGAAATGTGTCTTTGCCAGAAATTACAGATTGTCCAAACGGTGATAGACGAAATATTCCTGTTAGAACAATAAACATTAATTATACATATACGGCCCTGTTCTGTAAAAAGAATCCGAGTAAATTTTTCGTTTTAAAACAAATTCACATTTTCTTGGAGTTCTCTAAACCGAATTCGCACAATTTTACTCGTTGAAAAATCGAGTAAACAAACCTGGCCGAAAGTAAATCGAATGCAATTTTATTCTTAAAAATTACTGAAAACACAAGTAAGGAATGATTGGAAAAAAAAATTTAAAGTCTTTATTATTAACCTTAGTTAAATTAAATACAATTTAATATACTTTATATTATAAAAAAGTTAGTTTAAAAACACTCTTAAGTTGCTTCATATATTTGCCTTAAGCTTTATGAAAATTAGGTGCATGAATAAAAACACTTTTTTTGGTAAAAGTTTTAAACCCACATACGAAGTTCAATTTTAACAAATCTAATTTAAACACAAACATTACACCATATTACAAAATTTCTGCAAATTTTTGATATGTCGATCACAGTTTATTTATATTTTTTATAATTGTTACTTAATACAAATGCCCCGGGCATTTTCAATTCTTGCCTTAAAATAATAAATTTGTTAACTTTTTCAATCAACAGCTGACTTCGGCGTTTAAGTAAAAGTTCGAACTTAATTTCAATTAACGCCAAAACGAGTGGTTTGCAGAACACCAAATAGTAATTTCTTCGGTTTTGAAAATCGCTCGTTTTGTAATGGCACCACAATTAGTCTTTAGCTTACATGGCAACCCTTTATTAATGAATTCGCCTTGTTAATTATAAGCACTAAATCATAAAGACTAACACTAAGAGAAAGAAATAATAAAAAGGTGAGTTGATACTCAATCTGAGAACACATCGTGTCTTTGCTTAAAGTTGTTACATGGCGACCGTGACAGTGTTTAAACAAAGTTATAAACACATGAACCCGCTCTTTATAAAATATGTGCATATAAGTACATATTCAAAGACAAAGTTAAAACTTTTGTTATAAAACAGTGCCAAAATAAAGCATTTGGTTTATAAAAGTGTTGAATCTTTATTAACCATTAAGAGAAACCAAAGTGTAAAATGCAAAAGAAAATTTATTGGAATATAAGTGAATTTTAAAAGTAAAACTTTAAAACGTGATTAAAGGAAAAAAACACACATTTATCGTTTTAATTAAAAATATATATATAAAATATGCATATATAAAAACCCGTTATGCTAAGCTATGTATGTAAAGCCGTTACATTTTTATTGGGAAAAAGGCTTAAAGGTCACAAAAATAAAATTATTACAACAATAGTAAAAACCAAAAATATGCAGAAGCGAAGCTGAAAAAAGCAACACAAAAGAAAATTTTAACAACAAAATAAGCAAGATACCGTTAAGAAGACAACTGGAGAACATGAAGAAGACAACACTTATGCAATTCAGGCAATAAAAAACAAATCTACAACTAATTCGTGTAAAGTATGTATAATTATGTGCTTATTAGTACCAACGTATTATTTCTACAAACTTAAATAATTGTAATGACATACTATTTTTCTATAAACATGTTTAACTGTAATTGTATTTTCTTATTAATACTATGAATTATACCTACTTATCCTAATAATAAATTAACAATACTTTTTAACTAAATACATTTAATGCCAATGCCTACATATTTACTTAAATAATCCTGTCTCGTTATAAATTTTTATATGTTTATAAAACTATAAAAATACATACATATTTATAAGTATATACTCTCTACTTTATTTAAAATAAAATAAAATGAAAAAACTAAAAGAAAAACAAAAAATATAAGATCACAAAAAAAAAATAAATAAAAAAAGGAGGAATCGCAGAAAACTCTTTTACGACAACAAAAATATTAAAACCAAAAATTACAAAAAAAAAAAAAACAACAAAGGGAAAAAAAGCATTGTTCTCTCTCTTAAAATGTGACGAAAACAAATTAGTGCAAATGAGTTCGCTTTATAAAAAAATAGTAATATCGATGTAAAATATAAATTTGATAGTTATTTTGTGGAACATTTGCTTCCCCGTAATTTTACTGAAAAAGTCAAAAATATTTGGTAACTCAGACATTTAAAATCAATCGATAACATCCAAGTGTTTACTAATTCGTACACGCAAGTTTCAACAAGTTACCAGCGGGTTTATGTCCATCGATAAGTAAGACGAAGAAGTGTATCAAAACAAAGTAAATAAATTATTTTCTTAAAAGAAAAATTGCAAATTTGTTTTGTTCACCTCTTTTGTTGGAAAATTGGCTGCTACTGATTTGGAAATAAATATTTAGGGCAAATTTTGAGACAAATACTAACCCTTTGTTTTCAGAACCTTAGCATACTTTATGGATGAGCAATAAATATGTTTGCACGGAAGCACATACATAAATAAATACAATAATATTTCCTTCAATCTATAAAAATCCTAATATATGCAACAAAATTACAATTAATAAAAATAAATAAGTTTGAATAATTCATTATATCCTTTTGTCTATGCTTGGGTTGGAAGAAAGTGACGCCATACGGAAAAAAGTAAAGTTATCAATTTATTCTTTTTAGGAATTGCAATACAATAATACAAACAAAAACTTTCTTAATTCTTTATATTATAAAAAAAAACAATTTGGCAAAATTCCCATTCTATAGAAACGAAAACAACGACGATTGTTTCATCTTTCATCTAGAAAGAAGAAAGAAAACAAGTTTTTATCGGTTTTAAAATCTATTGATTAGAGGCAATAAAAATTATGCTTTAACAGCAAATGTCAGGATTTAATAATGAGGAGTTTTCGGAACGAATAGAAGATTTTAGAAAAGTTAAAAAACGTGTATTACAAAACAGACCTATTACAACAAACCAGGAAAAAATTAATGAATACATAACATTGTTAATTGATCATTATAACCGCATCATACAGTATACAAAAGATTTTGTATTCAAGCTAACAATAGATGAAAAAAATCGAATCTTTTTTAGAGCTGAAAAATGTCGACAGAATGTGGCGGAGTGTTTTGAAAGACTAAAGTGTAATATAGTTGTCCCAGAACAATTAGAACTTCTAGATACAACTGTTGTAAAGAAAAGTGAGGATTATCAGGTATTTGATCTGGCAGATATTTGTCCGACTAAATCACAGAAAGACATAATAATAAAGACAGAAATAACGATGGCGACGACCGAACAGAAAAGGTCATACATAAGCATGTGTGCCAGTATAATACGAGATAACTATGATGGAAACCCACTCGTTCTTGAATCGTTCTTGGACAAAATCAATCTAATTGAGGATTTTACTGAAGAAAACTTAAAAATTACATTGATAACGTTTTTGAAATCGAAGCTCGAAGGGAAAGCACGTGAGGTCTTACCTGAAAGAATAAGTTGCGTAAACGACATAAAAACTGCATTAAAGACAAAACTGAAACCCGATAGTTCAAAGATAGTAGCAGGGAAAATATCTGCATTAAGTGTTAAAAATAATGACTTTTCAGACTTCGCGAAGCAGGCAGAAGATCTTGCGGATGCCTTGAAACATTCTCTGGTGGTAGAGGGAATAACTAAAAATAAGGCGCATGAAATGGCCATAGAGCAGACAGTGTCTGTTTGCCGTCTTAACGCGAGATCAGATTTGGTAAAATCAATCCTTGCCTCTTCGGTATTTTCTGACCCAAAGGAAGTAATTGCAAAGTTAATAGTAGAGCAAACGACTGAGACAAAAGAACGTCAAGTATTGTCTTTAAGTAGTTCAAGCGCATACAGAAATAACAGTTTTCCTCAGGGACCCTCAAATCGTCCTCGTTCTAGTCTTAATCGTGGAAACACCCATAACTGTTTCCTCGGTAGAGGAAATTATAGGAGATAATTTCCTAATTTCCGGAATAATCAGGCAAATCAACAACTCACATACTCCTTTAAT
Organism: Gymnosoma rotundatum; assembly: GCA_916610165.2. NCBI lineage: Eukaryota > Metazoa > Arthropoda > Insecta > Diptera > Tachinidae > Gymnosoma > Gymnosoma rotundatum. Next base: position 76,239,413 of record OU744337.1, read on the forward strand.
AACCAATCGCGTGGTAATTGCCGGGGTAATAACAGACGTCAAACGTCTCGTAATCCTAATAACTATGTGACTTCTGTACGGAATTTAAACGCAGAAGTCCCTCAACAGCAAACGTTGGGGGAAATAAGCCACAATAAACATTTGAAGAGCCAAACAAGATACAATTACCATTTGAAAAATCAGAAAGTAAAATATACAGTATCAATTTAAATTATTCAGATTTTAAAGGTATAAAGAGTACGGATACAAATCAAGTAAAAAGTTTTCTAGTGGACTCTCAAGCTGATATTTCTATTATAAAAAGTTCAAGCATAAATTCCCGTATAATTTTGGATAAAAGCGAAATAATAAACATATCCGGTGTTACGTCACAATTAATTCCTACCCTACGTAAAATCAATACAAGTCTTATAATAAACGATTATTACATACCACACACATTGCACGTACTCAATGATAACTTTAGCATTCCCTCTAATGGAATTCTTGGGAAAGACTTTTTAAAAGCAAACAAATGCAACATAAACTATCAGAAAATGATCATTTCATTGACGTATCTCAATATAAAACTAGATATTCCAATAGAAAATGGTAGGAACAAGGGTAGTTGTGTAATTCCATCTAGATGTGAAGTGTATAGGTTAGTTCAGGTAGAAGGTATAAACGGACCACTTTTCGTAGACTCACAGGAAATAAGTGAAGGAGTGTTTTTAGGTAGAGCAATTATCGATAAACACAATCCAATTTTGAAAATAGTTAACGTATCGAATAGATTTCAATGTATATACACATCTGATATACAGACTGAAAAGCTTTCGAATTATAATATTTATAAAATCAATGACGTGAAACAAGATAAGGGACGTGTAGATAAACTAAGGGCTTTATTGACTACTCAGATGCCAAACTATGTGAAGAATAATTTAATGCGTTTGTCTGAAAACTATTCCGATATCTTTGCAATGAAGGAAGACAGAATGACCACCAATAAATTTTATGAGCAGAAGCTAAGGTTGGTCGATAACTCACCTATTTATATAAAGATCTCGCATTCTCAGAGGGATGAAATAGATAAGCAAGTTAAACATTTGTTACATAACGAGCTCATTGAATCTAGTCATTCCAATTATAATAGTCCTCTGATATTAGTTCTTAAAAAAACAGCCGATGGGCAAAAAGCATGCAGAATGTGTGTTGACTACCGGTCAGTTAACAAAAAGTTAATCGCAGATAAATTCCCGCTTCCAAGAATAGATGATATACTTGACAATCTCGAACGAGCTAAACATTTTTCAATTCTAGACCTAAGTTCCGGTTTTCACCAAATCCCTTTACATGTCGATTCAAGGGATATTACATCATTTAGTACAAACTCTGGTTCATTTCGTTGAAAGGTTTTACCATTTGGTCTTAATGTTGCACCCAACTCGTTTTTGCGCATGATGTGCATTGCTTTTTCTGGACTCCCACCACACCAAGCATTTCTATATGTCGATGACATTATTGTTATTGGTTGCAGTATGCACCACTACCTTAATAATTTAAAAAACGTTTTTGATATTCTTCGTAAATATAACTTAAAACTCAATCCAAGTAAATGCATTTTTTTCAGGCCAGAGGTCACGTTTTTGGGGAATAAATGTACGTCAAATGGACTCTTACCCGACGATTCAAAAATACAAGCTATCCGTGATTACCCAGTTCCTACAAGTAAAGATGAAGTAAGGAGATTTGTAGCATTTGCAAATTATTACCGAAGATTTATTAACAACTTTGCAACCATCTCAGCTCCTCTGAACTATATAACAAGGAAAAACGTACATTACGTGGGATGAAAAATATCAACAAGCTTTTAAACAGTTAAAATCTAGCTTAATTTCTGCGAATTTATTACAGTACCCAGATTTTAGTAAGAGTTTTATAATTACAGTGGTCGCATCAAAGACAGGGTGCGGAGCAGTTCTAAGTCAAAATTTCAATGGCAACGACTTACCCATTTATTTCGCATCTAAATCGTTTAACAGTGCGGAACAAAAAAAACCGACAATTGAACAGGAACTACTTGCAATACATTTTGCAATAATGCAATTCAGACCCTAAGTCTATGGAACCGAATTTGTCGTACGATCAGACCATCGACCGTTAGTATATTTATTTAATAATAAAATAATAATAATAAAAGATCCCTCGTCGAAACTAACAAAAATCAGATTGGAACTTTCCGAATATAATTTCGTTATAGAATATATAAAAGGAACAACAAATGTGGCAGCAGATGCACTCTCGCGTATTTCAGTTGACGAACTGAACAACAACAGTGTGGAAATTCTTGCTGTAACAACCCGCCGAATGTCAAAGCAAACATTAGTCAAGGAAAAAACAACAGACAAAGACATTGAAAGAATACCAATTTACGACAAATTTTCACACGAATTTAGCAGGAAAACAGCAAAAATAAGGTCAGAACTTTTATATACAAACAAGAAACTAACTAGCTTAGTCATTAATATTCACATAAAATTCAAAGCTATTTTTTCTTTGAACTTCCCCATTAATAACGAAACATTAAATCTAGACGAAATGCTTTCGAGACTACAAGATGAAGTCGTTAATCGGAATTTTCAAAGGATAGAATGGCCTAAGGATGACACATTTTTCACAATTTGCAACATAAAAAAATTGAAAAACTATGGTAAAGAAATATTAAATAAATTAGAAATCATTTTAACAGAGCCAATTGAACAAATATATAACAAAAAACGGAAGGAAAATTTAATGAATATTTATCACAATGATCCGCTCTTAGGAGGGCATTGTGGAAGAAGGAAACTGTATGCTAAGTTGAGAACTAAATTTTTTTGGAAAAATATGTCAAAGGATGTAGGGACATTCGTGAAAAATTGTGAAAAATGCAGAGTGAATAAAGTGATACCAAAGAATAGGAAAAAACTAGTTTTGACGCCGACACCAACACAGGCTTTTGACGTGATTGTACTGAACACTATTGGTCCACTACCAGAATCGAAAAATGGGAATAAATATGCCTTGACACTAATGTGTGACTTAACAAAATACCTAGTGACAATATCCATACCCGATAAAAGCGCAATTACTGTAGCTAGGGCAATCTTTGAAAAAATCATTTTAGTTTACGGTTCAATGAACATTATTAGATCCGATTTGGGAACCGAATTCAAAAACCAGGTACTTGCCGAGTTATGCAAACTATTGAACATCGAAATTAATTTTTCAACTGCTTACCACCATGAGAGCTTGGGAACAGTTGAACGTAACCACAGAGTGTTCAATGAATACGTAAGGACGTATGTATCTGAGAATATATCCGATTGGGACACTTACCTTACCTACTTTACGTTTTTTCATAACACATCGCCACAAACCGTTTTCGATAACAAACTCACACCCTACGAATTCGTTTTTGGTAAATCCCCGTCGATGCCTAAAGAATTACTCAGTAAAAGAATTGATCCGATATACAACGTAGAGAACTACAGCAAAGAAGTCAAATATAGACTTCAAAAGACACATAAGTTAGCTCAAGATCTCATTGAAAAACATAAATTGCGAAACAAACATTTTTACGATAAACATTCAAAGCCACTAGAAATAAGCATAAGCGATAAGGTATTGATACGCAAAGAGCCTTACGACAAGTTTAAAAGCATTTATGAAGGTCTATCTATAGTAAAGAAAATTGATAACTGCAACATCACTGTATATGATAATTCGCTGAAAAAAGAAAAAACAGTACATAAAAATAGAGTTAGAAAAGTATAGACACATGGAAAATCAAATGGAAAGAAAACTATCGCATACATAAAGAAAAAAATGCATTGAGAGAAAATATTAAAATACAATTTGGTAAAAATCTAAAATTCCTTGAACTAAGCAATGAAAGGACAATTACAATAAACAATTCAAAAGTATTTGTTTACTTACTTTCGTAATTTAAATAAATTTGAAACTTAAAATGTTTAATTTATTTTTTAATATAACAAAAAAAAAAAAAGTTTGAAACAAACTAATTCACAAAACTTTAAATTATTGTTACCAACTAAGAAAAAACTGGATAAGTTTGATAATTGTTCACTAATAATAATAATTATTATTAGATATAATATTTTTTTTAAAGATACATGTTTAACTATATTATTAATATTGTATACAAAATTACGCATAATTTGTTTTTTGAAGTTTTATAAAAAAAAATACATATGTAATAATTAAATTAAAAAATTACTTACTTTTGTATGAAATCAAATGTTATAAATACTAATATCATAACATAATACAAGTAAAAGTCATGATTTATTTAAACCTGGTCATTTTTGTAAAATAAAATTTTGTATATATACTTACATATATTTTTAAAATAGAAAAAAATCATGAAATAAGCCAATCACACAGTGATCTAAAAATTATTTCATAACTTTTTTAATATAAAAAGGGAGGTGTAGTGGCACCACAATAAGTAATCACCACTGTTAGTCTTAAGCTTACATGGCAACCCTTTATTAATGAATTCGCCTTGTTAATTATAAGCACTAAATGATAAGGACTAACACTAAGAGAAAGAAAGAATAAAAAGGGAAGTTGATACTCAATCTGAGAACACATCGTGTCTTTACTTAAAGTTGTTACAGTTTTTTTAAACGATCCGGTTTACAGAACAGAGCCGATAATTATAATAAATATATAAGTACCAGCATCACTTTGACTACCATAGCTTCCCAGCTGACTGACGTAAAAGTATATTTTGCGTCACGTACTCCGATGAGCACAAAACTAAAATATTTTTTGTAATTATAAAACATAGATGCAGAATTTGGAGGACACTTTACGGCTACACACCTGCCGTCTATAGCACCCACACAGCTTGGTTATTCCATAAAGCATTGAAATCTTCTTCAATGTCATGAAACTGGGATGTTGTTGGCTCGCTTATATATATTGGTGACAATAAACGCCACACGTTCGCAGTACACTGGCTCGGATGGTAGATCTACCAAGCTTGTGGCTGCAAACAATCGACAGTAAAGAACATCCATGTTCCAAATACCTAAAAGCAGTTGATATATATGTACATATATATGTATGCATAAACAAACTTAATGAATAAGAAACCACACTTGTGTACTTACAACGCAAGAAGTTTATACTAATAAACAAATCTTCAGTATCCATTCTAATTTAAAAGTACACACAAAATAACTAAAAAAAACAACACAGTTTATTAATTTTTTTTTCCCATATGTCAAAAACACATGAGACGTTTTTACACATTCTACAATCTGTATGGGCGGTTGTATCTCAATTTCTTATTATGTTTTCCTATTGACATTAATTGATATTGATTTCTTTACATTTGGAGAAGACAGGAGCATTTTCCTGTCCACAAAGCAACAACTTTACAGACTTTTCTAATTAGAAAATCACTCAAAAACACAATTGATTTTTGATTTCAATATAAAAATTCACTTTATTAAATTGGACTGTATTAAGATGTTTGATGTGAACAGTTCAAGTTTTATTTTCTTAATAAATTCAAAATTACTTCTTAAATGCAAGACGCGAGCAACTGTATTTTAAAACTACAAAATAATATTATGAAGATTTGTTGTTTGTCGCTTAGAACGGTTATGACAACAACATAACAATGCAATTACTTAAAGTTAAAGCCTATGCATTAACGCTATGCGTATAATTTTGTTGGTAGATAAAAGTATGCATATTTACAAACAGCTGCGCAATAGAAAATTTGAAATACAACGACATGATCTTAACATTTTCCCCCTCTTGAAAGTTTAAGCTTTCAACATTTTTGCTACTGTTCAAGAGGAAGTTTACATAATTTATTAATAGCTCTTTTAAATATACCATCATTTGACTTCACTGTTGCTACTCGAACCAAACCATCTTCGCCGGTGCTGAAATCAATAATTCTTGCTAATGGCCATTTAAGGGGTGGGAGGTTGTTTACTTCGATATTTGGTTGCTTTAAAATCCACTTCGTTTTTTGTTGCAAACAATTTAAATACTCCTTGCGCCATCTTTCCCAAAAGTGTTGCCGTATCCAACGAATAAGGTTATAGCTCCTTAACGATGCCGAGTCAACTTTGTACAAATTTGGTTCTGGAAACGTAGTTAACGGGCGTCTTATTAAAAAAATGTGCTGGAGTTAAGGGTCGTAGATCATTTGGATCACTCGAGATAGCAGTCAGTGGTCGACTGTTTAAAATTGCTTCAGCTTGGCACACAATCGTATTTAGTTCATCGTAAGTTAATATGTAGTTGCCAATGGCACGCCGTATCAAATGCTTAGCTTGTTTGATCCCACTTTCCCACAAACCCCCAAAGTGCGGCGACCGGGGAGGAATAAACTTCCATGTGTTACCTTCTTCTATACAAGCTTCGCGGACGGCAGAAACATGCACTTCAGACTAAAATCCGGTCAACAAGGCTCTTAATTCTCTGTTGGCTCCAATAAAGTTTGTAGCGTTGTCTGAGTATATTGTTGAACATCGTCCTCTTCTTGAAATAAACCTTCTCAACGCTGCAATAAATGAAGTTGTTGTTAGATCTGGTAGCAGTTCCATGTGAACAGCCTTTGTTGAAAAACATATAAACAGCGAAATATATCCCTTGATGGGCGAACGGCCACGAACCTTTTGAGTTATGAGAAAGGGGCCACAATAGTCTAAACCACATATTTGGAATGGAAATGCTGCCTGCACTCGATCGGCGGGAAGATCTGCCATTATTTGCTGTTGCGTTTTTGCAATACCGATAACATAGCACACAAGAATGTATTATCCTTTTAATTGTATTTTTGGCATTTAATATCCAAAACTTCTCCCTTAATATGTTTTCTGTGGTAATGCGTTAACAAACTCACACCCTACGAATTCGTTTTTGGTAAATCCCCGTCGATGCCTAAAGAATTACTCAGTAAAAGAATTGATCCGATATACAACGTAGAGAACTACAGCAAAGAAGTCAAATATAGACTTCAAAAGACACATAAGTTAGCTCAAGATCTCATTTGGAATGGAAATGCTGCCTGCACTCGATCGGCGGGAAGATCTGCCATTATTTGCTGTTGCGTTTTTGCAATACCGATAACATAGCACACAAGAATGTATTATCCTTTTAATTGTATTTTTGGCATTTAATATCCAAAACTTCTCCCTTAATATGTTTTCTGTGGTAATGCGTTATTAAGGTTCTTACAAATGGATGATTATTTGGCAACAGTACAGGGTGCTTTGCATCGAAAGAGAGTGAAGAATTTTTTAATCTTCCTCCAAGACGAATAAGGCCATCTGTTAAAAAAGGTGACAGCTGCAACATTTTATGATTCTCCAGTGTTCGTCCAGTCCGAATTTGTTTTAATTCATTAGCAAAACATGCACCTTGTACAATTTTACATCAAGCTTCTAACGCGTTGGACATTTCCAATGATGTTATTGGACCAGAACTTTTTTTCGAAGTACGGCATATACAACAAAAACGGTTAACATAAACTATCACCCGCAACATTTTTCAAGCGAATTAATAAATTTATTTTTTTCCAAAATATCTTGATATAACGTAGTTTCAGATTTTGCTAAACAGCTAGAATTTGTTGTCACTAGAGACGTTTGTATTTGTTTTTCTGCTATGGAACTTTCTGTGGAAGTATGCGGATACTGTGGCCATTTGGAGTCAATTTCTTGTAAAAAAGAAGGACCTCTGAACCAAAAATCGGTTTCTGTAATACCTCTTACTGTTGTACCTCTAGATAATAAGTCTGCTGGATTTTGCTCCGAGGGGACATACTTCCATTGCACTCCCTTAGAAAGTTGTTGAATTTTAGTTATTCTGTTCGCCACAAAAGTTGGGCGCCCATGGGATTCACCTGCTATCCATGACAGAGTAATGGTGGAATCTGACCAAAAAAATATATTACATGGTTGTTCAGAAAAACAATTTTGAATTGACTGCAAAAGTCGAACACTTAATAAAGCTGCGCACAGTTCTAATCTGGGTAACGGATTTTCTCTTGCAGGTGCTACTCTTGATTTAGCACAAATTAATGAAGATACTATCCCGGTTTCTGATTTGTTGACCACATAAACACATGCCCCATAAGCCTTTTTACTCGCATCTGAAAAGGCGTGTATATTAGTAAACGTATTAAGAAGCACAAACCTGGGAATTTTAATAGTTTTTAAGCATTTTAGCTGTGCGAGGATTTGCTCCCATTCATTAAGAACATCTTGTGGAACACTTTCATCCCAATGAAGCTTCAGCTTCCATAAATTTTGCAATAAAATTTTTGCCTTCACAATACCTGGGTTGATGAGTCCTAAAGGGTCAAAAAATGCAGCAGTATGTGCTAATATTGATCTTTTCGTAGTTTTTGAGCCCCTTTGAAATGGCATGTACGAGAAGCTAAATTAATCTTCAGAAGGGCACCATTTTAGCCCTAGGGTTTTAACGTAATTCATATTGTCAAGTTGTACGCTTTCTTCTTTATACTTTTCGGGAATGTCGGATAATATAAATTCACTGTTAGAGGCAAACTTACAAAGAGGAAAACCACCACTTAACAAAAGAGCGATAACTTGTCGTTTTATTTCCACCACCTCAGCTTCATTTTTTCCACCCGTCATTAAATTATCTACGTAAAAGTCCCTTAGCGTTACCTTTGCTCCCACTGGATATAATTTATAATATAATTTATAATATAGAGCAAGTTGTTGCAAGCATTTAACTGCCAAGTACGGTGCACTGCTAGTCCCATAAGTTAACGTTTGAAGTTTATAAGCAATAGGTGGTTTTGATGTGTTGTTTCGCCACAAAATACCTTGCCATTGCTTATCACCACTATGTACAAGCACCTGCCTGTACATTTTTGCTATGTCTGCTACAAGAACGTATTTGTGAAATCTGAATCGGTTAAGCATGCTAAATATATCGTCCTGCAATGTTGGCCCCACATAGAGAACATCATTAAGCGATTTTCCACTTGTCGTACAGCATGAAGCATCGAAGAGCACTCTTAAACGGGTAGTTGAACTATCGGGTTTCACAACGCAGTGGTGTGGTATAAAGTACTTTACCTCCTCCAATGAAGCAGCCGGTAACATATGATTCATTTCACAATACTCGTCCATAAATTTTGTGTAATCCCTTAAAACTTCATTATCACGTACCAATTTAGACTCCAAGTATAAAAGCCTGCGGCGAGCTGTTTCAAACGACTTTCCTAGTGTAGAGGGATCCGACTTAAAAGGCAAACGTACAATAAACTTATTGGTTTGTGGGCATCTCTGTCGTTTCATAAAAATATTGTTCACACATCATCTCTTCAGATGAAAATTTTTCTTTCGTACTTACTGGAATATCATCAATAATCCAAAACTTTTCTAACAAACTTTCTAATAAAGGCTCATTTGAAATTGCAGTAAACGATTTGTATTTTAATTGTGGGGTGCTACTAAGAAGTTTATTCTGATCAGTTGATGTCTTTTGAAAACAAGCATTTTTTGTTGTGCTATTTGATGCTGTTAAAGAGACGTTAACAGTTGAGCTTTGCGGCGAATTACTAACCTTTGTTAAATTTGATCTCTCTCTATGTTCAACATCTGATGTTATTAACGCAGCTTTACTGTGCGTTAACAGACGAGTTGACGCGTTATTGGCGGAACTGCCAGCAGAAAGCTGCAATTACTTCAAACAACTTGAATTAAGAGCTTTTTTATTTTTCATAACAGGAGGTGTAGATGGCGAGCTTTTATTTAGCATTGATGGTTGCGGCGAATTTAATGTAACAGCTGATCCACTAACAACCCATCCTAGTTTAGTTTTAATGAAATTTGGTTGACTATCAATTTTAATTCTACCAACCATTAACAAATCCCAGAAGAAATCTGCAGCAATCAGCAAATCAATTGGACCTGGACAATTAAACTGCTTGTCGGCTAATTTTATATTTGATGGAATTTGCCAATTGGAAATGTCAATTTGTGTTTGGGGGTGATTTGTTGATATCCAAGGTATAATGACAACATCAATTGGCGCAACGTATCCAGTAATAAGTGACTTTACAAAAATCGAACTTTCGTGAGTTGCTGAAACAGAAGTATTTCCAAGTGCAGATATTTTAACATTTACCTTTTTTACAGATGGTTTTAAAAACCGGGCGACTCGTTTGGTGGCGAAATTTAATTGCGAACAGGAATCTAATAATGCACTACCAACCATAGACATGCCATTTTCATTACCTAGTTTTACCATGGCGGTAGCCAGTATTACCGTACTGTTCTCTTTCATAGCCTTTAGAGCAACAGTAGTTGTGTTTTTATTAGAATAAAGTTGATTATTATTGTCAGATTGAGGTTTTTTGACGATTTCCTTGGTTAATGTTGGTTTATCATTAGGTGAGTATAACAATTCTTCCGTATGTAGCAGTGTGTGGTGAGCATTACAATAACGACAGCGGTTTGTTGATGGACAAGATTTGGCGATGTGATTACTTCCTAGACAATTAAGACAAAGTTTGTGGTGTTTAACTGTTGCAAAACGCTTTTGAATACTCATTTCTACCAAGTCAGGGCACCGATATGCGCTATGTGCTGGCGACGACTTGCATATAATACAAGTTGGCGGTTAATTTCTTACGACTAGAGACGACGACAATCGATTTTTTGGTGTTAAATGATGGCTTGTTTGAAATCTGCTTGATTGCGACACATTGTTGATAATATTTAAAGTTTTACAACGCCTTTCCAAAAAGGCTGCAAGATGGTCCCAAGTTGGGAGGTTGAGCGAAGATGAAGATGAACGTACCAAACTAGTTGATGATTCCTCCTCCCACTTTGCTTGAGTGTCGATATCCAATTTCGATACAACCATATGTAGAATGATACCGTCTGCAATTTGAGATTTGGACGCAATAGATTCTAAAGCTCTAAGGTCAGCATTTATGCTATCAATAAAATCACGAAATACTGATGGACTGTGTTGTTTTATTTTTTGTATTTCAAAAATGTGCTGCATTTGGAACTGAAATATTTCAAACTTGTTTTCGTATCTTGATGTGAGTAGACTTAGTGCCTTTTCATAATTTTCTTCTGTGACTTCAAGAGATTGTATGAGTCTTGCGGCTGAATCAACCAAGCAAGATCGTAAATACTGGAATTTAGAGATGTTTGATAAATCTTGATTATTGTATACTAGAACACAAAACATATTGTAAAAATCAAGCCACTCTCTTTGATTCCCATTGAATTTCGTTAGCTGTAAAGTTGGTAAATGAATTTTCGGTGGTTGCACTATAGCTGCATGCGCGCTCGTACTAGACAAAAACGTCTCTGCTGGACCTGAAGTAGTCCGCAGATTTGCCATTCGTTCTAATAGTACCGATTTAACTGAAAAATATGCATCTTCAAAACGGTTGCGATGATTTTGATTAAACTGTGATTCATCAAGATTTTCTAGTTGCATTTGAGTTTTTTCAAAACTATCGCACAAACGTTCTACAAGTGCTAATTTTACTTCCAGCTGATGCAGGTTCATTAAATCAAACTGGGAAAGATTTGAATTATCAGACAACATCCGCGACATTATTTGATTACGTTGTAAATCTTTTACCCGTATACTACCTGAGGTATTAGCTGGAGGAGTTTGCACCCCCAGATTATATATGTCTTCCTGTGACATCAGTCCTGTTGATTCTGGTACTTTATAAATTGAATCCGGCTCGAAGGACCGTGGAGAAGACAGGAGCTTTTTCCTGTCCACAAAGCAACAACTTTACAGACTTTTCTAATTAGAAAATCACTCAAAAACACAATTGATTTTTGATTTCCGTATAAAAATTCAATTTATTAAATTGGACTGTATTAAGATGTTTGATGTGAACAGTTCAAGTTTTATTTTCTTAATAAATTCAAAATTACTTCTTAAACGCAAGACGCGAGCAACTGTATTTTAAAACTACAAAATAATATTATGAAGATTTGTTGTTTGTCGCTTAGAACGGTTATGACAACAACATAACAATGCAATTACATAAAGTTAAAGCCTATGCATTAACGCTATGCGTATAATTTTGTTGGTAGATAAAAGTATGCATATTTACAAACAGCTGCCCAATAGAAAATTTGAAATACAACGACATGATCTTAACAACACTCAAATTAATTTTTTTTGTGGCAATATTTTTAAATCAACGGTAATGTGGTGGATATTTTTATCTGACACATTTTATCTGCATTTTGCAGATTTTAGCCTCTCGAATGGCCAGAAACCAGATTTGAAGATTTCTGCCCTAAAATCGGAAATTTTTTAAAATCCAACTTCTATTACTTTGACTAATTTTTCTTGTTTTCTTTGGAAAACGTCTGCATACATTTTTGAGATAATTCTTTTTTCTAAAAAAAGGTTTTTAGAAATTAAAAAGTGAACTTAAACCAAAATCATTTTAAATTTATGTATAATATTCATAGTTGAACTCCTTATTTTCATAAAAAATTTAATTAAAGAACGACCTTTCAAATAAAAATCCTTATGCATGACAGTTCGGGTCTGCATAGATCTTTAAATCTTGTTTTTTTTGGCTTTGAGAAAGTAGTATTGGTCTACTACGCTTTTAGCTTACACAAATTAAGTGTTAAATATTTTATCGACAATGAAGTTGACTATAAAGAGAACATGGTTGAATTTCCAGCAGAAGAGCTGCCGTCATTACATGCAAAAAACATTCCGTATATCAAATTTTAAAAATTCAAATATAAATTAATTTTAAAAATTCAAATATTATTTTATTTTAAATTGTATAAATATATCACTCACTATTATGTTTGTCGTATGCATAACTCAAAGTTTTATTTGCTGTGGAGACGCTAGCTAGAGATGTATTTAACTATTTGTCGAACAGTCCAAAACATCATAACCAATTTGATAAGATACAAATGTAATTAAGTACTAAACTAAAAAAGATTTTACAACCATCCCAAACGCGTTGGGTTTCCGTAGAGTCGGATGTAAGTCGCTTATTAGAATTATATGAGTTCTTAAAAATTTATTTTGCATTTGCTCTTAATATCAATCAAATCGACAATACTAAAGTCATATTATGTAAGGTATATTTATGGTATTATTAAGAAATGTAATGAAATGTTCCAAAGCGATCTGACAGAGATTCACATTCTATATTATCAGATGACAAAACTATTAAAAATTGTAATGAGTAACTTTTTAAAACAACATTTAATAAAAACTTCAAGTTTTCCAATTATGAAAACGCATTTCTAGGCATTCATGCAGCTGAAATACTTTTAAATTTTTTTGTTGAATTATTGTATATTAAATTATTGATTTTTATAATCTAACGAAATCGCTAGGCATATTAGCCCAAATTTAATAATAAATGGTGACACAAAATTATTTTGGGCCTTAGATAAAAATTTACCAAAGATTTTTAAGAAAATAAAAAACAGAAATTGGACTCCAAGCTTAGAGAGTATTAAATTTTAAAGATATACTAAATGAAAAATAAATGACTTTAGTTAATTTCTGGATAAAAGTATTCCAAATAAGAAGTACTGGTTTTGATTCTGTATTCCAACTCTTTCATCGTTAGTCCAAAATATAACGACTTTATCACATTGATCGGCAAATGTCAAGATAATATTAAGTCAGGAAAATTTTAATAATACAAAACTTCACAATCGCTCAGGAAATGAATCTTTAGTAGGAATATTCTTCAACACACTTATAACTACAGATAAGCTAAAAGTGATATCATCTGATATTTATGAACAAAACTAAAAAAATTTAATTAATTTTTATATAATGTTTATGACATCTAACAGAACTTTTAAATATTTAATTAATGATTTAACATAATTTATTTATTCTGTAAGCATATACAATTCCTTTTATGTAATACACGGAGTTGTATTGTTTTTGAATTTTGTATAGAAATAAATCGTGATTTTAAAATAAATAAAATGTGCATTTGATGATTTATTAAAGATTTTTTGAAATGAGGTGCAGATATTGGAGATTTTTTTGCGGAATATTGTTGGATTTCGCAGATTTTATACATTAAAGTTCTGGCAACACTGATCTGATAGTTTTTTTTTTATTATATCAATTATTCGGATAATGCAGTCCCTTTGACAGGTAAAGTAGTGGAAGACATTTTCGGCATTATATTATTATGTAACTTTGTCCGTGTGTTGCTGAAATAACAGGATTTATTAATGAAAAGTTTGGGACTTCGTTTTGCTATATAAAGCTGCCATTACACTAAGAACGATATTTCAAGTTCGGTATCAATTACCAACAACCAGGTTGTTTGAATTTTCGACTTAAAATCCAAACTTAGATCCATTTTCAAAAAGTTTGTGGTAATTGAATAATTTGACTGTAAGGGCACAGAAGGTAAAACTCACTGTAGGCTGCTTGACTATCTCACTGGCAGACATTTTAACAGCGACAGCGATAAGAATTACCCAATTCTCAAAGAAATAAATAATCACAAGAGATTTGTGTGCAAAATTAAAACAAAAACAACAACAAAAATTTTTTAATCGTCACTGTGACATTTAAACATTGTGTTCCATATTCAATTTTACCTTAACTTTTTTATTTTTCCCTTTGTGTATAAATTAAATATATTACTCCTTGTTAAACTTTTTTGCGTAGAATAGTTGCATTTAGTTGATCATATTTATATAAATATGTTTAATTTATTTAAGGAATTAGACATAATAAACAATTTGAATTTAAAAATTATATTTTAAAGCGTTTGTAATTGGTTTCCGGTAAATTTCATCAGATCGCATATATGTATTAGGATGATACGCAGACAAGGATACATTTCTCTGTATGATCATGGTTGGGTGGGGAAAAACTGTGTTACCATCTTTACACAGTAGGTTTGACATTTACCGTAAATTTCCGTTTTTGCTTATCTTTTCCCTTCATAATTTTTTTTTTTGTCCTTGGCATTTTAAATTTCTTGAGTACAGCATGCACACACTGAAGGAATATTCTGTGCATGACAAATTACTTAGACTATCGTAAGGCAGCAAATACTCCCACCCCAATTGCCAGAAGCTGAAAATAGTTTCGTGCTGGCTGCTTTAGAAGATACCAAACAAGGGAATTACTGCATTCTCGAAATGCAAATCGGTTATATGCTACAAAACACAACTACATATACTGTACAGCTACATTTACTTTACATTTACGATTCCAACGGTCGGCTAAATGTTTCTTAAGACTTCGGTTACAGAGTACTGAATGTTTTATTATGAGATACAATAATGACATGTTTTAATTGCCGTCGAAGTTATATAACACGTATGTGACTTTTTTCCTTCTAGAAGCATCACAGTAACTTCTTCTCTGAAAACATAGCAGATCTTTAAATATAGTTTTAAAATAACTCCAAGAAATGTCATTAAATCATTTAACAGTAAATGTTCGCACTATAGACTTAATAATATCATGCCAGTACTACCAGTTCAGCGTTCCTAAATCCTAATCCTACACCATAATATTTTTGAAAGTTTTAATAGGCAGTTTTTTGTTAAAATTTCATTCACAAATTATTATTTTTATTTAAGACTATTAAAACGATTAACCATGAAATGATCACTCTATAGTACAAAATTTCTGTTGGCAGTTTGAACGTACATACATTACATGTAGATAAACAATTATATATATAATTAAAAGCAACTTAAATTTGCAAGTTCTGCAAGCAATCAAAAAAATGGAATTAAGGGTTTTTATAAGCAAATCCTTATTCTTTGTTTAAAGCTAAGGAAATTCTTGGAAAAATAATTATTCCTATGTAAGTTATTTTTAACCGAGTTCGAAAAAAGAGAAGAAGGTTATCAATTCGTCTGAATATTGATATATAAAAAAAATTTTAAATTTCAGAGGCCCGTAACTGGGAAAATATGGGCAAACGCCAATATTTTTACTTGTTTTTTTTTTAATTTTTTAATTCTCTATCACCCTATATATATATTTTGTTAATTGAAGTTACTTCACTGTTCCAAATAATATGGAAAAATTAGAGGTAGGCGTGGTCTTTTGCCCATGGGTCTAAGGACATTGACTGACCTTGCTGATTTCCAATAGCACCTCTTTCTACACTATGTCTTATGATTGGCATATTTAAATTTTTGTTAAAATCAAGTTTAATAATTCTTGCGAAAAAAAACCGACTGGCCACATAAACTATTACATTAACTATTGGCACACCCTTATATCTCCAAACTTGATACTAGTTCAACTGTCCAATAGTTTGACAATATACATAAAATTGCAGCAATTTAGGTCACCCTTTCATTTCCAAATTCAAATTATATACTTGCTGTTGTAGTAGATTAAGCAATCAGGTTCTGTGTAAATTTCAACCGTCTGTCTGTAACGGTTCAACAGTTTGCCTATATACATCAGATTATATCAACTATTTATTATAATATAACATTTTTATACTTTTTATTATACCAAATAAAGTAGCGGACATTCTGTCTAAAATTAAGGTGTTTGTATACAACGGTTCCAAAAATACGGCCATATAGAAAAAATTACATTAATTTTGGAAACACCCTTTAATTTCTAAATCAAATTATAAGCTTCTTGTTATAGCGGACTTAGCAAAACATGTCCCTTGTAAATTTCAGTGTCTGTCTATAACGGTTTAAAAGTCCGGCCACATACACCATATTATATCAACTATTGGGGCACCCATTTACTTCCAAATCCAAATTTTATACTTGTTGTTATAGCGGACTTACCAATACAGGTTCGTTGTAAATTTCAAGCGTCTGTCTATAACTGATAAAAGTATGACAATATACATCAAATTAAATGAACTATTGGCGCACCCTTAATTTATAATTCTTAATATTAATACTTGTTGCTATAACGGCCATAGCAATCGACATTCTGTCCAATTTGCAAGCGTTTGTATATAACGGTTCAAAAGATAGGTAAATCTTCATCAATTATGGGACACCCTTTAATTTCTAAATTCAAATTATAAACTCGTTGATATTGCGGATTTAGTAATACTGGTCCCTTTTAAGTTTCAGCGTTCTGTCTATAACAGTTCAAAAGTTTGGTCACATATAAAAATTACATTAACTATTGGAACACCCTTTAATTTCTATATCCATATTTTATACTTGTTGTTAAAGCTATGTTATAGTTTCAAGCGTCTGTCTACAACTGTTCAAAAGTATGGCCATATACATCAAATTTAATGAACTATTGGGGCTCCCTTTAATTTAGAGTTTTTAATATTAATACTTGTTACTATAATGGCCACAGAAAGTGACGTTCTGTCCAATTTGCAAGCGTTTATCTATAACGGTTCAAAAGATAGGCCCATATAAGTAAATTTACATTAATTATGGGTACATCTTTTAATTTTTAGATTTATTTTTGTATACCTTTTTGTTATTGGGAGTAATAGTAATACGCGGTAATTTAAAATTTTACAGAAGTGTCCTTTACAGTTCATAATACACTTTATGGGGTCGGAAATGGATATTGTAGAAATTACAAACAGAATGACAAACTAAATTATACCTTTTTCCACTTTTTGTATTGAAGGGTATAAATATTAGAAAAAAACAAGTACTTCATATGAATATGTAAATAATTTTACATAAAAAGGTTCATCGGATTTTAATGGGTTAAGCATTTTTAAAAGTTTTGGTATTTCCTTAAAGATCTCTTCCAAAGCTTTTAAATGATACCCATATTGATATTTAAAAAATATGAAAATGTTAGAGTCCCGTAAAATATGGGAGCGCTAAATTTTTCACTTGATATTTATTTCTTATTTTTTAATTCTCAATCGCCCCATATATATTGTTTTTTGGACTGGGGTTACTTCATTGTTCCAAGTTCCAAGTAATATGATATATTAGGCGTGGTGTTTTGCCCGCTGACTCGGTGCGCATGGTCCGATCTTGCTGATTTCTAATAGCACCTGTGATGACCAAAAGTCGCTAAACTCGTTTTTGGGCACACTTAATAAATTGAATAACGGCCAACAATTCCTCAGCGCACAAACAAATGCCTTTGTTGTTGTTTCCATACAGGCAAAAATCAACCACCAATAGTAAATGATAAGTTGAATCATGTCTTATGTTGTAGTTTGTATTGCTTTTATTCTTTTTTCTACAACAGAGAATTGCTTAAGTTTTACTCTTTTTCTCTTTGTCTTTTCTTATAGTATATACTTATACTTATGTACTTTATTCCCTACATTGTAAATAAAGAATATTTCTTGCGTTGATTGTTGTTTTAATTTTTTCCCAATCAGGATTCGAACCATAGATCTTATAAATGAATGAAAATTTACTTATTTTCGGCTTTCTAGTTCATTTTTAATTTCATTTCTAAACATTTTTAGAAATAAAAATTACTTACAGAGAAAGAAAGATAAATTAGACGCTAGGCTACCCTGGCTAGTGCGAACACGTGTCGTTACACACCTCTTTCCATACTATATCTTATCGATTGACGTATTTAAATTTTCTCTAGCGGATCCAATGCCTTGGTAAACTTGATTTCTACACTAACACGGACGGACAGACGGACATCGCTCAATCGACTTCGCTATGCATAAGAAGCCAGAATATATATACTTTATGGGGTCGGAAATTTATATTGTAGAAATTACACGCGGAATGACAAATTTATATATACCATTTTTTCATTTTTTGTGGTGAAGGGTATAATAAGAAAAAAATTAAGTACTACATATTTATATTTTTACATAAAAATGTCATTGGCCCTTAATGGAACAGGCACTTTTACAAAATTTTAGTATTTCCTTAAAGATCTCATATTGATATATTAATATAGTGCACAATCGTTTGTTTTATGAAAATTTCAGAGGAAAATATAGGCGAGCGCCAATTTTTTTACTTATTGTTCTTATATCCTTCACTACAGCTGGAAAAGGGTGTATCTAACTTTGTCACTTCGTTTTTAATTTCTACAAAATCCATTTCCGAACCCATTTAGTATTCTGAAGTCTAATTCAAAGCGAAGTCGATAAAGCGATGTCCGTCTGTCTGTCTCTTTGTCTGTCCGTTCGTGTTGAAATCAACTTTTCCAAGGCACTAGATGAGCTAGAGCAACTTTATATACGCCAATCGATCAAACATAGTTTCGAAAATTTTGCTATTAAAAATCACCAAGATCGGTCCTTATCCTTCGAAGCAGCGGGCAAAACACCACGCCGGCCTCTAAATTTTCTATATATTTTTCAACTTTTGTTTGCATATGGTTGTCTGTCTTACTTATTCACCGCAATCATACAAGTTGGGACAACAACCTTATACCCTTTTCAGACATACGCTTTAATTTAGACAATTAAAATTTAAATTGAGTAGATAATATTGGTGTTCACATAAATTCAATTTAATTTACTCAATCAAAATTTAGCAGTAGAATATAGTTCTGATCAATAACAAGAAGTTGTTACTAATTGTTATTGGAAAGTGTTTACTTCAGTACTTCAAAAGAAACATCGAAAGAGTAAAAAAGAGTATAAGATATGAATGTTAATAAACAAATTTATAAATTTACTTTTGTTACTGGCAAGAACAAAACATCTTATTCTTGTTCTGTTTTACAAAATAAATTAATAAATATTAAATACTTTAAATTGAAAGTATTTATTAGCACTTCCCACGAAAATATTTATATGACATCGTTGCTAGACTAAAATGGTGTGGCTTTTTGCCATAATTTGTATGGCGATTTCAAAACCGAACATCTACAGCTGAAATTTTTTACAACCACACAGCAGAAAATCTAAAGGACAATTATAGTTTTCGTTTGTATAATAGTTAGAAAAAAGCTGAGAAAACTTATTACAGGTAAACGGCAGGATAATAAAACAATAAACAAAATAAACTAAAAGTTTTACAAAAAAGACAGAAAAATTTTGGCAATTTTGCAAAGTATTCGAAAAAAGGTGCTCACAATCGATGACAAAGCTCTTGCAAATGCTAATTCTTGCATTACAAAATGCTTTAAGCATCGAATACCGCTTTTTTTGCTGTTTTGGATATTTATTTTTATGGTTGTTTGTTAGTATCGTCAGTTCGCCTTCTTTACTATTTTTTGCCAAAAATGCGTTTATTCACTTTTTTCATTTGGAATAGTAATGTTGTAAATATTTATTTTACTCTATCGCTGCTACTTTCTGCCAGAAATTTATTGAACAGACCTAATTGTTACATTAGAAATTTGTGTTTGTAAATTTGGAAGAATGAAGAGAAGTTCGGCTTTAAAAGAAAGTTTGCTTGTTTTTATTTAAAATATGGAACTCTTCCAGTCAGTTCGATCAAGTTCTGACTGCACGCTAGCTTTGAATCTCCATTAAATTTTCAAAAATTTTTCATTTCATTTAATTTGAAAATATTTTATTTTTCATTTTTATGGCATTTAGTTTTGTCATTTTATAAAATTTTCTCTCACTGAACACACTTCACAAGGGTTGTATGAGGAAACTTAATCAATTACTTTCTGAATTAAGTACTAATTGAAAAATTTATTAATTAATTTCTTATATGGTAAATTAAATTGAATTAGGGACTTAATTGCGTAAATTCCTTTATTGCGTAATTAAAACGTATGTCTGAACAGGGTATAAATTGAGTTCAATTAGGGCCTTAATTGCGGAAATTCCTTTATTGCGCAAGCAAAACTTACAATTTCATCGCTTGTGTTGAACAGAAAAACTAAATGGTAGGAAGGAATTTCTGATGAAGATTTATATGTAAATGTGGTTATACATACATGGTGAAGGATATATTAAATTTAGCATAGCCGAATATAGCACTCTTACTTATACCCTTCTCTACACACATATTTATTTTTTTGAAAAATTAAAGGTAGGCGTGGTGTTTTGCCCTTTTCCCTCTTTCCTGGATTTCAAACTAACATGGACGGACAGACGGACATCGCTCAATCGACTTCGCTATGCATAACGCTCAGAATATATATACTTTATGAGATTGGAAATAGATATTGTAGAAATTACAATATCTTTTTCCACTTTTCGTGTTGAAGGGTATAATAATTGATATTTCAGTGTACCGTAAACAATAACGATTTCCCTAAATCTATTAAGTTGAAGCGAAAAAAGAACTTAAGTAGATATTATATTCGGTCATTAATATTAAGTCGTCAAGTCTATATAATGCTCCAATTTGGGTAATTCCCAAGAAGGTAGACTGCTCTGAAAAAAAGAAATTGAGAGTGTTATTTGGCTATTTGAAATTAAATGCCTTAACAATTGAGGATAAATTTTAATTCTCAATAGAGAAGATGTATTCACAAAGCGAGGAAGTTCTCAGTATAAAAGTACAAAAGGGATTTCGTCAAATTGCAATTTGAATTGAATATACATAGGCATAAAAGGGCATTTTGTACTCAACAGAACTCTATATGTAGGTTTACGCGTTTTTTTTTTTTATTAAAAAATTCACCGCTGTCTTTTTGAAGAATGATCAACGATTTCATAAATAACATTTGCGTTATATTTAGATGAATAAAATCTTAAAGTGCAGGTAGACAAATGCAGTTTCTTTAAATGCGAATCTCATAGGTAGGGTGACCCAAAAATAAGACGTTAGATTTTTTGTCAATGGAAACCACACAAAACATAAGACTTTGCAGATATTATGATATCGAAAGTTTGAGCTCGTTCGAAGTATGCAAACCGGTGCCGTAAGGGGCGCAAACTTAAAATAACGTCATTTCTTAGTTCAGTAGTCAGTAGCCACGTTTTGTGTTTGTAACTTTGGAAATTTCCATTATGATCTCATGGTACATATATGCCTCAAGCGAAGGGCAATAGTTAATGTTATTTATTTTTTTTAGCCGACTTCAAAAAAAGAAGGAGGTTATCAATTCGACTGAATGTTGCTATTTGTTTTTTTTATGTTTGTTCCTGCAGAACTCAGACATTTCTGAGCCGATTTTTAAAATTTTTTGTAGTTTGATAGATTAGCTTACAGATTGGGCCCGTTTTAAACAGTTCATAATCTTAAAAACTTAAGGGTGTCCCCGTACCAGATACATGTTTTTCAAGTATATTTTTAACCGTAAAATGCACTTCTTTGAAATGACAAAAAAACTGCGCATCACCATATCTCCCAATAGTATAAAGTAATACAAAAATAAATCTAAAAATTAAAGGGTGTCCCCATAGGTAACGTAAATTGACTTATATGCGCCTATCTTTTGAACCGTTATAGACAAACGTTATAATACAAAGCAAAAACACTTAAAATTATAAATTAAAGGCTGTCCTAATAGTTAATTTAATTTGATGTATGTGGCCAAACTTTCGAACCTTTGTAGACAGACAGCTGAAATTTACAAGGAACCTGTACTGATAACTCCGCTGTAGTAACAAGTATAAGATTCGCATTTGGAAATCAAATGGTTTCAAATTGTTTATGTAATTTGATGTATGTGGCCGAACTTTTGAAGCGTTGTTGACAGAAATCTGAAACTTAAAAGGGTCCTGTATGGCTCAGGCCGCTATATCAACAAGTTTAAAATTTGAATTTAGAAATTAAAGGGTGTTTCCATAATTGAAGTAAATTGACTTATAAAGGCCTATCTTTTGCACCGTTATAGAAAAATGCTTGCAAATTAGACAGAATTTCCACTTCTTTGTTTGGTATAAAAAGAAGTATAAACATTTTAAATTATAAATTAAAGGGTGTTATAATAGTTAATGTAATCTGATGTATATGGCCAAACTGTTGAACCGTTATAGACAGACGGTTAAAATTTACAACGAACCTGATTGCTTAGTCTACTACAACAGTACGTATATAATTTGAATTTGGCAATTAAAGCGTGCTACTATAGTTGCTCTAATTTAATATATATTGCGAAACTGTTGAACAAGTATAAAGTTTAGAAATGGAATATAAGAGCGTCCCAATAATTACTGTAATTTGATGTATTTGGCCATACTCTTGAACCGTTATAGACCGACAGATAAAATCTGTTTTGAAGTCAGTTTTTTGTGCAAGAATTATGTTATTTTTAAATTTAGTTTTATGTGAAATAAAAAAGAAGAAATTTGGAATGGAATATAAAAGAGCTTTTAATCAAACGGTAAAATAAAATTTTAAAATGTTAAAATTTGAACACAAAAATTTCCGGAACGGGAAAAAATGTCTCAATATATTTGTTTGTTTGGTTTTACTCTTTGCACTTCGACGAATTTTGCAATAAGTAATAAATTTTATTAACAAATTGGCTATGTTTGGATAAGATAACTTTTGATCTAATTTTTCTTTAATCTGCATTTGCTATAGGTTGTCTTTAAAATGATTTTAACAATTTTGCTGGTACTAAGGTAAGTTAAATCAAGTAAGCAAAAAAGAGTACAACAATTTTTTTTAGGGAAAACCCTGAAAAAACGGTATTTTTTACATTTACCCAATTTAGAGGCTTGTACACTTAAACGAAAAGCGTTATCAGAGCAAAACTTAAAATTTTTTATTCTAAATTTATTTGAAAATATAGCAAATGTTTTGAAGTATTTATCAGATCATTAAGTTTGGCCGAATTAAAAAAAATTGTAAGCCAATTTACTCCCAAACTAAAATTGATAACCAATATATGTAAACACATCTTTTATAGGTCTTATTAAAAATAAAAAATTTTAACGTTTAAACTAAAAATAAACTTTGTATGACAAATAATTATATTCCCTAGATACCCAAGTTTAGGAAAATACTAAAAAGACCCCCATTACCCTAGAGGGCCGACCGATAGCAGCTCCACCCAGAACGATAGCTTGATATCTTCAGCAGTTCATTATATACCGTGTCAAAATAAATCGTTTTCAAACCACTGTATAGTTTTATTTTTCTTGTTATCGATAATAAATTTAGACGCTAAAATAAAACACGAACTCAAGTTGAATTAATTTATTTGCCAAAATATTTTACATATTATATTTTTGTAAAAAAGCAACAAGATCATTTGTTTGATTATAATAAAATAAATAAATATAATAAGCCTTAAATAAATGAAAAAATTTCTTATATATATGACAAATGTTTCTAAAAAGTCATACAGATTTTAAGAAACTTAAAATTGGTGAAATGCATTAAAGATTCTATACTCAATCACCCTTACAATTAGAAAATTTGTTTTTCCCCCTAACAAATAAAACAAGCAAAACTTTACAAATTATATAAAATTAAGTGATATATTATGAAGTGTCAGTAAGTTAGACGTTAAAGAACTTTATATCTATTTGGATGTAAACAACTATGCAGTCATCCCTTAATATTATAAATCAACACCAGCAAAATACTACACGTATTGAGTTTACATGAAACATTAATACTTAAATCTATATGTACATCTACACACGCATAAAATACAAACAAGAAAACAACATTGGGGTTGCAGAAGATAGCTTTTTTAATTTGGATTAAGTCTTATAGTACATTAAAAAAGTTAAAAATGACAAATTATATGGCCAAGACTAGACATGAAAGGAATACAAACAGATTACGCACAGCAGCTAAAATGTGTAAATTTTAATCCCCAAACAATAATTTACAAATCAGAGTTGTAATTGTAATCCCCAAACAATAAGTTGCAAATTAATTTAAATTTGTTGAGGTAGAGTATGCATGGGTGTATATTTATATTAGTGTTGCCAGTCTGCAGCTTCCTCTTTATTCGGACTTTTCATTTAGATGCCTTGTTTTTTGCTAAATTAGTTTTATTAAGCTTTTTATCCGAAGATACATATGTTTTTTATTAATCGCCAATTAAGGTAATTTATTAATTAAGTTCTATATTAAGTTATTATACATATCCAATGTAGCATTATATCTCAATGAGCATTATATCGTTAATACTTATCGATCTGAATTTCGCAGAATGGTATCAAATTTGAATATCTTTAAAGTTTTTACGTATTATTTAAAAAGAAATCAAATTTTTAAATATTTCATTCTTTCGTTTTCATGACAATTACCATATTTTAACAGAATTCACAAACGTTGCACGGGGAAATTGACTGTATTTATATTATTTACGTATTTGCTAATTGCTCAATTTATTGACTAACTGACTAATCATTGTTACAACGTCTGCATTGACCATTATAATGTTAAAAGTTACAATATTTCAAAGTTCCATTTTTGCAAACTTTTTGTTTGTTTTATTTTGTTTAATTATTGAATCTCTCCGTATAAAATTTACAATAAGTTTTAAAATCTTAACAAAGAAAAAATATGTTTGTTGTTATTGCCACTGCAATTTCAACGTTGAATTTTCACAATTTTATTGCTATCATCTAGTCAAAGATAAAGATGTTCCCCCCTTTTGAGACATCTATGATCTACAAATTAAAGCAAATCTCTTGCCAGTAGATTGGGCTGTATTGAAACTTGTATCCCAATCCCCTGGAAAGTTCCTTATATTATAAAAGACACTACCAAGTTTTTACAGTCATGTGAGATTAAAAGGCGAAGACCAGCTCAAGATGTTTTTAAGGAACGAATTTATCTAACCCAAAATTAACCTACTTGTGTGCTTAAAATTAAGTTTATTTAACAAAACTAACAATTTTAAAGTATTATTGTATAGTGCTTGTAAAAATAAACTATTTATGTAACTTTCAGGTAAGTGCTATTGCACTCGTCACGTTACAGTCATTTTGATAGGTAAAAATTCTTACATCTAATTTTTGGTCTTTTCCCCTTTTTATTAAAAAGAAACCAGTTATTTCTGCGTGCTACGTACAAAGACAGACAAACAAAAATTTTTAAAATTTTTAAATTGAGGACTATCTGCAACACCAGCTGTTAAAGATAAAGTGTATTACCATGAGGCCATTTCGCTACCGCTTAGGCTACCTATACACGACATATTTTTTACATCTGATTTTTTAACTGTGTTAGTCATTTGTAATTCTGCATGTGTGTCAAAATTGGTGTTTTACAGAAGACTTTTAATATTTGGTCACAAACGTACATATATAATTACGTCTGACATAATTATTATTTGTTTACAACAGCTTAATAAATTCGCCTTAAAATATTTTTGCCTGCGTTTCGAAATTACTGAAAACTTGTCAATTTTAATTATTTTCATTTTACTCTAAATATAAACAAAATCAGTTTGCATTAAATAATGATACCACTGTTGCCGTTACACTTTTTACATTTTTTGTAACTTTTGAAGGCTCCACGTAACATGTATATTTTTGTTATATTAGATCAAATTTTCGTAAATTTTGGTACAGACACTAAATAAGGTAAAAAAAACTGATAGAGTACTTGTTTTATTATTTCAGGTAAGAATCAGAGAACTGCAAGAGTGTCTATTTTTAATACTCTAAGTATACTCATCTTAAATGCGGTTGCGGTGTGATCGCCAGTGCATTTCTTTTGTGCGAGTATTTACTATACCCA
Source organism: Gymnosoma rotundatum (assembly GCA_916610165.2). Taxonomy (NCBI): domain Eukaryota; kingdom Metazoa; phylum Arthropoda; class Insecta; order Diptera; family Tachinidae; genus Gymnosoma; species Gymnosoma rotundatum. Next base: position 76,265,944 of record OU744337.1, read on the forward strand.
TTCCATTTGAGTATTGATGAGTTTAAAGGCTGGTTCACCCACAAAAATTTTGTTCCGAAACATTTTTTTTTATATGTAGTTTGACATTTTATTTTTTGAGAGAGAGAGAAACTACATATAAAAAAAAAATGTTTCGGTACAAAATTTTTGTGGGTCAACCAGCCTTAAGTGTCTAGCATACTCAAGTAAAATGTTTGCGATGCTGGCTTTACTTTATTCGTACTCATACTCACAGCAAACACCAAGAGAGAGATTTTAACGTGTGTAGTGAGAGGAAAAAAGAATTATCAGATCAGAATTATTAAACCAAACACAATATCAAAAGTCGCCAATGTCTATATTAGCTAACATACATACTTCTTTGAAATTATGAAAGTTTATTTAATATATAACAGAAAATAACTTAAATAGAACCCGTAAAATTCGCCATATTTTCATTTATTAAAAACACAACAAAAGTTTACTAATTAGTTAAGAATAATTCATTGTTTATTATATTACGTTTTTGTTAGGTTTTTTTTTAATTCACATAGGATAGAAATTTATAAATTGTATTCTTTAAGCAAATAGATTTTTAAAATTAATAAATAGGTATAAAAGCAATAATTATATTTAACAAAATAAGATATGTTTACTAAAAACTTTATTGCAATATTTTTTATGAGGTCTAATGAGATTCAGTCAATGCAATGTTACATCTTCGTATATACAGTTTTTTTTAACTAAAAAAATTAAGTATTTTTCCTTTAATTCACGGATTTTAAAAATAAATTCATTTTATTTTGTATCATTTTGTTTTCCTAAATACCATTAGTAGCACGTTTATGACAACAAGGCGCACTGAAAATATTTGTTCATAAAATACAGCAACAAAATAAGTATACCTGCTTTAAATAGTGTACAAATGCTGTGCCTCTAAGCGGTTTTTATTGCATTTTATGCATTAAATATGTGTTGTATTTCATACGTATGAAAACGGTTGTTGCCTGTTTTTCTGCTTATAATGCTTAAGCAATAGATTAGATCAAACTTTGTTTTTTTTATTGTTTATAAATGGATCGGCATACAATGCAGCATTTCATAAAACGGCAGTAAAAAACTTTAATAGGGTAAAAATGTGGCAACGCTGCTTACAAATAAAGAGAATTAAAATACTTAAAATTCTGATTGCGATATTTTTGAGACTCGTTTTTATGCTCTTTGTTTTAAATATACCCACAACCAAAAACACTTACAAGAATGGGTAAAATAAACACCGCAACTTTTTATTGCGATGTTTGAAATACTCGAGTATGAAAAATATAGAGTAAGTATGCGGTGTACTCATGATTGCGGTGTACTCGTGCAGTTCTTTGGTAAGAATCCCTTTTAATATATCAACCTTTCTTAACATATCAATTCGATTTTAACAACAAATGCAAATGCATTTAAAATTCCATATAAAAAAACGGCTTGAAATAAGCAAAAAAATAAAAAAATGCTGCAGTTCAATTCGTGAGAAAGAAGCAATGTTTCAACAGCCCTACACGACATGTATGTGTTTAAAAGTGGAAAATTTGACATGTCAGATGTAAAAAACATGTCGTGTATGGGCAGCTTTATGTAGTTCATAAGTGTACTCTTTTCAAACTTTTAATAAAAAGATAAAATCATATATCTAAAATTTAATTCAATAAATGAGAATTATATTTAATCAACAAAGCAAATACATATGTAACAATCCAAAACTTTATATAATAATTCCTCCAAAAAAACCGACTTCAAAACAGGTTTTAGCTGTCTATCTATAACGGTTTAAAAATTTGCAACATGCATAAAATTATATTAACTATTGGGACACCTTTAAATTTTTATAGCGAACTTAGCAATATAGTTTCTTTGTAAATTTCAACTATCTTTTTACAACTGTTCAACAGTTTGGTCGTATACGTCAAATTAAATTAGCTATTGGGGCACTCTTTAACCTATAGCTTTGAAAATTTATGCTTGTTATCAATGCGGTCATAGTAATCGGCATTTTGTCCAAATTTCAAGCATTAGTCTATAACGGTTCACAAGATTGGCCCATATAGGTTTATTTGCGTCGCCCTTTAATTTTTAGATTTATTTTTTATGAATCATAACACACTTATAATTCATGCCCATTAATGCTGTATGGGCACATCCTTTGATTTTCAAAATTAAATCTCTTTTTAAAACGGAAGCAATCTGTAAACAGAAACCTTTAAAGAAAGAATATATATGCAAAATTGGTTTCATAATGGCTGAGTTACGCAGTCAGAAACATAAAAAAGCAATATTCAGTAGAATTGATAACTCCTTCTTTTTCTGAAGTCGGTTAAAAATACAGTAACAATTAAGAAATATTTTTTGTTTTCATAATATGAATTGGAAACCAGGCAAAGTTCTACGCCAACAGCCAAACTGTCAATTAAGCTCATGGTTTCATTGTAAGCTGAGGCCGTTAATAATCTTCGACTCTGGATCGATAGATAGCACCCTAGATTTTCAGTGGCCAACCGGAAGTGTAGAAAGGGCATAGCTCCTTTAGGTAGGGGTCTGACAGGTTGATATCTGGTGAAACTACTGGACCTTCAAAGAGGACAGTTGACATACGCAAGGGCCAATGGACCATCGAAGGCACCAACAGACCCCAAGCAACGGTCATCCCTTTAATGGCTAATGTCAAATCTGTGTTTATCAGGTTATTATTATATGAAATATACCGAAAGCCTCGCATAGCGTACAAAGTGATCGCTAACAGCCAGGATTTTTGAGCCCCTTAGAGGTTAAATCTTGAGTTCGTTCTTTTCATACTTTAATGCTATTTTTATACCCTTCACGACTAAAAGTCGAAAATGATATATCTAAGTTTGCTATTCTTTAATATCCATTTCCGACCCCAAAAAGTGTATATATTCTTAGTTCTTGTGCATAGCGAAGTCGATGAAGCGATATCCGTCCGTGTTAGTGTTAATATCAAGTTTGCCAAGGCACTAAATTAGCTACGGAAAATTTAAATACGACAATCGATCATACATAGTTTTAAAAGATTTGCTATTAAACTTCAAGCAAGATCGGTCCATGTCCTTCGAGGCAATAGGCAAAATACCACGCCTGCCTCTAATTTTTCCATATCCTTTGGAGCAATGAAGTAACTCCAATAAAAAAAAACAAATATATGGGCAATAGGGAATTAAAAAATAAGAAAAAACATCACATGAAAAATTGGCTCTCGCCCATATTTTTCGAGTTATGGGCCTATGAACTTTTCACAGAAAAGTACGATTGTGCACCATATTTTTAAAAATACAATATGGGTATCATTTAAAAGCTTTTGAAGAGACTTTTAGCGAAATACTATTTTTTTTTTTTTTTTTTGAAAATGCTTAACCCATTAACAGCTGATGATGTTTTTATGTAAAATTAATTCTCCGGCACCCCAATTTTTTTTTTTTTTTTTGGATTGGAGTTACTTCACAAACTATATCTACATACATGTATGGTGAAGGGTATATAAGATTCGGCACAGTCGAATATAGAAATCTTACTTATTTTTAACTCATGTTGCCTTGTGTTTATTATTTTTATTCACACAAAATATTCGCGCCAAAAAAGTTTAAGAAAATTGATACCTTTCTTCGGTGTAGTGTGTATAATCCGGCACAAACGAATAAAATACTTGTTGTTATTGCAATAGCGGAAAGCTGTATCAATGATTGACGTGCTTATACAAATACATATATTTTAAACCATATAATACATTTAGAGTTCAGAAGCAAATAACAAGCCTATTTATTATTATATAGAGAAGCGATTTTAAGCATAATATATGTGCAGAAAGAATTGCTGACTTTAGTGAATTTAAATGTAATGCGAGTTGTCTTTATTATTTTTATTCTTCATTATTGTTTTTTCTTAACCGAATATCTTAAATGATATTTTTTTACAAAAAGTAAACGAATAAAACGTATACGAACACAAATATGTCATGTATCTAAAACTTTCAATGCAACCTGCTAAGCATAGAAAATACTTGTTATTTAAAATAATGCATAGTTGTTTTTTGGAAATAACAAAAATTTGTAGTAGAAAAAAATACGCGTCATTTCGCCAAAGAGAACATATCGTGTTATAATGGCAGAAAAAGCGTAACTACAAGACGGACCGTTTTTGTAAGTATCTTAGCTAAAAATATAGTTATTATACAAGCCATACACGTTGCGATCTGTTGTACAACTTGAGAAGGTTGTACAAGAGATTGCAATGTTTGTGGTGTAGTTGTATGAAGTTGCATGTTGGTTGTACGAAAGATCAAAAAGTTTTGATTTTTTGGCAAGTTGTACAACTCAGTCGCAACATTAGTGGACATGTCGCACAACATTATTCCATTTTACTTTTCATTTTCGTAGTAGCAACATAGCAAAACACAGCGCAAAAGTATTCTATACATTCAAAGAAAAATAAATATATAAATAAAGGAGGATTCATATGAAATCAGTGCAATTGTGGAACTGCAGAAATGAATGTTATAAAAATAAAAACATTTGCAATAAAAGTTACCATAAATTATTAAATGAATACAAAAAAGTTAAAGATGATTTTACAATATTTTGTTTCAATATATTTTGTGTTTTCGTTGACCTGTTGTATTATTATTTTATTCTTTTTTTTTTGGCTTGAGGTCAGTTTTTTCCTTCTACTCAATAAAATAAATCAGAAAATAAATAAAAAAGGTTTTTCTTTTTATGTATTATTTTATTGAGTAGAAAGAAGAAAACTGACCTCAGGCCAAAAAAAGAATAAAATTTTTTGTTTCCTAACTTTTGTTTGCATTCTTTTTCTTCTTGGTCAAACACTTCATCGATACGCAACAATATCGGAAAACATCTTTACTGTAATGGCTTCTATATAAAATGAAGTTGTGCTGCGCGATTGCACGGAAGTTGTATAATTTGTAGGCAAAACACCCAACTTGATTACAAGCAAAGTTGTACAACAGGTTGCATCGTGTATGGCTTGCATTACATTAAAATTTTGTATATTAGCATTGTTTTGTCTGATAAATGTAATTTAAGGATTTTTATTTTAATATTAGCGATATAGGGGTCGTTTTTGTCCCTTATACTTTTTTCGCTGTTAATCTAAAATCCTAGTCCTGAAATTTTAGTTGTTTAAGATAAAATAATCTCCTTTTCTAATTTTTTAAGCACTAGGTTAGTTAATAAATAAAAATATTGCTTATTATTTTTTATTTATTTTTTCAATATATCAATATATATTTTCAACTTAGAGTAGAAATACAACCTCACGGTTGCGGCGACGGATTCCGCATGTCAGAGAAAAAATAAATAAAATGAGTTGCGGCGACGGATGCGGTTTTTATTGTCATTTTTATTATTTGTTTACTAATTCTTTTATTCTTTTTTATTGAAATATATTAAAAAAAAATTTTAAATGTAAATAAGTAATAAATTGAAAAATTTCAAAATTATTGTTGATTTTCAATGACTTTTTACATTTTCTTTCTCTTCTTTTTTCGTAGTCATTCACAAAAAATATTAACAAATAGAATTTTTTGGTATAAAAACAATAAAACTGTGGCAACATGCTGAAAGAGAAAAAATTAAAAATTGAGAGCTTGAGAGAAAACGCACTCAAATTAAAATAGATTCTAATTTCATGCGGATTCGTTAAACGTTTTTTATTGTCAAAACTCCATATAAAAAAAACAACCGCATCCGCAACCGTGAGGTTGTATTTCTACACTTAATTTTGTTTTCTCTTAAATGTAATAGACATTTCTCCGTATATTGCATTTCTTTTTCGGATTGACTAATTCCACTTGTGAAACATTTATCTTTTTTAGGTAGATGAAAACCTAAATGGAAGTTATTTTTAAAAATTCTACGAAATACTCTCAGTGACAATTGGTCAAATTGGAATTAATTTTTAAAAATTCTACGAAATACTCTCAGTGACAATTGGTAAAATTTTTTGTTTATACTTTTAAGATGTTGTAATGTTGTTTACTAAAAAAAACGAATAGACACTGGGATCAACAAAAATAACATAAATTCCGAAATTATTTTAAGTCCAATAGAAAATAAGAACTCTCTTACCGCTAATTCCGTTGCGGATACTATCAAAATTTAAACACTACCCTTAATAATACAATTATGTCCATAAACACAACAATCAGTACTTTCGATTATAATCGACATAAAAACCAATATTCTGAGACCTCAAATTTTGATTAGGGCAATTTTAGTTTCAAGCCGTAAATAAAATAAATATTGAAACACAAGACCTTGATTTACAAACTACACAAGAGCTTTCAAATATAATAAACTGATTCCCAGACCGTTTCACCGAACCGAATAAAAAAGTTAAAGTTAAAAAAAGTGACATACGGAAGGTAATAGAATAAAGGTACATTTAGCCGACCGTAAATGTAGAAATTTAAATGTGTCAGCAGATCATTCTTGATATACGAAAAGCTATGCAAATGCTTAGCCGACTGAAATATCACTTAGCCGTAACGTTTGAACCTGCTGAAAATAGAATTTCAGTACGAGGTTACGTGACAGATGTAGCCAGTGACGGTAAATACTATCATAAATTAAAGTGGAGTACAATACCCTTTTTCTAGTACTTATTTACTTAAACTTATAAGTTGTTAAATTTTATGACACACAATATAATTTTAAATTAATTATGAAGTTTTCTTTTCTAAATTACATACATATGTTATACATGTAATGTTTTGTATAATTTTTAGGCTTCGTATAATTTATTCAAATGTTATATTTTTAATTATTACAATACAACATCATTTTTAGTACGATTTATATATTTACGTACTTTTTACACAAAATTGCAAAGTGGCCATCATTAGTTCGAACAGCTGTGTGTTTTTATTTGTTTATAAACTGAAATATAGAAAAAAAAAAATGGACGATAAAAAATTGAAGGATCGCCGCGAATAACGTTGCAAATGACAAAATAATAATTTTTCAGGAGAGCAAAAAAACGTATTTAAATGGTATGATTATCTCCACTGACTGACTCATTGTAATTGCGTTTTGACGGAGTTAAAATGCATAATTTTAATGTTTTGTTATTGGAACAAATGTAAGAGAGTAAAATTAACGGTAATCTGCAAAAAAACAGGTTTTGCAAAAATTGTCTTTTACAACGTTATTCGCGGCTTTGCTTCAATTAATGATTCTTATTCAGATGAATGAACGCCTTTACAATAAATATTCTCTAGGATATATAAATGTTTTTTGACCTTTTTAAATAATTTTAACTCCTGATGATGCCACCCAATGGTGTGGCAAAATATTGAAAATATAAGTAAAAATTTTATTATTTATAAACTGACCTAGTGTTAAAAAAATTAGAAAAGAAAAATTCTCCAGGATATTAAAATCCAGGAAAAAATTACGAAAGTTTACATAAACGCAAACAGTGTAGAGATCAATTTTATACCGAAAATTTATTAAAGGCAGGCAATGATCCCAAAAATCGTGGAAGTATATAAATGTTACTATTGGTCGTGTAAACGATAACGTCATCAATCTAAATGATTCTCAAGGGCAACCAATAGACAGTGAACAAGACAAAGTCAATTGTTTTAATGATTATTTTCTTTCAAGTGTCGCAAATCTCAAGAAAAAAAATTGACATTTTTCCTTGAGAAACTTTTAATTCATTGCGGACTCTTTCTCAGTCACACCCAGGGCTGCCAAAAGTGACGATTTTTTGGCATTTTGCCGATTTTTCCCTTGAAAATTTACTAAATGCCGATTGCCGATTTTTGACCAAAAAATGCAGATTTTTATTAAATCTTTTGACAACACAGTAACTTCTATTTAAAAATATTTTTGTGATCTGGCAATGCTTTGCTAGAATGTTAAATAAATAAAGTTTTTGTTTATGTTTTAATAAGAGAAAAAGAGATGGAATCGTATACATATCTATTAATTTTTCTACTTAAAAAAATGACAGAAAAGGTAACGGAACAACTTGAGAATCGTTAATAAAAACAAACGCACTGGCTGCTTCTGATAATTTCGAAGCGTTCATATTTATTTTCAGAAATGTTAAAATATTTGCATGGAAAATATATTGGTAAGTATGGAAATGTTTTGCCATATGTTATTTAATTCAACTTCTTTTTCTAGACTAAGAAAATGGTGATGATAATGAATGTGTTGGGGAAAATTGTATTACATCTAACAACAAACATTTTGTAAGTTTTCAGATTTGTATACCAAGAAAATTTTTAATTATATAGAATTACTTTTATAAGGCTGAAAAAAGAAAAAGAGAAAGCAAAAAGAAGAATGGCTCATGGGCCCTCAAATAAAAGATTGGGCAGAGAAAAATTCGGTGCCAAAATTGCTGAGATTAAGATGGCTATTTTTATAGTAGAACACAACATTCTATTCATGGTTGCTGATCACATGACTAAAGTTTGTCAAAGTTCATTTTCTGATTCGGATAATGCCAAGAATATGCATTTTGGACGCACTGAGGCTACCGCCATTGTGAAAAATGTTATGGGAAAAGACCATTTTATGATCCTTTGTGAGATTTTACGGAGCAATAAATTTTTCTTATGTGCTGATGAATCAGCTGACTTTACTATTTCTAAATCTCTTTGCTTGGTGGTGCGGGTTTGTCTAGACTTCAGTATACACGATCTTTTCTTTGGCTTATTAAAGGTGGATAAGTGTGATCCAAAAAGTTTGCATAAATTAATTGTAGAACACTTTGAAAATAATAATATTGACTTCAAAGCTAATATGATTGGATTTGCTTCAGATGGTGCTTCGGTAATGACTGGTAAGTCTCTTTCAGTGGCGAAATTGTTAAAGGACGACATACCAAATTTGTTTGTTATCAAATGTGTATGTCATTCTTTAGCTTTGTGTTCTTCGTATGCATGTTTACAAATTTCATCAGAGGTGGAGACGCTAGCGCGATAAATATATGTATAACTATATATCAAACAATACTAAAAGAAACAAACAATTCAAAGATATTTAGATGTTATTAGAATTAAAACCAAAAAAATTGCTATCAAACAAGATAGTTGTCACTTGAGGCTGTGGTTGTTAGAATATTGGATTTATATGAGCCTTTAAACATTTATTTTTCTTTTGCTGTAAATATTGACAAAATAGATACTGCAAAATCTATTTTTAACAATTTGAATGAATCAAACCAAATTTATTTATATTTTCTTAAATATATTCTTGGAATAGTCAATGCTGTAAATAAAATATTTCAGAGTGAATATACTGAAATACATTATTTACATGGGGAGATGGAAAGACTGCTTAAAACAATAATTTGTAATTTTATAAAAAAGGATATATTAAAAGATAATGAAATTCACTTTATAGATTTTAGAAAAAAAAACACAACTTTTTGGGATTTGATTAAATTTATTTGGGGCTTCACGCTAAAGATTTAATATTAAAATCTAAATTAAGCAAATCTGAAATGTGTAAACTTTTATATAGATTTCGTCACCCAAATACTAAAACGGTTTGATTTTGAAATGAACTTTAAATAACTTTGTTTAATAATTTCAAATGTCATAATGATTAAAACAATCAACTCCATCTTTGATATTCTGAAGAAATTTCTACACTTTATAGATAAAACTGAAAAACAAGCGTTAGATTCCGAGTACCGCGAATTACAATTCCTGGATTTTGAGCAAATATTTAATCAGGACAAAATCAATTTACTCTTTTTTTGGAAAAAAAATCTCTGGAATAAAGCGAGGCGATTCAGCAAAAGCTTTTCCAGTTTTAACTCAATTTGTGAAACAAATTATAATTTTGCCGCATTCGTCCGCAAACGTCGAACGAATATTTAGTGCCGTCAATTTAAATAAAAATAATTTTCGTTGTTTCTTAGAAAATGAAACTTTAGAAGAAATGCTTTATTCTAAGGATTATTTAAAACTTAATAAATCCAATTGTCTGAAATCTATTCATAATTGTACGTTTAAGCTTTTTTTTTTGAAATGTGTTCATAACTTAATATGAAATGTGTATTTAAGTTTGTAAAATTCATTAAAACCATCTTAATAAATAACTTTTTTAGACATTATTTTTCCACGTTTATAAGACATAAGAAAACTGCTATGGATTATTATTTTTATTTTTTTTTTTTTTTATTAATAAAAAAGAATTAAAACCTTACAAATACTCATTTTTATTTATGCCGATTTTTTAAACTAAATGCAGATTTTTTTGCCATAAAGTGCAGATTTTCGATCAAAACATTCTGGCAGCCCTGGTCACACCATCGTTTTATACTTCATAATGTCAGTAATGAGGATATTTCTGAAATAATATTGCATTTGAAATATAATAAATGTCCAGGATTTGACGACATTTCACCTAAATTTATAAAAAAAAAAAATGTAGCAGATATTAGTCCCAATACTGACGGATATTTTTAATAAAATGATAAGCAATTCGGTGTGTCCCGACATCTTAAAAGTGCATAGAATAGTTCCTATACCAAAACAAGTTAATGCAACAACTATTGATAAGTATAGACCTATTGCTGTCCTTTCGACTATTGATAAAATCTTTGAAAAGATACTTTATGACAAACTTTTATGTTACATTGAGGAAAATAAATTTTTATATAATTTTCAGTTTGGATTTCGAAAGGCATGTAGTACTAAGGATGCGGTCACAAATGTTGTTCAGTCTATTTGTAGTGGGCTTGATGGGGGATATATTGAAGTAGCTGGAATATTCTTTGATTTTACTAAAGCTTTCGATTTAATGAACCACGAAATAATGCTAAATAAATTGATGAGTTATGGTATTCAAAATAAGGAAATTTTGTTGTTTAAAAGCTACTTCGTTAACAGAAAACAATACGTTAATATAAATAAAATGAATAGGTTTATTGGTTCTGTAGATTTTCAATATACCTGAATGATTTGGAAAATCTAAATCTGGACGGGCAACTATTTATGTTTGCGGATGATGTGTGCGTGTTCTATCTCTATATATATGATGTAATGCTTAAAACGAAAATTGAAAGAGATGCTGCTTTGATATTCGAGTTTGCGCGATTAATCGTGATGCGATTTAGGCCGCATGCTTTTAGTATGAATAGTAACTTCAAGGTGTTTGTTAAACGAGAAACTATTTATGAAACACATTCAGTCAAGTATTTAGGAATAACACTGCAAAGTAACTTGTTCTGGGATTTGCATATACTTGATTTATAAAAAAATAGCTCCGGCAATCGGAATTTTATACAAATTCTCGATCAAGTTAGATGTTAAAACAAAAATCATGATATTTCAATCTTTGATACAGTCTCATTTGAATTATCTAACGATTATTTATGCTAACAAGAAGAATAACAATTCACTTAAATCTCTTTAGCGCATGCAAAATAAAGCAATTAAAATCATTTACAATTTACCAGCAATATTTCCAACTATAACATTATATAAAAATATAAACAAGGATATATTACCTATTTATGGTTTGCATGAGTTTCAGGTTTTAATGTTTGTTTTTAAATGCGTTAACCATATTGGTCACCAAACCGTAATATTTTCTCAACATCAATTTAATTTTAGATTGGAAGCCACCAAGCAACGCATTGAGTATGTGGGTTCCGTAAAGTTTAATAATTTGCCTTTAGATATAAAATCCATTAATCGAATTTCATTATTTAAATCATCTTGCAAACAATACTTGCTAACTTTGAAACGCTTTTGTAGTATACTTATTGTACATATGTATGTATATGTGTGTGTATGCATATGTATATATATATATATATATATATATATATACAATATATAGAAACACAAAACAGTAACACAGCTTAAAATAAATGAATATAAAGCAAATTTATTACTTTGTTTTTTATTTAATAAAAATAAGTAGTAGTTTTAATAAAGCTATATATATATACATACATATATTATATATATAATTGGTTTTTAAATATTTTTTATATGTATAATATATGTATGTATATATATAGCTTTATTAAAACTACTACTTATTTTTATTAAATAAAAAGCAAAGCAAAAAATTTGCTTTATATTCATTTATTTTAAGCTGTGTTACTGTTTTGTGTTTCTATATATTGTATATATATATATATATATATATACATATGCATACACACACATATACATACATATGTACAATAAGTATACTACAAAAGCGTTTCAAAGTTAGCAAGTATTGTTTGCAAGATGATTTAAATAATGAAATTCGATTAATGGATTTTATATCTAAAGGCGAATTATTAAACTTTACGGAACCCACATACTCAATGCGTTGCTTGGTGGCTTCCAATAATGAATATAAACATTAATTTAAGCTGTGTTACTGTTTTCTGTTTCTACATATTATATATATATGGTTTGTATTTCTTATTCTTCTATGTTAACGACAAAAACATTAAAATATTATTTTAAGCTTCACTATAAAGAAGGCAAAAAATACTTGCAGTACCATATGAAGTGAACATATTTTTTTAGGTACTTCATTTTGTGGTACTTGCATTCTTATATGCTAGTTTTTTCGGAACATCTTAACTTCGGCTTATTGCATATTCGTTCTTGCCGAACAAACAATCACTACTCTTCCCTGCTTGTGCTCTCACTGAGAGAACAAATATAAACGATGTTTGGGAGCGAGTTTCACATATTCACAAAAAAGTTACTCGTTGCAGATGTCTAGTTTTAAATAAGAACTAGTACAATAGATTCAAGGTGGATGTCAGTGCCATTTCTTCTAGTCGGATACAATTAGTTCTGCATTAGGAACTGGTTTATAGCAAATAATTTTCTATGCAATTTGGTTTTCCGAACACATTTTTTTACTTTTTAAGCTGATTCTCTATTCCTAAATAGTAAAAACTGCCTGATGAAACACTTCGAATTTCAATTTTGTTCGTTTTTCCAAGCAGACCTTTTAGAGATAGCAAAAAAAACTAAGCCTTCCTCAGACAAAATTGACAAAAATTTTTAGCACATCTTATTGTAGGTTTGTTCTGTATAAACAATTTCTTTAACTTTTTTCAAAAACTGATTTGATAATTCGTAATCTTTTGTCGGTAGGTTAATTTTATCACTTATTTTTTCTTTAAAGTATAGTTCAAGTCGATTTACAATTTTTTCGAGGATTTTCATTTATTTTTTTAATTTGTTTTACAAATATATATTTGTGTTACACATTTTAACATTATTGTTTCTCTTAAGCTCACTAATTTATGGCTCTTGAGGCAATTTTCGGGATTTTCAATATGTTGTTCAGGGCACACTCATTCCACTAGCAATTTTGTGCAACTTGAGTTGCGTTTGTTACTCCACCATATACCAAAATCCTTTAATTTAAGAATGTGTATTATTTGATACTTCACCATAAACTAAACAATTAACTTTCTGTATTTTAAGAAGAAAATTCCACAATATTATTGATTTCCATAATTTTAACTACATGCAGGTATTAAATATTGTGTTACTTTACTCAACGTCGAAAAATTCCTTCAGTATTTTAAAATTAATTAATTTAATTTATTTTTTTTAATGTCACTTTTTACACACAAGAAAATCGAGCTTTACTTATATAATTGCTTTAAATTTGTTTTAACAACTAAAAATAAAGTAAATGGAAATGCGAATTAGCAATTCGCGTTAAAACATCATCAAAAATTAATATGAAATTCTTCAAGTCAAATCAATCAACAAATGAACTACTTGAAGTACTAGTATTTTTCTATATATATTCTATCACCTTTGGTACCAGTAGTTTAAAGGCAATTAACGCTTTTCCTCCTGCAGGGTATACCTACAGAGATTAGTGTCGATAGAATATTTAAACCTAAAAAGAAATATTAGTTTGCATTTGTGTGCATATGTTGAGGGTTGATCTGCACTATGTATTATTTCGAATATATGTAAATAACAACACAGCCTCAACTTATATAGAACTAAACGTTCTCCGCATATCGCTTTCCAACAACCACTGACTTCTACTTCTAAAGTCTTTTCTGTACAATTCCCACTCAGATGTAGCAACCCAATATTAATCAATATTTTAAATTAAACTTTGTTACCTTTTGTACGAGTATCTTGCTCGCTTACAAAAATTTGGACTGTTGCCTTTCTGCAACAAACTACTTCTGATGTCCATTAAACCATTTCGCAGCATTTCCTGCTGCTCACTCCCACTGCAACTTTGAAGTCACAATACTATACAAGTTGGTCGTAGGTACATTTTATTTTATAATAAACTAGCTGGATAGTTGATACGAAGCAGAAAAAATGGCACAGAAACGGCAACTATTACCTAATACACTAATTGAATTTTATCTTTATTTACTTATTCACGTTTAACTACTATTGATTTTAACAATACTGCGAATTTACTTAAAACAAGTAAAAACAGCTGTCGTTGAAATAAGCAAATACGGTCAATATGGTAAAAACCAGAGTTGCTACACCAAAAAAATATATAATAATTTGTGGACTGTATTTTACGGTTTGTTGCTTGGCTATAGACAAGAATAATACTGGGATAAATTTTTCAGTATTTATCTTATAAACCAATGTCACAGTACAAAGCAAAGATAATGTAGTACCTTTTGCACTGTTAAAACAAAACTTCTGCTATTCTCTATATTACACACAGAATGTTACAAGAAAAAATACAAAATGAAATTAAAATAAAAAGTATCACCTGTTTACTCTTAGAACCAAAAGAAGTTTGTTCCACCAACCAATATATCCGGATCGCTTGGATCAAATGTGTGGGTGACACTCCAAACGTGTGGAACCTAGGGTATCTTTAAGTCCAAATCAACAGCGAATCTGCTACGTTTTAAATATTATAATCTTCGCAAAAAAATCATAAATCGAATTACTTTCGTTTGTATTTTTTTCCAGGAACAAAATACGAATAAAACACTTTCTTTTTTTTTTTTTTTGTAAATTACAATTTATTAACTTAAAATACTAAACCATGGTGAGTTTTTACAACTAAGATGGCGCTATATCAACTTAAAGTACCAAAGGTAAGTAAGTAAGAAAACTGAACTTTACTCTATCGTACCTAAAACTCAATTTTAATACACCACGTAAAAGCCAGAGTGGCCCCAAGATTAGAAATCACATCAAACCCATTACGACAATGCCATCAAAACTAAACCCAAGGACGGGAGTAATAGTTCCTTTTATTCAAGCTTGAACACCGCCAGTAACTGAAAACCATATATGGAAAACAGTTCAGAGTATTTCGTCATATAAAACGGTGATACGTATTGTCGCATATATTTTAAGGTTTGATAAAGGTTTAAAGAATAAATTACGTAGTGTTTACAGAAATGGTGAGGAAATTGCTGCATTAAATGTTAGAGATCAAGATTTATCTTTTTTGAAAATAGCAGAGATGATTCAGTCTGTCGAATTCAGAGAAGAATTGTGTGTTTTAAGCAAAGTGACAATACCCAAGCAAAATTAATTGCAGAAGTTAAATCCTTTTGTTCAACATTATAAAATAGATGGTCTTAATATTACTCTATTGCTTGTTGGAGGTCGGTTAAGAGAATCGTCACTTCTCTATGAATCAAAATATCCTGTACTTCTATCATTTTTACATAAATCTAATTGTCGTGTTCCATAACATGTATGTGTTCTGTTTCTGTAACGAAAAAAATAATAAAAATGGATTCTGTGGCACTGCGGTTCGAAAATGAAAATGGGCGTGAGCAAAATGAAAGGATACAGAGAAGATTGCTTAGAAGCAGTTGTTGCTCTGAAGGAAAGTGCGTCCGGTAATCAATTTACAAAGTCCGTCCAGTTTAACAACTTCACCACTTGCCCCTCTAAGGGAGACAGGGGTTTATATCTTAAACGGCCACCGCCAATATCGGTTTTTTTTTGTCTAAGCTTCTGTTTGGTGTCTACTTTAAAGACGGCCCAAACTTACTAAAGTTGAAGTCAAATATATTTGACGGTTTATGTATTTAATACTTTTTTCATCCTGCAGCTTCTCTAATAGGTGGTCCATTGATATTTAAGTCTTCAGTTAACGTTTGCCACAAAGTATTTTCCGACTGACGTGCATTTGGTGTTTTCAAAAAGCCTCTTGCCAATTGGCTGAGCTTATTCGTCAAATTGATGCGGTTTGGTGTTCTTATTCCTTACTTCCCTGAATTAAATAATAAATATATAATGAATATATATAATTGTTTTTTTGACCTTTGTAATTATTTTTTTTTTTTTTTTTTTTTTTTTTTTTTTGGTGGCATCTTCAGGAAACAGGAAACAAAAAATATCAATAATTAGATTTTCTTTCAAAAAATATTTTTTCAAACAAGCACAAAAAATTCAAAAAACCAAACGACAAAATATTCAAATATTTAAACATACTCGTATCAATATCATAAATTTAAAACTCAGAAAACGTTCAAGACAAAAAACTCAAATACTCATCATAAATTTAAAAAAAAGAAAACATTAAAATTGTTTAAAAAATTGTAAAAAACATAATACAAATACATTAACATAAATTTTGTTTTTTGTTGTACCTACATATTCCTTATTACAATTCTCACTATCATCACCATTACAAGGTATTTTGTATGACATGTCCCATTTTTATATTTTATCTTTTGTTTTATTAATAATCTATTTAAAGTATTAGGAGTTTTGTATGCCATTTTATATTTCTCTGCATCAAAAAATTTTTGATTTTTCTATCCTTCTGTTATTTCTGGTACATAAATTAAAGACTTGTAAACTTTTGTTTCTGTAACATTTCTTGTGTACTTCAATTGTTTAAACAAACTATTTACTACTTGCATTGGAAAATTACTATCAATTAATATCTTTTTAACTTTATCTTTATTTCTTTTGTGAAATTTTTCCCTATATTAATAATTATTCTTTTGTTATACTTAGAATAATAATTAATATTTCTCCCGGAAGCTGTTGGCTCCTTATTACTATCGTATCTAAATGGGGTAATTTAAAATCATTTTCTATTTCTATTGTGAATTTTGTACACCTATTGAAATTATTAAATGTTTCTAATATATTTTCAATTCCAGATGCAAAAATAACACAAAACAAATCAAAAAAATTATAAATTAAAGGGTGCCCCAATAGTAAATTTTAATTTATGTTTATGTCGATACTTTTTAGCAGTTATAGACAGACGCTCGAAATTTCAACGAACCTGTATGGCTAAGTCCGCTATAACAACAAGTTAAAATTTAGACTTGGAAATTAAAGGGTGTCCCAATAGTTGATGTGATTTCAAGTGTGTGACTAAACTTTTGAACCGTTATATTGCTAAGCCTTCTATATCAATGGGTGTATAATTTGAATTCAGAATTTAATGGGTGTCCCATAATGGATGTAGATTTACTTATATGGGCCTATTTTTGAACCCTTAAAGAAAAATGATTGCAAATTAAAGCGAATGGCCCTTATAGTAATAAGTATTAATAATTAAAATTATGAATTAAAGGGTGCGCCAATTGTTCATTTAATTTGATGTATATTGCCATACTTTTTAACAGTTGTAGACAGACTCTTGATATTTACAACGAACCTGTATTGCTAAGTACACTATAACAACAGGTTTGGAGTTGGTGTCCCAATAGTTGTATAATTTCAAGTATGTGGCTGAACTTTTGAACCATTATAGACAGACCGCTGAAACTTAAAAGCGACCTGCATTTATAAGCCCGCTATGCTAGTGCGTTTATAAATTTAATTTAGAAATTAGACAAACGCCTGCAAATTGTACAGAATGTCGGTTGCTAGGGCCGTTATTGTAACAAGTATTAACATATAAAATTATAAATAAAAAGGTGCCGCAATAGTTTGATGTATACGGCCACACTTTTAAACAGTTGTAAACAGATGATTAAAATTTACAAATAACCTTTATTGCTAAGTCCGCTATAACAACATGTAATTTTGATTTGGAAGTTAAACGCTGTCCCGCTAGATGTAATTTAAAGTATGTGGCAGAACTTTTGAACCGTTATAGACAGAACGTTGAAACATAAAAGGGATCTGTATTGCTAAGCGCGCTATATCAACTAGTTTATAATTTGAAAATTTGTAATTTGACCTATATGGCCGAGTTTTTTGAACTGTTATATAGAAACACCTGAATTTTAGTCACAATGTCCACTACTTTGTTTGGTATAATAAGAAGTATATCGTTTTAAAAAACGAAGGGATTTTAAAAACCAAAAAAACTACTACTGCAAAACACTCGTTTTGTCATTATTTGAGATTAAGTTCGAACTTTTACTTAAACGCCAAAGTCTGCTGTTGATTGAAAAAGTAAACAAATTTATTATTTTAAGGCCCTGTTCTGTAAAACGAATCCGAGTAAATTTCTCGGTTTAAAACGATTTCACATTTTCTTGGAGTTCTCTAAACCGAATTCGCACAATTTTACTCGTTTTAAAATCGAGTAAACAAACCTGGTCGAAAGTAAATCGAATGCAATTTTATTCTTAAAAATGACTGAAAACACAAGTAGAAAACCATTGGAATAAAAAATTTAAAGTCTTTATTACGTATTAATCTTAGTTAAATTAAATAAATTGTAAAAAAGTTCGTTTAAAAACACTCTTAAATTACTTCATATTCTTGCCCCAAGCTTGATGAAAATTAGGTGCTTGAATAAAAACACTTTTTTTTTGGTAAAAGTTTTAAATGCACATACGAAGTATCTTTTCTAAAAACAAATTAACAAAAAAAGTTAAATTCTAACAATTCTAATTTAAAAACAAATTTTTCACCAAATCACAAAATTTCTGCAAATTTATTTATCAATCTTAGAAAAAATAGAGTCACCACTTATTTATGAAAATCTTTTTGTCAAACTTTTCAAAGGCAGTAATAAGGAATGAAAGATACTAATATCTTCCAATAGAAATCATGGCTTTGACTGTCTATTTTAAGTTTTGTTAGGTCCTTTTGTAGTTTGATTTTTACATTAGATTTTTTATAAAAGTGTGTATATCTCAGATTAACATTAATATGATTTTACTTTAAAATTTCACAACTCCTCTCTTAATTGCCTCCTTTGTGTATTTATATTAATTGACGCATTTTTAATGCTTGCCTTAAAATAATAAATTTGTTTACTTTTTCATTTAACAGGTGACTTTGGCGTTTAAGTAAAAGTTCGAACTAAATTTCGAATAATGCCAAAACGAGTGATTTGCAGAACACCAAATAGTAATTTTTTCGGTTTTAAAAACCTCTCGTTTTTAAAACGATTCGGTTTACAGACCAGAGTCGATAAATTACAATACAATAGTTGGTATAATCTGATATATATGGCCAAACTGTAAAACACGTATAGACAGACGGTTGAAATTTACACACAACCTGATTGCTTAATCTATTTCAAGAGCAAGTATATAATTTTCATTTATAAATTAAAGGGTGCCCCCATAGTTGCTGTAATTCGATGTATATTGTCAAACAGTTGAACAAATATAATGTTTGCAGATTTAAGGGTGTCTCATTAGTTAATGTAATCTAATGTTTCTGGCCATACTTTTGAACCGTTATAGGCAGACAGATGAAAAGTGTTTTGAAGTCGGTTTTTTTTGCAGGAATTATTGTTGCAAATATATGTTATTATATTGAATGTATCTGTTATCTTCTATACAAAATTTTAAAATCAGTGAAAATAAATATTTTTCCATTTTAGTATATCCCTGTATTACGTTCCATTTTTCTTCTATTATATTCACTGCCAAATCAACAGGTAGACTTGGAACAAAAAAATTAATAAACTTTAAGGCTGATACTGATAATGTTTCGCAATGTTATAGACATTTAGTTCAAAAAATATTTAAGAGCTAAAGGTATCTAATTGTTTGTAACATTTCTATCGTGAAAATAAACGTAAATGTATTTGTATTATGTTTTTCTAAATTTTTTTTAAAATAATTTGAATGTTTTCTGTTTTCAAAATTAATGAGAATATAAATCTTTAAAATATTTGAGTTTGTTGTCTTGAATGTTTTCTGAGTTTTAAATTTATGTATATGTTTTTAATATTTGAATTTTTTGTCTTGAATGTTTATTAAATTTCAAATTTATGAGAATGTACATATATCATGGTGAAATAATAAAGGTGGTCTCGATGGCGAATATATTAATTTCGGTGTAAACGCTAAATGTCAAACTCCATATATAAAAAATATCACGTCTGTTCTGCAAATCACAAAATCTTAAATCCCTTTGTGATTTCAAAAGCACAAATGTAATTTCATGCACGATGTGATTTGTTGATTTACGAAAGCACAAGAAAACAGCTGACTTCTATATATATAAAAAGGGACCCCGCCCCTTTTTAGAAAAATTAAAAATCGTAATATAGTCTTAACTACTGGACCAATCGTCATTAAATTTTCGCAATAGGATATTCTTGACTATATAAAGTTGGGAGTGGACAAAGGGGCGTGGCCTCGCCCATATAACCCAAAATTTAATATCGTCATATCTTGGACATTTTTTGACCTACGTCGACGATATTTGGTACATATGGGATTGGCATAATTAGGAATACGTACCAGAAGAAAAGTGGGTGGGACCCTGCCCTTTTTAAAAAAATTAAAAATCGTAATATAGTCTTAACTACTGCACCAATCGTCATTTAATTTTCGCAATAGGATATTCTTGACTATTTAAAGTTGGGAGTGGACAAAGGGGCGTGGCACCGCCCATATAACCCAAAAATTTAAATCGCCATATTTTGGCCATTTTTTGACCTACGTCGACGATATTTGGTACATATGGTATTGGCATAATTAGGAATACGTACCAGGAGAAAAGTGGGTGGGACCCCGCCCTTTTTAGAAAAATTAAAAATCGTAATATAGTCTTAACTACTGCACCAATCGTCATTAAATTTTCGCAATAGGATATTCTTGACTATATAAAGTTAGGAGTGGACAAAGGAGCGTGGCCTCGCCCATATAACCCAAAATTTAATATCGTCATATCTTGGGCATTTTTGAAGTAAATATATAAATACTTTTAATTTTATTTAATAACGAGGGGGTACCGAAGCACACCGGGTTCATCTTGTTTGTTTATAAATGGCGGCATTTTTATATGAATTGAAAAATAATTTGTTACGTTTAACAAAATAAAAGTGAAAATTGTTATTTTTATTAAAGTACAAGTGCAAATTAAACTAAATTTCATTATGAATGCATTAAAAAGAAATATTTGCAAGACATATTAAATCCATTTGATATAAATAAACCAACGTAAGGTAACAAACATGTAAAGTTAAGATGTAATACTTAAAAGAAGATCGTTTTCAGGTTTATATCGATTTTCCGGTTGAATAAACGAGCTTTTATGATGATATTGGATGATATAGGACCACGCATTTCAAAAGGTCATATTCCGGCAAGTATTCAGCTGGCAGCTTTGTTAAGATATTTAGCAGTCGGATCATTTTAAGGCGTTATAACAAACGATATCAACTTAAGCATGGGACATTCAACCTTTTGTAAAATAAAAGGGAACGTAATGCAACAATTAGAAAAGTTGTGCGTGAATTGGATAAAAATTTCGTCGACACAAGATACCCAAAATGCATCAAAATCGCATTTCTACCAAAAGTTTGGAATTCCCGTTGTAGTCGGATGTATTGACGGCACACTAATACGGATAATGAAACCACCGTCTGACCATGCTGTATATTTTAGTAGAAAGAGATACTACATCCTTAATGCAATGATGGTTGGTATATTTTAAGCTTTCACTTATGTATATTTATATACATATTAACACTTAGTGATTTGTTTATCGTGTCAGATTTGTGATCATGAAATGCGTATAATGGCTGTTGACGCATGCAGGCCTGGCTCGTGTCATGATTCCTTCATTTGGAAAATGAGCGATGCCAAGCGATACTACGCCAGGATGTGTTACGAATGCGCACGAAATTGTTGGCTTTTGGGACATTCTGGATATCCTCTTAAGCCGTATTTTATGACCCCTCACAAAAATCCTGCTTTCGGAACTGGGCAACATATATTTAATCAACGACATGCCTCTGTCAGAAACATTATTGAAAGAACCATAGGTGTCCTTAAAAGCCGTTTCAGATGTATCCAAAGTACAATTATTTATGTACCGTCAAAAGTGGTATCAATAATCAATGTATGCTGTGCACTGCATAATATATGCATTTACTATAATATAGAACTTGAAGAAATAATGATTAGCTCAGAGGATGATGACCTAGATGCAACTGAACAAGATGAAATTGACAATTCAGCAGTTAATATCCGAGATATTATTGCTTGCTCATTGTATTCAAACAACCAAACTAATGAAATAAAGCAGACCATTATAGACTAATTATAAATAAAAACATATATAAACATTAACAAATTAGTCAATAAACAAATAAAAAATTTACACAAAAGTAAAACAAACAAAAAATCTTTTTAAGAAAGTTAAATTCACTATGAAAGTTATTTTATAAGATCACAGTTTTCTTATTCTAAGAGATCAATTCATTAGAAAAGGTATTTTACAAGATCGCAGTTTGTTTTCCTAAGAGATCATACATTTTCAGTTGCACAAAATAATAGTAAGGATTAGTCGGTGGTGTCTGGATACCGAGCTTTAATTGCTCCAGCTCCAACATTTTAATTATAATTCATTTTTTGTCTGGGCACTCTTTTCCAAAGCATTGTTATGTCCTATTATTTCTTTTAGTTCCAGTTCTTTAATTTTTTTTTATTTCTGTAATATTTTTTTTAAATTTCTCTTAAATAACTTTTATTTTCTCTTATTTCAATTTTAATGGATTCTAAATTTTTGTATATTTTTAACCCATTACCGCCCACTGTCCCCATATGAGTACATATGTTCAAAGGCTGGCAACTCTAACTTAAACCGTTATTTTAGTTAATGTTAAGATATATACCGCTTCTTTAGGCTTAGTTGAGCTTACAATCAAAGACACGTATTATACAGCCCAATTATGTAAATCCTCACTGAATTTTCCCCATTAAAATTTTTTGCTCCCTAGGAAAAATCCTCCTATTCTATAAACTTGAGGATTTGGTAAATTAGAGGAAGGGAATTTCATAAACAGCTGATTTGTGTTTGGCATTTTATTTTGTAATTGTGATTTTATTTGCAATTGTGAATTAATTTACTGATGTAAATTTAATAAATTCCTAATTTTGTTTTTGGTAAAATTGTGTTAGTTTTAAATTAAAAATGAATAGTATAGCTTTGCAAGTGCTAGCGGATGAAGTTTTTCCAGAAAATGATGAAAAAACATTCAAAGAATTATTAGACGGAAGATGCGCGGTGCATCAAATCCGCTTGAGTTGGAGCCATCATTGTAAGTAAAAAATAAAAAAGATTTGATTGAAAGTAACAAATTTTTCTTGTAATAGGTTTCAAAAATGCTACAGAGTAAATAAAAGTGCCTTTACTTATTTATTAGAATTGCTAACATCACATCAGCCTTACAACAGACAATCTGGTGTTAGACTTATAGTTAAACTGAGTGGTTGCTTACGATTTTTTGCTGAAGGCGGATACCAGACTGGGGTTGGAAACGATTTTGAAGTGTCGTTAGCCCAGCCAACTTTTAGCAAAGTTTTAAATGAAGTTGTTGACATTTTTGAAATGCATCTTTGCCCAACGTGGATAAAAATGCCTACAGCAGAAGAAAAAAGAAAAATCGCTTTAGCTTTATATCAAAAATATAAAATTCCAGGAGTTACCGGCTGCGTTGATGGGACGCATATACAAATAATTGCTCCTGCTGAGAACAAACATTTGTTCTACAATAGAAAAGGAAAATACAGTTTAAATACTATGTTGGTAAGTATAGTTTAAAATTTCATAAAGCTACAGATGAAAACATTTTTAATATCTTAGATTTGCGATGATGAGCTAAAAAATCGTTACGTTGACGCATCTCATCCTGGCGCTTGTCACGATGCTCTTATATAGGCTACCAGCAATGTAAGGGCTCATTTAGAGCAAAAGTATCTGGAAGGTGTTCATAACTTTTGGCTTTTAGGTTAAACTTGCCATAAGATTGTACGAAAATACCTTTATTAAAATCTCTATATAA
Organism: Gymnosoma rotundatum; assembly: GCA_916610165.2. Classification (NCBI taxonomy): domain Eukaryota; kingdom Metazoa; phylum Arthropoda; class Insecta; order Diptera; family Tachinidae; genus Gymnosoma; species Gymnosoma rotundatum. Next base: position 76,290,132 of record OU744337.1, read on the forward strand.
CAGGTGACGCTGGTTATCCTTTGGAGCCGTGGCTACTAATACCACATCGTGTTCCAGAGGATAATTCCCAAGAGATGAGGTTCAATGAGATGCATTCAAAATGCCGCAACATTATTGAACGAACCAACGGTGTTTTGAAGAATAGGTGGAGATGTGTTCTCGGTGCAAGGGAGCTTCATTACCGTCCAGAAAAGGCAGCTAAGATTATTAATGTATGCTGTGCCCTACACAATATATGTATACATTTTAAGGTAAGGGAAGAACAGCAAACTCCTTTGCGAGAAATTGACAACGTAGAGAATCATATTAATTTGGCAACTTCGACAACATATCTCAACGCAGCTCAATTAATTAGACATAATATTGGAAACTCACTATAAAAACTATTTTCCAGTAAATTCATTTATTTAATACTAAATTTAAAAAAGAACAACATACTTATAAAAACATAAACAAAAATAAAAAAGGCACTTCTTGCAATTAGTATAATTTATATAATATAACAGTCTTTAAATTGGTTTATAGGTGAGGTTAGGTTAAACTCAAGTTGTAATTTGTTTTTATCCAATTTATATTGGACTTCACTAGCCCTCATTTTTTCCATAAAGGAGTGATGACGCTGCATTTCTTGAAGCTTTTCTTTTTCAATACTTTCCACTTGATGAAAATGCTTTTTTTTTAGGTCATACATTTTGTCAAGATATCTGTAAATTTTCTTAAAACTCTGTTGGTGCTCCTTAACATCCATTACCACTTCCTTCAATGTATCTACCAACTCTCTTTGTATAGCAAGTTCAGCTAACAGTACATCGGAGGATTTCATGTTTTCTTTCGGAATATTTTCTTTATTTTTGGAAACCAAATTTGGCATTCCAGTAGTTTTGCGGAATGCACTTTCAACTTTTTCGGATACTTCTTCCATAGAAATATCCACATGTTTACTGGTTGTGTCTTTTAAATTTTTTGGTGATTCCAAGACAAAAATATTTGCAGGGACACCTTCCACTGAAGTTTTCATAGCTATTAAGTTATAAATACTTTCTTCAGTCGCAGAAAACTTATGTTCTTTATTAGGGCCTCCACCTGTACCCTTTTGTTGCTGTAAATTTTGCGCCGCCTTTTCCCGTGCATATTTTTTTTGGCCACACCACACCTTTATACAAGAAAATTGTATGTATAACCATGCATGTAAAACTATTTTTGTGGATGAATAACATACCTTCTTCCATTCATTTATATATTTACTTGGTGGACCTAGAGAGTTTAGCTCATCTTCTTTGCCAGAAGCGTTGGAGTTCTTGACGACCTCTTTTAAAAAATCCACGTGCTATTTCAGAATTCTCCTGCATAAGAGTCAGTAAATGTTGCAGCTGTTGCTTATTTGAGCTTTTGGACCTGAAAATGTGTGAAAACATTATTTTGTACAACATAAATATTTTTGTTAATACAATTTTATTTATTTTTAGTAAAATACTCACATTTTTACTCTATCTCCTTTTAAAATTGTTTGGAAAAAAATACTAACAAAATAAAAGCGGGTTTCCCTGCTTTTAAAATTATAGAATACTCGTACCTACTTTTTTCTTTTAACTTTTTTTTTAACAAGTTATTTTATTACATAATAGGAGGAATGCGGAAAAGGGAAAATTCCCTACGGAATTCTTATACATAATTGGGCTGATAAAGTAAGAAGCAGTTGCAGTATTTAGTGTTTTTGTATTTTGTTTAGGTGTGCTTTGTTGAACATCTTCCAGTTTTTTTCACTACTATTGATTTAAGAATTCGTTTTTATCGATAAAATATTTTGTTTAGAGTGTTAACAATCTCTCACATCTATTTATTTGACAAAAAAGTAAAGAAGTTATTTAGAAGGTATGGTTTTATTCGACTGTCCTTAATTGGGGACAATGGGCGAAACTATTAATAAACTCTACAATTTCAGAGGCTTTTTGATCTTCTTCAATATGACGCACAGAAATCTTTTTAGAGGTCGGAACAGCTTTTTACGACTTGAAGAAGCTGTGATTTACATAGTGGAAAATGATGATGATGATACCTATGATATTTTAGTCATGCCACCAGATGCTGCCGCTGTAAGTGATGTCGATGAAGGTGATGAAGAAGATTTACTTTGTACAAATATGCCATATGATGTACCGGGAAAAATAGAAGTTCTTAAGACAAAATGACAATTTTACGTCAGATTGGAGTGATAGTGATGATGAGCCACTGTTAAGTTTTCTAAGAAAAGAGAATCAATGTAACCTACAAAATCCTAGATGAAGACGTGAAGAACCAACTTATAGCACAACATATAATAGGAATGATGCAATTAGCAGTAGAGTTGACGATTTCGTTAAAAATATGAACGGTCATAGCTCTTATGTGTTATTTGAAAGATATTCGACACCAGTGTTATTGATTTGATAGTCGCAAACAGCATGTTATACGCAAATCAAAACAACAGACATAATTTCAGTCTCGATGGAAAAGATTTAAAACGTTTTTTTGGCATTTTGCTACTGAGTGGATACATGCAATTACCTTCGGAACGTGCATATTGGAGTTTAGATGAAGACTTAGGGCTTTCATTGGTTGCAAAGATAATGAGTAGAAATAGATTCCTAGAGATAAAACAAAACTTGCATTTTGCCGACAATAGCCTTGCCAATATTGCAACTGACAAAATGTTTAAGTTAAGACCTTTGTGCAATCTAATTGAAAGAAATTCATGCCAATGGGGAATACTGCACGAGAACTTATCAATAGATGAATCTATGATAAAATATTTTGGTCGCCATTCAGCGAAACAATTTATTATGGGCAAGCCAGTGAGATTTGGCTATAGGAATTGGGTAGCCACAAGTTCAGATGGATATTGCTATGTATTCGATATTTATTGCGGTAAGTCCACGAACGTTTCTACTGACCCTCTCGGCTCACGAATTGTGAAATCTCTACTCGCAAAAATGTCAATAGTCCTAAAAGATCATGCCGTTTACTTTGATAACTTTTTTACAAGTTACAAATTGTTGTGTGACTTAAAACAATTAGGATTTAGAGCAACTGGTACAATTCGAGACAATAGAACGAAAAAATGTCCACTTGTACCCGTCAAAGAATTTAAAAAACAACCCAGAGCACAGTATGATTATCGTTTTGACAGAAATAACGAAATTACAATAGTCCGGTGGAATGATAACGTTGTTACCATGGCAACAAATTTCGATTTTATAGAACCCTTGGGAAAAGTAAAACGTTGCACAGTGGCGCCATTGGAGTTTTTTCGTTGCAAAAATCATATCTTTTGAACCGAGTAAGATAATTAAAAAGTTTAAACAGCACATGATAGATAGGAAATGAAATGAGCGTTGGAAAGGGGGCTACGCTTTGTAGGGGCCTACTTATGGGTTATCAAAGTTAAAATTAGTAGAAGACTCAATTTTATGGTAACTAAAAAATTTTTTTTTCAATTTTTAAATAGTTTTTATATTTTTTTCTTTAGGGTTTTATGTTTTAAATTATTACCCAACAAATTAAAAAAAAATAAATTTTTTAAAATTAATTTTTTCAATTTTCTGTAAAATATTCATCACAAATCGTAAGAGAAGATATATCTAAAAGACTAAGCATTTCTAAACTATAATTATTTTCTAACTCTTTTCGTGACTTCACATGCCGCAGGGAAGAAGTAAGTGGGTCGGAGGATGCTGCCAACATGTTGAAGAGGTCCTCATTTTGCCTTACCCTTGATGTTTTGAATGTGTTCTGCAATCTATATTTTTTATAAAATTTGTTAAGAGACTCCTGTGCTTCTTCAGAAAACTCTCCAATTGGCAAAGGCTGGAACTCAATTATATCTTTGCCATGCGCTAATATTTTATGGACGGTCGGAGTCAACTTCTTCTGTGGATACATTTCTGCTAAAAGAGATGCAGTTTTCGACGCATATTCTCCATATTTTTTAGAATTGACATTTTCTTTGCAGTTTAAAACATCCAAGATCGTTCGCAATCTTTTCACGATTTGATTGTCAATTCCAGTGATTACAGTTACTGCTTCATCATTTTCAAAAAATTTCCTAGAAGTGTTTCCATCGTTTGGGTTACCATATCCGTGCTTGGGACAGTCTACTTTTAGTCCAATTTGTTAAAAAAAAGCATCCTGTATTTGCTTCTTTCTGATCTTTTCCATATCCTTTATTGATGTATTTTCATCAAAGTTTTCCTCCTCTTGTGATAGGTTATACGCCAGTTTTAGCAAGAACTCCATATACCTAATCCTTGCGTGCAATGGTGACATACCATATTCGTAATTCTCTTCATTTGTAGAATCGTGTAAATTACCAAAGTTCTTCTGACTCTTTTTGCAAATCGGGCATGACATTGTTGATTTTGTTCCTGTCAGTTCGTTTACGACTTTTCCGTCAACCATGGTCAGGTGGAACTCGTAATTGCTTGCATCAGCAACTGATTTGGTTATCTGAGACCAAAGTCTTTCACTATCCTTTGTATATTTAATAGCTAGCGCGTCCGATAAATGCTTCGTGGTCAAGTCATTGGTGGCATCGGCAAGTTTCCTCTTTCTTGTGAAAATTGAACACTCCTCAATACTTTTTTTGGCCTTCCTTTTGCTCCTCTGGTTGATGTGGTGGGTCTATCTACTGCCAATATAGCCAGGATGGTGCCTTCATTAAGTTCTGAATGGTTCGATTAGATTTCACCCATTTTCCTTAATATTTGCATGTATCAGATAAAAATTATTTTTTATAATTTCGCTTCTCTCAATAATTCTGTATAAGCTATCAAGTTCTTCTAAATCAGCTTCCGTGAAAAACTTTGGTATGGTTGACTTTCTAAACAGTTCAAATAATTTTAAATTGTTCAACGCCATGTTTTTAGTACTTAAATTCTTTAGTGGTTTCAGTAATTGTTGCGCCAACTTTGAGTCGTAGACTCATTGTGCTTATTTTGCAATATATAGGCTTATGCTACCATGCCTAAAAATTTACTACTACAAAAAAAAATTTAAACAAAAATTTACTACTAAAAAAAACTACTATCAGTCAAAACATATAAGGGATGGACGCCATACAATTTCTGCAACCATGTGTTTTTAACCTTTTTTACCTCTAGAAGCCAAACGGGCACGTACGGGCAGATAAAACCTTTTGAATTATGTAAAGAAATAATCAAAGAACAGGTTTTGCGAATATGGCAAATATAGAAAAATATAGATTTTTTTTATTTTCCGTCAAAGTTGAAAAATAGTGAAAAAACGGATAGTTTTTAAATAGTGATTTACCAGGAGAAACACAAAGCAAACAGGTAATTTTTTTTATCATTATACATTTAATAAATACATTAATCAATACAAACAAAAAATATGGCGATTCGTTACCTATTTTTCGTGATATTATACCTGAAATCGCAACAAATTTACTAAAAATTGTGTTTTTTTTTTTTTTAAACGAAGGGTTATATCTCCTAAACTAAAAATGTGATATTATTAAGAGTGGCATATTTGAAATCGTTGAAAGTTTCCTATAACATGGGTTTATTCAAAACTTCGTGGGCGCTCATAAAAATTTTGGTTTTTGCAACCTCGTTTGCTCTACGGGCGCCACTGTGCGTTGGTGTAAGAATCGAAAGCAAAAAGTTGACTTCAGTATAACAAGACTGTTTGTCAATTATAATAATAATATGGGAGGTGTAGACCAAATGGATCAATCGATCAGTCTTTATAGAGTATCCATAAGAGGCAAAAAATGGTGGTGGCCAATATTTACATATATTTTAGACTTGGCAGTAAGTAACGCTTGGCGATTGCACGTGATACTATGTAAGGCTGAAAATACTACTCCGATGGACCAACTATCATTTAGACGGAGTATTGCACGGTCCTATTTGCAGCCCACAGCATTAAAGCGGCGTCAAGCATCATCCACAAAAGTTAGTCCAGATCGCAAAAACAACGGTCATAATCCGGAACGGATTGTAAACCAATTGAGGTGTGTTGTTTGTCATAGTAAATGCCGCTGGAAATGTATATTATGTACAAAAACCCTTTGCGTTGAAAAAAACTGTTTTGGGCAATTTCATACTTAGTATGCCCAATGTCCCCAAGTGAGGACACCCAATTTTCTAAAAAGTGAATAAAAAATTTTCAGTTTTTTCTTATTACCATAAAATTAATTCTTCTTTTAGTTTTAAACCAAACTGTATATACGTATATGTAATATTGCATTGACTGAATCTCATTAGACCTCATAAATAATAAATTGCAATAAAGTTTTTAATTTACACATTTTATTTTGTTAGATATACTCGTAATTATTGCTTTTATACACATTTATTAATTTTAAAAATCTATTTGCTTAAAAAATTTAATTTATAAATTTTTATCCTGTGTGAATTATTAAAAGCCTAAAAAACCGCAATATAATAAACAATTAACTGTTCTTGAGTTATTAGTAAACTTTTGTTGTGTTTTTAATAAATGAAAAAATGGCGATTTTTACGGGTTCTATTCAGTTTACTTTCTGTTATATATTAAATAAACTTTCAAATTTCAAAGAAGTATGTACATATGTTAGCTAATTTAGACATTGGCGACTTTCGATATTGTGTTTGGTTTAATACTTCTGATCTGGTAACTCTGTTTTCATCATACTACACACGTTAAAATGTCTCTCTTGGTTCGTATGAGTACGAATGCTGAAAGTAAATATACTATGATGTTTCACTGCCGTACATTCTACATCCATTTGGTCAATGGACGTACTGCTACTGCCACTTTAAGAGTAAAATCACAAAGAGATATTATTATTCTCAGCAAACTTGTTACTCTCATCTCACATTAATTCATTTGTTTATACGTGCATACGAGTGCATATATATGTATTTACATATAAAATATCCAACGTAAACCAATGCATTGCAATGTTACCGATTGTATATTTGTATGGTAACAATATGTGTTTTGTTGTTGTATAAAAGAAATAACATCGATTTACACTGAATATTAAATTCATGTATTATCAATATGAAAATTTATTATTCGGAACCTTTTCGATTTTAATTTACTTTACTTTTTTAGTTATTGAATGTTTGCTGTGTTTTTGTATACAGTCTTTTTGTTCTGTCTTTTTCTCTTATTGATTAAATAGAATTCTTTCTTATTTAATTAATTTGGCTTTTGATATAAGACTTTTAAGTTTTATATACAAAATTTGGGTGAAATCCACTAACGAGTTAAAATAGCAGTAGTGAAATGGCCTTATGAATATACTTTCTACGCAGTAATACATTTCAATTTCTACTTTTAAATAAAAAATGTTTCATGAGAATATCATGAAATATTTATATTTGAAGCAATCAAGCACGAATAAAGTAAATTAAATTCATTTATTATCTAAATTTAATTACTACATACGTACATATAAATTAAATACCATAATTATTAACATTAATTAATTTGTTTCAATAACATTTATTAATATTTATTTAATTAACTTTTATCACTATTCTAAGAAGAATACTAGTTTAGCGTCTCAATTGTAGTGAACATAGTGTTTGAATCTTATATATAAAAATGGTGTAAAGAATGTATAGTAATTCATAAAATGAGAACAGCTGTGCCGATTTCTGTAAAATTTTTTGTCAGTTGTTCATATTTTTAATGAGAAGTTTTTTACGGAAGAAAATTTTTTAAAACACCCTCCAGAAAAGTCGGAAAATTGGAAAAAATCAAAAAATTGGTGATTTTAATAATTTGTTCGGGATAATTAGCACAATATTTTTTAAAGATAATAAATTTAATTTAAAATTCCCGTAATTTAATTTTAATTATTAACTTACAAGTGCCCATATAAAAGGCATAAATAAATTATCGTGGTGTGTTGTGGTATTTTATTTGTTGTCTTAATTTTATTTTTCATCACCTTTTAAATTTATAGAAGAGCCGAAAAAAAGTCAGCCTTATACAGTATATAAAGAAAAATAAAAACAGGTGGCAAATTACGACACTCGATATCGATCGAAATTTCAATAGAATTTAAATGTTAATTTCGATCGATATCGAATGCCGTAATTTGCCCCCAGTGTTGATAATTGTTGTTTTTGCTTAAAAAAATTTTAGTTTATTTAAATGTTTGTGAAAAGTTTCCTGAAGAGCTAAGTAAACGGTAGCGAAATGGCCATCGTTACGTGCTTTTACCATCAATAATCAAAATCGGTGATTTTAATAATTTGTTCGGAATAATTAGCACAATATTTTTAAAGATTAAAATTAATTTTTTTGTACGAAATTTTGTGTGAAATTATTTCTTAATGGCTTTCCAAATGAAAAATAGAAGGTTCTTGGTGTAAAACATGGAAAATTGCTATTAATGCAGAATAATCGATATAATTAAACCTTCACAAATTCTGACATATCCATCGGATATGTCAGAACACGCATAAAGGTCTTATAAATACTATTTTGTAAAAACAGCAGCTAAAAACATAAAAAATATATTACGAGGCAATGTGGATAGTGTACTAAAATTATTATGTCTGGTTTGACGAGAATAACTCTTGTGACAAAAACAGGTTGGAAATTCCGAATTTGCTTATACTTATATTGCTAAGAAAGCATTGCTCATGGGAAACACATGAGTGCAAAGTAACAAGAACTGGGAAAGTCTAAATTTTAAAGCGCCAGTAATTTATTTTGTTTGGCAATTTTAATTTTTAAATTTAACTATCAAATTCATATTGAGGTTTATATATATTGAACCTATATGCAGGTTAAATAAACTTAACAAATAATTTTATAATAAATATACATAAAAAAGTGCCTTATTTTATTACCATTGTTTGAAATTTCTTAAAAAACATATTAAGTATCCACAAGAATAAATGCTAAAAAAAATTACTACGTAATTTAGGGTATGATTAGTTCGATGCGATTATGCATGTTTTTAAAAATACACAAATAAAAATATATATTTACGAGTCATATAGTTTCGTTTTTAAGCTTATTTTACAAACAATTTTTAAATAAGTAGGAAAAAAAGAATTCAGAAATAAAATTTTATAAAGCACATTCTTCTTTATATGTAGATATGAAAGTATGTATGTACGTTTCTATATGTTAAATGTGTGTTTATGTCTCTTAATACTTTCCTTTAAAAAAACATTTCTTATGAACATCTATCTACACACATTTTTAAACGCATGTGTGCATGAATCTGTCTTTTTTACAAAACTAATATTGTACTCTTGAGTTTTGGTTGGGCTAGTTAACATCTCTTATTTTAAGATAGTAATAACAAATCCATAAAATCAAATATAACTAAGATAGTAATAAAAGATGATAAATCCATAAATATAACTATTCTAAGCTAGAGATAAGACAAACATCATAAATACAACTATTGTAACGATAAGACAAACATCATAAATACAACTATTGTAACGATAAGAAACACATTCTTTCTTCTCTAACTTAATACAAATAACTCAAAACATGTTTTACTGATAAAAAAGGTACTAGTAACCTAAACAAAGAAAAACATATTTTGAGTTAGGACAAAGAAACAATAAACATAATTATTAATATAAATAGATGCTAAGAAAAATAGCATAGATAATCTTAAGAATATATTTAATAAAGAAACGCACATTTTTTGGTGCAGAAAAAAGAAAATATATTTTTTTTACTCATTTCCTATATTTGGAAATTAACTGGGGGCTCAAGCCGGTCTAAACTCGACCACAGCCAAATATTCTTGACATTCAAGATATTTAAATAAAAAATCCACGGCTTTGAAGAAAAGCAAAACAATCTCTGAAAAAGTGAGAAATTACCACGCTGGACCAACGTCAGAAACGGCAGAAAATATTCAATTCCCTACGATCTATAGGAAAAGACAACGACACAATGAATCAAGATATCGCAGCTTTACGAGCACAAATAGAGGTACTTACACAAACTCTACAGAATACTCAATTGAAGGTAAATACAGTGGAGGCGGAACGATCTCCCATAGTGACTTCACACCAAATATAAAGGATGCAACTCAGATAAATTTAAAAACATTCGAAGCTATACCGAGCTTCAGTGGGGAAAAAAACCAATATAGATCCTGGCGGAAAAGGGCATGGACATTCATGGAAAATATCAAACAATTTTCCAACCACCCAAATTACTACACAGCATTCACGATACTGCATTCAAAAATTGTTGGAGAAGCAGCAGACATCCTCATAACCACAACACCAAGATGAACTTTTATTCTATAATTAACAGGCTTGACTACATTTACGCAGATCAACGACCATTATACGTACTTCTCGAGGAAATAAAGAAACATAAACAGGGAAGACAAACACTCTCAGAATTCCACAGCAAAATCAGCAAAGCACTAAACCTCGCACTTTCGAAAATAGAGATGTCAGGTGATAAGGGATCTGCATCTATGGCGGAATATGCAAATCAGGAAGCAGTCCGTACATTCATCACAGGACTCAACAGTAAATACACAAGCGGTACATTATATAGCCATCATCCAAAGGACCTAGAAACTGCATTTGCAATCGCAATCGCAAGCATCATATACCATGACAATGCAAATATGCAGTTCGACACACTGGCTACAACACAATTATACAACCAAAAACCAAATTTCGTACCACAACGTTACGAAGATAGAAGGAGGTACAATCCCAATGTACAAGCTCAATTTAATCATCAACCACGGCAGGAACCCATGGAAGTGGATAGTTCGCAACAATTTAGACGTTCAACACAATATTCTCCACAGCAGCAATACAACCCACTCAGAAGGGAGCAACAACCAACAAAAAGGGATAGAATGCCTTCATCAAAAAATTATAATCCGAATAAAGTTCAACGAGTAAACCAGACGAGAGATGAAGATATACAATCACTTGCACCACACACCGAAGATACTTACGAAACCGGCAGCGCTTTTTTAGGCGGATAAACGGATTTCCATGTCTACAGAGGCACTGCCAAACAACAGGTGAATCCGTTAATATATTAATCGACACAGGTGCGACAAACAATTATATTAGTTCTAAGTGCAACATAGGAAAATCTATTCCAATAAAACCAGTTAAGGTAAAAACGCTTCACGGATACTCTTTAACGAAAGCAAAAAATTTATTACACTATTAGGCCACAATTTAGTATTTTTCGAAACGGAAGCCTTAGAAGAGTTCGATATGCTTCTCGGGGAACATGGTCTCAGAGCCATAAAAGCAGAAATTAACTTATATGAGTATAAAATCACGTATAAATTTAAAAGAAAAGAAAAAATTAGCGAACAAAAAGTCAATTACACAGTCATAAATGACAAATATAAAAATGAAATTGAAAATATAATGAGAATAAATGACGAAACCAACGAAATTCTGCCCTTTACAACCACTGTACAAGCTACAATTAGGACAAAATCAGAAGATCCTATTTGGGGGAAACAGTACCCGTATCCAATAGCAGACAATGAATTTATAAATAAAGAAATTCAAACATTATTAGACAACCAAACAATACAACCTAGCAAAAGCCCATACAACTCTCCAGTATGGACCGTTGCGAAAAAAGGCACAGATGAGGAAGGGAAACCAAAAAAACGTATGGTAATAGATTTTCAAAAGCTTAATGCTCAGATTATAACCGACAGGTACCCTATCCCAGATGTAGCAATGACTATTCAAAATTTAGGAAAAGCAAAAGTCTTTACAACACTAGACTTAGAGTCAGGATTTCACCAAATCTTGATAAAAAAATCAGACAGAGAAAAGACTGCATTCAGTGTAAATGGAGCAAAATACGAATTTTTTAGAATGCCATTCGGCTTAAAGAACGCACCTTCTATATTTCAGCGATGTATAGATGATATTCTTCGCCTGAAGAACACATGGAGCACATTCGAATAATAATAAACACATTACATAATGCAAATATAAAAATTTCTGACGAGAAATCACATTTTTACCAAGACTCAGTAGAATATCTTGGTCACGTAATCAAACACAATAAAATAACTGTAGATCTTAGTAAGATCCGAACAATAAAGGATTACCCAATACCTAAAAATTTAAATGAATTAAGGCCATTTTTAGGACTAGCTAGTTATTATAGGAAATTTGTACAAAACTTCGCTTCAATAGTAAAACCACTTACTACATTCTTACGCGGAGACAATGGCGGTGTAAACAAAAAGCAAAGCACAAAAGTATTAATTAATCTAGATAAACCAGCACTCGAAGCGATAGAGAAAATTAAAGATATGTTACAAGCACAAATCGAATTATTTCAACCAGATTTTAACAAGCCCTTCGAACTAACAACTGATGCAAGCAACTTAGCAATAGGAGCTGTACTTTCTCAGAATAAGAAACCTATTTCATTTATATCTAGAACCCTTAACCAAACCGAACAAAACTATAGCACAAACGAAAAAGAGCTTCTTGTGATCGTTTGGTCACTTCAAAAATTAAGAAATTACCTTTACGGTATAGCAGACTTAACCATTTGAACGGACCACCAGTCACTCATTTTTTCTATATCTGATAGAAATCCCAACACAAAATTGAAACGATGGAAAAATTTCATCGAAGAATATGGCGCTAAATTAGTATATAAACCAGGAAATCAAAACGTCGTCGCTGACGCATTGTCACGTCAATAGATTAATAATACTTCGAGTTGTTCACAACATTCAGCACAAAGTTCGCCAATCGAAAAATTGAAACGCGTGAAACAACCATTAAATGCATTTAAGAATCAAATAATTATTCACTATAACACAGATAACTTAGTGCAAATATCTTCACAAAATATTTTCTCATATGCACGACACACACTTTTCTATTCAACCAAGGACGAATTATTAGACAGATTAGAACAAATAATAAACCCAAAAGTAAAAAATGCTATAAAAATAGAGGAAAAAACTCTATTCCACGTCGAAGATAATATCATTTCTTCTTTTCCAAATGTAAAAATTGTAGTAGCTCAGAAAATGACAGAAGATATAGAAAACATATATAGACAAAAAGAAATCGTAGTACTAGCACATAGACGAGCACACAGAAATTACAAAAATAACGCTCAAGAAATACAGACAACGTATTTTTGGCCAACCATACGCACCATGTGTAAAAAAGAAGCACAAGACTGTGAAATCTGTCTTACAAACAAATACGAAAGAAGACCAAATAAACAACCAATTGGAGCAACACCGATTCCAAATCACGTGGGAGAACACATACACTTAGATTTATTTTATATGAACGGAAACACATACATCACCACAACTGATAAGTACTCAAAATATTGCTATATACGATAATTTCCAAATAAGAAAAACATACACAAATACATCGAAGAAATATTATCGCAAATCTATCCAAATGCTAGATTCATAATGACTGACAACGAAGCAGCATTATCAAGTATATGCGTAAAACAGGTTTATGAAAAACTACATATTGAGCACACGCTAACGCCAACATACCATTCAACAACAAACGGTCAAGTGGAACGCACTCATAGCACGCTGACCGAACTCACTAGAGTCCTAGCTCAAGAACACAATTCTTCACCAGGAGACGAAATCTTTAATGCTGTTCGACAATACAACAAAACAATACACTCAGTCATTGGAGAGAAACCCGAGGACGTGTTTTTTAACCGGGGAGCACATCCTGATATTAAAGAAAAAATCGAAATAAACCAACAGAAAATACTTCTATATCACATCAAAAATCGCAAGAACATCACATACCAAGCAGGGGACGTGATATACTCCAAAACGCACCGACGCAATAAAAACGTAAGGAAATACTCAAAACACATTGTAAAGGAAGATAAAGGTAACACAATAATTACAAACAAAAATATTGTTATACATAAGGATAATTTACGAGTACAAACATGCAAAGAATAATAATATTATTATATATATCCGTCGCATTCGGTAACAGACTAATAGACTTAAAAGACAAAAAATATATAATGATAGAGACTGACCCTGTATACGTTTTTCAGGACCATATGACAAACCTTTCTAGAATCTTGACACCCTACGAAAATATAGTACGATTTGCATATAATTTAGAACAAAACTCTGCAGAATATTTGTTGATAACTAAAATAGAAAATCTGAAGTCACAACTACTTCCTAGAATCTCCAGAACTAAACGTTCACTTAATTTTCTAGGATCAGCCCTCAAACTTATTACAGGAACACTTGACCACGATGACCTAATCGAAATCAAGACAGGATTGAATATATTAATAGAAAATAATAATAAACAAAAGAAAACAAACTCTGAATTTGAAAAAATATTAGAAAGAATTAGCCCCGAATCTATTTCAGAACATTTAATACTTACCGAAGTATACAACGAACTACATTCTATCGCTACAATGATTAATTTCGCAAAAGACGGAAACTTTTATTCCGGAACTTTAAATTTAAAAGATATTCAACAAATAGTGTCTAATGAAGCGTTAGATCCACCTATAATAAATATATTAGAATATGCCGATATTAGTGTTTTTTATTTTCATCACACAATTGTAAACACCTATAAATACCCATTATTAAAAATGAAATGTAAGCTATTTAATTTATATCCACTAGCATTTAAGCACGGAAAACTATTACTAGACTCTAGAATAGCAAAATGCAATAATAAATTTACAAGTATCGAAAAATGTAAAAATTATCTAGGAAACTTTATATGTAAAATTAAGAAACCGGACAACTGTACTATTAATGTATTAGAAAACAGGCCAGGCAAATGCGAAGTAATACATGAAAATAACGCACCGCTACAAGTACTCGAAAGTGGAAACATCATTACAGATTACGAACACACCTGGAATAACGTAAAAATAAATGGACCTATACTAATACAATTCAATTCCTCAACAAATCTAGATGGAAAACAATACTACAACCACCAACAAGCACTCAAAGATGCCATACATAACCTACACGACGAACAATTACAAATAATGCGCATCTTAGAATCTAATGGTAATTACAAATTGAACAATATCCAAGAAATATCAACCTTCCTGATACCCATCGAAGAACATCCAGTCAAATACACATTTTATTTCGTATTGGGACTATGTACATTAGCATTACTAACTTATGGTATGATTAAATCCTGCGAATGCTACAGGATAAAGAAAATAGAAAGACAAAGGAAAAAAATCGACGAATTATATGAAATAGAACTTCTCAAGCTCCGACAGAGACAATATACAGTTTAAAACGAGGACATTTTTTTTAAGAAGGAGGAGAGTTAACATCTCTTATTTTAAGATAGTAATAACAAATCCATAAATTCAAATATAACTAAGATAGTAATAAAAGATGATAAATCCATAAACTCAAATATAACTATTCTAATCTAGAGATAAGACAAACATCATAAATACAACTATTGTAACGATAAGAAACACATTCTTTCTTTTCTAACTTAATACAAATAACTCAAAACATGTTTTACTGATAAAAAAAAGGTACTAGTAACCTAAACAAAGAAAACCATATTTTGAGTTAGGACAAAGAAACATTAAACATAAGTATTAATATAAATAGATGCTAAGAAAAATAGGATAGATAGTCTTAAGAATATATTAAATAAAGAAACGCACATTTTTTGGTGCAGAAAAAAGAAAATATATTTTTTATACTCATTTCCTATAATTGGAAATTAACTCGCTCACAGAAATTTCTTCCCTCTTATCTCTTACCCCCGCTACCAAGAAACTGCTCATAATTTTTGATTTTTTAAATGTTCAAACTGCAACATCTTTATAAATTTATTGTCTTTGCTCAAACTCATCAATACTCAAATGGAATGGGTATAGTAAATACTCGCAAAAAAGAAATGCGGTGGCGACCACACCGCAATCGCATTTAAGATTAGTATACTTATAGTATTAAAAATAGACACTCTTGCAGTTCTCTGTTATGTACTTTGTAAACATCATCTATTTAACCAACTTATCTTAATGTTAATTTGGTGAGACGAAGTTCACACACAACTTAAAGCATTTCTTTGTCGTTCTCTTTGTAGATCGCCTTGTACATTTGTTGTTGCTTTTTGTACTAGCCTTTGGATAGCCGCGAAATGCAGCTTTTTATTTTTAATTATTCATACTTATTTACTCACAACAATATAGATGCTGTTTAGTATCATATTGACTGTTATGAGTTAAGTATGAAATGTAAATACGCGTTGCCTAGCGTTTGTTTTAATTTTTTCCCAATCAGGATTTGAACCATCGATTTTATAAATGAATGAAAATTGACTTATTTTCGGCTTATTGATTCATTTTATTTTAATTTCTAAACACTTATTAGAAATAAAAATTATTTACAAATGTATGCGGACGTTTTCCAAAGAAAACAAGAAAAATTAGACGCTAGCGGAATGAAAAGCAGCATTTTCTGGACCGCCGCATTCTTCGCATCTATCTACCTAATGTTATGTACATTGTAAACATCATCTATTTAATCAACTAATCTTAATGTCAATTTGGTGAGACGAAGTTCACACTCAACTTAAGGCATTTCTTTATCGTTCTCTTTGTAACTTCGTCTCACCAAATTAACTTACCTTATTTATTTCCATTTCTTTTTTATTTTTGGCAGTTTGGCAGATCAAAAGAGAAAGATTCCAGACAAATGAATTTTATTAAAACATTTGCCAAACTTCACCTAGTACTGCGAGTATCAAGTGAAGTTTGACTGTCGCATGATACTCGACATGTTCGCAGAAAACATTTGCAAGTAAGAGAAAAAAAAGAACATGTACTCACCTAACACACTCTCAGTCGAGTATAACCAATGGTTACTCAATGAGTTTCATGTTCTCAAAAACATGTTCATCGTTTTTAAAATAAGCTCAAGCAACATGTTTTGCAAATCATATGTACTTTTTAATCATGAATCAAGAAAACAAGATTGCTCATTGCGCAGGTCCGTTAAGGCTGGTTCACCCACAAAAATTTTGTTCCGAAACATTGTTTTTATATGTAGTTTGACATTTTATTTTTTGAGAGAGAGAGAAACTACATATAAAAAAAAAATGTTTCGGAACAAAATTTTTGTGGGTGAACCAGCCTTTAGTTTGTTGTCTCTTTTGTGTGACGTAGAAATAGACTATTTGTATGGAAAGTGTAACAAAACTAAAGTAAGAGAGCCAAAAAACTCTTATTTTTTTACAACAAACACACGTAATAATTCTATTGTGACGTAGTTGCGCAGTAGAAATATTTTTTTGAACGGCTGAATGCGCAATCTTGTTTTCTTGATTCATGCTTTTTAATAGCAAATGCATTTGTGCAGGGGTCTAGTTTTTACTGACGATATAATTGTTGGTGCCATAGCTGAGGTTGTTACGGTTGCTTGTTGTTAACTTTTTTGTTGGATTTTTAGCAATAATTAATGTTTGCTTTTCAAAGTTTACACAAACTTGATTAAAAAATTTTAACTTTTAAGTAATTAAACAAATTTTTTTACATATGCATATATTCAATTTTTTTTTTTTTTAATTTATTTCTTTTTTCTCAATTGCCGCACTTTGCTTGTTGTTGATGTTGTTGCTGAGATATTTATATTTTTTATTGTTTTTGTCGTAAATATTTGCATTATCTGCCAAACACATTAGCTCAATTCACAATCTTGTGCAAATGGTCTTGCATCATAGCATTTGCAAAATTGTTTAGCATATTTTAGTCATTACTATAGGCCAATTCAAAATCTTGTGCAAATGATCTTGCATCATAGCAATTGCAAAGTTGTGTAGCATATTTTACTCATTACCATATGTTTTGTTGGTGTAGACTAAAAATATGCTACACAATTTTGCAAATGCTATGATGCAAGACTATTTGCACAAAATTGTGAATTGGGCTATTGTTTTTTATTTAGGTGGCTCATATTTTAATGTTTCATACCGATATCTGGATTCATTAATTTAATAGAAAAAAAGATTATCCTTTTCTAACATGCTCCCACTTGAGTTTAGTAAATTTTTTTTTTCATGCTTACTTTAAAGTTGGTTTCAATTAAAATTTTTGATTTACACAAATTAAACAAATTAATTTAATCGCTGGGAGTTTGCTGACACAGCTAGAATACATTGTTGTGCAGTGTGTCTTATTTACACATACCAGATAGAGGTTACGGTTTACAAATATTATATTTATAAGTAAATATGATAAACCTCTGCTGGTGCGGCATAGCCGTTTAGTAAGAGACACTACATGTATTGCGAAGAGTATTCCCTTTCCGTTCTGTAAACCTTTATTTTATTGTTCGTCCAGGGGCCTATTTCACTATGCTGAAAGTTCACAATTACAGGTGTTTTTGCCTGTAAAATTGTGAACTTGTCAATAATTGTGTTTCATAAAAATACAATTACAAATTTGTGGCTACAAGTGAATTATACAAATCTACAAGTCATACTACTAAAAGTGGTTTTGTTTCACTAAACTAAATTTGCACTTGTAAACTTGTAGAATTGTAAAATAAAAACTTAGGGTCGACGAACATCCTCAGAAAAAATTGCACAAATTACAAGTGAATGAGAAATTGAGTTACAATTTGATTTTTCGAATACAAATTAGTGTGAATAGACAAAAAATTTTTGAATTTTTAATATAAACTAGCGGACCCGGTGAACTTCGTCTCGCTCCAATTTCAAGCCTTCAGGCAAACTTTAGAGTAATAATACAACACAATTCATTTGGAATGCCATTAAGGAATAATTTCAGAAAAAATTTCGTACAAAAAAATCAATTTTAGATTTTTCCAATTTTCCAACTTTTCCGGATGGATTTTCCAAAATTTTCTTCCGTAACAAACCTTCTCCTTGAAAATACTGACAAAAAAATTAACAGAAATCGGCCCAGCCGTTCTCATTTTATGAATTGCTATACACCATTTATATACTCGTATATATAGATTAGCATTTATTTTTTCGTTGTGTTTATTTTTCATTATTTAAATTTTAAGTATGTGAATACCTTCACATATAATAAAACTGTAACAGTATAATATCTGTACATGAAATATTTAAAAAAAATTTGTTGTAGACGGTAATCGATATGTAATACAAAACACATATTTTGGTAAGTTTTGTCTGTCTGCCTGTCCGTCTATCTGTCGCTGTTCGCATCACGTACAATCTGCCGGATGGATTTAAATAAAATTTTGTGAGGAGGTCCGTAATATGTTATTTCGTAAAGAAAAATTTTAAACACTACTTAAAGAACTCTACAATAAATATTTAAAAACAACTTTTTAGAAATTTTAATTTTGAGAAAATAATAAATGACACGTTGCCGAAGTCGTGGGCGCTGCTAGTATGTAATAAAACAAACTATATAACATTGTTTAATTATTAAAAATTATTGCATACAAGTTTAAAAACGAACTACAGCCCTGAAAAAATTTTAGAAAAGGTGATTGATTAGTGGTGTGATAACAATCAAAACAAATTATCGGTATATATTAGAGTATCCATAATTGCAAAAGTATTTAAAAAAAAGTTCATGGATACTGTAAAATATATATGTATGTTCAAACATATGTTCAGTGTTGCCAAAACTATCGAACCATTTTCCGCTAGATATTAGTTTTAAAAACGCTAGACACTGCTAACTAGTCGAAAATAAACGCTGACATCAACCGCTAAAAAATTTCATGAACAATTTATTTTTATACCCTTCACTGAGGCTAACTTGGTTTCACAAAAAAAAAATAAATAAATATGTCAATCGATCAGATATAGTTTCGAAAGAGGAGCTATTAGAAATCAGCATGATCGGTCCATGTCCTTCGAGGCAGCAGGCAAAACACCACGCCTACCTTGAACTTTTTTCATGTTATTTGGAACAATAAATTAACTCCAATCCAAAAAATTAATATATGGGGTGATAGAGAATAAAAGGTAAGAAAGAAACACTAAGTAATAAAATTGGCGCTCACCCTTATTCTTCGAGTTACGGGGCTCTGAAATTTTCAAATTGTTTTAAATATCAATATGGGTATCATTTTAAAGCATTTGAAGAGATCTTTAACCCATTAAGAGCCGATGGCATTTTTATGTACAATAATATGTACGCATTTTTTGTATTTTTTAATTCTCTGTAACCCCAATATTTGTGTTTTTTTTTTTGGTGTTACTTCAATAAGCTAAATTTACATGATGAAGGGTATATAAGATTCGGCATAACCGAAAAAAGCACTCTTACTTGTTTAATACTGTTTTTAAATACTAATTGCCGCATTCATAAACGACACATATAATATTTTTTATGAATATGGATATAATTGTTCATCTCTAGTTAAGATTTTGATTATCTATACATATAAGTTTCGTTTTGTGAACTGAAATAAATATTAGAGGTTCCGATTAAGTTTAGAACCTTGTAATCGTAGCAGTATTTGTTATGCCGGCAGAGACCATATCTAAAGCAACAAAGTAATTATAGAGAGGCAAATAAAAAAATTGAAGAATTGACATACTAAACGGTTAAAATAGCATTAACTATATATTGGTTTGCATTAGACCACCGCATGAAAAATAATCGCAAGGCTAACTCAGCTAGCTCTTTGAAAATTTTATTTCCAGCTGAGTTTTGATATTCAAACGTTACTTGCTGATAATTTATGAGTTTTTTCTAAAATGTCCCGATTTTCTGGTAATCTAAAATGACAGTTTCCATTAGTTAGAAAAAGTTTCTATTGGCCTAATTAAAATATATTTCATATAAATTTTATTTTAAAAATTATTTTGGTTTTTCTAAAATTTGGATAAAGGTTTCCTGATGAGCTGGCTTAAGCAACCGGCGAAATACGTATAGATACCTGCTTTTCCAACCAACAAATAAATTGCATTTTTATTTAAAAATGTTATGGGATATTAGCATAATATAATAAATAAAATATATTTCGTTATTTATTGTTGTATCGAGGTCTTTGTTATATATATCTGGAGCAAGTGGGTCTATCTTAAGTCTGTGAATCATATGTCTAAATGCTGCGAGTTTATGTTGAGTAGGATGGTTTGAGGAACTGTGTATAGTCGTGTCTATCGTGCTTTGTTTTCTATAAATGTTAAAGTTTAAGGAATGAATTCCTCCGTTGTCTCTTTCTAGGATTATGGCTTTCCATCACATTTTTAACGTGTAGTTGTTCTAAATGTTGCATGAAATTACTTTTTAAAGCAGACAAACACAATAGCCCAATTCATAATCTTGTGCAAATGGTCTTGCATCATAGCATTTGCAAAATTGTGTAGCATATTTTACTCATTACTATATGTATTGTTGGTGTGGACTAAAATTATGCTACACAATTTTGCAAATGCTATGATGCAAGACCATTTGCACAAGATTATGAATTGGGCTATTGTTTTTGTCTGCTTTAAAAAGTAATATATTATTATTTCGTAATTTTGTCTTTATCTGTCTAGTTCTTTGTTCGTCAGGAGACTTACTTACTAGACTTACTAACATGACACTACGACTACACAAGGCAGTAGCAAACATACGGTACAAAAAACAATGTCTTAAAAACAACATTGGTCCACGTTATGTAACGTATAACGTTGACGATCCAAACATACGCTTCCCAACGTGCAAAGCGTGTAGCCTAACCTGCAGTCATCCGCAGGGATTAGCTAAGAAACAATGTGGCAACTTCATCGCAAAAAAGAAAAGATTAATTCTGATTGGCTAATAAAATAAGCAAAATAATAATTGCAGCCAGCGGGAGCTAAAATTTTTCAAATTGCTTTAGAAGCCAACGAGAAAGACGGTCATTACAAAAAGAGCCATTTTAAATTTAGTTTTATAATTGAATTGTAATCGTCCAATAAAGTGAATTAACAAAGATTATTTATAATAAGTAACTAAAAAAATATTTATAATTAAATCGAAAAATGTCGCCCAACGTGAGGCTGTGACTAATCTACTTGATACTGGTAATCACTCAATTTATCTTTGCCAAACCGATTGGTGTTTTTTAATTGTCGTGCAATGAATTCGAAAGTATTTGGTGTGACTCTTTTGGAAAGATCGAATTGTAAATCTTGCAGAAGATTGCTGGATTTCGCTGTACGTTAGCTAATTAAAACAGACAGCGTGTAGCTGAATTGCATTAGAGTCTACAATATACGTGTTAAGGTACAGGGTCATTACATCCAATTGATATGCAATTAAGATTAGAAATGTTAGATACATACATAAAATAATTGATAGAGTTTAAAAATGAAATAGAAAGGTTAAACCCTGATGGAAACAAACGTGGTGAGCTGGAAGACGCCTGTATTGGTGCTAAATCGATATTAGTTTCAAAATCAAACAGTGGTGAACGTAGGAGCGTAACACGCGACTACACCATGAGCGTTCCGACCCCTCCAGCTAATCGTCACACTCATTAAAAATTCCAAAGGGCAATATTCTGCATATAAAAACTTTATAACAAGTTTCAATAATTTAGTTATTGATGACTCAACGTTATCTGTTATTGAAAAATTCAATCATTTGATTAATAGTCCTTAGGATGATGCATACATTGCGTCAAGTAAAAGCGTGATTGCCTTATTTTTCAGGATCATGTGTCCTCATTGTTTAACATAAAGAAAATCAAAAGGCTGTCTTAGACTCTCTTTCTAATATAGGAACAGACAACGATATTACTCATGCAATAGTCTTTCATTTAGTTTTGTCAAAATTAGATCCTGATTCTAAAGCTAAATTATTGCTAATAATTGATTGCTGTCCAATATTTGCAAATATGCAAGTGGCAAAAAGATTTCAATTTACAAAATAGAAAGGTTTGTGTATGAATTGATTAAAAGGTGGTCATTCTGTTAGAAAGTGTCGTTCTTGTTGCTGTAGCACATGCCATCGTCCCCATCATTACTTATTGCATAATGAAGATCTAGTAAAGAAGAGTGATGATGCTAGAAACAATTATGGTTTAGCACAATGCTGCTGCTACTATCAGTTCAGCTCAATGTTTTGAAAATCCTTCAAAATATACCGGAACTCTTAGTAAGGTTTCGACACAAGTTTCTAATTTTAAACTTAATAAGAGCAATATTCAGAATGCAACTACAATGTATGCACATAAAGATAATTAAAAATTAATTTTAGCTACAGCCAACCAACTGGCTTGTGCACTTTTAGACTCAGGATCACAAACAAATTTAATTCCTGAAAAAATGGCCTAACGTCGCTAGACTAAGCATTATTGGTATTGGTAATGATAGTAGAAAAATAAAAGAAGGAATAAAGCCTTGTATAAAATCATGTGTAAACAGTTTTGAGCTTTTAGCTGACTGTTCTAAAATAAAATCAACAGCCAAATAATAATACAAAAAAGAGTAGTTTGGATATACCTGTTAATTTGATTATGGCGGATCCTTTTTTCGATGGGCTACAGAAGATTGATCTCTTATTAGGAGCTGAATCATTTTTGGACTTCCTATCAATTGGTCAAATAAAATTAGGCCCATCATTGCCAACTTTAGAGAAAACTGTTTTAGGTTGGATAATGTAAGGAATATATGTGTGATGGAAACATGAGTTCAAAACCATGGTTGTATCAAGTAGTCGCAAATAACGATGATGAGAAATTAGATTGTCTTAATGACTTAGTTCATGGATTCTAAGAAATTGAACAAGTTTCAACGTGTTCAAATTTTCCAGAAGAGCAGTTACAGTGTGAGAGTCAGTTTAAGATGAAAACTCATCGAATAGAAGATAGTAGATTTGAGGTGCGCTTACCTTTTAAAATAGATTCAACTGATTTAGGATATTCATACAAGAAAGCAAAGAGTCGTTATCTTTCTCTTGAGTGTAGGTTGTCAAGGAAATGTATGATAATTTTATGAAGGTATATCTAAACCTCGATCATATGTCACCAGTATATAACATAATTCCAAATTCCCCTCATTACATTATTCCGCAGCAATGCGTTGTAAGGGCTCATAGCACTAGTACAAAATTGGGAGTTGTATTCGATGCTTCAAGTAAAACCTCAACCCAGAAATCACTGAATGATACTCTGATGGTCGGACCAACAATACAAAAAGGTATGTTTTCAGTAATGTTAAATATTCGTTTAAACAAATGCATTAACTGCTGGTATTGTTAAAATGTACAGACAGGTCAGAGTAAACAGATCGGATCGCAAGTTTCAATTAATTTTATGGCGAGAAAATCCAGATTGGCCGATTTAAACTTATGAACTAAATACAGTTATATATGCTACTGCACCCTCGCCATTTCTTGCGATTCGCTGCATAAAATATATATATCTTTCAGGTTCTAATGTTATAGCCACTGACTTTTATGTCAATGATTTGCTCACAGGAGCAGATAATGTTGAAACCTGGATGAAAATTCCTAAAGAAGTCGCACAAATATTGAGTTTTTGTGGATTTCACTTAGCTAAATGCTTTCCTAACTGTAAAGATTACAGTAACCATGAGCTCGTCAGGCAGTTAGAGTTAAATGATTCCGATTCTACAAGGGCTTTGGGGATTATATGGAAACAGTTGAAGATGATTTGTCTCTTGAGTTGGAGAATAACTTTTGAAATGCACCCCCTTGGCCTGCTAGCTCCAATTGGGATAAAAGAAAAATATTGCTACAGGAAATATGGGAAAATAATCTGGATTGGAATGAATCAATTCCCCAAAATTTGGATAAATTGTGGAATATAAAAAAGCCCAACTTTAATAAATCTTAGGTGGAAAGTGTCACCTTTTGGATTTATTCTGAAACTTTGCTTCATTGGTTTAAAACGCATCCATCTCTATTACATACATTCGTTGGCAATCGAGTGGCCGAAATTCAAGATCTTCAGATGTCTGTTGGCGTTATGTTCCAACCACTCACAATCCTGCTGATATAGTGTGACGAGGGTGAGACGTTGAAGAAGTAAAAAAATCTATTTGATTTTCAGGTCCTGAATTCCTAAACAAGAATATTTAAGACTTGCCAATTAATTTACATTTTAAACTTTCTCCTGAAAATTTGGCTTTAGAAAATGAAGAAAACAACATTTTTACTTTTAAATTTAGAGTCTATACCGCCAGTAACTGAAAACCAAATATGGAAAACAGTAGAGTATTTCGTCATATAAAAAGGTGATACATATTGTCGCATACATTTTAAGGTTTGGTAAAGGTTTAAAATAATAATACGTAGTGCTAACAGAAATGGTGAGGAAATTGCTGCATTAAATGATAGAGAAATAGATTTATCTTTTTATAAAATAGTAGAGATGATTCAGTGTGTCGAATTCAGGGAAGAATTGTGTGTTTTAAGCAAAGGGTTATTACCCAAGCAAAATAAATTGCAGAAGTTAAATCCTTTTGTCCAACATCATCAAATAGGTGGTCTTAATGTTGCTTTATTTCTAGTTGGAGGTCGGTTGAGAGAATCGTCACTGCTCTATGAATCAAAACATTTACTTTTTTGATTTATATAAATACAATTGTCATGCAGGACCGAGGGCACTAATTGGGTTGTCTCGTATTCCGTAATATGTATGTACCGCAGATTTTTTTTTTTTTTTTTTTTTAATGATGTGGTGACGTGTTTTTGCCAAGTTATATGCAGACGCTGGTTTGTATTTTCCTGTAGGAGACTTTCGCTGAATTGCGATTCTAAAATTAATGCGATGCGAAAGAAAATTGGTATTCTGTTAGATTTTCGCAATAGCATTCGCAATTTATTTCAAATCGTGGCAACGCTGCTCAAATAAACCTTAGTGTCAACAAACGTCAAATTAAAAATAAAAAACTTGTTTGTGTTTGGCTGTGAAAATTGCTTATAAAATTTGTTTAGGAAATTCTGTAAGAAAAATACAGTGGCACTGTGGTTGGAAGATGAAGATGGGCGCGAGAAAAATGAAATATTTCGCTACACCGTTGGGTGGCATATTCAGGAAACAGAAACAAAAAATATCAATAATTAGATTTTCTTTCAGAAACAAAACTAAGTTGAAAATATTTTTTCAAACAAGCACAGAAAATTCAGAAAACCAAACGACAAAAAATTCAAGTATTTAAACATATAAATTCTCATAAATTTAAAATTCAAAAGACATTCAAGACAAAAAATTCAAAAAAACATATCCATGGCGAAATAATACAGGTGGTCTCGATGGCGAATTTATCACTTTTGCCGAAAACGCTAAATGTCAAAATCCATACATAAAAAATGTGTATATATTTTTTTATATGGTGTTTGACATTTCACGTTTGCGGCTAAAATTATGAATTCGCCATTGCTACCACCTAGTATATATTCGCCATGAACATATCCATATCATAAATTTAAAACTCAAAAACAATCAAGACAAAAAACTCAAATATTTTAAACATTTACATTCTCAAAAATTTAAAAAAACTGAAAACATTCAAATTATTTAAAAAATTTTAAAAAACATAATACAAATACATTTATATAAATTTTTACGATTGAAATATTACAAGCAATTATATACCTTTAACTGTTAATTATTTTTTTAGCACTAAATGTCTATAATATTGCGCTACATTATCCGTATCAGCCTTAAAGTTTATTCGTTTTGTTGATGGTACTTTAATTATTTGAAACATCTTTGACAAAACAGATGTATCTTCAAAGTTGGGACAATGATTAAATCTGGCACAATGGGAATATAATGCAGTTTTTTGACGATTATTAACGTCCCTGTATCTGTTATCAGACGTATGTCCAGCTATTCTAGTTTTTAGTTTGTTTTTTGTTGTACCTACATATTCCCTATTACAATTCTCACTATCATTACCATTACTAGGTATTTTGTAAACTACATTTGACATGTCCCATTTTTGTCTAGGCTACTAAAAGCAAAGTCAATAAAAACGGTATGAATGCGACTGTGATGTGCAAAATGCACCATCCAAATTTCGCCGCCTGTAAACCGTTTGTAATAATAGTTATCATTACATATGTACTTATGCATATAAAGTAAAAATATATTAATTACTTGTGGTAGATTCTCACAATAAGCTAGCTAACGTAGTTTTTTTTTGTGTTATGACGGGTTTTCAGCAATTTAACAATATATGACCGACTTCATAATAAAAGAAGGATGTCATCTATTCGACTGCAGGTTTCTTTTGGTGTTTGTGCCTGCAGAACTCAGTCATTTCTAAACCGATTTTGAAAATTTTTAGTAATAAGATAGATAATGCTTACAGATTGGTCCCGTTTTAAAAACAGTTCATAATCTTTAAAATTAAAGGGCGTCCCCATACAACATAAGTACATCCTTTTTACTTGTATTATGAACTGTAGAGGCCACCTCTTTAATATTCTAAATGACTGCTTATTACTATAGCTCCCAATAACAAAAAGTTATACAAGAAAGGTCTAAAAATTAAAGGGTGCCCCCACAATAGATGTAAATTTTCTTATGTGGGCCTATCTTTTTCAATCGTTATAGACAAACACTTGAAAATTGCACTGAATGTCGATTGCTATATTAAAGGGTGCACCAATAGTTCATTTATTTTGATATATATGGCCATACTTTTGAAAAGTTGGAGACAGGCGTTTGAAATTTACAATGAACCTCTACTGCTAAGTCCGCTATAAGACCAAGTATTAAATTTGGATTTGGAAGTTAAAGGCTGTCCCAATAGTTGATGTAATTTCAAGTATGTGGTCGAACTTTTGAACCGTTTTAGACAAAACGCTGAAACTTAAAGGGACTTGTATTGCTAAGCACGCTCTATCAACGAGTTTATAATTTGAATTTAGAAATTAAAGGACGTCCCATAATTGATGTAGATTTACTTATATGGGCCTATCTTTTGAACCGTTACAGAAAAACCCTTTCAAATTTTAGAGAATGTCGTTTGCTATAGTAGTTATAGTAACAAGTATTAATATTTAAAATTATAAATTAAAGGGTGCCCCAATAAATAAATAAATTTACAAAAAACCTGTATTACTTACTCCGCTCTAACAACATGTATAAAATTTGGATTTAGAAATAAACGGGCGGTCCCAATAGTTGATGTAATTTGGTGCATGTGGCCGAACTTTTTAACCGTTATATACAAACAGCTGAAATTGCTAAGTCCGTACAAAAATTTTAAATTATAAATTAAAGGGTTTTAGAATAGTTGATATAATCTGATGTATATGGCCAAATTGTTGAACCGTTATAGGCAGTCGGTTGAAATTTACACAGCAAGTATATAATATGAAATTAAAGGGTGCCCCTAGAGTAGCTGTAATTTGATGAATACTGCCATTTAAACAAGTATAAAGTTTAACAATATAAGGGTGTTCCAATAGGTAATGTAATCTAATTTATGTGGCCATACTCTTGAACCGTTATAGCCAGACAGAGGAAATCTGCTTTGAAGTCGGTTTTTTTTGCAAGAAATATGTTAAATCAATTCTTTTTAGTTAACTACAGTAGTTAGTAGTTGAACAAGTTTTTATACCCTTCACCACAAAAAGTGAGAAAAGTGTGATAAGTTTGTCATTACGTGTGGATATTGTATCCATTTCCTTCCCCATAAAGTATATATATGAATATTTTGACTTCTTATGTATAGCGGAGTCGATTGAGAGATGTCCGTCTGTCTGTCCGACCGAATTAGTGTTTTGACTCACAAAAAAAAAAATAAAAAATAAATGTGTCAGATCAGATGTTGTACCGAAAGAGGTGCTATTGGAAATCAGAATAATTGTTCCATGTCCTTCGAAAAAACACCAGGCCTACCTTTAATATTTTCATATCATTTGAAACAATAAAGTAACTGCAATCAAAAAAATAACTATTTAGAGCGATAGAGAATTAAAAAATAAAAAAAGTAAAAAAATTGGCGCTCGCCCATATTTTCAAAGTTACGGGGCTCTAAAATTTACAAATTTTTTTATACGGGTATCATTTTAAAGCTTTTGAAGACATATTTGGGGAAATACTAAAATTTTTTTAAAACGCTTTACCCATTAAGAGCCGATGTCATTTTTATCTAAAATTATATGTATGCAGTACCAAATTTTTATTTTTATTTTTTAATGCTCTGTCAAACCCAAACTTTTGCTTTCTTTATTTAAGTGACTTCACTAAACTAGATTTATATAGATGGTGAAGTGTATATAAGATTCGGCATAGCCGCATATAGCACACTTACTTGTTTTACTTTTTATTCCTTTTTAATTTATTTTTTATTAATCTATATGTTTTGTTTTTTTTTGTTCATTTACGATGTTATTTTCTATAGAACTATATTTGATTTGTTTGTTGTTCCATTATATTATAATGTATGAATAAACATGTCAATTTTAAAAAAAACAGCTGTCTTTTTACTTTAAGGAATGATTTAAGATTATATATTGGAAAAATAATTGGCATTTTTCCAAGAATCAAAAACTACCGAGGCATCAAAAAGTAATATCGAAACTATCGAATGGCGCCACTATCGATAGTTTTGCAGCACTAAGAGATATATTAAAATGATTCAAATACATATTTGATTTTTAATTTTCGTAAAAACACGTCACTTCGTAAAGAAAATAGAGATAAAAAAATTATCAAATAATTTGAAAAAGTCGAAAAATTTAAATTTTAAAACCAAAAAATAAAATGAGGCATTGCTGCATATCTAAGAGAAAATAACCAACTGGTACAACTTCACTTAAAGTACCAAATGATGATAAAAGGATAAATTAAATTCGGCTTCCTCTTGTTTAGTCAGCTATTTTTGACATCAACGTGCTGCTCTGCAACAACAAAATGACATTACGTTTTTGTATCCATGCGGCCTTGCTTATTCTATATTTTCGATGCTAAAAAATTTTTATGAACAGAAATATCCGGATAATATGATAGAAAAATACCTCGCATACGCCTAGTAATATGATCAAAAAATGATTCGAAAAAGTTTTGTATTTGATTATAAATATGATTGAAAACAGTATCGAAAATGAGTCAAAAACGCGAGTCATAAGGAACTCGTACAGAAGAGTCGCAGCTAGGGTACCATTTTCTCTCGACAAAACAATAATTTACGGCTCTAAAACGAGCGCATAAGCCATTATTATAATCATGTAGACGAGTCAAAAAAACTCGAATATGATCAATAATTCAAAAAAATGCTAACTGGGTAATTGTTTCTAACATTTCTATTGAGATAATTAATGTAAATGTTTTTTTTTATTATGTTTTTAAATAATTTGAATGTTTTCTGTTTTTTTTTTTAATTTATGAAAATGTTGTATTTTTGTATTGTATTTTTGTCTTGAATGTTTTTTAAATTTCAAATATTTTAATTTTTTTTCGTTTGGTTTCTTGAATTTTTTGTGCTTGTTTGAAAAAATATTTTCAACTTAATTTTGTTTTTGAGAGAAAATCTAATTATTGATATTTTTTGTTTTCTGTTTCCTGAAGATGTCACCCAACGGTGTGGCGAAATATTGAAAAATAATAATAATAAACAATATTTTTATTTATAAACTAATCTAGTGCTTAAAAAATTAGAAAAGCATATATAGAATAAATAAATAAAATATTATCTTTCACTTACATGTGTGTACTTTGCGAATGCTACTTTGTTGTCGAATAAATTTTGAGAATTTGACATTTGTTTTTTACTGTCTTTTTACTTTAAGGAATGATTTAAGATTATATATTGGAAAAATAATTGGCATTTTTCCAAGAATCAAAAACTACCGAGGCATCAAAAAGTAATATCGAAACTATCGAATGGCGCCACTATCGATAGTTTTGCAGCACTAAGAGATATATTAAAATGATTCAAATACATATTTGATTTTTAATTTTCGTAAAAACACGTCACTTCGTAAAGAAAATAGAGATAAAAAAATTATCAAATAATTTGAAAAAGTCGAAAAATTTAAATTTTAAAACCAAAAAATAAAATGAGGCATTGCTGCATATCTAAGAGAAAATAACCAACTGGTACAACTTCACTTAAAGTACCAAATGATGATAAAAGGATAAATTAAATTCGGCTTCCTCTTGTTTAGTCAGCTATTTTTGACATCAACGTGCTGCTCTGCAACAACAAAATGATATTACGTTTTTGTATCCATGCGGCCTTGCTTATTCTATATTTTCGATGCTAAAAAATTTTTATGAACAGAAATATCCGGATAATATGATAGAAAAACACCTCGCATACGCCTAGTAATATGATCAAAAAATGATTCGAAAAAGTTTTGTATTTGATTATAAATATGATTGAAAACAGTATCGAAAATGAGTCAAAAACGCGAGTCATAAGGAACTCGTACAGAAAGTCGCAGCTAGGGTACCATTTTCTCTCGACAAAACAATAATTTACGGCTCTAAAACGAGCGCATAAGCCATTATTATAATCATGTAGACGAGTCAAAAAAACTCGAATATGATCAATAATTCAAAAAAATGCTAACTGGGTAATTGTTTCTAACATTTCTATTGAGATAATTAATGTAAATGTTTTTTTTTTATTATGTTTTTAAATAATTTGAATGTTTTCTGTTTTTTTTTTTAATTTATGAAAATGTATGTATGTGTTTTTAATATTAGAATTTTTTGTCTTGAATGTTTTTTAAATTTCAAATATTTTAATTTTTTTTCGTTTGGTTTCTTGAATTTTTTGTGCTTGTTTGAAAAAATATTTTCAACTTAATTTTGTTTTTGAGAGAAAATCTAATTATTGATATTTTTTGTTTTCTGTTTCCTGAAGATGTCACCCAACGGTGTGGCGAAATATTGAAAAATAATAATAATAAACAATATTTTTATTTATAAACTAATCTAGTGCTTAAAAAATTAGAAAAGCATATATAGAATAAATAAATAAAATATTATCTTTCACTTACATGTGTGTACTTTGCGAATGCTACTTTGTTGTCGAATAAATTTTGAGAATTTGACATTTGTTTTCGCAATTTAAAATACCGACTTGCCAACCTTTCGCATTTGAAATACGATTAAAAAAGAACTTTGCGAATATCGCAATACAGAATAGCGATTGTTCGCATTTACGAAATTTCGCATCGCAATTCAGAATAAGCCTCTAGGTCTGAATCGTGTATATTCTTTATGAATTTTGGGTTGTGCCCTGAGTGTAGGGGGTCCTAGATTCATGTATATGTATAACTATCCGTCAGTGAAATTGAAATGAATCTGCTGGGTTTTTATTGAATTTTGTGCATTTTGCCTGTTGTATTCTCTACATAGTCTTTTTTGTACATTATTACAGTTGTGTTACCTTTGTCTGCTTTGGTAAGTAATAGATTATTATTTCACAGTTTTGTCTCTATCTGTCTGGTAGTTTTGTGTTCGTTAGGATTTATTTTCGATGTAGTATGTTCTTTTTTGGCTTTTTCAAGTACATCGGCTTTCTTGTAACTCATGTGTTCTTACCGGTTAGATGGTAAATGCGTAATTGTGGCTTCGGCGTCTACAATTTGGGTTTCAATTGTTTTTTGAATTTTGCAAAAGGTAGACTATGTCTTCTCCATTAGCTTTGTTGCATTGTCGTTGAATTGTAGGTTTAAAAACGAGATTTTTCGATTTAAGTATAAATATTTATTTAGTTAATTAATATAAACAATCTTTGTTAATTCACTACATTAGACTTTTACAATTGAATTATTTAACTAAATTTAAAATGGCTTCTAAAGTAGTGGCAAAATTTTAGCTTCCGCTGGCTGCAATTAATATTTTTTTAATTTTATTTGCCAATCAAAATTAATCTTTTATTTCTTGCGATGAAGTTGCCACAAGGTGTCTTAGCAAATTTCTGCAGTGCACGTAAAACGCACATGCAAGCTTTAGTAGCGGAAACAATTCATTAAAAATTTCAAGGTTTTTTTATAAATGCATTTTTTAAGAATAAATAGCATGCAGATGATCCTACCTTAACAGTAGGTTTATAAGGTTTTTCATCCGTGGGTTTGTAAATTTTCTTTCCATCCGCTTCTATTTATCAGTCTCTGATTTTGTATCCTCTCATGTAAGTTATGTAATAATGTGGAATGTAATAGTAGCAGCTGTTCTAGTGAATTAAAAAGATAAATATACATACGTGGAGTGGCCAGATCGTTGGCGGCGCTGGTATGCTGGCGGATGCTCCAGCTGTAGCTCGCTTTTTTGGGGGTGGTTCTTTGCCAACCAATCTGCTTTACACTGCTATCACAAAAAAAATCATACCAGCCTTTTTTTTTTGGTTTTAAAGGGAAATGAGGCTCGAAGCAAATGAGCAATGGTCTTCCTTCTCGCAACAATACACACATACAAATCACCTTCTGGCTGGTGGACTGCCAGGACGCGAACCCTCCCGCTTGGAGTAAGGAAAACCCCACCGTGACATCGTCGTGGTCTCCCAGATAGTGTTAGATATCCCGAATATACCTACCTTGCAACCTGTTTCCCCTACTTACAGCCCCAACAACGAATTTTAACCTTTCATATTAAAAAACTATACTTTCAATTCAAATATATATAAGTATACATAGCAATTTTTTTATTAATAAAGATTTTAAATAGCTAGAATTATTGTTTAATAGGTAATATACAAAAATAGTTTATGGTTAACTTAAATTTGTTCAAAGACATTACATTTCAACGTTAAGATTTACTTTTCAAATATCTCTACTCATACACAGCTTTCATTTATCAAAAAAAAAAAATTGAAAAATCACATTGATTTGTATATATATGATTGAAAATCTTTTCTTATCGACTTTAGATAAAACAAAAATCTTTCTCCTCTTTTTGTTTGTTGTTTTTGTTTTGTTTATGGTAATTTTATTAATTAGAATAAAGAAAAATTGCTGACTATAGTAGGAACATAATGCCGTCCGTCTGTGGCGTGTCCGGAGTACCAATCGGTCTTACAGGTAACAAAAGGAACGTTAAGGTACATATATTTTGTTTTCCTTTTCTTTTTCTGGGTAAAGAAAACACCAGAAATTAACAACAATACGCGAAACGACCCTAGGTAAGAGCTCTATCCTAAATAACGCGCACTCAAGGCCGAGAGAAAAATAATCGACTGAGGACTGGAATTGAATACGCAGACTAATGTTTCCTCTACGCATAAAATGCTGGAAAAATTAAATATATATACATAATTATGTAATGTCGTCCGTTGGCCGTCTGTCCACAGTCTGTCAATGGCAAAATACCTGGCTGTTGGCGTAATGTACAACTAACAAAAGAAAATGCTGCTGCGACTCCTCCTCTCAGCTCCCTTCTGCTACAAAACTTCTCTCCCTCTCGATGTAGGCAATCTCACACTCCTAGCTTATGCTTCGTCTATTGTTATTCTGGATTTTCACGACTGGCTTAATTGTGTTCGTTTCTTCGTTAGATGTTTATGGAAGTGTCTTTTTCTTTTGTGCTCATATTAACTTTTATTTGTTTACGTTTTTATCTAAGTTAGATGCATTTGTTCATTCCCTTTTTTTTGTGCAATTTTTACTTTTATTTAATAGTTATACGTTTTGGTGGTGTCTATGCTTATTTGTCTGTTTTATTTATAAAAACTTTGATTTAAATGTTTTATTTATTTGTGGTGTGTTTGTGCATGTTTAAGCAAAATTTGTTTGTATTTGAGCACCGGGAATTATGATTTTTCTTAACTTTGACTTAATTGCCGTTCGTAGTTCCCTTTTTTTATATTTCTTCAGCTAAGTTTTTTTTATATATGTATCTTGGCTTAGTGTAGTTTTTGTGTGAAAGGAGTTTTAAAACCATTTTTTTTTATGTTTGGCACATCCTCAAACTTTGTTGGTTTTTTATTCTTTTTTTATGTTTAATTCTTTTTTTGTATGTTCCCTTTTTTTTATTTCAACTAACACTCGTAAATCCACAAATTAAGCATAGTTTGGTAGGTATTTTTATATTCATAAGTACTATGAAGTGTTGCTTAAGGTGGGATTAAGTTTTAAAATAAATTCTTTTACCTTAAGTAAAACTTATTTTATAAATATATAGGTATAAAACTTTTGTTGGTGGATCTATCTAAACGTTTTACGTGTCGTTTGGGAACCTATTTTACACTTTTTGGTGTTACTTTGTTTTAGGAAGATGTATTCTATTGGATGTGTTTATTGCGTGTCTAGGTTACACTTGTTGTTATTGGGTGATTGTGAATCTATGTTGCACTTTTTGTACTGTCTTGTTACTTGTATTAAAATCTTATTTTAGACGTTTTACGTGGTTATTTGAGAATCTATGTTGCACTTTTGTACCGTCCTTTTATTTTTACAAACATTTTATTTAAAACAATTTGCTTGTTTGTCTTTACTTTATGCTAAGTTGGATTTCTTTTTTAAATGTATTTATTGTATGTCTATATTACACTCGTTTATTTTGTCTTTAATTGTTCAAAATTATATTTCCCTTTCTTTTCATTTTATTTAGAATAAGTATTTTAAGTTCTTCTATTCTTTTTTTTATTTTCTTTCAGAATCACACACGTCTGCACAGTTTGACAACCCGACTACAACCGAACCCTCTCGAATTTTCATTTTACTTCTTCTTATTCAATTTAATTTTTCGCCTCCCGCCAAAAAAACGCCATCTTTTTTCTTTCTATTCAGCAATTCTGATCACACAATTTTTATATTTTGGAACCATTTTTATTTTTGTGTTCTTTGTCATCCCGCCTTCGTTATCCCTATGCTACCAGATAAAACAATTTAGCGTTGCCAGAATCGACACAGGGTGCACACGAAAAAACCCGACCACTTCTGAAGTTCCTCTAGAACACAGAATGGGGGGGAAATTCCACTGCCAACTTCATCCTAGACCTCCAGGTTTTTACGAAGCCTATCTTCGGTAAGGAGCACTATGGTAGCCCTACTTCACAGTAACCCTGTTAATTTCGGCTTCGCTCCTAACTGAACTCAGCCTGTCGGGCATCCCTTACTTAGCGAGTACGACCTCTATACGAATGAACCATAACCAAGAAACGAAATACTACTTTATATGTACCTAAGGCGACTTGATAGTCAAGCTGACTTTTTATATAATTTTAACGTTGACAAAATTTTAAAATGATTTTAGAATTAACAAAAAAAAAAAAAACTCTCAAATAATTTGGAAAAGTAAAAACTGTGACTTTAAAACACAACTTCCAAAACCAACAATGAACTATTGGGGTATTATTGCATATGCATGAGTCAGAAACCAACTGATACAACTTCATTTAACATACCAACGAATGGTCAAACAATAACTCGAATTCGGCTTTCGTTTTCTAGTCGGCTACTTTTGACATCGACGTGGTGCTCGGCAGCAGCAAAATTACACTAGGTTTTGTTCTTGTCCCCTCGCGAGCACAGAAAAAGGGCAAAAAAAAAACATTGCAAAGTTACACCCGTTGGGTAAACGTGACGTTCCGTGACATAGTGGTTAAATTAAAGAAAACGTTTCGTGTATACATGCAAGAAGTCTAAATAGAAAACGGAATCTTAATTAAAAACAGATACGCGGGAATAATGTCGATACACAAAAGAACAAAACATTCTGATGTATTAAAACGTTGCAATCATGGTAGCCGTATCAAAAAGAATTAAAACGAGAAATTATGATGAATATAATTTGAGAAAAGTAGAAAGAGGGCGACCATACTTCCTCTAAACCGAGCTAGAATGACTGAGCAACAAACAGGAGTCTTCCAATTCGATGCCATCTCTTAACTTAGAATCATCTATATAAAAAAATAAAGTATATTTTTTCTTTAAAAAACTATTCGACCGTCTCACACAAACATTTATTGCTTCAAGTCTTTTCCGTGAAACACACCTAAAGATTTGCCTTTCAGATCTTCTACCTCATAAAGACTTTTCCCGACCGGTTTAACTATACGACACTTCAGAAATGTACGGGCGAGTTTCGCGTTGAAACCGCTTTTGAAATCACTCTGCTGAAAGTTGCGGCGGTATACCTCTTGTCCCGGGACAAACTTAACAACTCGGCAACTAATGTTATACGTTTTTTCATTCCGAAGGTACGTTCTGTGTAGCGTTTCACGAATCTTCTGTCTTATCCATGACATTTTGGTGGCCCTTGGGCAAATATATACCTCGGAATCATCTAACATTCTCAGTTTCCGGGCTAAACCGTACAAGCTACCGTGGCCAAACATATCCACTCCAAACAGGGCAAAATACGATGTAACACCGATCGAAGTCTGCACTGACGATCTTAGTGAAAACTCAATTTCGGACAAATGTTTGCCCCATTCAAACTGATCATCCTGTAAATAGGAGCGTATTGCTGCCAAAATCGTTTGGTTTACCCGCTCGGACGCATTTGCCTGCGGGGAATGTATGGCTGTACGAACGTGTTTCACCCCGAAATTTTTTACCAGATCCACAAACTCACGGCTGACAAATTGCTTTCCGTTGTCTGAGACAATTGTTTCGGGAGTTCCAAACTTATGAAAAACCGCGGATATCAAAAATTTCACTACACTTTTGGAATTGGCTTATGGCAAAGCCTTAAGCAAAACGAATTTTGTCAGGTGATCCAAAAGAATAAAGATAAAGCAATTGCCGTTTTTGGATCGCGGGTAAAGGTCAAGAAAATCAATGAAGATTCGTTGAAACGGACGTTCACTAACCGATTCGGCTCCCGTAGGTGGCCTCAATGTAACATTTGCCGGTTTCGTCTCTTTACAAATTTCGTAGCTAGCGACAAAATCACGTACTTGCGCGCTTTGGTTTGGCCAATAAAAATACTCTCGTATGCGGTGTAGAGTTTTACCAACACCTTCGTGCGAAGTTTGTGGTGAGTTATGGGACTTTTCTATGATAGTTTTGGTCAGTTCGTGAGGAACCCACAATTTCCATGTGAAATCCTCATTTGTAGCCACTCCATAATAGGGCTGTACCCTCTTGTAGATAAAGCCATCGACAACTTTTAAGTCAGGCTACTGCTCAGAGTTTGCTTCTATAGTGGAAACAAGTTCTGAGTAATCGCCAGGCTTAAAAGCATCGGAACTTAAGTCCACAAGCCCCTCTACATCTGCCGAGACTTCTTCCATTTCATACCGCGATAGGGTATCGGGGACAATATTTTGTTTACCCTGCCTATGCTCAATTTGGAAACCATATGATTGGAGATGTAGACTCCACCTCGCCAATCTACCGGTCATATCTTTATGTGACATAAGCCACTTAAGGCTACTGTGATCGGTGATAACGGAAAAAGGCATAAGTTCTATATAGGGCCTAAACTTCTTAATCGCCAAAACAACTGCCAAACATTCACGCTCAGTGACCGAATAATTCTTCTGCGCCGGTATCAGCTTGTGAGTAAAATAGGCGATAGGGTGTTCTCCATTAAAATCATCCTTCTGAAACAGAACAGCCCCAAAACCTACGTCTGACGCGTCACACTGAAAGTAAAAATGTCTGGAGAAGTCAGGGTGATTCAGAAGCGGGCTCGAAGTCAGAGCGCTCTTAAGTCGATCAAACGCGAACTTAGTTTCATCCGAAAACTTGAATTGTTTACCCTTCTTTAGCGTATTAAAGATTGGAGCCGCAATGGTGGAATAGTCTGGTATAAATTTTCTATACCAGCCTGTTGTCCCCATGAAACTCCGCACTTGTTTCGCTGTTTTAGGGTAAGCAAAACGAGTGATCGTTTCCACTTTGGCCGGATCAGGTTTTAGTTTGCCATTACCTACTATGTAACCCAGATATTTTAACTCTTTGAAGCAAAATTTAGATTTCGCTACATTGATGGTCAGGCCTGCATTCGCCAAACATATAGATACTTGTTTCAACAACTCCAGATGTGTCTCGAATTCGGCAGACACTATCAAAAGATCATCCAAGTAGACGAAAACTCGATCACGCAACGCCGCGGGGATCACTTTATCCATTAAACGCCATAACCTTTGAGCTGCATTACACAATCCAAAAGGCGTGACAGTAAAATAGTAAAGTGGCCGCCCTGGTACCGTGAAAGCAGTTTTCTCCCCACTGGCTAGATCCAGTGGTATCTGCCAGAACGCGTCTTTCAGATCGACACTCGAAATAAACATGGTGTCACCTAGCCGCCTGAGCAAATCCTCGATGTGAAGCAGAGGATAGGCATCCTTGACAGTTAGCGCATTGAGCTTTCGAGCATCGAGGCACAGCCAGTTCTTTTCGCC
The DNA here is from genome assembly GCA_916610165.2 of Gymnosoma rotundatum. Classification (NCBI taxonomy): domain Eukaryota; kingdom Metazoa; phylum Arthropoda; class Insecta; order Diptera; family Tachinidae; genus Gymnosoma; species Gymnosoma rotundatum. The sequence goes on from OU744337.1 coordinate 76,329,374, forward strand.
CTTACGGACTAAAATAACCGGATGATTCCAAGGGCTTTCACTAAGCTCAATTACACCAAGGCCAAGCATCCTATCAAGCTCTGTATACATTAGTTTTTGCACAGCCGGGAAGACAGGTTAATATTTATCCTTCATTGGAGTTGCATCACGGGTATCTATAGAATGCGTTTCTAAATGTGTTCTGCCGAGGCCTTTTTTGGTATGGCATGGAAACATCAATATAACCAAATCCAATTTCTGTCGCTGCTCAGCTGTCAAAGTGTGTGTCACGACATCTGAATTACTTTCTGCCTCTTCACAGAGGCTTATATTGTTGGTCGTAAGACTCTCTATTCTGGCAAACATCTTAAAAACCTTCATAAAGTCGACACTCAAGAGCAACTCCCGACTCAAAGTAGGCACTAAATAGAACGTTATGACCTGCGTTGTTTGGCCAAACGTTACCTCTGCCCGCACACGACCGACTATAGGGTGCTCTGTACCATCAGCTGTCTTGATATTTGTAGAAAAACCATGGACTGTAAGTCCCGCTTTTTCCACAAACTCAAGACAGTTGCGGCCCAGACACGTCACCGTAGCACCACTATCTAGTAGACCCCCGATTTTATGACCGCCTATATTTATACACGTATACAAACGGGAGTCCCTACCCTCGTATAGGGAGGCCACCGAAATCTCACGTCTCAACCGTCTGCGAACCCGATATCGATTACGCGCCTTCTTAATGCGACTCGAGGGTTCACCGAAAATTCTGAGTTTAGCTTATCTGTATTCATTTATTCTAATATGCAAAGGTTTTAATTCTCTAAGCTTGGGTTCTAATTTGGTGTTAGCTAACGTTTGGTTTGGGTTGACTAAAATCTTGACTGGGGTTACTTCTTGTTGTTGCTCGGTGACTGGACTTAAACTTCCGTGGACCGCGCCTCTCCAGTTCGAGACGGGTTCCGGGCCCTGTTCCCCTGACATTTAGGACACTTCGGGGTTACCACATTATCGCGACCACACCTAAAGCAAAATATACGCCTGGTAGACGACGGGCAATCCATAAAGCCATGGCCAACCTGCCTACAATTCCAGCACGTATAGTGGCCGGTTGCCGAAATGGCATCCACCTCACTTGTAAAAGTCTTGAAGAAGTCTGCCTCTTTCAAGTCCAGTTCCTGTACCCTAGGTGCTATGTATTGTCGCTGACCCGTGAGTTGCCTTTGGCAGGGCAGCAAATTCTCCGCCATTTTGGCCTGTATACAAAAGTTATTTAAGTTATCAATACTGACTGAGAACAAGAGATGGGACAAAGATGGTTTTAAGTTGGCCTTTATAATTTCAATGAGGTCTATCTCCGAATACGGGGACCGTTGCTGGTTACGCAACCACATAATTGCGTTATAAAACTCCTCAAAAGATTCTTGTGGCTGCTGACGACGATCCATAATCTTCTTCTGCAATTGGAATTCGTTTTCATACCGCCTATACTGGTTTAAAAAGACTGATTGCAAATCCTCCCAGGACTGAATAGATGTCAACTTTCTCACGTTTCAGTACCAGTCGAGGGCTGGTCCTTCCAACAATAAATGGAAGCTACGCCTTATTTCATTGAACGAACAATTATAGTCCTGTTGTAGGGCGTCTACCCTAAAAATGAAATCTTCAGCACTCATTGATTTCGTGGTACCATCAAATTTTATCCCCCATTTCGACAAGTCCACGCCTCTCGAGAGTGGGTTAGAAAAGTCTGACTGAACGGACGGGTATCCTCTTGTTAGGGGGATTTGAGCTTGTTCCGGTCTGATCGAGAATTTCGGACCTGCTGTGGGCTGTAGACGCGGGCCTAAGGAAAAATTAGCCCAGTGAGATGGCCCACCAGCTGGACGCGATGCTGAATAAGTTAGCCTGTGATGGTTGTTGACCATTTGTGGCAAATCCACCTTGCTCCCTCCCGCGTTGGGTATTGGTGGCCTGTTGCCCAAACACACCCCCCTGGGTACGTAGAGCTGGAGTCCATCTTCCACTGTTCGATGCCTGTGGCATTGCTGACACATTTGAAGTATTTGGATTTGGTACGGCTGCTGCCGAACGATTGTACATTCGAGCTACTTCCTGTTGAAGAATGAGCTGCATCTCCTGGATTTGCTTGCAAATATTCATCATTGCAGTATCCCCCGCTCCGTTATCGTCAGGTAAATTGTCAACCCTTGGAAGAGATTGAGCTTCCGCTGAAGCTGGGTTAGGACGTAAAGTCTGCTGAACGTTTCTAGCAGTCAAGCTGCTGTATTCGGGTGAAGGTATGGTACTATCTGAACTAGTCGAATCGTGTAATGTATTATTCCCCCCCGAGCCATAGAGAGAAACTGCTGAACTGACGGCACCATGGAACCCGATGCCGCAGGAACGGCAGCTGCGCTAGTGCGTTTTCCATGATAGGAGCCAGATTAGACTCTAAAACTTCGGCTGACCAGTGTCTGCTAGCAGAACGCGTCAATACCATTAAGCTAATAGTGACCTAGCAAACTCTTCGCCCACTTACGACGGACTAAATGTTATGGAAAACATCCAAACAGCACTACGCCTAGCTAAAGTATAAGCCTCAAGTATAATGCAAAAAAAAAAATTAATGAAAATGACCTAATGATGTGATGAATCAAAATCAAAAAAGCTGGCAAAAAAAAATTGAGACAAGAAATAAAAAAGGAAATAAAATAAATATGAATAAGGAATAAAGGTTTATTTTCCCTACAAAAGTAAAAAAAATAATAATAATATTTATCTAATTTTTCCAACAAAATAAATTTCTTAAATTCAATCTGCAACAAAATTCATAAATGACCTTATTCCTATCCGAAACAAAAATACCCCAAAATTTATTCTATATTATAAAAGGTAAGCTAATTCTTCGTTTGGAGCGGCATTTCGGTTAAACAGTTACAAGGTAGATAATAATGATTTGTGATTTGTTGTGTGGGTGTATTATATACTAATTAATTTTTGTCTCCTTGTTTCAGAAGATCTGCAGAAGAATGAAAATCAAAACAATTAATGGATCTAAGAGGAATAGTTGTCTGTCGCTTGAATCGCCGAATATAGCTGCGCTGCGACTGGCAAGTAACCCTTACGGTTTCGCTTCCAGGACTAGCAAACAGACTATTGCCGGTGACGATTTTACTGTATCCCGCGTAGCACTTGTGGCAAAGGAAACACATTTATTTACTATATTTTATGTACTACGTTCACATGTACGTTTTCTGGCCAATAAAAATATTGCAAATAGAAAATTTTGCCGCCTAACCGGTGAATAAACAAACATTTTTGCTTTATGGGTTTTTGTCCATTAGGCAAAAAGTAGAATTTTGAAATGAAAAATTATTGTTTACAATCAGACAGAAAAATTTTGCCCACATAATTATGGAACAAAAACGTTGAGCAAAAAGTATCTTCACAGTTAAACTTATGAGATTTTCAAATGTTGTTCGCCGACACTTAAGTTAAATATAATATTGGTATTCGGTATCGCTAAAATGTCAAAAAAACTTGTGTGCAACTAGCTGTATACCCCGTTAGTTACTTAATTAGAAATACTCTTCATTTGCCAACAGGGTGTATATAAACGTAGCTATTGTATTTGAACGGTAAAAAAGAATCTCATATCATTCTCACTCAACTTGAGCAATTAAAACATCGAGCACTATGGCTATTTTTTTTATTCAAGCCTCAGCTCGACTGACAATGCGTGGACTTCTAAACCGAAGAGTCTGCAAACCCCTGCAACCCGCCTATACATCGCAACGCGACCTCAGGTCCTAAGCCTTGAGCGCCGGGACTTATATATGGGTGGAGTGCAAATGGCTTGCAGGTTCCTTAGATTCAACCAAACAAAACTGCAATATAAGAAAAAAAGAAGTTAGCCAAATTCGGCCCGGACTCGTAGCTACTTGTCAGGGACTCTTAGATTACCTAACAGGACATACGAGCCGAGCAGAAACTAACCGTTGAAAAAAACTAAAATAAAAGTGAGAATATTTGATCTTCAAAATCTGCTTCGGGCCCCACGTTGGGCGCCATTTTGTAATAGTAGCAGCTTTTCTAGTGAATTAAAAAGATATATATAAATATACATACGTGGAGTGGCCAGATCGTTGGCGGCGCTGGTGTGATGGCGGATGCTCCGGCTTTAGCTCGCCGTTTTGGGGGTGATTCTTTGCCAACCAATCTGCCTTACACTGCTATCATAAAAAAAATCATACCAGCCTTTTTATTGGTTTTAAAGGGAAATGAGGCCCGAAGCAAATGAGCGCTGGTCTTTCTTCTCGCAACAATACACACATACAAATCACCTTCTGGCTGGTGGACTGCCAGGACGCGAACCCTCCTGCTTGGAGTAAGGAAAACCCCACCGTGACATCGTCGTGGTCTCCCAGATAGTGTTAGATATCCCGATTATACCTACCTTGCAACCTGTTTCCCCTACTTACAGCCCCAACAACGAATTTTAACCTTTCATATTAAAAAAATATACTTTCAATTCAAATATATATAAGTATACATAGCAATTTTTTTATTAATAAAGATTTTAAATAGCTAGAATTATTGTTTAATAGGTAATATACAAAAATAGTTTATGGCTAACTTAAATTTGTTCAAAGACATTACATTTCAACGTTAAGATTTACTTTTCAAATATCTCTACTCATACACAGCTTTCATTTATCAAAAAAATTTAAAAATCACATTGATTAGTATATATATGATTGAAAATCTTTTCTTATCGACTTTAGATAAAACAAAAATCTTTCTCCTCTTTTTGTTTGTTGTTTTTTTTTGTTTATGGTAATTTTATTAATTAGAATAAAGAAAAATTGCTGACCATAGTAGGAACATAATGCCGTCCGTCCGTTGCGTGTCCGGAGTACCAATCGGTCTTACAGGTAACAAAAGGAACGTTAAGGTACATATATTTTGTTTTCCTTTTCTTTTTCTGGGTAAAGAAAACACCAGAAATTAACAACAATACGCGAAACGACCCTAGGTTAGAGTGTAGCATAATATGATTTAATTCTTTTAAACCACACCAACATTAAAGATTTAATTATTTTAAAGGCATTCTTTTAAATAGCCAAACAAGTGTCATGTGTCACTTAAAAACTCATCAACAAAGGCAGGCAAACACATGTAAATTGTTTTAAAATACTGCCGCCTGTACACCTCTTGAAGTGACAATGATTTTATTGCTATGTGTGTGTGTGGCACACTTAAAGACCAAAATACCAAGCAAAATTATTTACATTAAATTAGACATACATATTACGTTACACCAAAATTCCAGTCGCTGTGGGAAACAATTAATAATTTTAAGAATAATCTAATTACATTTAAATTCCTAAAACATTCCCACAGTGATAATGAAAAACAAGTGAAATTAAAATCTAGGATCTTCTCATAAGTAGTATATAAGCTGAATTAATTTTAAGAATAAATCAATCTAAATTCGACAGCAAGACGTACAGCAACTATTGCTTACTTGCTTTTAAATAAAGATTCAAAGTTTTATATAAAAACCAAACCTATAAAAATACTTTTATTTATTTTTGGTTTTATGGCGATCCTGCCAAATTCCTAATAAGGAAAAAATAGCAAATATTGCTTATCCTTATTTCGAATAAAAAGGATAATAGAATCCAACACACAGAGCTTAAGCTTAGTTGGATCTCTATTTTAAAAATTAATTTATTAAATAATTCACAAACCTTATGGGAGATAGCCTAGAGGAGATCCTGAAGAGCATTGAAGAAGCGGAAGCCAGGTGGAAGGCGCTTCTAGAAGAGGGTGAAAACCCGGAAAATAAACCGGCAATCCTATCGGTAGGACCACGGCCGAAGAAAAAGCAACGAAAAAAAAACCAGGACATAAAATATCCAATCTTTCCGGTACCTAACATCCAAAAGTCCAGAGGGGGACGAAAAAATATTCTAAAAGTACAACTACGAGCACTGGAACACCAGCAAACTTATGCCACGGACGAAGAACTAGTACGAGTTGTGCAACAAATAAAGGAGATAAAAAGTACAATGAAGGAAATAAACAAAAACAAAAAAAAACAACACACACAAATACACAAAAAAAAAAAATGTTAACTAAACAAAAACAATGAAAAAAAAATATGTTAAGTAAATAATTAATATATACGTTAAGATTATATTTTTGAAAAAAAAAAATAATAATAAAGATATTTATATATATATGAAAATTTATTAAATTTCTTTAATGGTCCTAATACAACAATTTTTTTAATATGAACAGGAGTAGGGCCAAAGTTAGGGCAAAGAATCCGATTAGGTGGAATAACATATCCCCCGAACCTTTACAAAATCAAATTGAATGGCTAACAAGCTACTGGAAACTGATAGGATTACAAGGAACTCCTACAGAGGAGGATATTACTAATAAAACTCGATTAGAAGAATAAACAATAGCAGGAATTAGATGGTCAGAAAAATTAGAATTAGAAAATAGAACAAATTAAATTCATATTAGTATTCAAAATGGGTAAAACTGAGTCAAAATTAGAAAACCCAAACGCTAACGTAATAAATAAAGTAGAAATTGTAGACCATAGTAAAGAAATTAATTCATTATGGGTTTTAACGTTGATGTTAGTAATTATAGCAGCAATAAACTTAGCTCTTAAACTATATATATTTCACAAAAGATCGCTTAGAAAGAAATATGCTAGTAGAGCGGACAACTTGGATAAAATTTAGTCTATTTTAATGGATTGGAAAGATATTTTGCAAAAGGCTAGAAACATTAAAGAAAATTTCGAACGTTCATACAAATGTTTAAATCAAGATAGACCAATAAAAAATGAAACAGTCAAGTACCACTTGCAAAATTTATTAAAATACTTGGAAGAAATAAGAATTTTATTTAACGTAAATTACAAAAGACTTACCACAGCTCACCAAAGAGCTGCTGATGCGTTTTTTCTTGATTTAACCATTCGTATAACGAAAATAGCAACCAAAAAGGGCATTGATATTGAGTTGCCAAATACAATACATGAAAACGTTAACATTGAAATTTATACTGAAAACAACATGAGTCAAACGGTAGTAGAATTTTTAAACACAGCTTCAAAGCTGATTCCAGAATTTGATGGTAAGTCAGATAATCTTCCGTCATTTATTGACTCTTTACACCTAGTAAATACAATACAAGGAGCTCATGAGTCAACTGCAGTCTCACTAATTAAAACAAAGTTGAAGGGTACTGCAAGAAACCTAATAAGCGGTGAAAAGACCATAAGCGAAATCATTCAAAAATTAAAAACTTCAGTCAAAGGAGAATCAGTAGAAGTTCTCACTGCAAAAATTTTGAATATTAAACAAAATAATAAAACGGCTAACGCATATTGTAGTGAAATTGAAAATTTATCTAAATCCTTGGAAAGTGCATATATTTCCGATGGATTAACATGCGAATTAGCCACAAAATATTCTACACAAGTTGCTGTTAAAGCACTTACCAAAAACTGCACCATCGAAAAGGTAAAGCTTATTATGGAAGCAGGACAGTTTAATAGCATGAATGATGCTATAAGCAAATTTGTCAACAGTTGCACAGAAGCAACTGGACAACAAAATGCTGTACTATACTACCGGCAAAGACAAAATAATAGGTACAATTCTTTCCGTGGAAATACCTATCGTGGAAGAAATAATTTCCCACGAAATAATAATATAAACAATAGACTATCTTTTAACAGTAATAGGCAGTCACATAACAATAGTAACAATAATAATACTAATAATAGGTACAATCAACGACCTAACAATTATCGTAGAAACGGAAACTACGTAAGAGCAACAGAATCAAACCAAATTGATTCGGAAAACCAACAAAATCCCCTAAGAGAAATTCTATAAATAACAAAATATACAATCTTAATCTCAACTTATGTTACTGCGTAAATTTTTTAATAGACAAAACCAATACACCAATAACCCTACTAATAGATACAGGAGCTGACATTTCACTAATAAAACTAACACACATCCCTATAAATAAAATAAATACTAACAACATAACAACTCTAAGCGGAATAGGACAAGGTAAAATACGATCACTTGGAAACATATTTTTTGATTTAAAACACAAAAATTGGCTAATTCCACACATTTTCCAAGTTGTTAAAAATGATTTTCCCATACCATGTGATGGAATTATTGGTATGGACTTTATTAAAAAATATAACTGTATTTTAGATTTCAACAACACGTATGATCATTTTGTCCTACGTCCTTCTTACATTAACCAACCAATAGAAATACCAATTCAAAATAATGGTGATGATATAATTCTGCCACCAAGGTCAGAAGTTATACGCCAGGTTAGAATATTGTCTACAGAAACCGAATTATTAATTCCTAACCAAGAAATAGAACCAGGTATTTTTATTGCAAACACAATAGTAACAACAAATAAAGCTTTTATTCGTATATTAAACACTAACAATAGTATCAGTAAATTTAACCAAGTTAATATAAAAACCGAAAACATCTCAAACTATACCATATTTAAAAATAATTCAAAATCAAATATTGAAAGAAACAATAAAATCTTAAAAATTCTAGAGAAAAACTTTCCTGAACAATTTAAAAATACATTAACAAAACTTTGTAGTTCATATTGTGATATTTTCGGTTTAGAATCAGAAAAAATAACAACAAATAATTTCTACGAACAAAAGTTGAGAGTAAAAGATACAACACCTGTATACATTACATATAGAATACCACATTCACACAAAGAGGAAATAGATAAACAGGTCAAAAAATTAATAAAAGATAGAATAGTGGAACCTTCATACTCTGAATATAACAGCCCAATCCTGTTAGTACCAAAGAAATCACTTCCAAATTCAGAAGGCAAAAGGTGGCGACTCGTGATAGATTATAGGCAAATAAACAAGAAATTAGTAGCAGATAAATTTCCATTACCAAGAATAGATGATATTCTGGATCAGTTAGGAAGAGCAAAATATTTTTCTTGTCTTGACTTAATGTCAGGATTTCATCAAATACCCTTAGATAAAAATTCACGAGACTTAACATCATTTTCAACAACAAATGGTTCTTACAGATTCACAAGGTTACCATACGGCTTAAAAATTGCTCCCAATTCTTTTCAAAGAATGATGACACTTGCATTCAGTGGATTAAAACCCGATCAAGCATTCCTTTACATGGATGACTTGGTCGTACTGGGGTGTTCTGAGAAACACATGCTTTCAAATCTACAAAACGTCTTCGACTTATGTCGCAAATTCAACCTAAAATTACATCCTGAAAAATGTTCATTCTTCATGAAAGAAGTTACATATCTTGGTCATAAATGTACAGATAGAGGAATATTACCAGATGATAGTAAATATTCAATAATAGAAAATTATCCAACACCAACAGATGCGGATAGTGCAAAAAGATTTATCGCATTTTGTAATTACTATCGAAGATTTATAAAAAATTTTTCTGAATATTCCAGACACCTATCAAGACTAACCAAGAAAAATGTTAAATTCGAATGGACAAAAGATTGTGAGTTTGCGTTTAAGTATTTGAAAAAAGCACTAATGAGCCCCACCTTACTGCAATACCCAGATTTCGCAAAAGAATTTTGCATTACTACAGACGCAAGTAAATTCGCTTGTGGAGCAGTACTAACCCAAGAATATGATGGTAAACATTTACCCATTGCATACGCCTCAAAAACGTTCACTAAAGGTGAAAGCAACAAATCAACAATCGAACAAGAATTAACTGCCATACATTGGGCAATAACACATTTCAGACCATACACATATGGAAAACATTTTCTTGTTCGTACTGAGCACAGACCGCTATCTTATCTATTTTCAATGAAAAATCCAAGTTCAAAATTAACAAGAATGAGACTTGATCTAGAGGAATACAATTTTACAGTTGAGTACCTTAGGGGAAAAGATAATTATGTTGCCGACGCACTTTCAAGAATAAGCATAAATGACCTAAAAGACATGATTATTAAAATTTGTTCTATATTAAGAGTCACGACTAGATCGATGACGGATAACAAAGAAAACAAAAATAATAGAAATTTTATGAATAATCAGCATAATAATAATAATAAGAAAAATAATGAGCCCAGTATATATGTACCATTAAACAACACTGACGTCAGAAAATATTATAAACTTAAGATTTTCCCCGGAAGATGTTACATCAAACGAGGAAAATCTATAGTAACATATATACAAATTAATGATTTGTTTACTAAAGGGAACTTTGACTTAGGACAATTTCTCCCTAGGCTCGAATATGTGGCCGGTAAACATAATATAAGTAAATTACAAGTGGCACCTAGTGAGAAAATTTTTGAATTTATCTCAATTAATGAATTTAAAATAATGGGCAATAAAATATTAAAGAATATTAAAGTAGCGCTACTAAATGAGGTGACCCAAATTGATAGTAAGAATGCCAAGGCAATTCTCGAAATAATGCTGAAATATCACGATGATCCCATAGAAGGAGGACATTGTGGAATTTATAGAACAATAGAAAAAATAAAAAGATACTTTTATTGGAAAAATATGTCTAAGGATATATCAAATTATGTAAAATCATGTCATAAATGTCAAACATCAAAAACAACTAAACATTTAAAGAGTCCAATGACTATTACAGAAACACCAGATAAACCATTTAACACGGTGTATGTAGATACAATAGGTCCATTTCCAAAATCAATTTACGGAAATGAATATGCTGTCACACTAATATGTGACTTAACTAAATACTTAGTTACTATACCAATACAAGACAAAAGCGCTAAAACAGTCGCTAAAGCAATTTTTGAAAATTTCATACTCACCTACGGTCCAATGAAGACATTCATCTCGGACATGGGCACTGAGTATACAAATGAAACATTACAAGAAATTTGTAAATTTTTAAAGATAGAAAAACTAACTTCCACAGCTTATCACCACCAAACGTTAGGAACAATAGAAAGAAGCCACAGAACTTTTAATGAGTATGTGCGCTCTTACATTCAAGTTGACAAGACAGATTGGGACGAATGGTTAAAATATTTTACGTATTGTTTTAATACAACACCATCAACAGTCCACAATTACTGTCCATATGAACTAGTTTTTTCAAAACTTCCTAACAAGTTTGAACAATTCAATAAAGTTGACAAAATAAATCCGTTGTATAACATAGACAATTACGCCAAAGAGGCAAAATATAGATTAGAAGTAGCATATAAGAGGGCCCAACAATTATTAGATAGGAATAAAATTAAGCAAAAACAAAACTACGATAAAAATAGCTTAGATTACAATTTCAAAATAGGAGATTTAGTTTTACTTAGGAACGAAGCAGGTCACAAAGTAGAACCAAACTACAAGGGACCATTTGAAATTAAGAACATAGACGTAAGAAATAATGTTACTATAGTTGATAAGAAAAACAATAAAAAACAAATAGTACATAAGAATAGACTTAAGCTATATTATAACAAATAATACATAGTAAAAACCTTTTAGTTAAGCAATCGCGATTGTTAATAAGCAAATACAAAATAAAATAACAATTTAATAGTTAAGATCATAAACCTTATTTTTAATTTTTCTTATAAAATAAAGACATTTTGTAAAAGAATGTCCATAAAACTATCGTTATATGAACATTCTTGCGAAAAATGGAGGTGTAGCATAATATGATTTAATTCTTTTAAACCACACCAACATTAAAGATTTAATTATTTTAAAGGCATTCTTTTAAATAGCCAAACAAGTGTCATGTGTCACTTAAAAACTCATCAACAAAGGCAGGCAAACACATGTAAATTGTTTTAAAATACTGCCGCCTGTACACCTCTTGAAGTGACAATGATTTTATTGCTATGTGTGTGTGTGGCACACTTAAAGACCAAAATACCAAGCAAAATTATTTACATTAAATTAGACATACATATTACGTTACACCAAAATTCCAGTCGCTGTGGGAAACAATTAATAATTTTAAGAATAATCTAATTACATTTAAATTCCTAAAACATTCCCACAGTGATAATGAAAAACAAGTGAAATTAAAATCTAGGATCTTCTCATAAGTAGTATATAAGCTGAATTAATTTTAAGAATAAATCAATCTAAATTCGACAGCAAGACGTACAGCAACTATTGCTTACTTGCTTTTAAATAAAGATTCAAAGTTTTATATAAAAACCAAACTTATAAAAATACTTTTATTTATTTTTGGTTTTAAGAGCTCTATCCTAAATAACGCGCACTCAAGGCCGAGAGAAAAATAATCGACTGAGGACTGGAATTGGATACGCAGACTAATGTTTCCTCTACACATAAAATGCTGGAAAAATTAAATATATATATACATAATTATGTAATGTCGTCCGCTGGCCGTCTGTCAACAGTCTGTCAATGGCAAAATACCTGGCTGTTGGCGTGATGTACAACCAACAAAAGAAAATGCTGCTGCGACTCCTCCTCTCAGCTCCCTTCTGCTACAAAACTTCTCTCCCACACTCCTAGCTTATGCTTCGTCTATTGTTATTCTGGATTTTCACGACTGGCTTAATTGTGTTCGTTTCTTCGTTAGATGTTTATGGAAGTGTCTTTTTCTTTTGTGCTCATATTAACTTTTATTTGTTTACGTTTTTATCTAAGTTAGATGCATTTGTTCATTCCCTTTTTTTTGTGCAATTTTTACTTTTATTTAATAGTTATACGTTTTGGTGGTGTCTATGCTTATTTGTCTGTTTTATTTATAAAAACTTTGATTTAAATGTTTTATTTATTTGTGGTGTGTTTGTGCATGTTTTAGCAAAATTTGTTTGTATTTGAGCACCAGGAATTATGATTTTTCTTAACTTTGACTTAATTGCCGTTCGTAGTTCCCTTTTTTTATATTTCTTCACCTAAGTTTTTTTATGTATGTATCTTGGCTAGTGTAGTTTTTGTGTGAAAGGACTTTTAAAACCATTTTTTTTATGTTTGGCACATCCTTAAACTTTGTTGGTTTTTTATTCTTTTTTTATGTTGAATTCTTTTTTTGTATGTTCCCTTTTTTTTATTTCAACTAACACTCGTAAATCCACAAATTAAGCATAGTTTGGTAGGTATTTTTATATTCATAAGTACTATGAAGTGTTGCTTAAGGTGGGATTAAGTTTTAAAATAAATTCTTTTACCTTAAGTAAAATTTATTTTATAAATATATAGGTATAAAACTTTTGTTGGTGGATCTATTTAAAGATGTATTCTATTGGATGTGTTTCTTGCGTGTCTAGGTTACACTTGTTGTTATTGGGTGATTGTAAATCTATGTTGCACTTTTTGTACTGTCTTGTTACTTGTATTAAAATCTTATTTTAAACGTTTTACGTGGTTATTTGAGAATCTATGTTGCACTTTTGTATCGTCCTTTTATTTATACAAACATTTTATTTTAAACAATTTGCTTGTTTGTCTTTACTGTATGCTAAGTTGGATTTCTTTGTTAAATGTATTTATTGTATGTCTATATTACACTCGTTTATTTTGTCTTTAATTGTTCAAAATTATATTTCCCTTTCTTTTCATTTTATTTAGAATAAGTATTTTAATTTCTTCTATTCTTTTTTTTTATTTTCTTTCACAATCACCCACGTCTGCACAGTTTGACACCCCGACTCCAACCGAACCCTCTCGAATTTTCATTTTCCTTCTTCTTATTCAATTAAATTTTTCGCCTCCCGCCAAAAAAAACGCCACCTTTTTTCTTTATATTCAGCAATTCTGATCATACAATTTTTATATTTTGGAACCATTTTAATTTTTCTGTTCTTTGTCATCCCGCCTTCGTTATCCCTATGCTACCAGATGAAACAATTTAGCGTTGCCAGAATCGACACAGGGTGCACACGACAGGGATATACATGGTAAAGATTATGTCTTGTGAACAAGTCTGTTACTTTTAATTGAATTTGATAAATTTCCTTATTGAGTTTGTCTTTTTTAATGTAAAGTGAGCGTATCTCAGTCTGTATCTATGTCAGTTGGGCTATATGCTTTGCGCGTTGGGAAACGTATGTTTGCGTCGTAATGTTAATTGTTATGTAACGTGGACTAATGTTGTTCTTAAGATAACGTTTGTTGTGTCGTATGTTTGCTATTGTTTTGTGTAGTTGTAATGTCATGTTAGTAAGTCTAGTAAGTAAGTCTCATTACGAACAAAAAACTACTAGACAAATAAAAGGCAAAACTACGAAATAATAACATATTACTTACTAAAGCAGACAAGGGGAACAAAACTAATAATGTACAAGAAAGACTATGTAGAAAAAATTCATACAACAAGCAAAGTGAACAAATTTTAAGATCGATTCAGCCAACGCATTTAAAAGGGAAATACGTAGCTTATTAAAACGCTGCAAAACGTTTTCCGACATAAAGTTATACATATACATGAACATGAATAGAGGAGCCCCTACACTCAGAGCACAACCCAAAATTCATAAATTAAGAGAATATACAAATTAGACCTGTAGTAAATTACAAACTTGTGCCTGCATATAACTTGGCCAAACATCTCACCACATTATTAAAGGAGAAAAAATGCATATAACATACATGTTACGGAATACACAAGACCTTATCAACAAACTTAAGGACATCAAAATAACGGAAAATTCGAGACTGGTTTCCTTCGACATGAAGAATCTATATACCCATGCACGACACTTTGACTATCCTACGTAGCATACTTTCTAACTTATACGATAATCAATACATCAACGAAATAACGGATATTGCAAAGACGATATTGAAACAAAACTACTTTAGATTCAGCAATAAATTCTATAAACTGTCTGATAAACTCGGCACGGGAAACCCAACATCCGCAATTTTCATGCAACAGTTAGAACAACTACACGTTAAAAAACTGATGGAAAAACTTAAAATAACTTATTACTATAGATACGTAGGCGACATAATATGCATCGTAGAAAGAAACAACGCCAAACAAGTTCTAATAGACTTAAGCAAATACAATGGAAAAAAGGCAAGACAGAACTTTTCATTATCTAGACATATCAATAACACGAGAAATTGATTCCTTAAACTGTGACATAAAAACCAACGACGACAGACACCACTATCCTCACCTCCTCAAGCCATCCTACTCAACATAAACTCGCAGTATTAAGACATATAATTTTCGAGATAGTCCCACTCTTGCACTACCATCGACAAACTACTCAGGCAAGACAACACCAAAATCAAGAAGACGAGGAAACAATCAATGCAACACGACGACACATCTTTACTTACACAGGACCATATATATATAACCTCTTCCAGAAATAAGTTTACAGACACTAAAAACGACCAACACCCTACGCAACAATCGCAAAACATCAACAGAAGCAAACGATAAAATTAGCACCAGCGGAATAAACAGACTTACTTGCACCCTCCACCGTACATTGTAAGAAAAAACCAATGTTTTTTAATGTGGCTTAAATAGCTAAATTATTTCAGATTTACACAATTTTTGTGGCATTTTTTTTTCGCAATTTTCTATTTAAGTTACAGCGTTATGCGTTATATAAAAGTAAACATTAGCAACAGTAACATCCCCTCAAAACTCAAGCTATTGTTTGAGCCTCCTGCTTCACAAACAAACAAAAATTTCATTCTAGTTTCATGAAAAATTGCATAGTGTAAATCCCTTATTAGTTTCAAGAACGACAAATTAATGGCGCTCAACTGAAGGCAAAGTACAGCTTAAAATCTAATATAATTTTGGTCAGCTTATATACTAACTTTGCAAAGTTCTAGGTGAGTTCTTAAATCTTACTAAAAGTCTTAACTCTATCTTAAAAATAATTAATTTATATTTTACCAGGCAATCACGAATTTTAGGATATTTCCAAACTCATGATTAAGTGGTTTCTTAATTTTAATATTTAACTCCAATGAATTTTTACCATGGCATTTTTGATTCTTAAGTCTATGTAAAGTTTTTCTCCCAAGGCAAAAGTAAGGCGTGTGTCTCAGCAGTTTGTCCGTTCTTACCCATATGCATAAACACTAGAGTACTTAATTGTAATCAAAGCACAAGCCTTTGCCAAGTGCAATGTCTTTGTCACTTATCTATTTTAAATGATTTAAGCAAGGGCCAGCCATCTTTACTGAGTCGTGTCAAATGAACATTGTTTTCAATGTTACAAATGTTTTTGTACAATTATTTTTTTACCATGTGTTTATGGAATTTATGCTATTGGCAATGCAGGCTGTTAATGTCTGCCGCATCCTGCTTGTGATTGTTAGATTATGCTGCTACTCCAATTTTCGCAAAAATGTTCAAATAACTTTGTTTCATGGACCATCTTTTATAAATATTCTTAAGATTATAGTGTTTATAGAAGTTTTAAACATAATATTTGACTATTAATTGTTAAAATTAATGTCGCCTAGTTAACTAACTCTATTTTTATATCATATTCTATTATATCTTTAACATAGTTTAATTTTTGCCTTAATTTATTCCTATCTAATAATTTTTTGATCTATTATATGCTATCTCTAACCTTAATTTTCATTCTTTTGCGTAATTACCTATATTGTATAGTGGGGTAATTCTATCTTCCTTACTAAATTGTTTAAAACTATTAGTCATTTTGCAAAAATTGATGGTGTCGTGTTGAAACAGTAAGTGAAATATTTTAACCGTTCGTCCCATTTTTATTTATTTACAGATATATATGAGAGTAATTATTCGTTAAAAGTTCTATGACTTCTTTCTATTGTTCCCGATGTCTGATAATGATGAGATTTAGAGTTTTATTTCTTAATTTTCAATAGATTACACAGTTTTGTCAAAACAGCGTTTTTGTATTCTGTTCCCATGTCCGAAATTAACTTTTCCATTGAACCATAGGTAAGTATGAAATTATTAAATCGCTTATCGATTACTAAGTACTTAGCTAAGTCGCATATCATTGTAATTGGAAATGGTCCAATTGTGTCCACGTAGACTACATCAAATGCCTCAGCAGGCGTTGGAGTGATGTTCATTGGGCATTTTACATGTTTGTTTATTTTTGCAGTTTGACACTTGGGCATAATTTTATGCATTTGGCTATATTTTTGGCCTTGTTTTTCCAATAATGGTATCTTTTTATTTCTTCTGTAGTTCTAAAAAATCCACAGTGACCTCCTTCTATAGGGTCATCATGATATTTCAGCATAATATCAAGAATTGTCTTGGCATTCTTGTTATCAACGTGGGTCACCTTATTATGTAGCGTTACTTTTTATTTTTTTAATACTGTATTGCCTATATTTTTGAATTCATTCAAAGAGATAAATTCGAAAATTTTCTCATTAAGTGCCACATGTAATTTGCCGGCCACATATTCGAGCCTAGAGAGGAATTGTCCTAAGTCAAAGTAACCGTTAGTCAGCAAATCATTAATTTGTATATCTGTTACTATAGATATTCCTTTTGATGTAACATCTGTAGTTTATAATATTTTCTTACATCAGTGGTCTTAATTGGTACACATATACTGGGCTCTTTATAAATTTGTTTTATGATTTTATGCTGTTTATACATTTTATAACTTTTATTTGTATTATATGGCATCGATCTGGTCGTGACTCTTAATATTTTAGATGCTTCTTTGTTCATGTCTTTAGGGTCATTGTTATACGCGATAATGCGTCAGGAATGTAGTTGCCTTTTCCCCTAGGATATTCTACTGTGAAGTCGTATTCTCCTAAAACAACCCTCATTCCCGTCAGTTTTGAGCTTGGGTTTTCATTGAAAACAAATAGAATAATGGACTGTGATCTGTTCTTTTTCTGAGTAAATACATTTAAATTGAAAGTAATGAGATATTACAAAGATTTGACTTTTTATTTGAAAAATGTATTACCAATTGATTTAATTTTACTCTATCCTTTTCCGCTTAACGTTGTTGCTTTGTTGGTGTTAATTTCATTTATATTAAAGTGTTTTGCTTTTATTAGTGAAATATCGGCTCCAGTATCCACTAAAAGTATTATTGGATTATTCTTGCTATTGATATTTATATGAATGAATAACAAAAGTTAAGATTGAGATTAAATATTTTATTCATCCTTATTATGTTTGGCGTCGCCAACATCGACGTCAATTTTGAGACAACATCAACTTATTACAACATCAATACTAATTTGGTATTCTCTAACAGTTTAATGACGACGTTACCTATTTATCGATAATGTTAATAAAATAGGATACACATAAAAATGATTTTCTTTTTTGATGCGGACTGTAGTGATGAAGAAAATAAAAAATAATTGATAGTGGAAAGAAGACTCGTTAAATAGAAATCTTGCATTTTTAACTTGCCCGATGACAAGTAAGTAACAAATTTGAAGCAATAATTTCCCAAGTGATGGCTTTGTTATACTTTTTATGATTTGAAAGTTATTTTCGGTTAAACAAACAGTCCTTTAAACATGTTCTAGACGTAATACAGCCGCATTTAAAAAAGGGACGAAATCAACGTTTGTTCCAAATATCTAGTGATGGAAATGATTTCAACCTGGGACTGTCACAGCCAGTCGTGTCCAAAAATTCTCCGAGACTTGATGTCATGAAGAGGGGAGCTTGTGCGCAATGGATAAAGTATGATGTGACGGATGCTGAAAAAAAATGAAGCTAAGGATTCCCAGGTGAAATGGAGTGTGTGGGCGGAACCCCTATCAAAATTTTAGCCCCAAAAAAGAACCGCATCTATACTTTAACCGCAAGGGATATTTTAAATTAAATGCTATGATAGTAAGTTTGTAACTATTTTTATTTTTCTTATATTTATGTATAACTATTGTGCATTAACATAGATTTGTGTTCACAAAAAGCGGATTAGATTTTTGGACGCCCGATACCTAGGCCATTATTCGTTAATTTGAAATGTAAGTGTGTTGTGGTCAACCCTCTTAGATTATAATTTTTAGTTAAATTAAAATAGGCTATTTATGAATTGTAATTTGCTAAAGCATTAATGCTGACGAGTGAAGAAATTGTCACATTTGAGTTAGGATAATTGCTTTTGGTCAAACTAAATTGGTCATAAGTTTATTGTACTTAATAATGTCCAACATTTAAGTCAACATTTTATTTATTATTAATTTAGTATAGATAATTGATAAGTTTTTGTTAAGAGTTAATTAACAATTCAAAAGTTAAAGTTTAGTTTTTTTTAACAAAAATATCGCAATATTTTTGGAGCAGCCGTTTATCGATTTTTTTTAAATACTTTCCAAATGTGAAAGAAGAAAGTGGAAACGAAAAGTTAAGGAAACCACTGAAAATAGAAACGAAGTTCTGAAGGTGTAAAGCAGCCGCATTGCTGTACGCCTTTAGAATCTTTTTCAAAATAAAAGGTGGTAGAGTTACGAGTAATTTCCACAGGATTCGACCGCATAAAGGAAGTATTGAAAATATAAATCGGGACACGAATCTAGCTCAGGTGTGAGTCTCCATCTGTTTTACAGGAGTCGAAGTAGTGTCGTTTCCCTCTAAGCCGTCTAAACGCCATCATTACCAGGTCTGCAAGTTTAAAATGTCGTTTTAATTCCAATAGAATGCGCTCTTAGCCTATTGAAGGATTTGCTTATCTCTAAACGCTATTTTGTTTGTTAGTCATTTGTTTACAAAAGTCAGTTATTTTTAAGTCGTTTACGTGGACGTATCATACCTTTCTTTGGTGTTAAAAATGTCTTATTTTAAGCCAAATAAAGAGCATTTGCGGCATGTGTGCGAAATGCTGCTTTTACGCCACGAAAGAAAGGGTCTTTTGCATCGAGTTGTAACTGGCGATGAAAAATGGATTTATTTTCAGAATCCCAAACGAATAAAATCATGGGTAACGCCAGGACAACCATCCACATCGAGTGCAAGACCGGATCGTTTTGGGAAGAAGACAATGCTGTGTGTGTGTGGTGGGATCAGAAGGGAGTACTCTACTACGAGCTTCTCAAACCCGGCGAAACAGTCAATACCGACCGCTACCGACAACAAATGATCAATTTGAGTCACGCATTGATCGAAAAACGCCCAGAATGGGCTCACAGGCACGCCAAAGTCATTCTTCAGCATGATAACGCTCCTGCACATTCAGCCAGATTGACTAAGGAAACGATTTCTTCGCTTGGTTGGGAACTCCTACCCTACCCGCCGTATTCACCTGACCTGGCGCCTTCTGATTATCACATCTTCTCATCGATGGGACACTCATTGGCTGAGCAACACTTTAACAATTTGGAGGATGTAAGAAAATGGCTCGATGAATGGATTTCAAATAAAGATGAAGCATTCTTTTGGAATGGTATCCACAAATTGCCAGAGAGATGGACAAAATGTGTACAAAGCGAGGGCCAGTACTTTGAATAAAATATAATACTTTTTTTTAAATTACTGTGTATATATTTTAAGAAATAAACGACATTTTAAACTTGCAGACCTGGTAACGCCATCCGTAGCAGAAAAATGGTGATTATCAATAACTTTTTAAATGGACAATACGCAGAAAAGGACAGACGATCTAATAGACAACGTAAGGGACTATAATTATAATGCTGGCAATTTGCAAGTTCATGCCTTGACAGAACTGCATATTAAATTCGAATAAGAAATTCATTGAAAACCATAGGCAGACAATAAAAAATAACAAACTGACAAAATTAGAGAAGGTGCAATACGTTTTTGATATAGTAAGTGAAATTAATGGTAATAAATCGGAAGAAGTAGAGAATCGGATAAAGGATTTAGAAAAGACTAAAAAGTTTTAGATGAGTATAAAAAGAAGTTAGGTGCGCAAATAGAGTTTACGAATGAGTTATTAGAGAATCAAGAAAAAGAGAACCAGGAACTTCGGTTACAGTTATGTCAGAAAGGGCTGAGCGTAAATAATGTAGCAAAAACAGTCAAGTTATAAAAGTTAAATAGACAAAAAGAGGAGAAAATCCAGAGACTATCTGTCGTCTTGTCGAACGCAACAAGAGAGCTGGGTATCGCATATATATCAAGATCTTTCACCGCATCGGAATGCAGAAAAGGAAAATTTTAAGTACAGAAAAGCCAATAGTTATTGAGCATACGCAGTAGAAAGAGCCAGAAGGAGAAAAAGCCGTTAAAGTTTTGGGCAAATTTAGAAGCGTATTTTCAAACGCAAAAAAACTGTAAACAGAGAATATACGCCGAAAACGGTAAATAAGAATTTAGCAAATTTACTGGGATACGAAACGGAATTTGAAAAGCTTGAACCTAAACCTCCTCAGATTAAAAGGAACTTCGTAAATTGTATAGAGGAAACTTCAAAAACGCTTAGAATCTCATAGCACCCCCCACGTCAGACAACAAAGTTGTAAGAACGGAAAACATGGCGTCAATCTTAACAATAACTAAGCTAGTTAACAATATAGTTCCTACATTTTTTGGCACTGAAGGACCAGATTCGACTTCGGAGGTTTTTCGTTTTATTCAAGGATGTGAGTTACCAGAACGAGAGCTGATTACTGACAATAATAGGGCAATAACTCCAGATGTCATAGAGTATCTTAAGTAACGATTGATGGGATCTGCTTACGTACCAATACCACGCCAGCCTTTTGGTACAGTGAATGCCCTATGTAATGCAATAAAGAAACTGTATCTAAAGACAAAAACTTAAGACCATATAAGGGAACTTATTATATCATGCAGGCAGGGGGTCAAAGAGCCCGAAAGCCGATTTGGTAGCCGTATAGAAGTTTTACTTAATGAAGCAAGAGGCATTGCAGCGAACAGCTTTTGGAGATAGTCAGGAAGGCCACAATAGAAAAAACTGCGAACGGAGGTTTAACAAGCCATATTGCAGAAAATGTGGTATGTAGGGATACGAGAAATTTGGTAAAACTGGCCATTTGACAAGTTACTGGAAATAAACGAAAAAACTGTAACTGAGTTGCAATGGGAAGAAAGTAGATATTAATTTGATCAAAGTGTTTAAATTTGAACTTCAGGAGGAAGTTTTATAAAAAAAAAAAAGAAAAGTTGGTGTAATAGTGAATTCCTACATTTTATTCAAGATTTATAAATGTATAAGATGTATAAAAGGGTAAGCCCATGGCAGTAAAATGGAAGCAAAGCCCATACGATATTGGTATAGGCGCGTTCAAAAGTCGACCAGTAGCTCTTAAAATTTCGAAACTTTTACCAGTTGGTTTTTGTTCAGAAATAGTGATAGACCTTTAATTTGATTGCCTAATGATTTGTTATTTCTTATACAAACAATTTCGTTCCCAAACGTGTGAGATTGGATAACTGAAACTATTTAAAAAAATATAATTTCTGATTCGCGATGAGATGTAGGTTCAACATCGGCTAATTTGAGGTTTTTCTTTACTGCAACGCTATTAGAAATGCAATAAATATAAGCTAATATATTTAAAATCCGCCGAAATTATGAACAATTTTCAATTATATTCAAAATGATAGTCTCATCGGTTGAAACTTTGGCACAGTGGAGAGTTAGTGCCTTGTGCAATTCTAATTTAGTGGTATCCTTGTAATTTAGATTCGATGAAGGAAATCTGGTGCAGAAAACCACATGGTTGTGAGCAATTTCAATGCACTGGAGCCACGTGAAACAATGTCAGCAGGAATTTCTTTTTGTAGAAACGTATCGCAAATTTACGTCTTTGCTCTTGCAACTCTGACAGCCTATTAGCTAAGGACTAAGCAGTCCTCAAACATCAAAAAGTTTAACCACAGTCGGAAGTATGGACCTTTTTGTAGGCGTTTGTGTTTTTTGCAGATTAAATTTAAAGTAAAACTTATCAATGATAGGCTTCCACGACATTCCCAAAGCTTTGGCACTTGGTTCCTCTGCAAAATTAATTGGAACTTATTCTGTTACTTCTGATAAAAAGTCAGCGTGATTCGAGTTCCAGTTCGCCAATGTAAGACCAGCACGACCCAAAATCTTAATTAGTTGGGATTTTCTCTCTTGCAATTTTTTAATCGTTTCTGCCCCAGTAAGACATTCCTCCACATAAAATTTTTCTTAAATAAACTTTGTACCTTCTGGATGTGACACTGCGCACAACTCTGCAAGATAATTGAGCCAGCGAATGGCCAGAAATGGTGCTGCGGACATTCCATATGTTATTGCATTTAATTGAAATGTTTGAAGTTTGGTTTATGTCATCTCGCTAAAGAATTAGTTGAAAACAACGATCTTTTTTTATCTACAATTAACTACCTATACATTTTAATCGAAATGCCAGCAATGACAAAATCAGTTCTTGTTGTATTGTAGGCCCAACGAACAAAATTTAGTTTAGTGAAATTCAATTCGAAGCGGACGCATCAAAAACTACCCTTAATTTAGAGCTTGTGCTCTCAGGGCGTAACACGCAGTGATGCGGTATATAATAATTTGACTTACTGTGATCGACAATTTCTTTTGGGAACATATAATTGAGCTTGATGTATTCTTTGATAAATTCTGAATAAGATGTTTTTAATTCAGGATCGCGATGCAAAAATCGCTTTTTTGCAATTTCATACGAATCGCCCAATGCATCAGGAGAAAATTTGAACGGCAAACGTACTTGCAAACGGCCATCTTGATTTTTATCTACATTTTGTATAAAATGAGCATCTGTCTTTTTTCGTCTAACGTTAAGTGACATGACCCAAATTCTTCAAGTTGCAAAAAACGACGAAGGTTAATTTCAAACTCGGGTCTGATTTCGTTGTTAAGTTACAAGTAAAGTTATTTGCAGAAATTGCTGTACTTTAAACTTCTAAATTTTCACCTACAACCCACCCAAATGTCGTGTTTAGTAATCGTGGCAATCTTGATCTAAAGAAATTATACCATAGCACAACAATTCAAAAAATAGTACGGAACCAATTAATAGGTCAACTGGTTGCGATTTGTAAAAAAATGGATCTGCTAACTCGACGTGTATTACATGTTTTACAGTTTATTGAAGTACTAGGTTGATTAGAAGCTATGGAAATGGCTAAAAGAATTATTGCAGTACGTTCAAATAAGTTGATTTGAGACTTAATTGTTGTAATAAAATTTATTTCTGATAATGAATCTAATAATGTTCGAACTGGTTGCCACTTATTTCGGCAATGTTTGATAAATATGATCGCGGTTGTTAACAGTGCACTACTACCTGCACGAGAAATTAATACGGACGAGTTGTTGCTCGAAAACGACTAAGGTTGAATACGAGGGCTGCTGTATATATTTCTGGCCTGGCAACACTGAGTGCTGCCAAGTGCAATCTGACATTTCCATTAGAAAGTTTGTCATTTTTAAGCATAATCGTACTCAAAACGCTTTGACGTACGACCATTATTTGTGTTGTTTACAGTGACTTGAATAAATTAATATAGAAAAAAATGGAATTAACTCGTGGACATTTTCGTGCCATCACTTTTCACAACTTTCGACGTGAATTATCACGACAAGAGTACATTGATGAACTTAAATTTTTTTATGGCGATGAAGCACCATCCTATAGCACTGTGAAAAAATGGTATAATAAGTTTAATCGTGGCCGAAGCTTGCTCAAAGGCGAATTCCGTGAAGGTCGTCCAAAAACGGCTGTTGTGTCATAGAACATTGATGCCGTGCGTGAACTCATAATGCAAGATCGACATACGACATACCGAGAGATAGAGACATCCTTGGACATTTCTTTCACCAGCATACATTCGATACTGCATGAACACCTGGCCGTAAAAAAGGTTTCTTCTCGTTGGATCCCGCACAATTTGAAAGTCGCTCAAAAAAAGGCTCGTGTCGATTGGTCCAAAGAAATGTTGCAAAAATACGATTGCGGTGCTTCAAAAGACGTTTATAAGATCGTCACAGGTGACGAATCATGGATCTATGCGTATGAGGCCGAAAAGAAACAACAATCGACCGTGTTTGTCTTCAAAGACGAGCAAAATCCAACGAAAGTTGTTCGTGGAAGAAGCACTTCGAAGCAAATGGTCGCCTGTTTCTTCGGCAAAACTGGTCATGTGGCGACTGTTCTTCTTGAGCAACGTAGGACGGTCACTTCTGAGTGGTACACTACAATTTGTTTGCCTGAAGTAATCGGAGAAATTCGAAAAACCAACAAGAGAAGACGAATCATTGTTCACCATGACAATGCGAGCTCTCATACATCGGCTCAAACCAGAGCGTTTTTGACCGGCCAAAACGTCGAATTAATAGGTCATCTGCCGTACAGCCCTGACTTGGCACCTAATGACTTCTTCTTGGTTCCGCACATCAAGAAAAAAATGCGTGGTCAACGATTTTCGTCGCCAGAAGAAGCTGTTAAAGTGTTCAAAAACCATGTTTTAGAGGTGTCTCAATCGGAGTGGAAAAAGTGCTTCGACAACTGGTTTGAGCGCATGCAAAAGTGTATAAATCATGCTGGAGAATACTTTGAAAAACAATAAAACCATTTTTGATTATAAATATTCGCATTTTCACTATTAGGCCAGAAATATATAGAGCAGCCCTCGTAGTAGCGCTATGCTGCTGCTGCAAGCAACTGTTCAGAAAGTGCAATACACTATGATGTGGCTTTTGGAAGATTCGAAAGCGAAATTTTAAAGTGCATTTTGATACATTATGCCCTTTACCTAAGCAATTGATGCACAACAACGATTATTTTACGAATTCATTTGCGTTTGCAGTGATAAGAACCTTTCACATTTGTGAATTTTGTAACCAGTCCCATGTCGGAAATTCATCAAATTATAGATTTTCATCGTATTTGTATTTTGTTTCAGAATCCACTTTCATTATTACTAAATGTATCAATATTGCACTTAAAATATCTGTTTCCATACCCAAAGACGATAGTGAGCCGCAAAGTGCGGAGACCAACAACATCAGGCTTTGTTACAGGCGGTATATCAAACAATGATGAAATATGATAATTGAAAATCAGAACCTTAAGTAGTATATTTGTGGGGTTTCTGGACCACTTTTTCCGTACAAAATTCTGCTCATGCGTGGATGGGAGTATGTATATATTCTAAATATTGATTTGTTTATCGAAAAAAGCTGATTATGCCTGGATGGGAGTATGCATACATTTTAAATATTGATTTGCTTGTTCAAAAGAAGCTGCCGATATGTAGGCCATTAAAGAATGACAAGTGTAAAATGAGAGTAGTTGTGAAGTGCAGGTCTGCATTGATCTTGTGTACGTGGAAGGAATGTAAATGTAATAATATTGTGTATGGACATTTAGTGGAAAGAAGAAAGTATGTTAATTTCTGTTTAAGGTTTGATTGAAATGATCGTGATTTGAATATTTAAAAGTGTTAATAGTAATTTGGGAAGTAGAAAATCTTTGTTCAATAATAACTAAAGGATTTTTTTCAAATGTATTTTTGTTTTTAAGTGGATGGAATGTTTATTTAACGATCTTATGCATGGACATTTGATGCAAAACAAAAGAAAAATGTCTTGATTTCTGTTTAATAAAAATATTTGGGAGTAGAAAATCTTTTCTGAATAATTAATAAATATGTTTAAAAAGTTTAATCACGTGCATTGATCTTGTGTATAGGGATTTGGTAAGAAAAAGAAAAATTTGTTAATTTCTGTTTAAAATTTTATTGTAATGACCGTGAGTTGAATAATTAAAAAAGTGTAAATAGTAATATTGGGGAGTAGAAAATCCTTATTGAATAATTAATAAAGGTTTTCTTGTTTTGAAATGCATTTTTTTTTTTGTGCTGGATGTAATAGTATTGCGGTGTGTTGATCTTGTGTATAGAGATTTGGTGCGAAAGAAAAACGTGTTGATTTCTGTTTAATAAGAATAATATTTGGGAGTAGAAAATCCATATTGAATAATTAATAAATATGTTTAAGTTTAATTACGTAGGCCATTGAAGAATGATGAGGGTTGAAAATGTAAGATGAATGCAGGCGTTAAGGTTATTGAATTTTAAATTTGATATGAAAAAAAGAAGCCAAACACAGCAGGTGTGTTGGGAGACAGTCATATTGATAAATGTAGGAAATTCTAACAAGTGTAGTTAGAGATAGCTACGAAAATGCAGGTATTTTTCACATTAGGAAAAAAAAGCAATCTAGGTAAAGGTCACTAAATTTTGATTTTTTTTTCACAGGAAAAAAAAAATAAATAAACAAGGTAAAGATGACTATATTTAGATTTTTTCATGACGAGGGTTAAAAATGCAGGTGTTAAGGTCATTGAACTTTGATTTTTTGCTTTCAAGCAGAAGTAAGAATTTGGGTGTATTGAATTTTCTAATAAAACAGTACAGATATAGATACTGAATATAGGTAATGATTTTTGTGTGTGTGTTTTTGGTCAATTTACGTTCTAGGTTTGTTCACATTAGGAAAAATAAGCAATCTATGTAAAGGTCATTGAAATACATTATAGTTTTCAAGTAAAAGCCACTTGCATGCCACATTCATGTCATTTTTACAGAAATCAGTTTCCTGATAACTTTTCAACACCAACGCAGATATCTCTGGAACCACTGCATAGATTTTCTTACAGCATAGAGCATTTTGTTCGTCTAATATCCCTCCTTCAGAATGTGTAAGCTTAATTTAGAAATATTTTTCATTTTCCAAGTAAACGCCACTTGCAGCCACTTTTATGTCAGTTTTACAGAAATCAGTTTCCTGATAACTTTTCAATATCAACGCAGATATCTCTGGAACCACTGCATAGATTTTCTTACAGCCTAGAGCATTTTGTTCATCTAATATCCCTCTTTCAGAATGTGTAAGCTAAATTTAGAAATATATTATAGTTTTCAAGTAAAAGCCACTTTCATGTCATTTTTACAGAAATCAGTTTCCTGGTAACATTTCAACACCAACGCAGATATCTCTGGAACCACTGCATAGATTTTCTTACAGCCTAGTGTATTTTGTTCGTCTAATATCCCTCTTTCAGAATGAGTAAGCTTAATTTAGAAATATATTATAGTTTTCAAGTAAAAGCCACTTGAATGCCACTTTCATGTCATTTTTACAGAAATCAGTTTCCTGATAACTTTTCAACACCAACCCAGCCTAGCGCATTTTGTTCGTCTAATATCCCTCTTTCAGAATGTTTAAGCTAAATTTAGAAATATATTATAGTTTTCAAGTAAAAGCCACTTGCATGCCACTTTCATGTCATTTTTACAGAAATCAGTTTCCTGATAACATTTCAACACCAACGCAGATATCTCTGGAACCACTACATAGATTTTCTTACAGCCTAGCGTATTTTGTTCGTCTAATATCCCTCTTTCAGAATGAGTAAGCTTAATTTAGAAATATATTATAGTTTTCAAGTAAAAGCCACTTGCATGCCACTTTCATGTCATTTTTACAGAAATCAGTTTCCTGATAACTTTTCAACACCAACGCAGATATCTCTGGAACCACTGCATAGATTGTCTTACAGCCTAGCGCATTTTGTTCGCCTAATATCCCTCTTTCAGAATGTGTAAGCTTAATTTAGAAATATATTACAGTTTCCAAGTAAAAGCCACTTGCATGCCACTTTCATGTCATTTTTACAGAAATCAGTTTCCTGATAACTTTTCAATACCAACGCAGATATCTCTGGAACCACTGCATAGCTTTTCTTACAGCCTAGCGCATTTTGTTCGTCTAGTATCCCTCTTTCAGGATGTGTAAGCTAAATTTAGTAATATATTATAGTTTTCAAGTAAAAGCCACTTTCATGTCATCTTTACAGAAATCAGTTTCCTGATAACTTTTCAACACCAACGCAGATATCTCTGGAACCACTGCATAGATTTTCTTACAAGCATAAGAAAAATGTCCTAGAACACTCTCATTTTCAAACACATACTTCCAAACACAAATGTTTTGCTTTGCCACCAAAATAGGAATTAAAGAACAAAAGTGTTTTAGAACAACATTGAAGTAAAACATAACAGAACTAGAATAAAAATGATATAGAATATCAAAACTGAAGTAGAACATTCAAAACATGCTTGAAGTTTTTGATAGCAGAATTAGGCTAAAGAGAAACTAAAATCATTTTCGTTTTTCTCAATATGAGGTGTCGTCAGCTTTAAGATTTGAAAACGCTTAAAAATGGAGAAAAAACATTATAATATATGTTTTATTTAAAATGTTAATTGAATTACTTTTTCAAAAAAAAATTAATATTTTTATATTAAAAATATAATAGTAAAATTGTCTTTTACATTTCGGGGTTTTCAGAAAAACGAATAGTAATAAAACTTTACAAAAAAAAAAAAAAAAAAAATGCCTGTATTCGATCGTACTAAATAATATTTTTTTTTTAAGTTCTATACAAAAAATTTTAAGGAATTAAAATTAATAACACGTGGTTCACGTGGATCTATCCTTTTATAAAAATATTTTTTTAAAAATTAATTTTTTATCCGAAGTTTCATATTTTCATATTAAAAATATAACCAAAGTGAATTTATATAAAGTACACGCAAGTCTACAACAAATACAACATTAGAACAACAACAGGCATTTTGTTTGTGTAAAATCATGTATTATGTCAAAAAACAGTTCAGAGACGGCAAAGTGGGTAACATTTTATCATTTTTCTAACTAAAAAATTAAAATGAATTTTACTTAATTATTATAAAAAAAGCAAGAGAATGACTTTTCAATGACTATGTCAATGTAAATTTAAACAAGAATTCAATAAAAGGATGTTCAATGCAACTTGAGTTGGAGAAGTGTAATTTGAATATTTTGTTTACCATCCCTTATAGAACATAATAAAAATTAAAAAAACAAGAGAAATGTATAGCAAAATAAAAATTAGTATAAATGTAAACAAATTTTGACACAAAACATGATTAACACGCACACTAATAAAACTATCAGCTAAACTCCTGCAAGTACTTGTTATAGATATACTTTGAATATAACAATAAAACAGCCTGTAACAAAAAAACATATTAGTATGTTTGCGTATCATTTCTATATTGTATAAAAGTATTTTCTTTCAACAGCCTTAAATCGGATTATTTAACAACACTACTTTATTTTCGTGAGCATGCTTTGTATATGTTCTAGTGCACTCGATGTTTCTACTATGATTTACAGCTTTTTTACTTCATTGTCTCCTCTTGTTTTGATGTTCTACTCTGTTTTAAAACACGAGCACGAACAAAGCTGTAAAGAGAAACTTTTCGAATGGTGCTTGTTTTGTTTCAGTGAGAGCCATGTTTTGTTATGCTTGTTTTGATATTTATATTTACACTGAAATTCTGTGTTTAGAAGTAGTGTACACTAGAACATAGAATTTTAAAACATTTTGTGCAGCTCTTTAGTATTTTACACATTAGGAAATATAAGCAATCTAGGTAAAGGTCATTGAACTTTGCTTTTTTTGAAGCAGAAGTAAGAATTTGGCTATATTCAATTTTCTAATGCAACTGCAGAGATAGATACTGAGTAAAGGTAATTATCTTGTGTGTGCGTACGTGTATGTGTTTGTGTATGTTTGTGTGTGTGAGTGTGTGTGTGTGTTTGTGGTCAATTTAAGTTTTAAATAATCGTGATTAAAATAAAAAGGGTTAATAGTAACATTAGGGAATAGAAAAATCTTTATTGAATAATTAATAATTAAAGGTGTTCTTTTTCAAATATATTTTTAGTTTTTTTGATTTATACTCTTTATTTAAATTATTGTTTGTTGTTACCCATGTTTAGTTTAATATTCATTATCATTTATGTATATGAAAAGAATTAAAAGGGTAGGTGTATAGAGACAGACTGATAAATTGTTAATATATTCTAGTTGTGATTGAATATTACCAATCCAATCTCTATCCTCTTCACTCATGTTATTGCTGTATGATTTTAAAAATTTATAGATTTCTTTAATCATTTTGCAAGGATTACTATATACTCATGTGAAATGTTTCAGAATAGTAATATGGTTAATGTTTATTTCCTTTTTAATTACCTCTTTTCGAAATAATTCAATTAAATCATCTACAGTAAAATGTTGTTAGTTACCATTGCATTTCGGTTTAGGCGAGGGAGAGGTTGTTGTTAGTTACTCGGTTTCTAACAGAACAAGATAAATTGATAACTAAATTCCTCCCACAGTCAGTGTTTAGTTTGGAAGTTTATATATAAAATTAATATATTTGTTTGTTTAACCACCTAATAAAATGGTTTCGTTTTTAATTTCTCCTTGATATTGTTGTTCTTGTTAATATGTTGAACCATAAAAGGCTTGTATACTACTTCTTTCAATATTAAATTGGATAAATATATATTAAATCACAACAGTAACAATATAAAAATCAGGGCAAATAACAACTATGAAAATATAATAAAAGATTTAAACGTTGTTAACATCAAAATTACATACTACGCAAGTATAGCTATTCAGTTTTACAACGATACACGATTTTTGAAAGAAACTAGCCACCAATACAATACAAGTAGACGGATAGAAGGCTGTTTTAAAGTCGGAAGCCTTAAAAATAAATACGGAAAGCACACCCTAGAAGTAACTTTACCTACAATTTTCAACATGTTGCCAAAATATATGCTACATATTCCAAAGAAAAACACGAGGAAAAAATTAATCAAGCGATATTTTATAACTTCTCAATGAAATCTCTTATTTTTTTATATATTTTATTTATTAAGGTACGAGCGAATTATAAATATTTTTATTAATAATTTGAAACTGTACTCATATTAAGTATATTTTTCTGCAGACAAACAATTAAGCTCCGCGGAATTAATAATATATATTTTTAAATTTTTCTGTTAGATTAATTAAAATAAAGTAATAAAGTAAAGTAAATAATATTGTGTAATTCTCGAGATAACTCTGGTACAAGAATTTTCTCAATTTAACCATTACTATGAATTTTTTCTGTTCAATTTTAGAATATTCAAAACAATTTATTTTCAAGTATTGTTACTTTCATTTTTATAATTAAATATTTGCGGTTGTTGTTGGTTGGAATTTACAGGTGAAGCAAGTGTTGGCGTTCTATTTAAAAAACGAAATAAAAACGACAGTTTGGCATTACAGTTGCCGTTATCAATATCAGTCATAAATATAACGGTATTCACCATTTTGAAATGAAGATAGTAACAACAATAAAACATTATTTCTCTGTCGAAATCATTACCCAGCAAAAAATTAGACATTACCTTAAAAAGTACTTGTCATATAATGACTTACTTTTATGATTTCCAAATTTTGTTACTCGCTTAAAAAATACATTACATTAGTTCGCAAAAAAGAAAGTTGTAATTGAACTAGTTCTTTAAATACAACTTATGATCATCATTATTTCTTACAATAATTGATGTAATCAATTCTCAGTAATTGATTATAAAAGTCTCATCCCTTGTTTTAATTATTACGTTGGTAATCTAGTTGGGAATACCTTCCGTCAAAAATGCTTAATTCTACACTTGATTAGCTTTTCTAAAATTGTTTGCTGGGTATTAGCGACGAAGATCAAACGAACACAATAAATAAATTCATAATAAAAACAAGCTTATAACGGCAGTTCAAAAATTTAGTTTCTGAAATTTAACAAAAATCCCACTTACACTTAAAGTATTAATATCATTTATCAACGCTTAGTTATATGATACTTGTGCAACAAATCGCAGAACACTTGCAAGTTTATTGTTGGTGTTATTGCAGATTTTTGCATGCTACATTTCAGTTAAGGAGTAATCTGCTCCAGTACGTATTGGAGCAGTTGATTTAAGTCTTACAATATTAAGAAATAAAAATTATGATATATACATAAATTTACAAATGGTTTTAAAAATAAAACGTTTCTAACAAAGAATAAGGAATTGCAAATATGCATCTTCACTTGAATAGCATCTTCACTTGAACTTAAAAAAAAATATTAAATGGAACGAAGAACCACAAACTCCATTCCTATATTTTTTCATAACTTTTCGGCATATGACTGTCATTTCTTCATTAGAGAACTTTTATCTATGGAAGGTGATATAAATATAATTACTTCAACTGAAAAATTATATGTATTTACATATATAAAAAAGAATTTTTAGTTAATGATGATGGTGATGAAAAAAAGTCAATAGAACTACTACGAATACTACTACTACTACTTTGTTTGACTATAAAATCAATTTATTATTATTCCATATAACTAGATTCAGTAAATTGTCTCGAGAAAACACAGCTACCACTTCGATCACATATCTTCAATAGCATTACTAATGAATAAAGATGATTATGAACACGCTTAAAAGGTTTGGCAAACATTCAAATGTAACACACTTTTTGGCTGTCTTTTATTATATTTAAAAGTATATATTTTATTGCTTTGTTATGTATATTAAAGTTTTCGTAATGTTTCTAAAGACATTTACAAATTAGATCCATGTCAATATTATTATAATATCTCAGGACTATCTTGGGATGCAATATTAAAACCAACTGAAAAAGAGTTGCAATTGTTGAATGATATTGACATACACAGTTTTACTGTGCGGTGGGATACGGGGAGGTATTTCATAATGTTAGTGATTCTGATTTTACGAAAGATTCAAATTATTTAATACATTTTGTTGTAAATAATTTTTATGGTTATGCATTAGCGCAATATCTACCATATAAAATTTTAAGTGGTTTGAAAGCTGTAGGGACTTTAATGTAAATAATATAGAAGGAGATTCTCAAATTGGATATATATTAGAGGTTGGTTTAGAATATCCAAAAGCACTGCAAGATTATCATAATGACTTGCCAGCAAAACACAATTGCAAATTTAAATAATAAAACCATTTATTAAATACAGTATTGCAACCTTCAACAATGTCTTAAACTCGGATTGATTTTGAAGAAACTTCATAAAAAAAAATTATTGAACTAAATCTATACCTATAATAAAACAGTAACGAGGTCATTTCTGTACATAATATATTTTTTTAAAATTATGTTGTCGGTGTAGATAGTAATCGATAAAGAATAAAAAACACCTATTTTTGGAATTTGTATCCATCTGCCTGTCTGTCTGTCTGTCTATCTGTCCGGCTGTCTGTCTGCTGTGTTCGCATCATGCAAAAACTATTGGGCGGGTTTGAACAAAATTTTGTGAGAAGGTCCTTAGAACCTTGGTTTCAATATAGAATACTTTTTTCTTTTCGCAATATTAGGTCATTTCATAGACAAAATTTAGAAACAAATGTAAAAGCACCCAATTTTACGGGTGGAATGATACTAACACAGTTGTCAGCACTTTTTATTGTTGTAAATGGAAAATTTTTAACAAAAAAATTTTTAATAAAATTAAAAATTACGAAGAAGAAGAAGAAGTGGGCACTGCTAGTAATCATAATTAAACACTGGCTAAAAATTCATTTGAACAAAAATTTCTTTAAATTATTGAACAACGCTGCGTACGGTAAGATAATGGAAAATATTGATTAAAGAAAGGATAATTAAATAGTATGTGAGTTGGAGAGTAAAAGTAAGCGATTAGGAGGTAGAGCTCGTGTTGCAAGACCTAACTTTCATAGTTGTGTCAAAATTCAAAACGAAATGACAGTCATTGAAATGAGTAGAGTGTGGACTGAATATAATACATCAATTTATATTTAGTTTTCTGTTTTAGAGCTATCGAAATGGAAAATGTATAATTTTTATTATGATTACGTAAAACCCAAGTACAAAGAAAATATTCAGCTCAATTATATGGCTTTTTTTCAACAAACATTTCCTCAAAATTATTTATTATTGTTAGTTTGTTGGTTATACTTTGTTTTACTCTTTTTATTTTCTTCATTTCCTTATTAACTTTGTCTATTTTAACAGAAAACATTTTAGATTGTAAAGCAATAAACTTCTTAGTAATTCGACCATTGCACTCATCTTTCATCACTCCAAAAACTTTTTTATTCATGAGTGGGAAATTATAAGGGATTTCTTTCTGATATGTGGATGTGTCATAAATAAATAAATTTTTTTTTATTTTTAATTTTATTAAAAACTCAAATTTCACTATGTGTATATTCCAGAGTTCTATAGATAGTGTTAAAAATTTTCCATTTACAACAATAAAAAGTGCTGACAACTGTGTTAGTATCATTACACCCGTACAATTGGGTGCTTTCAAATTTGTTTCTCTATTTTGTCTATGAAATGACCTAATATTGCGAAAAGAAAAAAGTATTCTATATGGAAACCAAGGTTCTAAAAAAATTTTGTTCGAATTCATCCAATAGTTCTTACATGATGCGAACACAGCAGACAGACAGACGTACAGATAGATAGACAGACAGACAAACAGATAGACAGACAGACAGATAGATACAATATCCAAAAGTAGGTGTTTTTTATTCTTTATCGATTACTATCTACACCAACAACATAATTTTAAAAAAATATATTATGTACAGAAATGACCTCGTTACTGTTTTATTATAGGCATAGATTTAATTCAATAATTTTTTTTATGAAGTTTCTTCAAAATCAATCCGAGTTTAAGACATTGTTGAAGGTTGCAATACTGTATTTAATAAATAGTTTTATTATTTAAATTTGCAATTGTATTTTGCTGGCAAGTCATTATGATAATCTTGCAGTACTTTTGGATATTCTAAACCAACCTCTAATATATATCCAATTTGAAAATCTCCTTCTATATTATTTACATTAAAGTCCCTACAGCTTTCAAACCACTTAAAATTTTATATGGTAGATATTGCACCACTGCATAACCATAAAAATTATTTACAACAAAATGTATTAAATAATTTGAATCTTTCGTAAAATCAGAATCACTAACATTATGAAATACCTCCCCGTATCCCACCGCACAGTAAAACTGTGTATTTCAATATCATTCAACAATTGCAACTCTTTTTCAGTTGGTTTTAATATTGCATCCCAAGATAGTCCTGAGATATTATAACAATATTGACATGGATCTAATTTGCAAATGCCTTTACAAACATTACGAAAACTTTAAAATACATGACAAAGCAATAAAATATATACTTTTAAATATAATAAAAGACAGCCAAAAAGTGTGTTACATTTGAATGTTTGCCAAACCTTTTAAGCGTGTTCATAATCATCTTCACTCATTAGTAATGCTATTGAAGATACATATATGATCGAGGTGGTAGCTGTGTTTTCTCGATACAATTTACTGAATCTAGTTATATGGAATAATAGTAAATTGATTTTATAGTCAAACAAAGTAGTAGTAGTAGTATTCGTAGTAGTTCTATTGACTTTTTTTCATCACCATCATCATTAACTAAAAATTCTTTTTTATATATGTAAATACATATAATTTTTCAGTTGAACTAATTATATTTATATCACCTTCAATAGATAAAAGTTCTCTAATGAACAAATGACAGTCATATGCCGAAAAGTTATGAAAAAATATAGGAATTGAGTTTGTGGTTCTTCGTTCCGTTTAATATTTTTTTTTTAAGTTCAAGTGAAGATGCTATTCAAGTGAAGATGCATATTTCCAATTCCTTATTCTTAGTTAGAAACGTTTTATTTTTAAAACCATTTGTAAATTTATGAATATATCATAAGTTTTATTTCTTAATATTGTAAGACTTAAATCAACTGCTCCAATACGTGCTGGAGCAGATTACTCCTTAACTGAAATGCAGCATGCGAAAATCTGCAATAACACCAACAATAAACTGGCAAGTGTTCTGCGATTTTTTGCACAAGTATCATATAACTAAGCGTTGATGAATGATATTACTACTTTAAGTGTAAGTGGGATTTTTGTTAAATTTCAGAAACTAAAATTTTGAACTGCCGTTATAAGCTTGTTTTTATTATGAATTTATTTATTGTGTTCGTTTGATCTTCGTCGCTAATACCCAGCATACAATTTTAGAAAAGCTAATCAAGTGTAGAATTAAGCATTTTTGACGGAAGGTCTTCCCAACTAGATTACCAACCTAACAATTAAAACAAGGGATGAGACTTTTATAATCAATTACTGAGAATTGATTACATCAATTATTGTAAGAAATAATGATGATCATAAGTTGTATTTAAAGAACTAGTTCAATTACAACTTTCATTTTTGCGAACTAATGTAATGTCTTTTTAAGCGAGTAACAAAATTTGGCAATCATAAAAGTAAGTTATTATATGACAAGTTCTTTTTAAGGTATTGTCTAATTTTTTTCTTGGTAATGATTTCGACAGAGAAGTAATGTTTTATTGTTGTTACTATCTTCATTTCAAAATGGTGAATACCGTTATATTTATGACTGATATCGATAACGCCAACTGTAATGCCACACTGTTCTTTTTATTTCGTTTTTTAACTAGAACGCCAACACTTGCTTCACCTGTAAATTCCAACCAAATAACAAAAACCGCAAATATTTAATTATAAAAATGAAAGTAGATTAAAAAAAAAACAATACTTGAAAATAAATTGTTTTGAGTATCCTAAAATTGAACAGAAAAAATTCATAGTAATGGTTAAATTGAGAAAATTCTTGTAGCAGACTTATCTCGAGAATTACACAATATTATTTACTTTACTTTATTACTTTATTTTAATTAATCTAACAGAAAAATTTAAAAATAAATATTATTAATTCCGCGAAGCTTAATTGTTTGTCTGCAGAAAAATATACTTAATATGAGTACAGTTTCAAATTATTAGTAAAAATATTTATAATTCGCTCGTACCTTAAAAATAAAATATATAAAAAAAAGAGATTTCATTGAGAAGTTATAAAATATCGCTTGATTAATTTTTTCCTCGTGTTCTTCTTTGGAATATGTAGCATATTTTTTGGCAACATGTTGAAAATTGTAGGTAAAGTTACTTCTAGGGTGTGCTTTCCGTATTTATTTTTAAGGCTTCCGACTTTAAAACAGCCTTCTATCCGTCTACTTGTATTGTATTGGTGGCTAGTTTCTTTCAAAAATCGTGTATCGTTGTAAAACTGAATAGCTATACTTGCGTAGTATGTAATTTTGATGTTAACAACGTTTAAATCTTTTATTATATTTTCATAGTTGTTATTTGCCCTGATTTTTATATTGTTACTGTTGTGATTTAATATATATTTATCCAATTTAATATTGAAAGAAGTAGTATACAAGCCTTTTATGGTTCAACATATTAACAAGAACAACAATATCAAGGAGAAATTAAAAACGAAACCATTTTATTAGGTGGTTAAACAAACAAATATATTAATTTTATATATAAACTTCCAAACCAAACACTGACGGTGGGAGGAATTTAGTTATCAACTTATCTTGATCTGTTAGAAGCCGATTAACTAACAACAACCTCTCCCTCGCCTAATCCGAAATGCAATGGTAACTAACAACACTTTACTGTAGATGATTTAATTGAATTATTTCGAAAAGAGGTAATTAAAAAGGAAATTAACATTAACAATATTACTATTCAGAAACAGTTCACATGCATATATAGTAATCCTTGCAAAATGATTACTATATAAATCTATAAATTTTTAAAATCATTCAGTAATAACATGAGTTAAGAGGATAGAGATTCACTTGGTAATATTCAGTAACAACTAGAATATATTAACAATTTATCAGTCTGTCTCTATAGGTGTTAATTATTTTCATATACGTAAATGATAATGAATATTAAACTAAACATGGGTAACAACAAACAATAATTTAAATAAAGAGTAAAGAACAAAAAAACTAAAAATATATTTGAAAAAGAACACCTTTAATTATTAATTATTCAATAAAAATTTTCTATTCCCTAATGTTACTATTAACCCTTTTTTAAATATTTTAATCACGATTATTTAAATCAATCTTAAAACCTAAATTGACCACAAACACACACACACAAACATATACATACAGGTACGCACACACATTACCTTTACTCAGTATCTATCTCTGAAGTGTCATTAGAAAATTGAATACAGCCAAATTCTTACTTCTGGTTCAAAAAAATCAAAGTTCAATGACCTTAACTTAGATTGCTTATATTTCCTAATGTGTAAAATACTTTTATTTTCTTATTCTTGAAAACAAAAAATCAAAGTTCAATGACCTTTACATAGATTGCTTATTTTTCCTAATGTGAACGAACCTAAAACGTAAATTGACCAAAAACACACACACACACAAATCATTACCTATACTCAGTATCTATATCTATAGTGTTTTATTAGAAAATTCAATACACCCAAGTTCTTAATTCTGCTTCTTGAAAACAAAAATTAAAGTTCAATGACCTTAACACCTGCATTCATCTTACATTTTCAACCCTGGTTATGAAAAAATCAAAATATAGTGATCTTTACCTTGTTTATTTATTTTATTTTCTATGAAAAAAATCAAAATTTAGTGACCTTTACCTAGATTGCTAATTTTTCTTAATGTGTAAAATACTTGTATTTTCTTAGCTATCTCTAACTACACTTGTTAGCATTTCCTACATTTATCAATATGAATGTCTCCCAACACACCTGATGTGTTTGGCTTCTCTATTCCTTTCATTCATATCAAATTCAAAATTCAATAATCTTAACACCTGCATTCATCTTACATTTCCAACCCTCATCATTCTTCAATGGCCTATATAATTAAACTTTTTAAACACATTTATTAATTAAAGGATCGCCGCGAATAACGTTGCAAATGACAAAATAATAATTTTTCAGGAGAGCAAAAAAACGTATTTAAATGGTTTGATTATCTCCACTGACTGACTCATTGTAATTGCGTTTTGACGGTGATAAAATGCATAATTTTAATGTTTTCTTGTTGGAACAAATGTAAGACAGTAAAATTAACGGTAATCTGCAAAAAAACAGGTTTTGCAAAATTTGTCTTTTACAACGTTATTCAATTATTCAATACAGATATTCTACTCCCAAATATTATTCTTATTCAACAGAAATCAACACATTTTTCTTTCTCACCAAATCTCTATACACAAGATCAGCACACCGCAATACTATTATCCAGCACAAGAAAAAATACATTTCAAAACAAGAAAACCTTTATTAATTATTCAATAAGGATTTTCTTCTCACTTTCTCACAAGATCAATGTACACCTGCATTTTTAATTATTCAAATTACGATCATTTCAATAAAACCTTAAACAGAAATTAACATACTTTCTTTTTCTCCCCAAATCCCTATACACAAGATCAATGCACGTGATTAAACTTTTTAAACACATTTA
Source organism: Gymnosoma rotundatum (assembly GCA_916610165.2). NCBI lineage: Eukaryota > Metazoa > Arthropoda > Insecta > Diptera > Tachinidae > Gymnosoma > Gymnosoma rotundatum. The sequence goes on from OU744337.1 coordinate 76,369,695, forward strand.
TTAATTATTCAGAAAAGATTTTCTACTCCCAAAATTATTCCTAAACAGAAATCAAGATATATTTCTTTTTTTTCACCAAATGTCCATGCATAAGATCGTTACATAAGCATTCCATCCACTTAAAAACAAAAATACATTTGAAAAAAAAAATCCTTTAGTAATTATTGAACAAATATTTTCTACTCCCCAAATTACTATTAACACTTTTTAAATATTCAAATCACGATCATTTCAATCAAACCTCAAACAGAAATTAACACACTTTCTTCTTTCCACTAAATGTCCATACACAATATTATTACATTTATATTCCTTCTACGTACACAAGATCAATGCACACCTGCACTTCACAACTACTCTCATTTCACACTTGCTATTCTTTAATGGCCTACAAACAAATCAATATTTAGAATGTATGCATACTCCCATCCAGGCATGATCAGGTTTTTTCGAATAAACAAATCAATATTTAGCATATATACATAGTCCCATCCAGGCATGAGCAGAATTTTGTATGGAAAAAGTGGTCCAGAAACCCCACAAATATACTACTACCTTATTATAAAATCTTTCTTTAAGGCGATCGAGTGCCTTCGTGTAATTATTTTCAGTTACTTGATATGCCTGTCCAACAGCTAATGCAGGACCAGACAAGCAGCTCAACAAATAATTAAACTTATCAATTGTAGAAATTAGAATCGAATAGGCTCGTTGTGTACAATATTTTTGAAGCTAGATATAAATCGTTTGTATTCGCTGTACTTACTGTCGAATTTAGGAAACTTCAAATTTGGTAATCGACTTGGTGCTTGATGACAAATTGTAGAATTAAGACCTGATTTGGCTTCGTTTTTTCCACAAAAATTTGTTAACATATTTACAATTTGCGATTTCACCGACACGTATAAATCTTCAATATCACTCCTGGCGTGGTCGTTGGCATCTTGACGTTAAACTTGGCTTTGTATGTTGCATATTTGCTTAAAATACGACTCTTAAATATCTAAACAGCATTCTAATATAGTACGATCACACTTTTTTCTTTTTTGTCGACTTTAGTTTTAATCAAAGTTTTGCTTCTTTTAAGGGCGCTTCGTTATTGTTTCAAGTCTGTAAATTCGATTGCGAAATTGCCAGCATTTGCATCAGGAGGAGGCAGGCCCTGATGTATTCTTTTCATCCACCATCATAGTTTATGTATAAAATTAGAATGAATTTACAACAATGATATTGTACCAAATAAGCAGTTAGCAGTAATGAACCGCCGCGGCGCGAACAACAAAATTATATTGTAACTATATTTAACAAGAGTTTTTTTAAATACGATTATAAACCAATAATGATAATTATGTGATTATGATGATGACAATCAACAACCAGTATGATGAACTTAAGCAGCAACAACGAAACCTTCAGGGCAGCAACAAACCTTGATGTTGCAATATAGTTGTACAACATGCAAAGTTAGCAACGATAAAATTGATAATTGTAGGCAAGAAATGTAGCCAATATCAGCAACTATTTACATAAGTATATAAAAACTCAACTAACAACTGCATTATTAGGTAGGTGTTTAAATAGATTCTTATAGAAATTTCATTATCCATTTGCTAGAGATAATTAACTAAATCATCGCTAATTAAAGTGATGTTGAGATGTTATAATAAAATAGTTCATTAAGGACTACAATCATTCAATAAGAAATTGTATAAGAAATTCATTTAACCATATAACCAAACAATGACGTTTAATCGTTTCTTTTTTAATTGGCCTATCTATGTTCAGACACTTGTAAGAACGCTCAAAATTTTCTTTTATAGTTCTAGCTTTGTATAGAATATCTTGCCATTCCATTAGTAAGGAAAAAGATCTAAATTTGTTCAATAAAAGATTTTGTTTTTAAAGGTTAATTACTGTTATTATCACTAGGCTCAGCATTAGTATCCACAAGGAATTAGCTTCTTCTTTTTGACCAATTATTTCTAATTTTTTGACAATGTTCGCATTGGCATTTTCTATTTAAATTATGATTTACCCATTTTCAAAAAAATTTTAGTGCTGTCTGTTACGTTTTTAGGACTCTAATTCTTCCATCCTCCTTATCGAAGCTATTATTTCTTTTTCCCGTATACTAGTAATGTGCACGTGTGTTATGATCAAAAAAAACAGATTGAATTCATCAACCTAGTTCCCTAGTGGCCAAATTGTTGCTAGTATGCTGGCTTTTAGCGCTGCTAAGCTCGTCGGATGGGGAGGTTCTTTTCAACTCTCTGGCTCCTTTAACACATACAACAAAAAAACAATCACACCAGAACGTTTACTATCTTGCCTAATTTAAACTGAAACTAACTCTTACATGGCACAATTTGCCGACGTTACCATTCTGCGTCTTTAGTAACTGTTGGTTGGTCCGTGTGGAGATTTCCCAGTCTCCCATCGGACGCGTCCCCAGGTGGCGGATAGGGGAACTCTCGGCTGGTCAGTCTGGACCAGCGGAGAAGGTGGTAAATACCACCCGTGGACCAAAATTCTGGGCAGCTGATCACCATGCCTGGTGGAGCTGACGGTGATGGACGCGGAGTGAATGTGGCATAAGGCACTGACTTATGGATTTTGACTTGATGCCGCGGGCTGACGACTGCAGTATTCCATCACCTTAGTAAGCAAGAGTGACATCTTGCTGAAATGGCTGTAGGCTAATGCTGCAGCCGCCTCCGTCCTGTTAAAACTTTGGCAAGCCTTCAGGTACGTTCCCCATACGTCGCCATTAGGTTGGTGGTGCAGGTTCAGTTGAGGAATCCTGATTAGTTTCCGTCCTGGCTCTGAACTCCGTTGCCCATGAAGCGCGGAGTCAACCCTTGCATGGCCTCCCTGATTTCATAGATAACCATGGGGACTTATAGGGAAACTGTACTTCCGTATGGGGATAGCGGCCTGAAGTCGGGACCCAACAAAATTAAAATGGAGACAATTTTTAAAAAACCTGAGAGGAATATGAGAGATGATGATAGAGCGAAGAGAGAAGAGGATGACGCGGCTGCTCAAAGAGGGGCCTTTAGAAGGAGCAGCTTGCTGCAAAGGTCGCCACTGGCAAGGCGCACACCGAAATCGGGCGCGGCTGGAAGTGGAGCGGCTCATGTTGGGAGCATGAATGCCGGGGCTTTACCCCGGACCCCCACAGATGGTGCGCTGCGGACGGATGATGAGAATCGGAGGGGAGATGCTTCCAGTATCGGTACTGGGACCGCTTCGACCGTGTAGCGTACACCCAATGGCACCGGCATGACGAGGGAACAGCTTGTCACTCCCACCTCTGCAAGTAGTAACGCGACCTGTTTGGTAACGGCTCCCAATGCGGATGGCGACACAGGCGTGGGGACTGGGTATTCTCCTCGGCTTGAGCTGATCCGCAATATGGGGAGAATGGAGGAGGATGCGATATCCCAATGCAGATTGGTGATAGAAAGCATGCAGCGGGCGTTCAACCGCCAAAAGAACATTAGCAGCGATGTAAAGGCCGGTGTATCCAAAATGGCCGAGCTGCTAGATGTCACGCTGAATTATAGGCGTGCGTGGAAGACGGCAGAAGAGAAAAAGAACCTCACAGAATTAAGAAGGAAGGCTGCTGCACAGTCCGGTTCGGATACTCCGACTACGGTGACCGCAAACCCAAAAAGAGCGGCCACTAGCCCGGCTGTGCCCGAGAGCTCCAAAAAAGCCAGGACAAAAGAGCCCAAGGGAAGCGTAACTGGGCCTCCGGAGAAGAGCGAAGAAACCTGGCGGACTTTCACTAAGTAGGGCAGTAGGAAAAAACCTCCAGAAAGGCCATCAGTGCCTAAAAAGAGGAGTAAGCCCCGCCCGCCGCGGTTAAAACCAGAGGCGGTAATGATCAGGCCTACAGAGGGACATAGTTACGAAGAGGTGCTTAAAGACCTGCGTAGCAAATTGGCGACCGATGAATCGGTCAGGGTGAATTCCGTGAGGAAGACAAAAGCGGGAGCCATCCTCTTGGAACTTGGGAGAGGGGAGAAAGTTAGACCGGAGTTCGTCCAACAGTTGAAGAGTGCTGTGCTACAATAGAGATACGGGACCTTGACTCCCTGGTAGTCAAAGAGGAAGTGGAGGCGGCAATCCTGAAGCTACTCCCTGACCCAGGGGAGCAGATGCGAACAAGCATTACGATGCCGAGCGAACGGGAGCAGGTACGGGCTTTTGTCACGCTATCCGCGGAAGGTGCCGCGAGGCTCAAGAAAGTTGGTCAAATAATAATCGGATGGATCCGAGCCAAGATACGAGCTTGCGAGGACATCAGAAGGTGCTATCGCTGCCTTGGGGTGGGACACACCCAGGCAAACTGCACTGGTCCTGACAGAAAGGACACGTGCATTAGATGTGGCGAATCGGGGCACAAAATGAAGGACTACAAAGCAGCCGCTAGGTGCATTCACTGCCACGACGCAAAACGTGGCCGCACTGATTACCTGCCCGGCTCAAGGAGCTGCCCACTGGTCAGAAAACAATGCATGTGATCCAGGCGAATATGCATAGGAGCTGGACGGCGGTTGCTCTACTTGGGCAGGTAGCTGCCGAGAAGGGAGCAGATGTGGTCATTATCAGCGAACAGTACGGGCGAATATCCCGAGGCGCCTGGTTCGAGGATGAAACAGGTACGGCTGCACTTTGGCGCCTGGTAACAGTATGCTCGCGGTCACGCGGTACGGAGCCGGTTGTTGCCACACGTATGTACAAACCAGGGATGTCACGCTGATGAGCTGCTACCTCACCCATAGTGATAGTATAGAACAGTTTAAAACGAAGCTGGACTTCATCGAGGATAGGGTACATGAAATGGGCGGACCCTTTATAGTGGCTGGGGTCTTCAACGCCAAGGCGGTTGAATGGGGTTCCCAAACAACTAACACACGGGGAAGGTACATCCTCGACATGTCCGCCAGGCTTGGTCTGGTCGTGGCGAACACTGGGGACGTCGCTACCTTCAGAAGACCGGGGTGTCAGCACACCACGCCGGATATCACTTTAGTGTCTGAGAGCCTGGCCGGGGCAATTGTTGGATGGAAGGTACTGGAGGACTATAGTGGGAGTGATCACCATTACATTAACTTACAGATCGCAGCGAGAGCCAATCCTGTCCTGATATCGAGAACGGGAGGCACGCGCAAGTGGAACGTGTCTATACTGGATCCTGGGGCATTTCTGGCTGGTTTCGACTCTGCCTCAATCGCACACGCAACTGATGGTGCTAGTTCCCGTGCAGAGGCGATGATGCGGGGAATAATTCGGGGCTGTAACGCATCGATGCCGCGTATAACGCGCCCCTCTAATAGACGACCTGTTTACTGGTGGACACCAGAGATTGCTGAACTCAGGAGGGTCTGCCTCCGCAAAAGAAGGAGATACACCAGGGCTAGGCGGAACGGTGAGGCTCCTTTGGAGGCTGAAGAGTTTAGGCAATCGCGAAAGGCCCTGAAAGTGGCAATTTTAATGGCCAAAAAATCGAAATGGGAGGAACTTCGAAATGACCTGAATAGCAACCCATTGGGGCTCGGCTATAGGATCGTTACTGGGAGGCTAGGTGGGAACTCCAACGTCCCACACTTGGGCGGCGAGGAGGTTGGCCACATCGTTGAATCTCTGCACTCTCCGCTACGCGAAGAACGGGAACCCCAAGTTGGTGAAATGCCTACTCCCTTTACAGAAGAGGAGCTCAAGTCTGCGGCGCGATGCCTTAAAAGGGGCAAGGCCCCTGGACGGGATGGAGTACCAGCTGAAGTAATAGGACTACTGGCTGAAAATCGACCAGATGCAATGCTGGGAGTTTACAATTCCTGTATAGCCCAGGGTATCTTTCCCAAACAGTGGAAGATACAGAAGCTTGCGTTAATCAGCAAGGGTAGAGGCGATCCGGCACAGCCTTCAGCATATCGCCCCCTCTACATGCTGGACACTGCCGGGAAACTACTGGAGAAACTGCTTCAACGCAGGTTATCAGATTCCGTCAGGATTGCTGGAACACTGTCGGAAAGGCAACACGGTTTCCGACCCGGTAGATCAACACTCGGCGCAATTGAGGACGTAGTAAGGCATTTTGAGAGTGCTCAGAGCCGACGCTATTATCCGAAGCGCATAATTGTCTTGGCTACTCTGGACGTACGGAATGCTTTTAACAGCTTACGATGGGCGGATATCATAAGGGCACTACGGGAAAGATTTCGCGTCCCCGGATACCTACTGGGGATTCTCCGGAGTTATCTAAACGACCGTGTGCTCCTTTACGACCCACCAGAGGGACAACGGGCTAGGGCGATCACGTCTGGCGCAGCGCAGGGATCTATCTTGGGTCCAGATCTATGGAATCTGAGTTACGACGAGATCCTGAGCATAGGTATGCCGGAGGATACACACCTCGTGGGGTACGCAGATGATATAGCGGCGGTCATCTCAGCACGGGACATGGACGATGCCAGGAGAAAGTTAAACCAAGTCATGATAAGGACTCGGATGTGGCTTGAAGACCACGGTCTGGAGCTTGCCACGAACAAAACCGAGATTATACTGATGACACGAGGGCACATGCCACTTGAGGTTGGCATGCGGATGGGGGATGTTTTCCTGGTGACGCAGAAGGTGGTGAAATACTTGGGCTTAAGACTGGACTGTAGGCTCAATTACTGGGCCCAGATACAGTTCGTGGCCAACAAGGCAGCAAGGGTGACGGGTATGCTGAGCAGACTGATGGCGAATATTGGCGGCCCCACGCAGAGTAAACGAAAGTTGATCATGGCGACAACAAACTCCATACTGCTGTATGGCACTGAACTTTGGGGAGATGCGCTAAGATCCAAGGGCAAGCGCAAGGCACTGGAAGCAGTACAGCGCACAGCCGCACTCGGGGTTGCATCGGCCTACCGCACTGTCCCGGGAGCGGCAGTCTTAGTAATTAGTGGGGAAATACCCGACGACCTCTTGGCTCGTGAGCGGAAGGAGGCATGGGACACAAGGGGGGACGGTGCTGGGCGAAGACTGCGGACAATCCGGCGATGGCAGGACAGATGGACTGCGGAGACAGTCGGAAGATGGACGGATGGATGGATGGAAGTATCTACACCGCATGGGAAAGGTAGATGACCCTGGTTACATCTACTGCGAAGCGCCGAACGATGACGCTGATCACACTTTCTTCAGCTGCATCAGATGGCTCGCATGATAATAATAATAATCATAATAATAATAATAATAATAATAATAATCATAATAATAATAATAATAATAATCATAATAATAATAATAATCATAATAATAATAATCATAATAATAATGATAATGATAATAATAATAATAATAATAATACTTCGAAATGACCTGAATAGCAACCCATTGGGGCTCGGCTATAGGATCGTTACTGGGAGGCTAGGTGGGAACTCCAACGTCCCACACTTGGGCGGCGAGGAGGTTGGCCACATCGTTGAATCTCTGTTTCCAATGCACTCTCCGCTACGCGAAGAACGGGAACCCCAAGTTGGTGAAATGCCTACTCCCTTTACAGAAGAGGAGCTCAAGTCTGCGGCGCGATGCCTTAAAAGGGGCAAGGCCCCTGGACGGGATGGAGTACCAGCTGAAGTAATAGGTTTACTGGCTGAAAATCGACCAGATGCAATGCTGGGAGTTTACAATTCCTGTATAGCCCAGGGTATCTTTCCCAAACAGTGGAAGATACAGAAGCTTGCGTTGATCAGCAAGGGTAGAGGCGATCCGGCACAGCCTTCAGCATATCGCCCGCTCTGCATGCTGGACACTGCCGGGAAACTACTGGAGAAACTGCTTCAACGCAGGTTATCAGATTCCGTCAGGATTGCTGGAACACTGTCAGAAAGGCAACACGGTTTCCGACCCGGTAGATCAACACTCGGCGCAATTGAGGACGTAGTAAGGCATTTTGAGAGTGCTCAGAGCCGACGCTATTATCCGAAGCGCATAATTGTCTTGGCTACTCTGGACGTACGGAATGCTTTTAACAGCTTACGATGGGCGGATATCATAAGGGCACTACGGGAAAGATTTCGCGTCCCCGGATACCTACTGGGGATTCTCCGGAGTTATCTAAACGACCGTGTGCTCCTTTACACACCCCCAGAGGGACAACGGGCTAGGGCGATCACGTCTGGCGCAGCGCAGGGATCTATCTTGGGTCCAGATCTATGGAATCTGAGTTACGACGAGATCCTGAGCATAGGTATGCCGGAGGATACACACCTCGTGGGGTACGCAGATGATATAGCGGCGGTCATCTCAGCACGGGACATGGACGATGCCAGGAGAAAGTTAAACCAAGTCATGATAAGGACTCGGATGTGGCTTGAAGACCACGGTCTGGAGCTTGCCACGAACAAAACCGAGGTTATACTGATGACACGAGGGCACATGCCACTTGAGGTTGGCATGCGGATGGGGGATGTATTCCTGGTGACGCAGAAGGTGGTGAAATACTTGGGCTTAAGACTGGACTGTAGGCTCAATTACTGGGCCCAGATACAGTTCGTGGCCAACAAGGCAGCAAGGGTGACGGGTATGCTGAGCAGACTGATGGCGAATATTGGCGGCCCCACGCAGAGTAAACGAAAGTTGATCATGGCGACAACAAACTCCATACTGCTGTATGGCACTGAACTTTGGGGAGATGCGCTAAGATCCAAGGGCAAGCGCAAGGCACTGGAAGCAGTACAGCGCACAGCCGCACTCGGGGTTGCATCGGCCTACCGCACTGTCCCGGGAGCGGCAGTCTTAGTAATTAGTGGGGAAATACCCGACGACCTCTTGGCTCGTGAGCGGAAGGAGGCATGGGACACAAGGGGGGACGGTGCTGGGCGAAGACTGCGGACAATCCGGCGATGGCAGGACAGATGGACTGCGGAGACAGTCGGAAGATGGACGGATGGATGGATGGAAGTATCTACACCGCATGGGAAAGGTAGATGACCCTGGTTGCATCTACTGCGAAGCGCCGAACGATGACGCTGATCACACTTTCTTCAGCTGCATCAGATGGCTCGCATGATAATAATAATAATCATAATAATAATAATAATAATCATAATAATAATAATAATAATAATCATAATAATAATAATAATCATAATAATAATAATCATAATAATAATGATAATGATAATAATAATAATAATAATAATAATAATAATAATAATAATAATAATAATAATAATAATAATAATAATAACATAATAATAATAATAATAATAATAATAATAATAATAATAATAATAATAGATAATTATAATGAATACTAATAATAATATTAATAATAATAATAATAATAATAATAATAATAATAATAATAATAATAATAATAATAATAATAATAATAATAATAATAATAATAATAATAATAATAATAATAATAATAATAATAATAATAATAATAATAATAATAATAATAATAATAATAATAATGATAATAATAATAATAATAATAATAATAATAATAATAATAATAATAATAATAATAATGATAATAATAATAATAATAATAATGATAATATTAATAATAATAATAATAATTAATAATAATATAATAATAATAATAATAATAATAATAATAATAATAATAATAATAATAATAATAATAATAATAATAATAATAATGATAATAATAATAATAATAATAATAATGATAATATTAATAATAATAATAATAATAATAATAATAATAATAATAATAATAATAATAATAATAATAATAATAATAATGATAATAATAATAATAATAATAATAATAATAATAATAATAATAATAATTCCGTGCGGAGTTTTCCCAGTCTCCCATTGGACGCGTCCCCACGGCTGCTCAAAGAGGGGCCTTTAGGAGGAGCAGCTTGCTGCAAAGGTCACCACCGGCAAGGCGCGCACCGACACCGGGCGCGGCTGGAAGTGGAGCAGGTTGTTGGGAGCTTAAATGCCGTTGCCTTATCCGAAACCCCCACAGATGGTGGGCTGCGAACGGGTAGTGGAAGTCGGAGGAAAGATGCTCCCAGTACCGGAACAGGAGCGACATCGAATGTGCAGCGCACACCCACTGGCATCGACGCGACGGGGGAACAGCTTTCCACTCCCACCTTTGCGGGCAGTAGCGCGGCTTGTCTGGTGACGGCTCCTAGTGCAGATGGCGAGTCAGGCGTAAAAGCAGGGTATTCTCGACTCGAGCTTATCCGGAAGATGAGGAGAATGTAGGAGGATGCGATATCCCAATGCAGATTGGTGATAGAAAGCATGCAGCGGGCTTTCAACCGCCAAAAGAACATCAGCAGCGATGTAAAGGCTGCTGTATCCAAAATGTCCGAGCTGCTGGATGTCACGCTGAACTACAGGCGTGCGTGGAAGGCGACAAAAGAGGAAAAGAGCCTCACGGACTCAAGAAGGAACGCTGCTGCACAGCTCGGTTTAGATACTCCGACTGCGGTAACCGCAAACCCGAAACGAGCGGCCACTAGCCCGGTTGTGCCCGAGAGCTCCAAAAAA